>BSBM01000605.1:0-1200000 GCA_027924585.1 Larix kaempferi
AGTAAAATATTAAGACTAACAATGTATTTGTTCAAAAAACTAAAAATTAATAATGATTTATATAGAAACCCAAAATATTTAATAATATATATAAAGATAGTAAAATTCTTTAACATTTTGAATTTAAGTTGTAATTTTTTTTTAATTTTAGATGGATTAAAGTTTTTTTTCAACAATATAAAAACTTACTATAAAATAAAAAAGCATTATCCTTATATATAATAGTTTTTGTAAAAAAAAAAAAAAATGTTACAAATAGCTCAAAAACACAAATAATCCATTATCCATTATTAGAAGCATTAACACGGATCAAAACACAAATAATCCATTATCCATTATTAGAAGCATTAACACGGATCAAAAACACAAATAATAGCCATGTTGGATTGGCCAAGGTGATGTCACATGAATCAATTTTCTAAAAGCCGAAGAAGATTCACCACCTGTGGAAGCGTTGGTTGTAACACACATCGTATCTTTATTGATTATTATTATGTGAACCGTTCGAAGCCTTTCATTAAAACAATGATCAATGAATTCTTTGGATATTGTGAGGTTTTATATACAACGTAAAATAAATGTGAATGAAAAATAATAGCAGTTATTAATTATGGGTTGTATAAGAGCAAATCTTGAGCACGTTTGAGAAATCTGTATCCCTCTGCAACTATATATCTAATTATCTTATTTGTACTTTATTTTGATTAACTAATAAAATAATGGTACAAAAGACTAAGTGGCATTTTAATAATTTTTTAAAATATTTAAAATTTCTAATTATTTTTGTTTTCTGATAATTTCACATTTCACCGGAGATATATTGTCAATTCATCAGTTTCAGTCAATAATAAAATAAGAATTTTAATTTCAAATATTAAAAAAAACAATTTTTAATTTCAGAATATTAAATTTAATATAAAATTATTTCAAAACATTTGAAAACAGTATAATTTTTTTTTGTTATTAATACAAAAATCAAACTATTATAACCACCAACCAATTACTATAATCCCTAATTATCCCAGTTCACAAATAAAACAAGAAATGGTGCATTCACAAATAAACAATAAACTAGACAAATATTTAGAATTGTAAACATAATCGATCTTGAAAGGTGAACATTCAAAAATTACTCTTAAAACAAAGATATTTATAAAACACGCTAATCTAAAAGGAAACAATGAGTGGAGAAAAATATTATCGAGTATATTGCAAAGTTGTATTTAAAAAAATGTGCAAGTATGGATGAGTATTTGGAAGCATACTATGGTGCTGCAGTTACGAGCTCATATAATGATAACTATATGAACACGTTCATTATAAGACACATAAATTTAACAATTATTGTAGGGGGAGAAAAGCACCACATATTAACAAAATCATACAACTCAACAATATTTAATACAACAATTTTTATCTTAAAAGAATTACACATAATCATGTGTTTTTTTTGTAAGAGGTTAGAGATTCAAATTCGAAGGGGGTAGAATATGTACATCTTTATAAACTTTAGCAAACAAATAATTGTATGAAGAGTATCTATTTTTCCATAAACAAAGTCTCATACACTAATTTAATGTCTAACTAAATGATAACCTTAAAATTGTATTATTATTATTTTAACAATAAAAATTTGTGATAAAAATTATAAATAATAAATTGTAATAGATACATTTTTCTCATCCCACTCTTAAAGAAAATGGGTCTCCGTATGTACTATTAAAAGGAGCTTAATTATGTGGTATAGCATGGCTCTAAAGTGTGGCCTATATCTAATTTCATCAAAATCCACTTCAAATTCATAATTTTCACACATGTAAATGAGTGTAAAACATCATCATTATCATTAGAAACCACTTCAAATGTAAAAAGGTTATAATCATGGCACATGTGTGCAAATAAGTGTTTAGTATAATCTTTATTCCTGGACTAAGATTTAAAATTGCCACTAATTGACTAAGAGTTCATTTTCTTTGGATGTAAGAAAACATGTTAAAGGTCCAAGACCTAGAGGCATTTAGCAAGAGAGGAAGTCTACCCCCTTACGAACCACCAATAGCTTATTTTAGGTGGTATGGATTTCCTTGAATAACAGTGATAAGTCAACTCGCATTTCCAAATAGCAACCAATGATGGCTATCCTTACTGCCAGTATGACAACTGAATTTCATTAATTTTGTCAAAAAAAAAAATACATAACATTATCACATCTTTAAGTTTTAATTCTTTAGTAAATCTTTAATTATGATCTTTATAAATAATTTTATCAATCTTCCGATGTAGTCTTTGTTAGAAATTTTCTCAATCTTTTAAAAAAAAACACTTTTTAAAATCCATATCCAAACTCTATGTTTCAAATTGCATTGTATCAAACTACTATAAAGTTGGTTTCACTTTATTCACTTTGAATTATACCATAAGAAACTCCATGTTCAAATGGCATTGTATCCAAACTACCATAAAGTTTGTTTCACTTGGATTTACTTAGAATTATACTCTACATCTTAGAATTAAAATATATCTTGTATCTATCAAAATGCAAGAGCATTTAGGCAAAAGATGAAAGCACAAGTATAAGGGAGTGACTGAGAAGCAATAGTGCAGGTAAGAGGTAGTACAGTAGTGAAGGGCAACGTGAACATGAAAATATGTGGTGAAGGGACATGATGTGAATAAGTGTATAGAGCATAAAAGGAAAGAAGATGAGTCGAAGAAGTGATGTACAAAAAAGTTTGAAGTGACATATGTACAACTATTATAGTGATTAAGATTCAAGTTAAGAAAATGATTGGGAGTTTAGAGGAATTATTATTAATAAGAAGAATTTGAAAAAGATTGAGTTAAATGCTAGAAATGTTGGTTGATCACAATTTAGTAATTTACATAATTGTTTGGAGAGTGCATGGGAGTTGTATTTGAAAAGTCATCCAATAGAGTTATGACTATATACATGGTGTAAGTACTTTCATGTTGATAATGACAATGAGGAAACTTGTTGCTTAATTTTCACGTTGATGTATTGTTTTTTACTTGATCTCCATTCTTACATTTAACAATGTTAATTGATCAAATTCTTTAAATATTTTCTTGCATAGCTAATGAATAAAAATATCAACTATGTTGTTACTTTTATTGTGTCAATTAGTATAACACACACTCACACACATACATATATATAGCAAAAAAAATACATTTTATAATTCATATAGAAAGAGAACACATAAAAAATACATTTTACAATTCTAGAGTAGAATATATATATTGATTTTATATATATGTAATATCAATATATGTGTGTGAGAAAGAAACTCATGAATACTCCATGAAATTCCTTTGAAACCTCTTTACTACAAAAGATTAAAGAAGAACAAAGATAATAAATACAATCATATTTCAATTTGAACTACTTTTAAAGTGAAAATAAAAGAAAATATGTCAATTAACAAAATATCATAAATAATATAAACTAAAGAAAGATGAATTATAAATCCATTCTAACTTTGAATTAATTTAGATTTATTGAGAGTTTAGAGGGATTTAATTCATCAATGTAGAAACTTTTTTCAATTTTGTTTTATTATAATTTGAGACATTTCACTCTTATACTATTTATTTAATTGTTTTAATGTATGAAAAATATTTGATAATAAGATGTGGTATATCGAATTATTATATCTGCCTCTGGCAGGTTATATAGCAATCGTTTGGTATGCTAAAATCTTTGATTTTAATTAGTTTATATTTTTTTCTTAAAATTTTGCTTATGTTTTGTAAAATTTATATATTAAATTATTTTTTTTAAATTTAAAATACTTTTTTTTTTATTTTTTAAAATACATTTTTCTGTTTTGTTATTGGTTTATATTAATGATTTGACTAATTTACCCTGATATACAATAAAATTATCATATATAAAAAATCAATTAAAAATAATAATCATAAAAAAATACATCATTCTACCAAATGTCCTCTAAATTAATATCATTGATATGATATAATTAAATAATTTTAAAATAAAATTTTTTAACCAACTCTAATATTGCCAAGTGGCTTTTAAATAATCATTACAATGCAACATTATTAATAACACACAATCTGTTCCAACTATGGGGATGATATTGGTAGGCAATTGTATGAAATTGTGTGTAACAGGAAGATAAAAACACAGAGGGGGCGTGATAGTCTTCGATGGGGTTATCAACCTAAAGGTATGTTCACTATTAAAGAAGCTTATAATCTTCAAACCAACTCTGTGACTCCTGTGGCAGACCATACTTGGAACCGTTTGTGGGGAGCCAAACTCTGGCCTAAAATAACACTATTCCTTTGGTTGGTTTTAAGAAGTAGAATCCTCACCTGGGATAATATCGTGAAAAGAGGGTTTGAGGGACCTTCCCTCTGTGTACTCTGTGGCCAACATGGTGAATCAATAGCACACTTGTTAGATGAATGCAATTTTTCATCCGCTCTTTGGGACGAAGGTGCCAAAATTTTCCGCAAGTCTGATCGTGTTAGGAATGCTCATGGGGAAACTGTTAGACAATGGAAGGTCGACCCTTTCCATGGGAAAATTCTTAACAATATATGGCAACTCTTCCCTGGTTTTACTCTATGGGAGGTATGGAAGGAACTAAACAAGCGTCTTTTACTGGAAAAAGTAGTACGTGAAAGATGGTTTGGAGGCATATTCAGCAGGGAAATACTGAGACTCTGAAATTATCTCTGTGGAATGAACAGGATCTCAACATACCGGATACTGAGCTACGAATTTTGCGTACCTGGGGTATCATGGTGCTTCCACAGTTTGTCAGGCGCCACAACACCGGTATTAAGTTGCAGGAGAGTCTAAACGTGTGGTCGCCACCATTACCTGGGTGGGTGAAGTTGAACTTTGACGGAGCATCCAAGGGTAATCCCGGAATGGCTGGGTATGGTGGTGCACTGCGAAACGATCAGGGTGAGGTTGTGTTCAGTTATTATGGTCATTTGGGCCATGAAACCAATAATGTCGTTGAATGAAGCTTTGTTGCAGGGATTAAGCATGGTTGCACGTCATGGTTTAAACTGTGTTATCGTGGAAGGGGATTCTAAGATACTCATACGAATGGCTAGCAAACTACACACTGGGACACGGGCTGATAAGCTGGCAACATGAATGCTCTTGACAGATGGCGATCGGGTAAAACTGATAAAAGGACGAAGGTGTGGCTTTCCGAGTCTTTCCTATCTGCTGGGGCTTTTAAGTTTAGATATTTGGTGTGTGTGAAGGCCTTAGCGGATCGGCCTCGCATGAATAGTATGGATTATTATGATCAGTGGAGGGGGGATGTGACAAAGGACCAGGACAAGTTTAATCGTCACCGAGTCTGGCTCATGATGAGGGATTTAATGGAGGCAGGGGGCGAATTCCCTTTAAATTTAATGTTCAGGGATGGTAGTAGTCATAGTGGTAACTGTCGAGATTACGCTAGTGCCTGGCGTAGTTCTGTTGTTTCTTATTGGGGTGTGCAGAGTGTTAGTAAGGGAATTGTGGTCATCCCGTCGAGAGGGAGAAATGTTAGGAGAGGTAGATGTGCTCATGGGGAGCCTAGTAATGCTGGTGGGGGCACCCCTGTGCAGGCTAGCCCTAATCGGGAGCAATGCAACGTTGTTGCGATGAATTTTTTCTTTTGTCGTTTCTTTCTGCCGGGAGTGCAGCAGGAAGTTGAGGAGATTGAAGCTAATTCATGGCGCCTGGTAGGGGAGCAAGAGAAGCCTGAGGAGGCGGTAGCAATGGCTGAATGGATCCACGACCTAGGAAATACTTTGGGTCATTTGGCTCTGTACAACCGGGTTGTTGTCACTCTGTGGGTTACCAAGACTTTGATTGCTCAGTGTTTGGAAACTCGAGGTGACGTTCTGTCTGGTTCGTCGTGGCTGAAGAAACTGGAAGAAATCTGTAAGGACCATGCAGAGGAATCTCATTGGATCCACATGAAGTTGGATGTGTTAGTTGGTGACCTTGGGATTTCATATCTTTCTCGGACCAAAAAGGTGGAAAACCCGTGTGAGACAAATCTGTGTTGTACGGGGGAGGCTGTGGAGGCACCTCTGGTTGTGATCATCGAAGATGAGGCTGGACCGTCTGGATGATGGTGTTTCTTGGAGCCAGTTCTCTGCCTGGGCTACGAAGTGATTTGGCTGGGTGTTTTTTTGGCGTGGTAATTATCGAATTTTCGGCTTGTTGTGATGTTTTGTAGTCCCTATTCGGGTTCTCTGGTGGTTGGACTGTTCTTTGGGCACTGTTTGTTATGTATGTCATCTTCTTTTTGTAATCGAGGTTTGGCCTCGTATGGTTTGGGATTTGGGGCAAGTAGTTTCTATTTGTTGATAGCTCTCGGTTCTTATGGGGGTTTTTTTGTAAACGGTTTGGTTGTGGTAGCTCTAATATGTTTATGTTTCCGGTGGCGAATGACTATAGTTTTGGGTTAAGGGTTTTGTGGGAAATTCTGAAGCTATGTGGTGGCTCGGTTAGCACCTCGATGTTTGCTATGCTGACGATTGTAATTTTGACCCTTCCTTAATAGAATGAAAGTTTTTTTTGCTTAAAAAAAAAATAAGACACAATCTGTTCAGAATCTATGACGTCAAACGTATTTTATTTAATTTCGGGAAGGGAGTTGATCGAATATTTATGCCGTAAGGCATTTCACAAAAGACTCTCCAAATTTTTGCAATGGCACGTTTTTCGCCGTAGGATCAGTTTTACCAAAGATTCAGAGCAACTAATCCGTCGAGGCGCGCCATCCATCGATACCAATCGATGGTTCATATGCCAAATATGCCAGTTGTTTTCCAACCGACTAGCCATCGTATACCTGCCAGCTGTGTTATAAATGCAGGTATATAACAATCGTTTCGAAGTCAAACTAATTTGACTCTTAATTTTTTTTTTTTGATAGGGAGATTACACATAGTTTTTTAATAGTTCTAGAAAAATTGAATATTTGAAAATTAAAAATTATTTTTCAAAATTTTAGAATATGATATTACTATTTTGTGATTGGTTAAAAATAACGACAAAGACTAATATTATATGCTTTGAGCTATATTCATCAGAATTTAAAAATATATTAAAATTTTAAAATTAAGTATTATTTTACAACTTGCCATGTATTTGAGGACAAGTACTATGTCAGCCATTTCCATAAATGGAAATAGATTTGCCATAAATGGAGTCCATTTTCTTGGTTTCAGCACTGTGGTGGGATAACATCCACTCGTCAAGATTTTGGTGCACCATACTTTGACAATTGTGCATACAGAGTCTCGAGAAACTTCACACCATACTTTCACAATTGTGCATATAGAGTCTCGAGAAACTTCACACCATACTTTGACAATTGTGCATACAGAGTCTCGAGAAACTTCATGCTTCTCAATCCATAATTTCTCCATGCAAACTAGGGTTTAAACTCCATTGAATTAAACTCCACCAAATTCGATTGAAGCTTTGTAATGGATGGGAGATCATTTCTCGTTTCAGCCCAGAAAGTCTTCTTTTTCATTGATTCGTATTCCAAGTTTTTAAGGGGTTTTGAGGGATTTAATGTGAGGGCTTTGGTCCTGAGTTGAGTAGGATGGTCTGGGGAGCAAAAAACTAGCATTTTTTATAGTTCTATATCTACAACAGGGTTTGGGTAAGGGCATCGAAGTTTCTATTATCATGGTATCGCCTCTCTACAGGATGAAAGAAGGAAGGTCGTGACTGTACATCCCACCTGTGTCGAAAATTTATGAACTAGAGTCTTTATCAAAGTTGAAGAGGAAGTATCATAATGAGAATGGCATGCCAGTCTTAGAAATCCCTGAAGTTGGCCACATTCGACAACCACTTTTAGGGTATGGTAAATCCCCATAATAGTAACAAGGATGGATTTATACAGTCATTTATGATTTTGGAATGATTGCAAATTCAATCATGGCTTTTCCGTGGAAAAGATGCTCACTATGAACTTTTTCCCCTTTTTGTCTTTGTGGGGCAGGTGGTGCTCAATGATATCTTCCAAGATCGGATGCATTTCATAAGGGAATCTACATCCTAGATATAGGAGGCAATGAATTCAGCTAAGGGTACAAGAAGTTGAAACTAAGCCGCAACTAGGTGAAGCAGAGCGTTCTTCCCAAAATGACCAAAAATGCCGCAGCTACCATCAAGGTACAATAAATATTTGTGACCAAAATCATGTCATGCTTACTATTACAGGAACTCATCTCATTTGTGTTGTTTGAATGGATTGAGGAGCTATACAATGAAGCCAAAAATGTCATAGTTGCCATCAATGTACAATAAATCTTTGTGACCACAATCATGTCATGCTTACTATTACAGGAACTCATCTCATTTGTGTTGTTTGAATGGATTGAGGAGCTATACAATGAAGTGGCCAAAACAAAATTGGTAAAGGATATAGGGCTTCAAGGTTGCCAAACCTTCTAGTTCACCTATTTTGGCCATTCCCCCAACGATTTTGACAGCCATAGATGCCATATTTCCTACTACAATGGCTTACTCAAAGGACGGATCGCATCCCTATGTGGCTAGTTCAAGGGTTCCAACGTCATCTATGTATTGCGCTATATACAAGTTATAGTTGAACCTCTCGTTACGGTGAGCACCTAAACTCTACGAAGAGCAATGGAAATTAGCTCTGGAATTTATAGCATATTGTGAGAGAGATTAACCATCTTATGAAAAACATTTCTGAAGGATTTGATCTAGCTAGAAGATGTGATAAAACCATATATATCATAGCAATTAGCAAATGAAAATTACACTATACACGCAAAGTCTCACTGGTATAAGCATGCTCATGCCCTCTGATCATTACCATGGTGTTGCAGATGGGTTCTTTCGACAATAAATGGCGAGCTAGCGCCTGGATGTGGATTGGAATGTTCCGAGGCCCTCCCGCAGATCGGTCTTGTTCACACCCCACATTTTTTGTACCGAAGAATGTATCATCATTAGCATGGTGCTGCAAATGTAAAAATATAAAGACGAAAATTATAGGATGTAAATAGTTCTCACCTTGTCTTTCCACGCAAAAGCTTCGTATGTGCTAGAGTTTGTCATTTTGCTCCACAAAAAGGTAAATAGGTTGATCTTCTGCAAATACTTTGGCCATAAAGACACTAATCTTCTGCAAAATGATTTGGCCTACATTATGGTTTGGCATTTTTCTCTGCAGAAAGGTAAAGAGACCGATCCTCTGCAAATGCTTTCTTCATATGTTGGTATTATATTATGGGGACACATGAAGGTCGTTATGATAATTGAGTTGAGTTGTCACGATTAGTGCATGCTGGGCATACGTTCTACTTGTTCTTTAGTGCATGCTTGCTATACGTGTTGCTTGTTCTTTTACATTAATAAACTTTATGAGGAAATGCCAGGTGCACATATGTCTGATTGATTTGCTCCATGCAATCTCCAAACCACGTCCTTAATTTTGATCAGCCCTATGTTTTTGGATACATGTGTGAGGTGCAACCATGGAGTGATAGGTGATATAGGTCGCTTGGATAATTAAGTGATAGATTACATACGGTGGTTAATTCAAGAACCACTGCCAAGAGTGCCAACTAGCTCAATTAATAAGAATATAGTTACGAGCTAAATTAATATGGTTAATAGGGAGTACATTGGTTCGATCTACATTTAGCAGTAAGTCATTAACTATAAAAACATTTTTTATTTTTTTTTTGGTCCTTCCCTTCCTAAGCATTATGATTTTAATTTTAATTATATTTAATAATTTCTAATTTACATATAATATTTTTCAAAGAAATTTGAATAGACGTAATTCTAACTTAGATTCTTTTATAATTTTTTTCAAAGAATTTGGACATCCTTGGCGTTGTTAAAAAAATATCCTAACTTCATATTTATGGAAAGTTTCAAATATAAATAGTTATAATAAGAAAAATAGAAAGTTTCAAATATGAATAGTTATAATAAGAAAAATAAAATTGGCTCAAAAAAAAAAAAAAAAACACTTGTCTTTCATTATAATGATAATGAGAAATGAAACCTTTAAAAGCAAGGTGATGTAAAGCTCCAATATGAATAATTAATAAAAAAAATACAAGATAATGTAAGACTCAAAATACAAATAACAAAATCGCATTTTCTTAAAGATTTCATACTTATTTTTAAAAAAAAAGTAAATGATGTGATGGATCCACGTTCTCCAGTTTCTATGTTCCGTCTATATTGCATTTTGGATTTTTAATTTCACTTGCGTTACATTAAGTCCATCATATAAGGTAGAGAAGGAAGATAACAACAGACCATTAGTTGCACATCATATAAAACTACATTATATTTACATAGTTGATGTAAGTGATGCAAGTTCAGTAAAACTGTGATACCTTAATTAAGTGTGGACATTATGGTACCTTAATTAATATTTCAGCTTTTTAAAAACTCGTCAGTCCTGCTCAATCCCAAATATTAGACTCCAGAATGTATTTTGTACTTGATTGCTATCTTTACTCGAGCGGTCTTGTTCCAGTGTTAATCTACAGAAGTTCATAAGTTATTATTACATTGAAGTAATACCAATGTGGCATTTGGGTTGTGTTTGAATAGAACACTCATCTCTTATCTTTGACAATTAATTTAGTGAGTTTTGTTCCATCTTGAAATTACCAAATAGGTTTTTTTCGTATCATATGAGTAAATTGAAGACATAATCATGGGTTTTTTTTCATCATATAAGACAAAATTAAAGGCAAAATCATATTTGTGGTTAATAATTAATCTAGTGAGCTTTGTTCCAAGTTGAAATTACCAACTTGTGTTTCTGCATTGTGAAATTACCAACTTGTTTTTATGCATTGTATTGTAAGTGTAAATTGAAATCACAGTTAACCTAATAAATTATTATGTCCCATATACCTTTCAATATCAAATGCAAAAATAATAACATAAGATTTGACTTAGGTTGCAACTCTTAGTTTATAGCATGTTTTGTAAATATCCCATTTCGTGAAAGAACTTATAGAAAAGTTTCCTCTATAAAAAGAAAAAGTAAAATTTAAAATTCTTTATTTCTTTAATAATTTTCCAAGAATAATTATAATTATTATTAATTAATTTTTAGAAATAGATATAAATTTGAAAGTCTTCTTTATCAAATCACACTATTTAGTAGTTTTGAGTTTTGAAATTTGTGTAAGAAAATTAAACAATCAACTAATAAAATTCTAAAACTTATTAATTCTTTCATTAAAAGCTATTTTTTTAACAAATTATACTTATTAATAAAGATTAATATATCTTAAAAAAACCATCAATTAATCAAATTTGTATATATTATGATATCATTTTTTTTTTACAACTTCTACATTGAAATGCTTCTAAGATTATATTAACATGTTCTCTAAATTTACATTAAAATATTTTTAGGAGGCAAAGGAGCTTTGCTACTAATATCACTTGTTTGTTTATAAAAAGAATGTAACAGGAATTTACTATTTGATGATCGTATTTTTTGATAAGAATATAAATAAGAAATTCAAGTTTTATTAAATTTCCTATTTTTTCTTAAAAACATATTCATCATATACATTCAAACAGTTATTATAAAATTACTGTGTATACACATTAAAACACTTTAGTAAATTCGTTTGAATTATTTACTTATAATATATATATATATATATATACAAGTATTTTAATTTAAATCAAAACTATATTTTTTTTTATTAATTTTTTTTAAAAATATTATTAAAATATTTTTTCCTATTAATATTTAATTACGTCGTAGGCGTTTCACCACGGAGGTGCATAACCTCCATGTCAGCTAGATTCCTCGCTCATGGAGCGAATGGAATCCTACCACGTGGAGCTCATGCACCTCCGCCGCGAGCTCCCTGCTCCCTCCTGCCGCCGCTGCCGCCTGCTACCTCCTCCGTCGTCGACCTCCTGCTCTCTCCTGCGACTTGGTCGCCTCCCTCCACCTCCCCTCCGCTTGCAGCCTCCTATCTCCTCCCTACTGCAGCCTCCTCCGACTGCGAGCTCCTCCCCTGCTCTCTCCCGCGATCTCACCGCCACCGCCTGCTGCCTCCTCCCTTCTCCCCTGCTCTCTCCCGCCGTGTGCCAAAACCTGCGACACGGTCGCTGGTCGTTAGTTTTGAGGCCTCCGAGCTCCGACCACCAAGCTCCGACTGCCAAGCTCCAACTTGCAATCTCCCAAGCTCCGACTGCCAAGCTCCCAAGCTCCCAAGCTCCGACCGCCGATCTTTGATCTCCGACCCATTGCCGAGCTCCGACGGTTGATCTCCAACCGCTGAGCTCCGACCTTCGACCCATCGCCGAGCTCCGACCGGCGACTGCAGAAGCAGAAGGCGTCACTGCGCTCTTCACATTGTGGTAATGAAGCATTTTCACACTATTTGAAGGTAACATTAGTAATGAATCATTTTCGCACTATTTGCAGGTAACGTTAGTTCAAGAAATTTATGTCTCCGTTAAGAAATTCTCACTAAGAAATGAAAATCAGGAACTCGTAAAGCTTAAATCATTGGTCATTAGGTTTATTTTCATTTACTGCAAAATAAAAAACTGACCAAATCGTCTTCTTTATGCTGCTTCTATCATTTCTAGAAAAACACTATGCAGTCCAGAAGATAGTGGGACAAGTAGACATCTGGATGGCAAAGCAATGAAATCAAATTCTAACTTTCTCTGAATTCACTCATTAAATGGGCCCCACCATAGATTGCATAGATTTTGTTTCATAGTACCATAAATTGTTGTGGATGTTGTTGGCCTTGTGGTAAGCTCAACGACCTCGCTGTTGTGTAAAAGACCGAATGTGCCAAATCTTTGAGAGAATTTCACCAGTCTACCAAAATATGAGCTACAGTTAAAGCCATGTTTTCACCAGAGATTATTTCCATTTACTGAGGCCATTCTTGATAAGCCATTTTATTATGTCTATGACATATTGTAACGAATTTGGGCATATTAGCCTATTCCGTACAATTTATTTTTTTTCTCCGGCAAAATTTTATAAGGTTTTCTAAAGTTCAGTGTATAAAATTACCTCGTAGTTTGGTGCGGGGGTTTTGGTCGCCGCATGTCCCCCACACCTGTCCTTGCTCTGCAGCCTCTCTGCAACATACGACAACAACGATTATGACTACCCATGGGAAAACCGAATGCCATCTGTCTAGTTACGCGGTACAGTCCGGCGGTTCGTATCTTCGGTCCGTAAATCCAGCTATAAATGCAACATCATAGACTGCGTTAGCTAACTCAATTGGAGATGCCATTCCTATGCAGAATTCAACCTCAGGCTCTGCCAACTTAAGCCATCCATCATACCTCATTACATTCATGGCTAACCCAATGGGAGTTGCGGGCCTGTGGTGCTTTCAAGCTTCAGCACAGTACTTTGGTTTTGTTGAGTGGGCCATCACTACTGACACAAGGAAGAAAAAACTTAACAAAATTATGCAGATACACTTCATTTATCTCAATTTGTGCACTATCACAATGCTTCAACAGCAAATGGTACAAGTATTGAAGAGTAACACTTATTGCCAATATATCTGGCATGCAAACGGTTAAGATTTCTATTGACATCATAATTTGAGTTCCACCTACATGTATGTTGTTTTACTCTATTAATCTACGTTGTCCATGTTGTCGTGCCTAAAATATTACTGTCAAATGCTGTTGCCATATCTCCAAGATAAACACTCATTGGGACCATTTCAAATGTTTAGTGATGCCACCGATAGTCAGGTGAAGGTGAACCCTGATGCAAAGTTTTTGGGTTAGGATTATGATAATCATTAAAAGGCTTTATGTCTCTTTAGCTTTAAGAAAGTGTATGATTTAAATAATCATTTTATTAAACTTTAAATAAAAATTATAATCCATTTTTCTGTTTTGGAAATTAAATTGTTTAAAATCCTTTTCTTTTTTTCTGTTTTGGAAATTAAAATTTAATTTGAATTTTCAATAAGATAATAATTTATTTCAAAAATTATTATAAATTTAATTATTATTATTAAAGTAACATTGTTTTTTACTTGTTTCAAGGCTGTGTGAAGTTTTGTTAAGTTGCGTCAAGATTAATGAAGCATAAATGCATAGTTGATTGAATCAAATCAATCACATAATGTGACAACTTGAATTAAAAATTAAAACTTATAAAGCAAAGTATTTTAAAAATTAATCATAATATTAAAAATGCATAGCACTAAAGATATCAATGTTTCCATACTTGGCAGCAGAGCATCCATCAACATACAACTACCAAAGCTTTGTACAATGCACCAACCCTAGTATCCTCTTTAGCTTCACGCATCTAGGATGCATTTTCTACTTTCATGGATCTCACCAAGCATCATTATCGATCCACATTACGTTATTGGGTAGGTATAGGTTACGGTTCTTCTGTCCCCTTTTCACATCCACATTAACTATCTTCCACTCATAATTTTTTTTTATCATGTCTAACAATGTTACCATTCTACCTTTCCATAATGTAAATTTTGTATCTCAGTTGTCGAGAGAAATGCAAGTCAGCTCTATTTAGTTTAATAATCTCACTGCAATGAAGATTAATAGTTGCTATACGTTGTTGTGGTTGGTCCATGTGATTCAACCTTGTGATCGAAATTTGTTCAATATGGTGCTCGAATTGTTTTGTGAAGATTCTGATTTTCGTGGCTCACCAGTAGTGCATTACCTAGTGTCTCATACATACATATCATTGAATCAGAGTGGAGAGCCTATATTAGTTATTTTCTTCTATCATTTTTTGAGAAGATATCATTGATGGGGACATCATTACAGCTACATCATTTCACTATCGTTGTTTCTATGTCACGAACATTGCCATTTATGGCTAATCCATCATGGCTCAATCATCAATTCAATGGCTACTCAATTGGGCATTAAGATCTATATCATCATCTAGTTAAGAGCATGGCTAAAATTCCTTATTGAATGCTCTTTTGTTTTTTGGTCTGCTGCTCTTTTTTGTGAAAGAAGAAATATGTCTCCTCTTTTCTGAATTTCTTTTTGGAGTTGGAAGCTCATTTTTTCGATGGGATAGGGTTACTGGAGTCTTTTAGCATCAGGTCAAACACTTTTTAAATGTATTTAAGCCAATAAAAACTAACGGAAATCTCTGACAATAACCAACAATTTTTGGCTTTTCTTGAAACTATTGAAAAAGAGCTCAGGTAGTCTTTAGAAACGTTGGAAACCACTAAACTACTGTCGAATTCAAAAATATTGTTGAAATAGTTTCCTAGGTCTGAAAACATTTATGTTATCGGAAATGATTTTTCATCTCATTGGAAATGTTGTCCGAGATTTATAATAGAAAATGGTTGTCAATGGGGCTTGCTTTGTCTGTAAAGTGAGGGTGTTATTTACCCCCTCCAACATTTGATTTCCCCACGTGATATGCTTACCCCTTATGGACCATCTCTTTGCATAAGCAAGCCAACATATGTAGATGGGGGCCTGGTGTAAGGGCTCGGAAATTTTGGTAGAATAGATACCCCCAAGTCATTGTTGCTTAGACAAAGGGTCTCTTACATTGCATGTGAGATGCTTCTGCTTATTGTAATATCTCATACAAGACAGTGACTTCTTGCTTGCGTTGACTGGAAGCTCATACTTTCTTAGTTCCTGATCGCACATCTTAGTTGTGACAATGGTCTTGGTGAAAAGCCTTTTTATATGTTCTAGGGATTGGTGATTCACATCATAAACTTGACGATTTTCTGAGTTTAATTTTTTAGGGTTATAATAGTTTAACTGTAACACCTTATTCGTGATGATGATCTAGGTTAATTATTCAGTTTTTAAATCTATGTTTCCTATTTGAGGAACAATGGTTTTGCACCTTTGTTCTATAATGTTAGTTTCCTATTTCTGACATGTACCTTATTTTGAACGCTATTTGTTTTGTTACAATCCTATTGAAACCTCATATTTGATTAGTATCATCAACTATTTCATTGGGATTTGGTGGGGATGATTTCCATCTCCTTGTCATTATCCTCAAGCCCATCTAAGACTTTGTAAGGGTTCAAAGTATTAGGGTATTTCATTGTTGCAAGCCATTCATCTAGAGTACTTGCTTTGGGCCTTTTTACAAGCTATCACCAGTATCTTCAGTCTATAGGTGAAGTAAGAGAGGGAAAGAGTACACCCGTATGCCACCTACTTGCTTTCTACTTGTGATATGTTAATGAATGAATTGAAAATGTTCATGGTTATTTTCACTATCATTTACATTTGTATATAAATTTTCTTTATTTGTTTGGATAAAAGCAATTTGATTTTTTTATTGAATGCCCCAATGGCTAGGAGAGGCATATGGGTGTGTTACCCATGTCAAGTTTTGAACCTAGACTATCCATATAGCAACATAATGAGTCATCTAATCTCGTGGCCATCAAATTTTTTGAATTCTAATTGAATTTTTTAACATGTAATTGGATTCAAATTTTGGCAAAATCTCTAAGAGCATTGCTCTACCAAACAAAATCATGGATCGTGGTATAATATAGCTCATGCCTGAAATTTATGTAGGATCCTTATCATATCTATGGCTAGAAAGAGGGTTTGTTTGCTACAAAATTAGTTACTCCTACAACGCGCCACCCCAACCACCAAGCCACAACCAACTAATTACCTATCACTATTACAATAGCATAAGATTTACTTCTATATTAGTAATCTCCCAACGTCAATAGTATATAGGAGGCAATGCAGAATTTTATGTTCATTTTGAACTATTTATCTTTTAAATTGTTTTTAATGAGTGGTTCCGAGAGGCTGATATGTTGGCAAGCTACAAATCATTTCTCTGGCAATATATCCTACCAATTGTGCAAATTGATGCCTTCGGCTTCTTCAGTGGCCACTTGTTCAAGCCCAGCTCTTCAAACGTTGAAGCTATTTTGCATAACGCATTTACAATGCTAAAGAATTGATTGTTCATTAAGTCTATAAAATCCTATTAAAGAACAATTCAAAATCCTCGAAAGCAATAAGGGGAGTCAAAGTTCTTTGCTGTAACACACAATTCTAGTTGGTGGGCATTCAAAATCAAAGGCCAAAAAATTAATAACACTACTCTTAATTCTGCCATCTTCTACTACTTGTCACCAACATTGCTGCTTGCAGCTCTTGTTTTTAAATTATCACCATAAGAGAAAGCGAAAGATGCTACTTATGTACCTATTTATAATTTTTCTGTACTAAACTAACACTTATTTCTGCCTTCTCATAAGAGTAGAACGTAACACTTATTTCTACCTTCTCACAAGAGTAGAACGAATAGTTAGAATCCATATTTTAAGATGTATCATTTAATAAGCCGAAATCTACATCGATTGAAAGATAGCTTGCAACTTTATTTTTTTTAATTTTATTTTATGTGATTTCAAATGTAAAATCTAATATTATTCTTATGTTTTAATTTAAGGTAGTGAAAAAGGGTAAAGAAATATTTATGGGCACATATTACTTCGTAAGTACAATTCAAGCTCATATGTTGATATTGCTAATTAATGGATTCAACGTTGCATTTGTATTAAATTTACAACAATATTGATCAATGTAATATTCTTGATTCTCTATGGATAGGCATAGCTCGATTCTTATGCGAGGATTGAATTTATATATATATATAATACAATGTTTATATAGTTAGGAATCGGATGTTGAATATTTAATTTGGAATCAAATTAAATATTCCATAAAAACACGAAATGAATTCGACTGTCTTAAATTATTTGAGCAGTACGTATTTATTTATTTATTTCATAGGTATATAAGTTGTCTTTAAAATATTAAAATAATTATAGCTCTCATTAGATGTGAAAGGAAAAGAAATATTAGTTATGTTTAGATGTTAAAAGAAAAGAATTTTAATTATGTTTAGATGTTAAAAGAAAAACATTTTATAAAAAGAATGAGAAAGAAAAGAAAAATAAATAAAAGCAAAGCATTTGTTGTGTAGGTTATAAAAAATTGGAATTGACATTTACTGGCTATGATTTTATTTTTTTAACATTTCATGTATAATAGAAAAGCAAGTATTGGTTATATAGGTTAAACCATATGAGAATTAAGTATATATACATATGTAATGTTGAAAGAATTTAATTATTCATTTGTAAACGGAAAGACTTATCATTTTATTTAGAATATAGAATATGGATATTGGTAGAAATTCAAGGATCTCATTTTAGATAAATTAAGAATAAGAAAGGAAGTGAAATTGATACTTCCCTGATTAATTTAAAATTATTAATATTATGATACTTAATTCAAATATTAAAATATAATTTTCATAGTTTTTAAATCACTCTAAGACCATATAAAAAAAATAGTGTATCTATAACGCCAATATTAAAATAGCAAATCTATTTTGTGAGAATAGATATTATAATAATAATAATAATAATAATGCAACCATCATGATCGGGACATACGCGAACTTCATGGTAGAGTGATTGACATCCACTTCGGTGTCGAAATTAAAGATACTAAAACTCACATAGTGTGTAAATTAAAGATACTAAAACTCACATAGTGTGTGATGTATATGATGACATCCCCAATTGCATCATATTTTGCATTGTGAAAACTTAAAAAGGAATATTAAAAAAATATTTTCAAGCATGGTATATTTCAACACTAGGTCCTTGTATTATAGTAGTGAGGTTGATTGTAATATAGTAAATATTTAGCAAATTTGTATGGGGAATATCTTCCGTAGTTTGTAGTGGTGTTTTTGTTTTTTTAACCATTTGTTATCATTGTTTTTTTTCAAATATTTATAATTATTATTTTTTAAAGATAGTTTTTTTGTTAATTTAGAATGAAATATCAAATGAGAAATAATAATGATATTTTGGTGAGGGTGTTAACTAAGGATATATTACTTAGTTTTTTTGTTAATTTATAATGAAATATCAAATGAGAAATAATAATGATATTTTGGTGAGGGTGTTAACCAAGGATATATTACTTTAAGATTTGAGAAGTAGTGTAGAAGGGTCCTAAGTATGGAAAGTATATGGTGTGGTGGAGCCTTACAACAATACCTTGTTAGTACATCATATAGTGGAGAATGTCTACAAAGGCATGAATTTTCATAATGTTTTCCAACTATTTGAAAAATTTCCTAAAATAAATTACATCCAAAGAGATGGAATGTTATTTAATCCTACTCAGTTATGTATAATGTTATTTTAGACTCAATTATATCCACATTGATTAGACTCAATTATTGTCAAATACCTACAATTGTGTAATTTCAACATTTGAAAATTGTGTAATTTCAACATTTGAATTAGTGAGTACAAGAAAAGCAAAGTGCATTTTACAACCCATTTTGGACAAAATGCTTAACTTAATAATAATAAGCTAAAATGAAAGAAAAGTAAAACTACTTAATGTAAAAGTAAAAAAATGCCAATAATAATAATAATAAAGTTGTAAATCCATCTTAATCTACATCTTATAAGCATTGAAAAATTTACAAAAATAATAAAGTTGTAAATCCATCTTAATCTACATCTTATAAGCATTGAAAAAATTACACTTTGGTTTCTTTTTCATCCATCTCTATGAATATAATTGCTTTTTGTCACTGGGAGTGGGACCTTATGTATTCAACCACATTTTTTATTAATTGAATCAAGTGTAAGTATTATATCTTCATAATACTTTGTAGATTAAGCATAAGGCCAACCTCTATGTACTCATAAAACCAAGCACAAGTATGTACTCAAAATGGAATAAGTGTTGTAAACCAACCTCTAATATCTCTTGTTGCACCCATCATAAGATTCACACAATTACCTATAGGTATTTAGTGGAGTTCATTCAAGCTGGTTTTCCGATTTCCTAGAGTATTACTCTTATGAGTGAACACTTTGTAAGTAGTGTTGACCTGTGGCATGTGACAGTTATAATCAGACTAAGGGATTACAAATGATGTCGCAATAGCGTCGCTCATAACATCTGTTCATCTTAAAATTAATTTATAATCAAAGTCAAATTGTATGAAACATAAAGTTGAATGGTGTATAATTGTAAGCACATTACTATTAAACCAATATATGTTAGAAATCTCTAATAAATCAAACACATAATAAAAGATAAACAACAAACTGATTATACAAATGAACACAATACACACACTTGTAGTGGAAACCCTTAACAAGGAAAACCACTATTGGTTGTTTTGTTTTTTAATTATTTATTGGGGTTATGCAAAGGGAATTTAAACGGTTGATCAATGCATTCATGTAGCAAATCAATATCTTGAGCTTTTTGAAAAAAATGTCATTATTCAAACAAGAGTTTGGAGTTTATTTTGTGTTTGGCTCGAGTATGGTTGAAGATTTGCTTTATGTTTTCTTTTTATTTATGGATTATTTAACTGTTTGCATATATGTAACCACATGGACACAGTGTCAATTGCTTCATGTTTATATGATGAAGTAATCATATTTAGGGTCTATGGTCCTTCAAGGTTTTGCATATTGAAAAGGCATAATGCCTTCCAAATTAATATGTCATAATCCTTTGTTCCAAAGCGCATTTTGATCCCTGTTCTGTCTTCATTTGAAATATACCATAATCCCATTACATGTTTCTTCTTTTAATATTTATCATGTTTCCTCTTGTACCCTTCTCATGTTCTTAGAGAATTACCTTTCATCGAAAATTCCTTTCGTTGTGAGTTCATACTAGCAATTTTCAAATCACCATTTTCACTTGACTTATTGCTAGAATCTCAAAGCAATGCTCTAACAGTGTTGTATGCATGTATTTAATATGGCACTACCACTGCAGCCATAAAAGTAATTAGAAATAACAATGAGAAAATTGTATAGTAGGAAAGCTCAAATTAACATAAATAAATGACAAAGCAAAAAAATGGGGGTGTACACCCAAGTAGGTTGCACCTACATTTTTTAATAGGATTGAGGAAAATGTCTCAAATGAAGCTTTGATTATATTATTGAAGTGATAAAAAGTTACAAATGAGGGATATTATTGAAGGGATAAAAAGTTACAAACTAGAAGGAACCCGTAGTTATAAAAAATAGAGAGGAAGCCTAATTTTAATCATAATTTACTGATAAGAATAATTAGATAGTTATTACATGAAAGTGGCATTTTATAAACATTTAAATATAATCCTTGATGAGTAAACATTATACATTAAAACTCATATTCCTAGCCTGATAATCGCATCTTCCAAAGTCTTTTGACATGTTGAGTTGATCCTTAAAGTGCTTGGCCAAATGGTCCTTAAAGGTCTAATATTCCATGAAAATTTGAGTGGTACATATGTTGAAGTGACCCACTATTTAAAATTTACTTTGTTGAACCTTCTACCACTAATTTAGGATAAGTGTTTTTCCTTCTTTATGTTCTTTTCCACTCGGCGTTCCTTTTGCCCCTCATGGGGGCAATTCCTCTATGGAACATTGAGCTTCCTCAACTCCCGAATTCGATTGTTTATACTGTGAAATAGAAGGAAATGTGCACACAACAACTCACCAATATAAACCATTGACAACTTACACATTCAAGGAAGCATTTTTATTCTGATATCACTAAAACAAGAGCATGTGGGAATAATGTGAACAACAAGAAGTAGCTCATTCAACATTCAAAGATCCACGATATTATTTACTGGCTGCTTCAGCAAGATAGAGCATTCAATGTCGATAGCATTAACGCCAATGCAAATAGACATCCACCATCATCACAACCATAGATTGGTCTTTGTGGTTGTTCATTCGATGCCCAGGAAGCTCTTCAACGCAAGAAGACTTCTTAGCATATAATAGAAAATATAATACACAGTAGCTTCAAGTGAGTTGCAACTCCTAGACACTCCATCTCCACGCTGCAACAACTCCATGCAATCACACTCTTTAATGTTCCACACCGATCTCCACTTCTTCAGAGAGCAAAGAATGAGAGGAGGATTCACACTGCAAAGGAGCTCAAGTTAAACACAAAACAACATGCCACATTATTTGAAAAATACAAATTACTAGCTGTGTACAACAACCTTAACACATCAAAGGAACCATTGACTGTTCAGTTATGATAATGGAAGCGGAGACAAATGATTTTCAAGCAAACCTTACAGACTTTGAAACACGTGCATTAGTGGCGAACAACAAGTCCAATGAATTGAAGACTCAAGTAGATAATTTGTTGAGAGATAAGGAATCACTCATGGAACCATTCTGGGCACAAGCATGCAAGCTTCAAGAGCAAGTCTCAAACTGTCAAAAAACACTCTTTCAACAAATCTACAATATCAAACAATTCATGGCAAGGATGCAGAAAATTGCTACAAGCTCAATAACAATGCATCAACATTTGATTACTACTGGAAACAAGCTTAACAAATAGTTAACTTGGAGAGAAAATAACCCACCATTTCCTCCTCACCTCCCTAAAAAACACTAGCGACCCTGCAGCTAGATATTGCACTCCTTGAATTTTGCAGGAAAGCCACTAATCGACTAAATGCCGAGATTGATAAAACTCTTGAAAAGTGCACAAACTTCTATGAGGAAATCCTTCAGGTTCACCGTAACTCATGAAGACGTGTGAATGCTTATGCGGTTAGAGTCATTGATAACCAGTTACTTTCCTTTGTTTATTAGTAACTTTCAGAAGATTAGTTCATGTAGTGACAGGTCTGTTCGCCTTTACATGGTTGAGATCGATGAAAAGTTTTTATTGTGGACTTGAAATCCTCAATGAGAAGAAAGAAACATATTTGGGTTTCCCACTGTATCTTCCATTCTTGGAGCAAGCATAACGAAGATTATTTTACAACTTAGATTGTGCCACTATCAAGAGCTGGTCCATGAAAGAGTTCTATACCTAGACTTGTATATGGAGATTCCTAAATTTATTGCTACAACACATGGCATGAAAGCAAACTTTTGTTCACAAGTAGTTTGTGTAGTTTATGAGCTATTATAATCATTGTTTTCATTGATATTATTGCAGAATTATTGTTTTATATTGCTTATATATTCCAGATATAGTAGTAATCTATAGTGTTGAGATTACTACTACAGAGATTGTGAGAAAAGCAATTGTAGTTGCCTCACTGTGTTGATGAACTTAACATTATTTTTTGTTGTGAGTTGAGTGCCTATGTCTTTGTAATCTTAAATTGTTACAAACTTTGATCTTTTCCTAACAGTATCCTTTGCTGCCTAAGCCTATGTTTTTGTTCCTTCCAACTTTCCTTTTTTCCTACCGGCGTTCATTTTTACCCCTCAAGGAGCAAATGCTAGTTATTATTTTTAAACCATACATTTCAAATGTCAACTTTACATTGTACACAAAGTTCCATATCTGTCTCCTTCTTATTAGGCTATATTGTCAACACAATAATCCTTTAACATCCGTATATTTGCAAACCACTACGTAGAAAAACAAAATTGGTATTCACTATAACCTACAACCATA
This sequence comes from Larix kaempferi, assembly GCA_027924585.1. Taxonomy (NCBI): domain Eukaryota; kingdom Viridiplantae; phylum Streptophyta; class Pinopsida; order Pinales; family Pinaceae; genus Larix; species Larix kaempferi. The sequence goes on from BSBM01000605.1 coordinate 23,558, forward strand.
ATGACGACTTTAAGTAGACAAAGAATATTTATGTGGCAAAAAATCTCGCAAAAAATCTCAACATAAAGATATGGTAATAGTTTATAGTAGAATTATAAAGTAAAGATGATTTATAGCATATAATATTATATTAAAATTATTTATAATATTAATTAATATTTTTTAATATAAATATGTTTTATAAAGTCAATTCAGTTTAGATTGGGTAGTTGGAAGGCTTCATTATTATCTTCCCAAATTGAGTTTTGTTATGGTTAATGATATGTTGATAAAGTATTCATTTTTTATAAAATTTAGTTTACTTTGGGTGTCGTCCTTAAAATCAGAGTAAGTATTCAAGGGTTTTTTGAGCTATCTCATCATTTATGTTCAAATCTCACTTTGTGACATGCTTACTCTTTTTGGGTTTCTCGAGTTATCCCATCACTCATGTTCAAATCTCACTTTGTGACATGCTTACTCTCTTCGTAAGACATCATAATCAAAAGAACATTCCTAATTACAATCATTTAAATATTTTTTTTAACAGAAACGTATATATTTATATTGATAAAAGGATGAATAAATTCATTAGAGCCATTCAAAAATTTCATCTTTAATAGTTCAAATGTTCAAAAGATATAACTTGCAAAACTAAACTGACATATACATTCATCCATAAGGAAGACATAGTGTTCCAAAATATTAAACTCCCTATACTGCTATAAATTTTCACATACTAACCGACTAGCAAAATGCAAAAACATAGCATTTAAAGAAAAAACTAGTTGATGGAATCATTGTTTGTTCTCTGCTCATAGAGAACATCTTCATCTTCTTCGTTTCCTGAGCTATTAGCATCATCTGCTAAAACCTCATCTTCATTATCATCCTTTGCATCATAGGAATATACCTCCACTTTTGCATCTGTCGCAACATCTTTATCAGAGTCTTCATCTTGGACGAAATTTTCTTCAGAATCTATTTTCTTGAACAGCACCATCTATCTGGACAAACAAGTTTTCTTCATCAATGTTTTCAATAGGGATTGTATGCAAATCCAAGAACCTTCTTTCACCGGTTGAAGAACAAAAGTACCATCCCCATTTTTAATATTATAATTCTCATCAATTTTGGAGAAATTTCCACCTATTAAATCTTCATGCTTTGAAATTGTAACCGCTATTTCTCCCACTTTGTTATCACAATCCTTAACAGTAGCTTGCAAACTAGAGAACTGAGCTTCCATATTATTATTAATCTCATGATAAAGTTGTTCAATTTGGTCCAAACGATTGTCTAAGACCGGAGTACACGATATCAAATGATGAACAACTTCAAACATACCTTCCATCTGGTCTTTCATCCATTTCATATGAGTTCTAAAGTTCTGAATACTTGCATTTACGGCACTAACCTAGTTTGAGAGAACCTCAAGCCATTTCTCAATGTCCATATTGTTAATATTCCCAATGCTCCAACTCCTACTGGAATACCCAAAATAATACAGACAAGGGTTCTCTCTTACAGAGGAGTTACACACTACCCAAAAAAAACCGTAATGAGAAATGACAGATACAATAGAAGGCAACACAGTAACTTCCGCTCTAACCAAGCAAAAGATATTTTCAACCCCAGCTAGCCCTAACCCAGAGTTTTCCAGAAAAACTGAAAGACCAATATCCCAAACTTGCCAATTGAAAGAGAGAGAAAAGCTGCAATGAATTACCTAGAAAGGAATATTGACCAACTGACCAGGGCACCTAACTCCTCGAGCTAAGGAGAAGGAAAATAAACCAACATCCCTTGCCACCATTCCAGAAGAGCGAAACCTCAACAATGCAGCATAATTTCCTTCACAGCTATCCAAATGTCGAAACTTCACGAAGAAGCAACACATTAACACCACAGGGTCTCCACACGAGAGAACTTGATGAATGCTAATCCCAATTATCCGACTCGCTATAATGATCTTCCTACCATATTTAATAAGCATGTCATCACCGCCCTCAAAAGGGATACTTAGAAACACCTTCAACATATCACTCAAAACATTAAGACAGGTGTCATGGAGACTTAGATGAATCTCCAAACTTAAGAGGGATTTAAATGGATTAAGGATGACCATAAAGTCCTTAGGGAATCCAGAGATGCTAAATAGAACCTCCATTGACAGATAAATTTCCTTAAGAAGGATGAGAAGCTTGATTTGCAAAACCATTTGCTAACTGATTAAGGGTTCTTTTAACATGAAAAAATTGAATTGATTGGAATTGAGAAAGAATTCCCAAAATACGATTATGAAGAGGACTAGCGATAGGAATCTCTATGTACTTTCTAATCTGGGAGAGAATAATCATAGAATCCCCGATCACAACTAAGGAATGAATTCCTTCCTCTAGAGACAACTTTAAACCCAAGAACAAAGAAAAATGTTATGCCTGGTTATTCGTAGATGTCCCTAATCCACATGCAAAGGTTTTAACTATATTGCCTCCAGGGAAAAAAGAACCCCTCCCGCACCTGCCTCCCCAACATTCCTTCAAATATTTAATTATTAATAAAAATAACATTTTACCTACAAACACTTGTTCCTAGAAAAACAACATTGCCAACACCATTCATCAATTTATGGGTTTAATTTCAAAAGTGGATAAACCCAACTTTTCCTAAGAGTCTTTTTCCCCAACAAGGCAAAGTTCCATCCTTATACACTCATTTTTTTTAAATTTTGGTGATCTAGGTCTTCTTAAAATGGTCTAAAACCCATAAGGGAAAAGTTCCATTATCAAAGTTTTCATCAATCAGGTGGAACTATAACTTTCAATGAAAATCCTACTAGACTTGAAGAAACATTTTGACGGAAAATGGTTGAGTTTTCCCACTTTTTAACTTACTCCATATTTATTAACTACAATATTGTAGACACCAACCACTTGTTTATACAAAATACTATTTGTATCTAATCTGCATGTTAGCTATTCACAATATCTAGCATACAATTGCTTTCTTTCTATATTTAAAAAAAAAAACCAATTGGGTGCTAGGTGTGAAATTCTAATTCACAACAAATCTAAGAGCTGAGGATACCTCACACAGAAAGAATGAGCAAAAAAGTTGAATAAAAGTGAAAACTACAGTAAAAAAGAGCAGAAGAATAATTATGCAGCATAACTCAGATAGGAGCAAAATAATGTCACGTGATCCCATAATCAGTATAATGAACAATGATGATACAATGGAGAGAATTCGAATCACACAAGAGAATTCGAACCGCAGTTGGTCTAGCATAGGGATTATCACCACTGGAGTGCTCCGGAAGACTAAAACTCAATTGAATTGAACCTAAACTCAGCTAACAGAAGTCACAATCAATTAACTGACTAAGGAGGGTGCAATAGTGAGTTTGTCATGCATGTCAATAAAAAATGGGCGCATGAGGACTCAATCAGTGGCATCCGAAGCTCCAACCCCCCACAAGAGTCAACTAACTCAGGTGGACTACACTGGAACACTCAGTTGGTTCCTATAAAATAAGGAACTGACTGAAGTGGTCCTAAAATGATGCATGCAGGGCTCAAAAGGTGGTAGATGGATCCTAGATGACATCTGCACACCAGTAGGGGGGAAATGACATCATCAACAACTAGGAGAAATAAATAATGCTAGGTAGGACAAGGATGGAGTATTAAAATATCCTAACACCCCCCCTTAATCCATACTTTTGCATCTTGGTCCCTGGTTACTAAGACCAAAGGTCACCCATACAATCAAATAAATGATACAAAATAAAGAATTGTCTATGAACCAAGGAAATAGGGAAAAACCTCATGGGAAAAATACCCCCCCTCAAAAGAACATCAATAGGAACTCAAAGAACCTTCATACTAAGTAGAGAAGGAAAAAACTTTCCTCGGTGAAAACCTTTGCAAAAATATTGGCAAGATGCTCCTATGTAGGATAGCAAAGTAGGTGCTAGATCTGGATCTGGATCTAGATCTAGATCTGGATCTGCTCCTCTGATGTACCTCCCATTGTGTAGAAGTTGTATGTTTTCAAAACAAGTCTTTCAGGAACCCTTCTTACTACTGGAGCTAATGGCTCATTATGGTCCAAATCATGAACCTTTGAGTACCTTTTGTCAAACAACCAAGATTTTTGCTTCGTTGTATATCCCCCATGGCAAGTCTCTCCAAGAGATTGTGGATCAAAAACCACCATCATGTAGCACCTCTCTGAGAGAAGTGGATCTACATGACATAGTGCAATTTTTTCATGATACTAAGATCTGGTAGTTCTATGGTCAGATGGATCCCCAACTATGTTCCCAACAACTACAAGGACTTTGTGAGCCCTTATTGGCCTTGGCCATGGATTGGGAGCATGTGTTGGATCTAGATCTGAATCTGAATCTCCTTGAACTTTATTCTCAACATCAAGATCTTGGTCCTCATCTTCATTAGAAGAGATATCACGCTGATCTTCATCAGATTCCAATGGGGTAGGCAGAGAGTATGGCAAAAAATGGAAGAATTCATATGCCTTGGAGGCATGGTTTGCAAACCCTTTCTCTATAATCTTCCCAGTAAACATCTCTGCATCTCAACTATGTCAGGAGCAAAGACCACTTTCTTCGGTGAGCTTGTGTGAGTCATCTGATATACAAACAACAAATTTGCTGACAAAGAAGGCACAAATAGAACATTTTTGAACTTCCCATGCTCCATATGTATTGTGCCCTTCCCTTCAACAGAGATCTGATAGTAGTCTCCCATGTGAATAATCAGACCATATTTGAGATCTAGAGAAGAAAATGATTCTCTGGAGGCAACCATGTGGTTGGAGGCTCCTGAATCTATGAGGAGGGCTTGCGATTTTGAAAATACAGCCTTCAGTGCATGGCATCTCTCATGTCCATCAGACTCACTTCCAGAATCAGTCTCTCTTGCACCTTCTAGGAGGGAAATGTTTTGTTGTTCAAGAAGCTTGGTCATCTGATCTATATTCTTCTTTATGCAAGATTTCTCTGGGTGGTTTCCTTTCTTGCAATAGGAACACTTGGATTTCTCAAATCCCTTTTGTTTTTCCTTCTTGGAGCTGGAGGCTCCTTTTGATGGACTTGACTTAGAATTCTGCTTGGGTTCAGATGGCCTCTTATCCTTGCCCTTGTGCTTCCCCTTCCCATTCGCACATTTTTCTTCTCCAGCCGTAAGAGCTTGATCTTTGGAGGCCTTCAAGGCACCAATCTGGATCAACTTAGCTTGTTCTTGGATGAGAGATTCAATGAAAACATCTAAGGAGGGAATCTTCCAACCAGGGATTGACATTCGCCCAGAATGGAAGGTAGAAACAAAGATGGAGAAATCAGGACCTAGCTTGCTCAAAATGGATAACACCAATTGCTCATCTCTCTTCTCAATGTCACACTACTAGCATTGCATAACTAGAGATTTGAATTTTGAAAAGAACTGTTGAATGGTCTCGAAACTGCTCGGTTGTAGAGCAATCAACTCATTTTCCAGAATATGGCCTCTTAGCTCATCTTGTTTGTCGAAGAGGGTCTCTAACTTCAACGATAATTCTCTTGGAGTCTTCAATCCATCGAGGTGGAAGAGTAGATCTCTGGAAATATGAATACACATGAAACCAAATGCTCCATCCAATCTATTCAGATACTTGGTTTTCTCCACAGCTAATTATGGTACGTGATCCTTACCCATTGTCACCCTGTACAGTGATTTGTTGCGCAATACCATCTGCATATCAGCCCTCCAATCAAGGTAATTAAAGAGTGTCATGATCCTGGGAGAGAGAGGAGAGTTCGAATTATCCATTACAACTGCTGGAGTGAATACAAGGTCAAAATTGTTGCTTCTGCAGTAAAACTGTTGCAATTGCAGAAAACTGTTGCAGCACTAAAAAAAATTGAATAACCTGCAAAAAACTCTCAATAATGGAGGTAGACTACTGCTGAGAAATGCTTTAGGACAATAGGCAGTTTTATTCGAATCCTTCACACCTGTATAGACCTCATTGGATTTCTCAAATGAATTCAATGCAATGGCACCAAGATTTGCTTTGGAAATCTGGAGGCTTCTGGTGCACTACCAAAAGCAACTGCTCAACCTATTCGCTCAATGGCTCTGATACCATGTGAAATTCTAAGTCACATCAAATCTAAGAGCTGAGGATACCTCGCACAGAAAGAATGAGCAAAAAAGTTGAATAAGAGTGAAAACTGCAATAAAAAATAGCAGAAGAATAATTATGCATCAGAACTCAGATAGGAGCACAATAATGTCACATGATCGCATAATCAATATAATGAAAAATGATGATACATTGGAGAGAATTTGAATCACATAGGAGAATTCGAACCTGAGTTGGTCTAACATAGGGATTATCACCACTGGAGTGCTCCAGAAGACTCAAACTCAACTGAACTAGACCTAAAATCAGCTAACTAAAGTCACAATCAGTTAACTGACTAAGGAGGGCGCAATAGTGAGTTTGTCATGCATGTCAATCAGAAATGGGTGCATGAGGCCACAATCAATGGCATTCGGAGCTCCAACCCCCCACAAGAGTCAACTAACCCAGGTGGAATGCACTAGAACACTCAGTTGGTTCCTATAAAATAGGGAACTGATTGAAGTGGTCCTAAAATGATGCATGCAGGGCTCAGAAGGTGGTAGATGGATCCTAGAGGACATCTGAACACCACTAGGGGGGAAATGACATCATCAACAACTAGGAAAAATAAATAATGCTAGGTAGGAAAAGGATGGAGTATTAAAATATCCTAACACTAGGGACAAGGAATGGGTCTGCACAACACCCAAGGTCATCCACAGTGAAGACAGCTCATCCCCAACATGGACAACCTCTTTTTTGAAGGGAGGGTGGATATAATTGCAGGTTCTAGAGTGCAGTTGGTTTTGGTTAGTAATATCCTAGATAACCGGCATCAGAATGACCTTCGACAACTTGCATATGGTTCATTCAATATTTCTTGTTCCATGATGGACCTGAGGATGGACTCAGACCGAACTTTGATTATGGACTTGGACTGCAATTATGATTCGGAGTTGCACACGTCTTTGTGGAAGCTACCAAATTTCATCACATTCAGTCTTATAAGGTTAGTGAGCACTCCTTTTTGTTGTTCAACGGGGTTTTGGCATTCTTTTCAATGGCTCTAGTTCTCTTGACTCTTTCCTCGAGTTGGATTGTTGGTTTAATCTTCATTTTTTGTAGGGATTTTAGTTTAATTTCTTCCTGGAGTCTCCTCAGCTCTAGATCGCCCATTGGTTCTCAAAGTTGTTGCACCCTTTCCCTTGCTTGTTGGGCTCTCCCCTTCGTTGGTCCTATTTCCCTTCAAGGTTCCTTCCTTGATTTTACCCTTACCCTAATTCTTAGAGGCTTTCGTCCTAGTTTAGTTTGGTTTTATTCCGGCTTGGTTTGGGTTGGTACTCCATCCTAGTTCATGTCTCTTGTTTGGTTTATTTTTCATCCCTCATGGGAAGCAAGCCTCAAGGTCACGCTGGGATCGAGGGGGAAATTGGTGGCCCTCAAACCCGAGCCATGAAGGAATTTGTTGCTACTGAGAAATTCTACAAGCAACATACCCCAACCATTATTAAACAGGATATTGCTGCTAAGGAAACCTGGATTAAGGAGGAGCAACACTACATCCTCCCAGATGACATTGAGGACGAGATGACCATGTGGGTCTTTCATGTTGGTTCCTATCGGTCCCATGACACCAAGTACTACATGACTCTTTCCTTGTATTAGCAAATGATAGCCCTCCTAGGCAAGGCATTAGAGGACACCAAAACCTACCACCATGAATTGTTGCTTTAGATTGATAAGGCTCAAGAACATATCCATAGTTATCCATAATCTTGACTGCAAACTCAACATAACATCAAAGCCACCACTGGCTTATCATTTGTTACATAACATCAAAGCCACCACTGGCTTATCATTTGTTACATAACATCAAAGCCACCACTGGCTTATCATTTGTTACATAACATCAAAGCCACCACTGGCTTATCATTTGTTGAGAAGGAAAACAAGAACTCTTAAGACATCAAGGTGCCTATTATGATGATGCACTCATTTAGTTTAGTCTCTTTTATTATTTTTTTATTATTTTTGTTTTGTTTTATTGGTGTAACAATACTTATAGTATATTAGTTAGTTGCTAATCATTTTATATTGATTTTTTTGATGTAAAATCAATAGTAATTTAATACATTTCAATTAACTTAATAAATAATAAAAATTTGTTTTTTTACTATTATTGATCAAGTTTTCCAAGTGACCGACCCAATAATTTTGTGACTTATACAATTTTCTTGAATTAATATAATTTATACTAACTTAAAAAACACAAACCATCTTTAAGCATTAATTTTACACAAATTTCATATATGTCTCATTATTCTAAAACTTTCACACTACCTTTTCTCAAAATTATAAAGGTTAATAAATAACTGTACGTTAATTTTTGTTTTCTAATGATAATATTATTTATTAAAATATTTGAGTCTTGTCTTATTAAAGAAATGTTCATTTTTTATCAATTGCATTAAGTGGTGCTATTAAAAGTAATTTCTCTATATCATGGAATTATTTTGTATTTAATAAATTTGGTTGTATTAATTTTTGTTTTTTAAATATTTATTATATATATTAAGATATTTATTATGAAATGTCGCCTAGGCTCCCAAGTGAAGGGTTTTCGGGTTGGTTTATGTTGCTTACTGTTTTTTGGTCTAGTGTTTCTATCTCTTTAGTTTGGATAGGCTATTATTCTGATGATGGCATTCACCCGCAATATCCACCTATGTATTTTCTCTCAAGCTCGGATGTAATGTCTTGTCCATTGGTTTTTCGGGCGAAGTGTGTAGGCCTTTTGAGACAATTTTTGCTATAGGCTTATGTAACGGGGTTAAGGGAGTAGATAGGTTCTGTGTAGAAGTTTCAGAAGCACAAATGAATCATGTAGTAGGATGGTGTGACAGAATATCTGGGCACGAAAGGCCCTATAAGACTTGATCTTTTTTGTAATGAAGGTTCTTGTTTAATATAAACTTTTTCTTGCTTACAAAAAAATAAAAAAATATCATGGAACTATTTTGTATTTAATAAATTTGGTTGTATTAATTTTTGTTTTTAAAATATTTATTATATATATTAAGATATTTACTATGAAATTATTTTGTATATATATATATATATATTGTAATGAAGGTTCCTGTTTAATATAAACTTTTTCTTGCTTATAAAAATATATATATATATATATATCATGGAATTATTTTGTATTTAATAAATTTGGTTGTATTAATTTTTGTTTTTAAAATATTTATTATATATATTAACATATTTATTATGAAATAATAATAATAATAATTATTATTATTATATATATATATATATAATTTAATACATTTGTTTGAATATATATATATATATATATATATATATATATATATATATATATATATATTATTTGAATCAAATCCATATTAATATTTTTTTATTTTTTAAATTAATATTGAAATATTTTTTTATTATTTTTAAATATTTCGTAATAACATTTTTTTTCAATAAGAAAAAATACTTTACTTTATATTTAAGTATATGAAAAAGATCAAATACATCTGATATTCATAACAATTTTATGTTATGAAAATGTCCTTCAAATTAGACTATCTTGCCAACAAAATAATCATCAACATCCATATATTTAAAAACTAAAAACTATAAGGAAAAAAATATTCACTATGTACAACCATAATGACAACTTTAACTTTAACTAAAAAAAATATTCACTATGTACAACCATAATGACAACTTTATATGGTAAGAATTATAAAGGGTAAATTATGTATGACCTATAATGTCATATCAAAATATTAATTTTATATAATATGGTAAGAATCATAAAGGGCAAATGATGTATGACCTATAATGTCAAGATAAAGATATCAAAAAATTCTCAACATAAAGATATGGTAATGTCAAGATACTTTATATGGTAAGAATTATAAAGGGTAAATTATGTATGACCTATAATGTCATATCAAAATATTAATTTTATATATATGGTAAGAATTATAAAGGGCAAATGATGTATGACCTATAATGTCATATCAAAATATTAATAATTTGCGTGAGGAAGATTAATTGTTAATTTTTTAATGGGAATTTCCAATTTTTCACATGTTTGTTGTATGTGAGACAATTGTTAATTGTTGAAGGACAACCTTAAAAAACCTATTAGAATCAAAATAACATTTTCAATTATTTTCTTCTAAATATTTAATTATTAATACAAATAATATTTTATATTAGAATCAAAATAACATTTTCAATTATTTTCTTCTAAATATTTAATTATTAATACAAATAATATTTTACATGCAAATATTTATTCTATGTGAAATAACATTTACAATGCCATTCCCCTTATAAGGGTGATTTAAAATATGGACAAACTCAATTTTTCTCACGAGTCTTTTTTTCCAACAACGAAAAGTTCCACTTTGATATACTCATTTTTTTTAAAATCTGGATCTTCTTAAAATGGACTAAATCCCCTAAAGGCAAAGTTCCATGATCAAAGTTCCCATCAATTAAGTGGAACTATAACTTTTGGTGAAGTTTCTATCATATTTAGAGAACAATTTCAACAAAAAAAATGGTTGAGTTTGTTCACTTTTTAAGTTACTCTATATTTATAAACTCCAATATTGTAGACATCAGCAACATGATTACACAAAATACTATTTGTATTTTTTGCAATTGCTCACTTTAAAGTTTATATATTTTTCAATTAATTTTTTAAACCACCTCATTACCCTACGGCTATGTGCAACAACATGAAAATGGGGCAAATAGCACCCCTCATAGGGTCCAAGGGGTGACACCCCTAACAACCTCCCATTACATCGATGCAACGCATCACCACTTCACCATGAAGATTTTACAACATTTTGTCACATCAAGTTCTAGTTGCACATGCCAAGTTACATCATGCACACACAACGCAATGACTTGCATGTGTACATATGACCTTCAACATCATGTGTGCATGCCTACAAAGAAGAATTCAAAATTTCATATGAGTATCTATAGTTTCCCATGAATATTATGGAAATCCAACCATTTATGTGACCAAGTCTTGGTGTATTTGTATAAATACTTGTATATACACTTTTTTAGCTCTCTTAGATCTTTTAGTCCTTGGCATATAGCTAGGATTTGGTTGCATAGTTCTTCTCAAAACTCCAACATATTGGATTTCTCAATCTTTGAATCATTTTTTGGATGTATCATCATTTTTACCCAATCTTGATTATGAATGGAAGAGCTTCTTTTGTTATATCTCTATCTCAATTGTGAATGTGTATGTTATTATCTTTCCACATATTAATAATTGTATTTATAACTCTAAACTAGCATATCCATGAAGTGGGGGAAAGGGAATGAGAATGCCAAAGTGAATAAGTGTTGGCATGTTGTTCAAATATCCAGGGTGTTTGCATTTTAATGGAAATTTAATACTTAAAAGGGTCTTATAGAGGGGGAAAATATGAATGAACCTATGTTGGGAGGATGATATGATGTAATAGGTTGTGAATGAACCTATGTTGGGAGGATGATATGATGCAATTGGTCGTGAGATACTTGTTCATCAGTAAATCAACCCTAATTGGTGTTTCTAATGGATCTTTCAAAAACAATGTTGTGGAAATATATAAAGAGAATCTTTTAAGGAATATTGGAATAGGAGGAAATGGAAGGTCATTGTTATGCATTCAGACATTTTTGTGGGTAACGAGTACAATACAAATAGAGGTTGGAAACCATTTATTTAAATGAGATACATAATCCAATGTGCACAAGAGAGTCATCACCTCAAAAATTTGTAGTAATGGAAACTCATTGACTCCCAATGATAAGCTCTTAAGAATGGAATTCCATTAACAATGCATATAAAATTCACCCATAGAATGATGAGGAAAAACCTTCTAGTTGATATTATCATGTTGCAACATCAAACCTCCCGAATACTCTTTATATTATTTCTCATTGTAATAAATCAATCCACACAATTTCATAATTTCATTTAGAATATTTTAGACATGAATTATTTAATGTTGTCTTGCCTCTTTTATTTGGGTTATAGAAATATGAGCATAGCATGAGAAGAAATGGTATGGCAAACTAATCTTTTGGGCTTGGAGTCAAGAGATTTGGTAAATTTGGATTTGAGACACATTCATGGCACATTTTTTTTATTGAGACATTTTTCATTAAGGAATATTGTAGGAAGCAAAGGATAAACAAATCAAAATGGCTTTCTCAATTGTAGATCTACACTCATTTACTTTCTAATGCATCAATATTTTTAGAGATGATTAGTTTATGAACGACATTTGACACATCCAACTCATAATGAAAGGATTTAAAATCTTGAACAAATGCTCAACATCTTTACTTATTGCATGAAAGAAACCTTATGTTAGAGAAGTGTCATTTGCGAAACAACCATGCATATGTAGTGTTCCACAAGTTAGGTAGTTTCAAAGATGGTTTCTATTCTCTTATCATTTTCAATACCACCACCTCAAAGCTATACATGTTGTACTTCTCTAATACTCTCTATAAATTTTAAATATATAAAAATTATAAATAAGAATAATGTAAAAATAAGAAGAAAAAACAAAAGTCATGCGAAAAAAATCATATTATTCCAATTACTTTGTGACATTGAAGTTGGATATTGACGAAATAATTCTTGAAAAATGGTGCAATGTCCAAATTGTTCATATGCATTGAAAATGAAAGACCTCATTAGATATCAAGTCAAATTGTTGATTATGAATAATGAACACAAGTTCCTTTTGCAAGTTAAATTGTTGATTATCAATACCCTATAATTCTATCTAAGCGGTTAAATGAAGAATTCAAAAACCTCATCAAGCCTTGCAATGTTGTTATTGTTGTGTTTGAATGATGCAAACAAGGATGTAACCTCGGCCTTACACTATTTCAATGTCCATTTTTTTTCAGAAAGAAAAAAAAAAACATAACTTGATATTTTAAGTAATAAAATCAAAGTTACATCCATGTGCCCGAGAACTAGAACAGTTCAGCATAATACATTCCAGCAATATGCCTATAGATGACTATGATAACATCTAGACCGGCAAACATCTAAAGTACCATCTCCAATATTACAAAAAAAAACATTAAAAGTTTCTACCTCCACAACTAAAAACCATGTGTAGCATATTACAATGCATAGGAACATACGCACAAAAGAAGAACAAAGCAGCAACATCCCTTATATGGCCCTCATAGTACCCTGATCCACAACCAAGTTGTCCAAATATTCCACGTAGTAGAGGATCCCATCCATAGACCAAACAACTTTCTTAGATAAACGATCTGCCTTTATATCCAAATAGGCCCCACACTATTTGAATGTCCATATCTCATATTTGGAGCAAATAATATTTTTTACACAAATGCCATATTATAATAATAATAAGTTCAATCAACACTAATACCATATTAAAGTATGTATATCTTCATTGCATCTCAAATTATTAAAGTGAATAAAGTAAATGTGTATCTAAGTCATTTGAAATTAAAAACGTCTTAAGATTTGGAATTCAAAGTCGAAATATTTATAGATGGGAAGGCGTTCTTTCAATGAGAAAAAGTTTCCTAAACTGTTTTAGGATTCCTTGTCTCTCTATCCAATAAAAATTCGACACATGTATGAACTATAGTTTGCTATCCAATAAAAATTCAACACATGTATGAGCTATATTAACGACATCCTTATCTCTATTGTTAATTCCCTCTATCCAATGGACATGAAGCAAGGTCAAAGGTTGACCTTGCTCGATGAAGGGAATCAGCAATCCAGATAAGCTCAGGCTGAAGGATATGTGTTTTTGAAGTTCTTCAATCTATACCATAGTTGTTGACGTGTAGTTGACGTTTTCATGGTATACAACGAAGAAATAAACCACAAACGGGAACACTGTTGAGAATCAGACTCGTGGGTATTTGGTTTTCTGCCTGCTGAGAAGCTTCAGATTGGGTTACTAGTGTCCATTTTGGTGTCGACTTTGTGCAAAACGAGGACACTAGGGATGCCAAGGCACTGAAGTTAAGATGTGTACTATGTAGCGCACTGTTCTCTGCATCTAATCCATCAAGAACAACAGCTGAGCATCTCAAACGAGGGACCTACACCAATTTTAATGGAGCAATACCCAAGCCCAGCACCAACACCAGCAGCAGAGGAAGAGAAACCTTGCACAGGCAGCATTGACTACTCTACCTCCCTTTCCCTTAACGATGGTGGACTCCTCTGCCCTCAGTGGTGCTCAAGTTGGTTCCTGGTGATCATGTTGTGAAGCTTAGAGTTGTGACAAAGTTCCTGTCGACATGAGAGTTTCGCATTTGATAACCTCAACTATGAGAGTAGAGCAAAGCTCGCTTATGGGCGGAAGTATGGCTGTGAATAAGGGTCATCACAAAGTGGATCATAAGGACGTGCAGTTGCAAGGTAATTACTGGAACAACGTTTGTCAACGGTACATGCATCTGTCTTATACGGAGATAGGAAAGGTTCATTCTCAGATCTATGAAGCTTTGCAGCATGATGAAGAAAAATTTGAATGATTTTAGCGAAGTTCTGACTTCCATTATTGGAGTCATTTGTGCGCTGGTCTGGCTTATCAATCTAAAGTATTTCCTTACATGGGCGTATGTAAATGGATGGCCGTAGAATTTCAAGTTTTCATTTGAAAAATCCACTTATTACTTCGAGATTGTTGTGGATGGGAATCCTGAAGGTTTACCTGCAGTTATTGCAACATGCTAAGCTCTTGGCACTAGAAAGATGGCTCAGTAGACTGCTATTGTGGGAAAATTACCAAGTGTAGAGACTTTAGGTTGTACCATTGTGATTTGTTCTGATAAGACTGGAACATTGACAACTAACCAGATGTTTGCAAAAACTTGTAGCAATAGGATCATACCCATGTTCTCTCCGGAATTATACCATTTATGATAGTACTTATGATCCTTGTGATGGGATAACTCGAGATTGGCCTGAAGGGGAAATGGACGCCAATCTTTGTCAATTGCAAAAATGCTTTGTGTAATGATGTAGATATTGCATATACTGGCAATCAACACTGTTCTATTGGCGTTCCCACTTTAGGAGCTTTAAAGTTCCCACTGTAGGAGCTTTAAAGGTACAAAAGCTTTTTTAATTTTTAAACCCTTCTCTCTTGTCATATTTTGCTCAAGTTTCATCTATCAACACTCACTTTTTTTACATCCACATACAATAGACAATATGAATTGCATAAATAAAGAATGAAACACTATCTTTTTTTTCATTTTTTTTTGCATAATGTAGTTCAGGGAAACCCATCTCCCCTCATTCGAAAGATGGTATCTAAAAGATAAACCAGATTATCTAAGAGTTTAAACATGTCACTTGATCCTCTCAAGGAGAACCTGGGTATAAAGGAGAACACTCCTCTCAACCTCCTTGGCTAAACTCAATTGATGAAACAATTACCCCTTATGCAAATTGAAAGAAATTCTCAAAATTCCACCTTTTGTCGCCTTTTATGAATCCTGATTATCATGATAGCAATGGCATATTATACATAATGTTGATGGATTACAAAGCACCTACATTAAGCGTTAGATAGTATGTTATAATGGTGGGTTTACATCCTTCTTCCTTCATTTTTGTAAACAAAAGTGTTATATCTTTATATTTTCCATTAAGTGCACAAACAATCATCAAGCAAGTATATAAACATCCAGGGTATACCCTTCTTGCTGAAGATTGTTAAACAGATCAACAGTTGTGGTGAGTTGAGCCCCCTATGTAACACCCTTGATTTTAAACCCTTAATTTAATGTTGTAAGTTTTAATGATGAAATGCCTGAAGGGATGAACAAGTTGTATAAGTTGTAAATATTGATATAAAATATAATTGGTTGTGGATGAGGCAAATGCTAAAAGAACAGGAGACCCATGAATTCACCAGTGAGAAGGAAAGGGGGTTGTAGGTGGCCTAGGGGTTCATAACATGACCCTGACCTAACTTGAACCCAAAAAGTGTCTTAACTATATTTTAATCCTTAAAATTTTGATTAGTCTTACTCCTTCATTATGTGTTAATTATGCTTAATGGAATGTTTGTAATACCCTTCGCCCAGATTTATAACTGATACTGCATTCTAAACATTTTTGCTATGAAGTATGTAGATAGCATGTTTATTACTTTAATATAAAATTTTCAGCTAGCTGCTTGGTGAGCAATACGCTAAAGAGGAGATCTAGATATTAACCGAGGTTTGTGAGGGGGTAAGGTTTACCTATGTACCTTGTCTCCTTGATCAATTGTTTTCTAAACCTTATGTTAAAATCCCAAAACCCATGTTCCTAAGCCAAACTCAAATGGGGGAGTGATTAATAATTAAATATTATTAATTAAAACTTTGGGAGAACTTAATTAATTTTAATTAAGTTGTTAATGGAAATTAGGAGAGAATGTAACGTGGTTTCTTTGGGATAGCCACGTGGAAACCCAAAAGATGACACTCGTTTTTCATGAATTATGGAGAAAAGATGGAAGGATTCAAACGGTCTGGCAAGAAAAAAAATGGTGATTTTCCAAATGCTTGGCTGAAACTGTTTCTGGTTGACACAGTTGCCTGGGAAATTATGGTGGTGGTAAATCCTTGAGAGAAATCCAAACACTTGCAGTGAAAAGTATCACTGTGTGTCTTTGAATTCATTGGATTTCCTGTTGAATTAACCAATCAATTGGCAATTTGTGCATCACACCCCGAGTGGAATTCCGACGCTTGCAATGAATTATATCAATGTGTGTATGTGAAGGAGCTCTTGTGGGTTAATTGCGGAATTGACAAGGAATTGGTTTAAAAACTATTGCTTGTTTGTGCCTGGTAGTGATTATTTCATATTTCCCAGTTATTTCTACTTTGTCTCTGTGAGTGAGCTGAGGGGGTTGGTGAGTTATCTATGGTTAATGTATGGATCTCGGCTTGGGGGTGGACTTGGGAGTTGAAATAATACAAGGTAGACAAGTTCTACAGTTGGGTGGAGCGTGGCTCACACGCAATCAGTTGCTTGTTTCAAGACAGAATTCCAGAATTCCAGATAAGTATATGGAGAATTCTAATTCTTTACAATTTCTCTGTTAAATGATAATTTAAGAGAATTTTAATGGTGTAGAAATCATGGTTTAGAATTTTTATTTTGATATACGTTAATTCTCTGCATGTATGCTTTGAAAAATTATGTTTGCTGCACTTTTGTCTATGCATAATAATTATATTTCGGGTGCAAATGAAATTTAAATGGATTTATATTTCTGGGTAAGTTTAATTTACCCTGAATAATTATTTCTTCAACCTAGATGTGGTAAACTATGTTTTAAACTCAACAATAAATTTTATGATATGCATCTTACTGGGGTTGATGCGTTTAAATGATTGGGAATTTATATTTTGGGGAAATCATATTTTCTGGGTTGAAATAATAAATCCCTTGTTTTAATTTAATCCCTCGTAATTTAATAACCATTAGTTATAATTTCCATAATTGAATTCAATCTGGAAATTGATGGTAATTTTCTACACACTTCCATAGTTATGGAAATTGTTGGTAAATGTTTTACCTGTTTAATGTATTTCTTTGGTTACATTTAGAAAAATTTGAAGGAAATAACTCGTTCACATTCTCTGTATATTTGAATTTGGAACTTAATGTATGGCTGGAAAATGTCCTAGTTTTCAGGAATTGGTGAAAATTGTTAAAATGGCGTTATGGTGAAAATTTTGTGAAAGATACTGAAGAATAAATGTTCAACTGTAAATCATGACCTGAATTATGCATGGTTTATAAATACCATGAGCTGAGTTATAATTACCATTATTATTTTGAATTGGTTTGTTATTTTAGTTTAAAGAGATGATTTAGTTAATTAAAGCAAAACCATGAATTGGTTGTATGGTTTACAAAAACCATGGACTGGTTTAGTTAAGAAAAATAAACTACTATTATAAATTGTTTATTTAAGAATGTGCTTTGGTAGTTAGAATAATGAGAGATTATGATAAGTGGAAGGATGTTTTCCATTTTTCAGAATGATTTTTTTTCTAAAGAGAAAATTTATGAAGTTTAAGTCTTCATGAATAAGGAAAATCTATAGAAAGCGTTGAAAGTGTTATTAACCAAGTGTTGTCTTTTAATGATAGATTTTCATATTGTTAACTCTAAGTTTAAGCCAAAATTGAAACTATTTTGGTTTATCAAATGTTAAGCAAGTTAGCAAGCTTGTTTCAAATCAAGTTTTAGATTAAATAAAAGTTTTGAAACTAAATAATGGACTGTTGAAACTCCTATAGCATGCTGTTGAAACACCTGTAGCAGCGCTGAAACTCACCAGCAGTTGCTGAACACCTGTAGCATGCTGCTGAAACACCTATAGCATGTTGATGAAACTCACTAGCAGTTGTTGAAACTCTTGTAGCATGTTCTTGAAACTCACTAGTAATTGCTTAAACTAATACTGAAATGTTGAAGACATGTTATAGATATGTTATGGGTCTTATAATAGACTTATGCTTATGCAAAAGTGTGCATATTGTACTTATGCATGTGATTAATTAATAAATATGTTTTTCTTTAAATAAAAAATGAGGTGTGTTTAGTTTAGTAAATGTAATGCAAGAGGGTGTTACAATGTTAAATGAAGGTTATAGGACACATATGGGATGTGAGTCTTTTGGGAAGACCATGTGGACACAATTAACTATGCAGCTAAAATCATGCATGCAATACAAATTGGTACGACATAGGTAGGAACACATGTGCAGTGAGTTCTAAACCTATCATTCAACACTGTAACCAAATCTGAACCTATTATTTGAATTTTGTTGGACACTAATTGTTGTTGTCAAACCCATATCTAAATGACTAGTGAGATGGTGAACTGTGTATGAACCGACCTCGATGGAATTCCTTGACATGGAGTAGCAGTGTGAGTTTTCATTGTTGTGTTGTTGGACGGAAATCTAGGAAGGGAATTGTGTTGTTTGGCATGGAACTGGTTGAAGCCAAGACTTTGAATTGCTTAGAAGAAATCATGAAGTTTGTGAGGAATTGGTGAGTGCCAAATTCTTGAAACGAAACGTGGTGGGAATTTCCTTGTTATCCTATTATTTAACCTTTGATAAGCTCGAGTGTTCTCGTGGTGAATTCAAAAGTCCCAGGTCGGGGGTGGCACCTTATTGAGAGGTTAATGAACAAGGCAACTTACGGTTGGGTGGATCTTGCCTTACACTTAGTTAGTTGCCCAAGTTATCATTATACAGATAAGCAATTGATGCTCTGCTTCAACTTCAATATTCTTATTGAATTTCTATAAATCTGTATGAATGGAATCTATTTAAAGGATTGACTTATTTTATTTTTTTTTAAATGAAGCTGGGTGAACTTAATGGTTAAACTCTATTTATGTTGGGTGTGAAATCATACTAATCCATTTTAGTTCGAATTTATGTGCATTTGTATTTGTTTTGTACCAGAATGAGGCACTTATGAAATTTGCATATTAATATATGAAAGCGGTACACCTGTAAATTGAATTGTCACGACAATGATTTAAATAATGGGAGTAGTTAAATATGTATGCAATTTTCATGTTAATATCAAAAAATTGTCGGCCTGCAATTAATTTCTATAAAAATAAAGGAAAGGGAATTGGAAGGTTTTCATATTTTTGTTGATGGTGTTCAGAATGTCTGGGAACCTGTTATGGGTGGTCGTCTTGTGTGTTGAAGTTGTCTTTCAGTGTGGATGTGTGTAGTTTAAATAGAAAATGAAAGAGTGGTTAAATGCTCATAGATTGTATAAGTTTTTTTTTTTTTAAGTACGAAGGAACATTATATTATATCAGAAAGAATACATAATAGAGAGGAGGTCTATGGATCCATCCTTCCAAAACTTAAACATGACCAGACCCCACAGTTTGAGGAGTTGTATAAGCTTCTAGACTATTTAAATACATATTACAAACCATACTGAAAATTTGCCATATGGCATTTACATGCAAAAAGTGACTAGACTGACTCTACATACTTAAACATGGAAGTAAAACTAAGGACCAGACCAAAGAACTACTGAGCATCTTATCCAACCTATGGCTTCAAGAAAACATCCACATTCTCATGTTCCACGTCCGGACCATGCAGAAGAGTCCATCCTAGGAGGACCGCAACCCTCGGAGAGCCCGAGCACAGTTGGATGACCATATCCGGTGTAGCCATGGAAACAACAATAACATCCGGTCTGTGGTACAATTGGTCCAATTTATCATCCAAATGCTAAATTGCCCGATGAGTGTCAAATAGAAAGTTCCACTGGGCCTCCATGAGCCCTCCCATATGCTCCATGTTTTGAGTGCGAGCCTCTACAATGTGCTGAACCGGAGAGGCCTTAATTATCTTCTATTGCCAATCCTGGGAATTGTTTTCACTAGCAGGAGCCCAGGAGGGAGAAGGAGGATACATGGGCTAGAAACCCAGAGAATTTCCCTTCCCGTCGAACCATTCAACTCTACAACTCCAGTTGATAGACCCCAACCCATTCACCATAGAACTCTCAGAACCAGAAACCGAGGCAGAAGAGAGGGCAGAGGAATCCATTGAAGGCAATGAGGGGATTGATTCAATTTGAATGCAAATGTGAGCAGGACGAGACCCCGCAGTGTGACGAGAGTGTCCTTGGGCTCGCAAGTGCGTCATGTGAAGGGGAAAGAACAACAAGATGAAATTCTCGCTCAGGAATCCGACGATATCATGCCCCACACTTTCCACATAAAGAATGGCGTAAACACTGCACACAAGAGAACTCGTCCAACTAGGAAAATTGCAAGCCTATCGTGCCATCTTGCCATAACTTTTGCACTGCATCCTCGGTACAAACGCAGAATGGAGGCAGATCCACCGTAACCAACTTACAAGGCCGAGACCAGAGCGTGGGAGGGTACGTCATCATTGAATGGAGATCAATGCTCCGATCGAATCAGATAGGGGTGGTTAAATGAACCGTGAATGAACCATCCACCACCTGATCATCATCCGTCGCCAAGTTGCACACTTGATTTTCCAGTTGTCACCCCATCCGGGGGGATTGTATAAGTTTTATATTATTTCATTCAAGTTGGAAAATCCATCAATTTCCTCTTGATGTAATTGTATCCAAAATATTTGACTAAATGTTCATGTTTGGATGTTCATTTAACCAGTAAAGTATCTCTCAGATGAGCTTTGTTGCTTTTCCTTTTGTTGCAGGAATTTTGATAGTTTTTCAATGTTCAAAAGCCTTATTTAGGTTGTCTATAGAAGCTAACATAGGTCTGTGATCCTTAAGCCTTAGTAGAAAAATCCAGAAATTGTTTGGTCGGTTGCTATATAAACTCTTATGTATGATTAAGTGGTGAATTGCCAGTTTGAAGGCTAGAAATTGCGTATTTCTTTGTTAATTCAAATATCATGCCTTAGCTTGTTCTAAAGGATTTGGATAATTCCAAGTACATAGATGTTAAAGGCCTTCCATTAATTGTTAATAGCATTTGTGTGTGTTACAGAGTCATAACAAGGTACGTTCCACCCCGACACAAAATGCTAAGCATGACTGCAATTGTTGGTCTAGTTGCCTTGTGATCCTCATGTCTCAATCAAAGACTTCCACGGCCTTTTCCCATTCTTTGAGCCATCCCAACCCTTTTAAGATGCCTAATAGGTATCCCTCTACTAATTTATCCTTACCCAAATCCAAAATTCCCCCAAATTCCCATCTTTCTCTTCAATGGACTTAAAAATCTACTCACTGGATTCTGAGAACTTGTTCTTCTAAGGCTTATGCTTCTTCTCGCCAGGGTATCTCCCTAGTCTTCGCTTCCTAGAAGTCCTTAAACTTATATCCGATGGATTTCTTTATGGGTATTGGAACCCAATTGAGAACTGACATCCACAATCTTGTCTATAGCATTTTTTATGATTGGAGGAGGCCTAGTGGGGCAATCAAGAACTAGGCATTTTTTTATTTTTTGTTGGGTTTCGTTGAATTGGGGGCCAAAATTACCATTGAAAATTCAACGGTAACTTCGTTGTTGAATGTTTTTTCATATCGTAAATGTTTTTTGTAGAAAATTCTTTGATATAATCCTAAATATCTAGGACCAAATAGAGGGTTTCAACTGAATTTTGGCTTATTAGTTTGTGGCCATTATAGATCCTAAAATCTCAATGAAAGAGTTTGGAAACTGCATTTTAGTATTGAATTAATAGGGCCACATCTGATTTTACAACGAAATTATATATCGGACCTTTTAAGAAGGATCTACACATTAGGTGAAGCAAGATAGAATTACACCTTCACATCAACAAATAGAAACAAAGAAAAAATACAAAGATTTATCATTGCAATACAATATCCAATGAACGGAGCTTGAATTCTTAAGCCTGATATTTTTCCCGAGAATTTACTATATAAATACACTTATGGGATCTTCTAAGCCTCTATACTTTTATCTCTACTTATGAATTTGAAGAACTCTCTACTTGGAGCTCAATAAATTATTTATGCAACGTAACTTAATCAATTAACACATGCCATCATAAACATCTTCCTGATGATCAAAACCTATTGATTGATGTTGATTTGTGTTTCCATCGAGGATGGATCAAGTCCCTTTTCAAAATGATCACATTCTACCATTTGGTCCAGCCAAATAATTAACTTAGGAGTTGGTATACTCCATAATTAACTAATTGCTTTTCCTTTAGTTGGCTTTGCAATTTGACATGATACAATTGAAAGACTTACTTTAATAGTATATTAATCTATACAATTGAAAGACTTACTTTAATAGTATATTAATCTTTTTAGTTATGATTTGATAATTTTTTAATCTTTTTAGTTATGATTTGATAATTTTTTAATCTTTTTAGTTATGATTTGATAAGTTTTTATATTTATTTTGATAGTATATTGATTTTTTTTTAAATGATACAATTGAAAGACTTACCTTAATAGTATATTAATCTTTTCAGTTATGATTTGATCATTTTTTATATTTATTTTTTAGAGTATATTTGTTTTTTAATGGTGATATGATATATTCTTAAAAAATATTTAATAGTTAAGCAGCTTGGATATAATTTATGTGTTGTTTTTTGTATATTTATTTTCGCTTATAAATTAGTGTATTAGTGATGGGTTGAACAATTTGAATTTTTTAATTGAATAATAAATGTATACGTAATTATGAATAATAAATTTTTATGTAATTATGGTGATAGCTATAATTTGGTAAGAAAGAAGAAAAAGTAAGCTTGGTTTATATGGTAGTTTATGTATAATGATAATGCATCAATTCTAAAGATATAATTTGTATTGTTCCTTGTATATTTATTTTTACTTATAAATTAGTGTATTATTGATGGGTTGAACAAATTGAACTTTTTAATTGAATAATAAATTTCTGATAGCTATAATTTGGTAAGAAAGAAGAAAAAGTAAGCTTGGTCTATATGGTAGTTTTTGTATAATGATAATGCATCAATTCTAAATTGTCTAAATTGGCTAAAGAATTTGTTCTTCGTATGATATGATTGGATATATATTAGTAATTCAAGATCCACCTTGCATATTTATTTGCATATTTATTTCAATATTAATTTGTTATGGTTTTTTTATATTTTATCAATATAATTTTAAGAATATTATTAATAACATTAACTTTGTTTGGGTGATGCATATTTTCACCTTGGTTTTGTGAACATACACCTATTTGTCCTCTTTTACTTTTATCTTAATAAAATATTATTTTAGTTTTTTTTAATATAATTATATAGAAATCATTTCCTTATTTTCACTATTTTTTGAAGTTAGAAATTTATGGGTGAATAACTGGACCTAGTGGTTTTTTAATCTTAGAGGTAATTACAAAAAATTTAAATACTTTATTAAGATTAAAATTGTTGTTTTGGGTTGTTAATTAAATTGAGAAATGTATGGGTATAAAGCTTGAATTATGAGTTGGTTGTGTAAAAAATTTATAAGAAAATGAGTTGAATTAAATATTAAATATAAAGTTATTATTTATTGGAGTGTGATTTTTGATAGTTTTTTTTAATAATAATGAATTAAGTTTAATATTCATTTTAATTTTAATGAATATAAAATTTTAAGATTTAAATCATTTGTTAAATTTGATAATAAGTATAAAATTTGAGGATTTAAATTATTTGTCAAATTTAATAATAATTTTTTTGCCAAATTTTTTTTTAAAATAACATTATTAAATTATATATTATGATTTTCAAAAAATAAATAAAAATTTAAAATTTAAAATTATATTATTAAAATTCAATATATTATAACATTTTTCCATATTTAATATTATATTTACTTTGACAAAATACAAATATTGTATTACAATTTTATCATGTGTACATAAAAATAACAACAAACCAACAAGTATCTCACCATTGTTATTAGTAAGGAAAACTAACCTCTTACAAAATCATTACAAGATCTTTACCATCTCTTGTATCTTTATGGACATTTCACTTTCAATATATTTATATTTTATATATTCTAAATATGCAGTCTTTAACAACAATTTATTTTTCCATACTTTATTGAGTTTTTTTAAGAGGAATCCTTTATTGAGTTGTTAACATCACTTTTGTGTCCAATTTTTTTATAAATATATTTCACTATTTTAAATTAAATATTTATTTAATTATAAATTATTTATACGGTCGAGCCCTAAGTGTCCTCCTATGTATCCTTAGCATTATCCTATGTATACAAGGCAAAAATGGAATGCATGTTGGAGCCTTGTGCAAGCTAAAGAAGAAGACAATATACGATTTCCAAACCGATAGAAAGAGGCCACAACATGAGTCCAACACCATTAAAAAAAGGAGGGGATGCTCTTTCCGTTGTCTCACTAATAAGCTATATTTAGTTAAGCATGTGTAACGGGTAAAGGCCTCCACTTATCCATGTCATTCTTAGTTACTTGATGGATGTATTGATAGGTATACAATAGTCATTTTATTTTGAATAAGGTAGTTGGTCGATAAGGTCTTCTAGCAAGTGTGAAAAAGGGTGAGCAAAACATGTCTACATGTAGTTAATTATCCCCCAACCTTCTATGAAAAAATAATATATTTGGAAAGGATAGTGTCATTGCAACAACAAAGCCAAAAAGTTAGAATTGTGGGAATTGTGGGTCTTGGCGGGGTAGGAAAATTGACCCTTGTAAAAGAATTCTTCAACCGTAACAAATCCTACTATGATCGATCTTGTTTTGTATCTAACGTGAGAGAAAATGCAGGCAAGAACATTTTAAGTTCCTCACATACGACAG
This sequence comes from Larix kaempferi, assembly GCA_027924585.1. NCBI lineage: Eukaryota > Viridiplantae > Streptophyta > Pinopsida > Pinales > Pinaceae > Larix > Larix kaempferi. The sequence goes on from BSBM01000605.1 coordinate 49,084, forward strand.
ACACTTCTTAAAGACTTAGCTCAATCAAATGAGCAAATAGACATCATCAATAAAGGTTTAGAAAATCTCAGAAGGCATATCTCATCATCTCACCCGGCTATCGTAGTTTTAGATGATGTGGATCATATTTATCAACTGCATAAAATATTTTCACCAGTTAAAGATACCATTCATCTAGGTAGATTAATTTTAGTTGCATCTCGTAATAAGGATGTGCTTACAAGCTAACGGATTGCAAAGTCATTTCTTTACAAGCAGACAAGTCTTAATCGACAACACTCTGGAGAACTCTTTTGCTCCAATGCGTTTGTTTGGTCAGTGCTAGCCTTTATTGTAGGATTTGAAAAAGTGGTTAAAATGTTTTCGAATGCCTTCCATGGATTGCCATTATCTCTTAAAGTGCTTTCTATTCATAGGTGTTTTTGCTTTTCAATCCTCCATACTCCTCACAAGACTGCACCCCGCAAAAAAAAAATTCAACTATTAAGGTCATGTCTATATATACTTCATAGATATTCTCTCTTGTAACAAATAAATTTGTAATACCATATTAAAAACTAGATAAACAACTCAAAACTTAGCAAATATATATATATATATATGATAACGTGTTAAAATTAGAGAGGGCATATCTCGGACTATGTAGGTTAAAAATTAGAGTACAGCTCTATTACATGTTATAAATTAGAAAAGATCAAATATGAGAAATCAATATGTAATGGGGTTGTACTATAATTTACAATCCGTAAGATATATTTTTTACATTTTTAGTTTTTTTGCAGACAATATTTTAACTCCACTAATGTAACCATGATTATAACTATGAAGTTATAAAAAATTGTCCAATGTTGGATGATGCAACTCACACTCAACTTTTCTAGCTGCCAGGTAAGATTTCCTATTATGTACTCTCTTTTTCTCACTTCACATTTTTATACCTTCCGAGCAACGACAACAAAATATTACAACATCTGTGAATTTCTAAAAGGCTTTGGTTCCACCTAGAGAGATTGTATCAAATGATCTCGTGACCCGTGGACACATAAGTGGATCAAATCCCACCCCCATGTCCTCCTAAAATTTTAATTCAATTCTTGCTAGCTCATTCGGTTAAGGTGTGGGTCTCGTTAGCAGGGAGACCCGAGTTCAATTCCCCTTAGGGGTGAGCTAGTTGGAGGAGAAACCCAAAAATCCACCCATCATAAGGGTTGGTGTGGCCTAGGCCGGGTGCAATCCCCAGGTGACTTTGACAGCTTAGATGCTCCTGGGTTGCAGTTCTTGACCAATGGTTCATTGCTATCAGCCCCAAGTGACGAGCAATCGAACAAACAAACAAAAAAAAATTTATAAAAGGATTCTATGTCTTATTGTCCTTCACAAGGCCTTCTAAGGAGCCAACAACGGTTATCACTTGTGTAAGAAGAGATATGAAGTTGAATATTTAGAAAATGATCCGCTTGAGTGCCCATCTTGGGACTTTATTTTTTGCAATGGACATCTTGACTAGAAAGAAAATTACCAATGGCCATAAACTCATAGTGCCCAAAATTCCCAACACATCATTGAATAATGGAAATAAGATGGCAATGCCAGTAGTTGACACCACAAATGTAATTTCTCCAACACGGAATTAGGATATTGACTCTACATGAACCACATAAGGGAATGCATATGTAAATTCCCTTGTTGATGAATTTATTGTCGGTCCAAATATGAGAAAACTATCCTTCAACAAAAGAGAACATTAGCTGACAATACATTTGCAATAGAGTTTGCAATGAAGTTTCTATGGTTAGCATGGATATTAGAGTTTAGGTCTAGCAGAACTAAAAGAAAGGATTCATGTTTTGCGATAAAGTTTCTATGCGTGGAATGGATATTAGAGTTTCAATCCAGTGAAACTAAAAGAAAGGATGAGAAAAAATTGTATTACTTGGTATGTTGCAACCAGGTAAACAACAATGCGTGCATTAGCAAAGTCAACAAGCCAATAAGGCTCATAGAATCCAAATCCTGTCAATAGGTTACTAGGTGCATTTTCCTTAAAAGTTACATAACCCTTCTATGTTTCATAAGGTTGTAGTGTATTTGGGAACATTTTATCTGCTTACTATTGTGATCTATCGTGGGTTAACTGACATTGGCCTGGGATAGGAGCCTGAAATGTATACTTCTGTGTTAGATCCTATTAAGTCAATCAACCTTGCTTTGTGTCATATCGTGATGTAGAGGCATTGTTTCAAAACAAATTTCAACCTCTAGAAGGTCTTCTAGATTTACAAAAGGGAGTGGATTCCCTCAATTTAGATTTACTTTAATTTGAATTTGAATATATAAGATTAGGATGGCATGTAATCAAACAGATTTAAAAAAATATGACTTTATTTTCTCCTTTACCACCTCATGACTTTAATTTGAATTTGAATATATAAGATTAGGATGGCATGTAATCAAACAGATTTAAAAAAAGATGACTTTATTTTCTCCTTTACCACCTCATGCAGATTATACTTTAATTACTTTTGGAGAAATTTTGACATTTTTGGTAATAAAATGAAATTAACTATTTTGCATGTTGAGGCTTTTTCATTCTCTTAGCAACTATGGTAAGAGAAACTTAAAAAAACAACTAGATCAATCGCAATTTGTTGAGACTATGCTATGATGGTCATGAGAAACTAAAATTCACAATTAATAATCAATTTATAAAATCCTGTTAAAAAACAATACAATCCAACTAACAAGCATTTTTATGTTGTTTTATTTGTACTCGGTTAGGGTGCATATTTGTTTCATTTGTAATCCTTTAGCCATAAGACAAAGCTTTCTAAGATGTAATTGAACTACATATCAAAGGGTATGTTCTTGTGCTTTTCATTTTAGACATGCCTTAGCATGTTCATTAAGCACTTGACAAAAAAGTGCTAGGCTATTTTTTGTTGTCCATGTATACCTTGTTTATAGGATTCTCCTAATTATTTCCCTTATAACACATATTTCCCTTATTTCATTATTCTTAGTTTTTTTTTTAATTTTAAATTTCATCAATTATCTAATGTGAATTATTGTTTCATGCTCTATGAAATTAAAAAAACAAACTTGCATAAATAAGTGTTCAACAATGCTCCTTCTTACACCTATTGAACTCATAAATGCAAGTCCACTCACCATGTTTAATCTTGGGCTTGTAGGGTCATTATGCAAATGTGTACTATCAAAGAGTCTTCATGTGTCTATACCACTACACAGACCTAATTATGAATCATATGGAGAGAATAAGAAACTAAGAAGTCCTTTTGGTAGGTTATCTAGTAGTGTTGCTATGATGTGTACAAGAGAAAGGAATATTTTTGTTTCATCTATGTTGTTGCACTCACCCTTGAGTGGAAGTTTGTTTCCTTGGGAACTGAAAAGTTCTACTATGGTGAAGGAAAGGTAGGGAAAATTTTTATGATTATGTCTTATGCTATGTAACAGATTTCTTACATAAGTGTGAAAGTGTTGGACACCACTTTCCTTCACAAAGAGATCAAAGAAATGTAACCAAGGTGCAAAATCCAGGTTCTTGCTACAAAGTAACACATGGGCAATGCTTCGAATTGTAGTATTCTTTGAAGGTGATATTGAAATTAAATAGTGGTGCCATGGATTCCTTTTATTTTTCTAGGGACTGGGGAATATGTGAAAGAACTAATACTTTATCACATTGCAGCAAAATGGAATTTCTTATCAACTTTATAAATAAATTCTTATGTTTGAATTTTGGTCGGCATCTTTAGTTGGACTTGTCTTGAGTATCATTCGTTCTGGATGAGGTTTTGTCTGCTATCATTGTATTATGGAACCTTATTTTCAATTTTCATATATGCTTTTCGATGGTTTCTTGATTTATTTTGTCCTTTTAAAACCAATTTTGAATATTTGTTTTCCATGGTTCCATAGTGGTTCAATGTATGCAAATAGCTATCCATGTGGACATACAAGCCGATTTTGCATGAACTTGAATAATAACATATGATCCTATTGTTTTTCCTAAATGTAACTCAAGTCATTATAAGCACAATATGCAATGTTGTCTGTTAAGACTACATGTGATAAGTTCTACATTGAAAGGTGAACACACCATCAAGTTTCAGAAAAGAAAAGAAAAAAAAAACTGATTTCATTTTATATTTCCTCACTTTCTTTTATATATATATATATATATATAGTTATAGTTATAGTTATTTATTTATTTTTCTTCTAAAATTATGCAATCAACAACTATGTTGTTATCTAAGTATACAACAAATAATTATATAAGTACATATAAATACAATCCATATCAAAACAATATAATGAACTAGATGTCAATTTTATGTATTAATAAATGTAAACTTCTCTAATATATTACAATATAGTGGGCCAATTTTGAGAGGATCAAAATATCTCTTTTATACATGGATCTCACTGGAGGATTAAAATCCTATCTTCGATCTCAAGATGCCAATTTTAATAGAGGACTTAGAAACCATTAATCATTAACTACCACAATTGAAACACCAACCACTTTAGTTGATATTGAAATTGTAGCTAATCCATGCATGTGAGAGTTGATATGGAATCCCCATTGGCGCTCTAGTGATGATTTGTTAATGTAGTTGAATACCAACCGCCACTTTTATCTTTCGAATCTCTTGAGATGTCACTTCCATAATGAATCATTGATTCATGGACAAGTTTATAGTGAGTGGGATTTTTATTGTTAACCAAAGGAATACCACTCAGCCTAGTCCTTAACTCTCTTGTTGATCCAATAGTGAATAAGAATTCACTATGACATCCTCTTGATGGGTGATCCAACTTTGTGACACATGCTACTTGTTCACCTCTCCAGAATTGGACTACAAGTGAGATTTAAACTCTGACAACTCCCAAAAATCCCTCTTATGATATGGTCTCGAGTTCCCTTGACTCTACTTGGGCATGTGACTATGTTTGCATAACATAGAATCGAAAGATCTTGTTGATCCAATAGTGAACAAACTTTCACTGCATGACATCCTCCTGATAAGTGATCCAACTTTGCAACACATTCTACTTGTTCACCTCTCCAAATTTGGACCACAAGTGAGATTTAAACTTTGACAACTCCCAAAAATTCTTTCCTTCTCTTATGATATGGTCTCAAGTTCCCTTGACTCTATTTGGGCATGTGACTATGTTCGCACAACATAGGCTTGAAAGATTGATGCAACCCATGTACTATGAATTCTTTGTAATTTGCAACATTTAAATGAATTGAATGCACAATGTGCAACCATGCTAGCTCAACCCAAAACAACTATAATTTATTGGTGTCCAACCAACTAAATGCACAATTAAAGGAATTGAACTAAAAAGGAAATTTTTGGGTGTGCAAGGATGATCCTACATCAACCCTAGTAATTGAATGTGAGTATCATGCTCATAGGATGGATTTCAAGAAGTACCCTACAACAATGTATTAATAACATTTTCCAAACTCTCTTTTTTATATCCATGTCACATATCCAACACTCTATTCTTCCCAACAAACTAAGTACTCCTTGTACTCTTATTTTCTTAACCATGTAGCAACTTTCTCCTCTAGGTTTGAAGGCATTTTGAAGCCAATTTGGTTTCCAATTTTGGTTGTGTACCTTCTTTAGATCATGTGTGACAACAATGACCAAATTAGAAAGAAGCTAGGTGCATAGCAAGTGAAGATAGTTAGTTGTATTACTTTGTTTTCCCTCGATGTAATTTTTTTGCTATTCCCTCTATTTGCATCAACATTTTATCATTTCTTCATTTGAGCAAAAGGTTGTCCATTGCATCTTTGATAGTAAAACATTTATCCCGGAATATAAGTATGAAGTGAACCACCCAAAATTTCTGCTATTTTAATTTTCTCTTCATGGCATTTCAATGATGATGAGGAAGCTCTTCACGGCATATATTTCACTATTCTCTTTTTTCAGTTGATCACATTTACTTTACTTTCCATTAATTTTAATTTTCCTTTCAGTTCTCCCTTGCACCCTCTAGAGCAACTGCTAGTTATTTAACCAACTATAAATCAATTCTAGAGATAAGACATACCATCCAAATTATAAAGGGCATCTATCAATATCGTTACAATCTTGTTATTGATAACATCGTACAACCACACATTTCTAGGAAAATGTGAGTGTTTATATAAGCATGTTATTATTTTTGCAAGAAGTAAGACATGGTGTATTGTCATCCCTCATATCCACAAGATCTTTAATTTAGCAATTGAGCAGGGTTTCCCTAAACCCTGGACACAAAACCTCATTGTCCCTATGTTTAAAAACGAAGATAAAAACAATCTGTCTAATTATAGGACCATTATGACTAGCTCTAGTGTAGACAAGTTATATGAAATTTTGGAAAAAAAGTTCAACAAATGGCTAGAAATTAAAGTCACGAAAAAAGTGCTAAAGGCCAAGTAGGATTTAGGAGCTATCAATTGTGGACCACCTTGTTATGGTAGACCATTGTTGATGAGCGTCACAATAATAAAACCAATCTTTTATGTTGCTTTGTTGACTTTAGAAAAGCATTTGACATAGTGCCGAAAACCAACCTTTGGAATAGATTAGAAGAGCTAAAAGTTCCTTTCGAGTTGAGCATTGTTGCAATAAGGTTGTACAAGAATGTTATTACTAAGGTTAGGAACTCAGAGAACTAGTGAGAAGAAATTAATTGTAACGTAGGAGTCGAGCAAGGTTGTCTCATGTCCCCTACCATTTTTGGTATATACAATGACAAGTCACAAGGTTGTTTGGAAGAAGCAAGATGTGCTAACACAACTCTAGTTGGTATAGTCATCATCCTTCTTCTATACACTTATGATATTGTTCTTATGGCAAGGAGTCTCCATGATCTCAACAAGCTTGTACACTTTTAGAGGAATTTTAATGCAGTTGTTTTATCTTCAAGCATTATCATCCAACTTTGCATTTGAAAGTGGTTCCCCCTTTTTGATATCTTCCTTCCTAACCCAACATATCCACTTGCGGATATAAAGCATCCCTATTTTTCATCTCATCTTACAACTTTCTTGACCTGCATCTCATGGAATCCCTTGTTTTGTAAAGGGTTATTTAGCATATGATTGAGGCCAAACCCCAAGCTCCTCAAAGGCTCTATGACATACCAAAAAAAGGCTTATACATACCAAAAGAAAAGAAGGATTTAAACCTTAATAATGGCATAGCAACTATTGGACATGAGATTCAAAGGTTTTGTCTTATAATGTTTTGAATTAATAATATAATATCTTATATTAATGAACTTTCTCTAAATAAAACTTAATCATGTGAAGTCAAAGAGAAAATGCAAATTTAAACCATATAAATAGTGGCAACTTAATCATATGAAGCTCTCGAAATAGAGAGAGTGTACCAAAAATAATAAACAATATAAACAAACTTTGTGAACATTGTTATAGACCCATTCAAGCATTCAAGCTCCCGTTATATCTAACCTTACCTTTTTATATAGCCTTAAGCTCTATGTTACAACCATTACATTCACCGCACAATATATATGCATACCTCGCCCTTTATATGGCCTTAAAGCTCTATGTTAGAACCATTATATATATATATTTTAAAACAATTAATATTTTAGTAATTTTTAAATATTAAATAAATAAATAAAATAGCTTTTAAAAATCACGAAGATTCTACCAAAAGAATATAAAGGAAAAGTATTTTATTAATTAGTAGTACACATTAAATCAAACCTGGCTAGAAAGCACACCATATCAAATCACTATCTTGCCTAATTATCTTTCCAAGCTTTTGTACATGTAAAAATTGTAGACTACAAAATCCTCATACTCACTTAGCATTTGCAAAAATGTCAATGCTTTTGGCATCGCTAGTGTAGACAATGTTAGGTTTAATCTTAAGGGATTTGGTTTCCAGGGCATTGTTTTCCAATTTAGAAGATATGTTGTCAACATTCACATTTTTTAACAGCTAGAATTGATTTATGGACCACTCGTTTTGACGACTCCACCTAGTGCTACTAGTCCTTCTCCTGGACATCTTCCTTGTTTTTTCTTTGCTTATTCAAAGATTTCCTTTGTCTACTGTGGTATATTTCTGAAGCTTATTAGCTTTTCTTGTCATCTTGATACACGAATTGTCCATAGGCCTATATTTTTCTATATTGGTTGACAAGCTCTAGCACATTGCAAAGGAAACATAATCCCCTAGATGACTTGAAGGCACAAGCTAATGACTTAATAACCAATAGATGTTGGCTTTTGATACGCTAACGGTGGTTAACAAATGGAAGCATATGAAAGGCTCTTGAAAAACAACAAAGATTGTAGAGGAATTATCTTCTTAAAAAAATGCCTTCATTGTAGTTATCAAGCCTTGAATTGTCCTTTGCATTGCACAACTTGGGCAACTTGGTGTATACCATGAATGGGTTATGGATTAGAATTTAATGGGTTACAAGTCAACTAGGTTTTAGTGGATTAGGTTTTATTTGTTAATCGGTTCGGGGCTAGTGGTTTAGGGGTTAGTGGTTAGTGGGCCAAGGGCTAGAAGTTAGTGAGTCAAGGAATTCACAATCAATGGGTGAGAGGGTTAGGGGTTAGTGGGCATACCTGCTCCCAAAAACCCACTAACTTGTAGCCCCTTCAACCCCCAATAACCCTTAACCCTTAATTGCTAAGCCACTAACCAATATAAACCTTAACTATTAACTCAAACCACTAACTCATATAAGCCCCAACTCACATAACCCTAACCACTAATTAAACCTCAATCCACCAACCCCTAAACCCTAACCTATATAATCCCTAGCCATTAAACCATAGGCATTGACACACCAACCAAATAAACCTTAACCTCTAACTCACTAATCCTAAACCACTTAACCCTAACCAATAATGCCTTAATCTTAAACCACTAACCCATTAACCGCTAACTCACTAACCCACAAATTTGTAACCCTTATAACACGTAACCTCTAACCCACTAACCCTTGATTCCCAACTCACTAACCTTTAACCTAACCTTTAACCTAACCTTTAACCCAATCAATCATTGACCCCAACACATTAATCAATTAACCACCCATCCTTGACCCAATAAACCTTAACCACATAATCCTTAAACACTACCCATTAACACCTAATTCCCAACCTACTAACCTTATCCCAAACTACTAACCCTAACCGACCAATGATTTTTACAATGTTTCCAGATGAATAAATATATATCCATAATATCCTATCCATTAACTCACTATTCATAAACCTCTAACCATTGAACAAACAATTATATAAACCCTAATCCTTAACTCCCTAACAACTAACTCTTAGCCACTAAGTCTTCACTTATTAACCCCTCACCCAAAAAGAATAAAACGCTCTACATAGACACCAACAACCAACCCTTACCCCCACTAACACTTTACCAAAACCTCTAGCCCACCACCTTTAATGAAGTAAAGCTTTCATCATAAAAAGGGCATTATGTTAATTTAAATTACTTTATATTTAGTAAATGTATGCATGTTTGGTTCGATCATCAAGAGAAGTATTTAGGAAGCACAAACAAAGTGTCCCTAGTGTTATACTAAGATGATGATGTTTGGCTAGTTGAGGTCCACATCATTCATGCAATTGTACATCGTTTCATTGATAGATATAATGGATTTTACAAAAGGTGAGAACCATGTGTTTAGTTGTCAGCATGTTTGATTTTTATGATATTAAAAGGTTAAATATTTAATTTTTTGGATTTATATTTTTGTTATATTGAATTTTAATTAAATATTTTTATCAATTTTAAATTTATAAAAAAAAAATTCCAATGTAACAATGTATTTCGAGAGTTATCTAATCTTGTTACAAATTTTTCTTTAGTTGTTGGAATATGGTTACACAAAAAGTTAAAGTTTTTACCAATTTGGAATTTTAAGAGAACTTTTTATTATTTAGGTTGATTCAAAATTAAGTAAAATTTTTAAAAACATGGTTCCATCAAAATCAAAAATTAGATCATGGTAGAATTTTATTTGTGCGATTCTAATCAAAGTTGTGATTAGAAAGATGGTCAATTTGCTACAAGATTACCTTACTACATGAATTCACCATGCTTGGATATCTCCATTTAACTAAATTATGTCATGTTAACATCTAATATATGAAATTCCATAAATCCTCCAAAACAATTTGGATTTTAGGCAAAAAAAAAAAAATGCTAATTTATCTTATTGTTATTTTAAGTGATCGGAAAAAACCAAATCATAAAATATTTAAATCACACTAAAAAACTACAATAAATACAATGTAAAACTATAAATTTATTTTATTTAAAATGATATGAAAAAATAGATTGAATATATATTATAATGTATATTTTATGTATCTAAAGAGGATGTATCTTATGCGATTTGTAATTAATTAGCTTATTGTAGATATGGTTGAAAATAGGGAACTAATTATTATTTTTGTGTTTACTTTTATTATTCCATTAATAGTGATCATATAATCAAAGAATTCATTTAATGAGAAAAGTTTAGCAGTAAAGAGTTTATTTGGCTTTTTATTATTTTTCAAGATTAGTTACACTAAGGAGTAGTATGCTCTCACATTGAGACTTCGTGCATTTTTACTCTTCTACGACAACTTGCAACTTGGACAATCTTTGATTGTAATGGATAGGCTTTCCTTTTGCCTCTTCATCCTTCAGTTTTGGAACGACCCTTTAACGACAATTTCCCTCTTGTTTGCTAGGTTTGTTCTTGAGAGGTATGGCAAGTCAAGATGCTAAAACATCCAATCGTCAAACTCTAGGGGACAAGATTTTTTTCTACTTGTTTTCCTCTCAACTCTTCAATCTTAAATATGTCTCAAAGCCTCTAACAAAAGTCAAACCCCCTTTCATCATCTTTGTCCATCTCTTCATTACCTTGATGGCTCTATCGATTTTTCTTCTCTAAAAGAGGGTGAAAGATACTTAGAATGGTTGTTGGAGTCTTTCTATGTATAGTCATCTTTGTCTATGGTAGTGTTGACATGCAATGCATTTTCTTTATTTGTTATTTGCAAGTCCCAACTGTTGCTCAACTTGTTTATCATGCAACACAAGCTTGTTGACATGGAAACTCTCCCCATTGTGACAACTTTCTTTATTTTCCTTTGGTATGGAAAGTTGAAAGGTTATACCTCTCTTTGCCTTTGTTCAACTCTACTTTGGATACATACCCTATTTTAGTAGTGCAAAGAGTGCCTTTGTTCAACTATACTTTGGATACATACCCTATTTTAGTAGTGCAAAGAGTGTAAAGTAGAGATAAGAACCCTATGCTATATTACATACCCTTAACTTGCCTTGCTTTACCTCCCCCTTGTTATATTTCATTCCCCTACCTTGCCTTGCTTTACCGTAACCACCTTCTTTTAGGGTGGAGGGTGCAGGTACCTCCCCTTTGCAAAAGGGTGAAAGCTAATGGTAACTCTCCCTTTGCAAGACTAGGTCTCCTTATGCATCCCACTTGAGCCCACACCTTAAGGCTTTAAGTAAGATGGAGGTCATAGGTAACACCTTCGACCCAACTTTGATAATACTTTCACCTTTCACTTTGCTTTACCTCCACTAAACTTTGACTTAGCCTATATACATAGATGTAAAAAGTAGAGGACGGAATAACTGACTTTTCTTAATGTTAACCCTACTTTAAAAAATACTCTAAATTCAACCTACAAAAATTGGAATCTAAATTCAACCTACAAAAATTGGAATCTAACATTTACTTGGACGAAAAAACAATTGTTTTTTAACAAACTATTTCATCTATAATAATCCATTTAACAAACAATTTCATCTATAACAAGTGTTGCATGGCAGCGTAGTCCCTGCCAAATACAATAATGCAGTGTTGGAATTAATAAAAATAGACGTGGTTGCAAAATATAATGTTAACCATGGGTTTAATTAACTTATTTTAAAGCAAAACAAATGACATTGTTAATAAGTTTACGAATATGTTTCAAGAGTTATGTTCACATTACAAGTTATGTCATTAGATTAATTTTAAATGTTTTATTTAACATGCAAATGACAGCCGGACGAAGCACTCATTAAAACACATTTATGTGTTGCCTGGCATTAAACACTCTCTGCAGTTGAGGACACAATGACCTTTAACCGCCACATTGCATTCAGATCAAAGTAATTACCTCAACTTGTTGTTTGGAGAGAATTCCTGCAAAGGGATTGGTCTGCATTCCACTGGTTTTGTAGAGTTAAAATTTAGATAAATATAATTTATATAGTAAACCCCAAACTTCTAGTGCATAAATATCTGGGCAGTAACAATGTTCCTTTATAGCTTTAACTTCTAGTGTTCATAAATGGATGCCTCAATTATATTAAATATCTAAAACATGATCGATTTGGTGGACCGATGCCTTAATGATCGCTACAGCAGCATCTAATTTGTTTTAGTGATGGACTATGATGATTTCAATTATGCAATTTATCCAGTTGATTGAACAGATTAAGCTGTTGATTAAACTCTTTATATTTACTCTGTTGAGCCAGATGTTGCTTATGAGTTTAATTTAGTAGATTAAGCAATTTATTCAGTCGATGAGCCGTTTGTTGTTCCTTTTGATCCTTATGACGCTGTTGATTCTGTTGATAGACATCGATATCTACTGATGTAAAAAGTCAAGCAGAATTTAAATTATGCCAAGTGTTTAAGCTAAAAAAAAATTAAAAAATACCCGACATGAAAAAAAATAAAAATGACACAGTGCCTTATCTCACTTAATGAGTTAGTTGAATTTGGTGACGAGTAGGGACATCTTGAAGGATTCATATTGCATGTGGTATACTTGGTTGGATCCAACTTTGGTATGATCATCCACGTTTAAGACATGCATAAGGAAACCACCAAAGCACCAGGAAAGCGTTTAAGCCATGCATCTGAATTCATAAGCCACCACGTTTAATCCATGCATCTGACTTTCGCATCAAGCCACCATCTTTCCTCCTTCCATGAACGTCTCTGGAGCAAGTGAACATTCGAACCTGCCATGAATGTCTCTAAACCAGGAAAACACTAGAACTGAAGCACATTATGGGATATTTCACTGGATAATAAGAATAGAAAGCATGGCAGGCAGATTAGGATGCTAAAAAAATACTTAGGAATGCGAATGGCACATAGTTCCATAATTTGATTTCCTTTTGGTCCTGAATTGCAGCTGGTTGGGAGTGTCGATGTCTTTGATTTCATTCAAATTTGTTGAGCATTTCATCGTAAACACAACAGAGCCCAGAAGCATTTTCTTCAACCATTTTCATTCTCGCATACATGGTTAGGTGGGTTAATTGCTTCTATAGCTCTCCTATTGCACTGGTCCTTAACCTTTTCACCTTGAATTTGATTATACATTGTTTGCCAAAAAAAACAGTTGAAACATTATACGAATTTGGTATGGGATTGTATAAAATTATTTGATGGAAAATATTTTCCCATTGAGGCAATCCCTAGAGATGATAATATGCAGGATGATTCCTTAGTTGAGCTTAGTTTTGTTTTGTTTTAGGTTCTATGCGCCTGTCCAAACCAATATATTTTGTGAAATATTTTTTGTATTCATTGGTTATGTCCTACTTCTTCTTAGTAAAAATATAATAGTATAGGCCGAGGGAGCTTAACTGGTTGAGATATGAAGTTTATATTAGGATTAGCATTGCTGAATTTGAAGCTTAAACAGTCCTAGAGCTAGAAATGGGGTGTAATTTAGTATTTGTAGAACTGAACTACATGTGAGTATTTGCAACTTTTTCCCTTTTGAGCTTAGTCTGTGAATAGTCCTTGTCCCTTTTTGGAGCTCCTTCAACCATGAATACAGCAAATGCACAGATCTTTTACAAAAATAAGGAAGGCCTTAGTAATCATATTGTAACCTCTTAGATAAGGTAAACACTTCCTGAATGAATGCTACTTAGGAGGTACCACTATTTTCCTAGAGCCTTGTCGATACGATTCAGGAATTAGAATTCTTGTAGGTAGGTAGAATGAATATAGAAAGGGGTGTTCGGTGAAGCTATTGGCTTTGAAAGGCAGGGAGGATGGTCAATAAAGGTTGGGAAGGGACAAACAAGCTTGGTCAAAGCTTGTTGGTTGCTTGGGTAGTGGGACAGGTTGATGTTACCCGTAGTATACTAGTTAAACAATAACAATTTCCCAGGAAACCTTAATTCTGCCTACACAAGGTGTAATCTTTTAATTGCATGTAAAGCACGTGGAAAGGCCAAATGTTCATGCATTGTCTGTCGTGCATGGTTTTCCAAATGCCTATTTTGTTAAGCTCGCAGCCGCTGTTCGATTATGCCTGGAAACAGATGGGAACATAAGTTATTTATAAGCCTTATAATGGATGGTTGGTCTTTACCGCTTCAACAAATAGCAAAAAGGATACCATAAAGCAAGTAAGAAGGCAAGGAGACAATAAGGCAAGTCAGATCAATCTACCTCCTTTCGTTAGTTGGAAAGTAACATTGTCAGGTAGCAAGAAGGAAAGCATTCATACGGGTAGAAGGAAAATAACACTGTAGCCGGAATAAAAGAGCTAGTTTCCGACCCCAGTTTCATTGGGGAACAATTTAAAAGGTAATTTTGAATCTTCTCCCATGCTCTCATTCATGCATAATAGGGACACAAATAATCAAAATTGTTGTTCATGCATCTAGGTTTTGTAAAGGTTCTATAAATTGAGAGAATTTTCAGACTTTGCATAGACTAAGGGCTCAAGATTTTGTCAACAAGATGACATTCACAGTAGGGTGTCTGGCTTTGTTCGCGATCCTGTACCCATTTCATAGGTGTCCATTGCTTGTATAGTTATCTATGCATATTATGGTATATATGAAATTGTACTGCGTCCGCTAATTTCATGGGCATTGAAGCAGGCATACTACAATTTTTCAAAACCAAGTGAGGCCTAAAAGGATAAGGTGAGCATTCATTTCATGCTTTAGCAAATTGAAGTGTAGGATGCACAGATTGAAATGTAGGAATTGGAGGCTTTCGTTCATGTTCATCATGGCTGACAAGGGCAACATGACTGCTTTTGCATCCCACGCCTTTAAGTTGGCACCCCCGACCGAATTAACTGGATGATCTGCTCCCACCTCCGGCTGACCTTGCTCCCTCTGTTACTGTCTCAGCTTCTTACTCTGTTAGTTCAATAGGTCCTGTTGGTTTTACTGGATCAACTGCTTCTTCATATACAGAATTCACAGCTGCTTCTTCGACTGAAACTAGTGGGCGTGCTTCTACAGGTACTTCTACAGATGCTTATACAGGTGGTGCTTCAACTGAACCAACCGAATCAACTATTGTTGCTGAGCCAACCGAATCAACTGCGGCTTAATCGACAGAATCCACTGAGTCCAGAAACGACTGCATATTCTGCTGGATCAATTGCATAGTAAAAGTAATAATCGACGGAATCAACACCGGGTGCAATTAATTATTTTTTAAGAGCTAAGATAGAGCCAGTGTACGGTTTTTAAGGTTTATTTGTTAGGCAAAGTTTTTTCCAGAGAGTATGCTTAACCAAGTCCATGTCATTGCTTGCAAGTTCGGTTTACCTAGAAGATAAAACTTCATGTTGTGTTAACACTTTGGGAGATACATGCAAAAGTTAAGTCACAAGTCTCGGATCATTTTATGAGCAAAATAATTTGGCTATCATACAATTAACACTAGAGGCATTTGAAAATTATCAGTAGAATGCACGATGAATTTGAATCTCCTCCATGCATTCTCTACTTTGTTTCCTCTCAAGCGGTCGTTGGTGTGGTATGAATATGAAGAATGGTTTTCGCATCGACCTCTCATATCTGTGATGGTAGGGCAATGAAGATTAGGTGACAAGATGCAGAAGGGGAGAGAGAAGTCTTTTGATGAATAACTACTTTCTTTCCTTATTTTTAAGATTTGCATCTCTATCGACGAATTGGCAGAACAATACCCAAGTCACAATAACTTAGGAGCTCTTCTTACACGCAAAGTTTTATAAATTATGTCTCACATTTCGACAATTTCACGTATATTGCCAACTCCAGACCAATTCCATGTATATTGCCACCTACAAAGAAATTTTGAACATTCATTCATGTCGTTCCATGCAACAGTCTATGAAAGCATTCACCAGCAAAATAACTCTTTCTCATTAGCAGAAAATTAATTCTAATACAAAATGGTACTAGTTCACTATTGCACCAGCCAAAATTCCTCCTCCAGTCTATTCTATCATATCTATTCTATCATATTTATCTCTATCAAATTTTGTCTTTGTATGCCTTATCACTTCATATTCCATCTTATCTTTTAGTTTCCCACAATTTTTCCTTTTGTGGTTGCACCGAAAAAATAATCAAACTAAATAGAAAATTACAAATTACATCAATTGGATGGAATATTCCCTTGACTTTGAATGTAATTATCCCCAAGATCACTCTCATCAGATATTACGTTCAATTGTTGAGGCTCTAATCAGTTTAAATTTATTTCATGTGTAGAAAGCTCTTTGACCATCTCAATCAACCCTTTTGTTCCAGCCTTGTGACCTTCTCCTAGAAAATAAGCATTTAAAGTAGCTTTCCCAATGTGTTGTTGAAGATCTTCCGTTGTGAGTACACCCAAACTTTTTATGTAAGGCATCTTCCTCCATACTACTTCTCAATTCTGTTGCACGTTGTTCTTTTGGTACTAGCTCATCAAGGGATTTAGGTATCAAAATGTGACATTTCTCGAATACTTGGTAGATGGCCTGATAAATGTCTTCACACTTTATGATAGACCTATGTACTTCATTATGTACTCTCTTTGTTGACTTCCGACAACTTTCTAGGAGAGCAATGTTCAATTTTAATTCAACGGTTTCTCTTTTTAGCATATGTGCAGGGATCTCATTAGCTTTTCCTTTCCAAGCAATTAGCTTCTTCACTTTGTCATAAATTCATGTTAACTTCCGTTTTACATTTGAAGCTTCTATGGAGATCTTCTTTAATCTATTGACCATTTCCTTTAACTCATAAATTTGGTCGGTAAGCAATCCTTGAGAGTGAAATAATTGTTCTTGTGATTCACAAGCATGTTCATAAAAAGGCATCATATCTTGTTTCTGAGCCTGAGCAGTTTTGAGTTATTCTTCCAAGTATTCCTTTTCCTTAGATAATTCCATTATTTTAACCTGGAAATATCCCTGTTCTATGATGAGTGACTCGACTCGTTTATCTAGTTGAGTCTCCATGTCTTCTAACTCACTTATTCGAGTCTAGAAATCGGTTCTTTCCTCGTCCATGATAACCAATTGAACCTTCAATGAATCTTTTTCATCCTCCAAACTTTGAAATTCTTTCAAGACCTTTTCCTTTTCTGATGCTAGGGCATCCCGCTGTCTTTTCATCTCAATTCCCTCGCTCTGAGCTTTGACCAAATTGTCTTTAAGCTTGACCATCTTTGCTTTGCTCCTTTCTAGATATTCTGTCAACTTATCAATATTAAAGGCAATTGTTTGAGTTGTAGAAACATTAATGGAGGCCGTGAATTTTGGATCTTTATGTGTGCCTTCTACCACTATGCTTTCTTGTACAGTTATAGTATCTAGTTGGGTGCCAATATTTAATTTTTTCTTTGATCTCCTCAAGATAGTTTTCCCTTTTGGATCAAAGACTATAGTATCAAATTTAGATACTTAATGTTGTTTTGAAGGTGTTATGGCGTGAGCTCGAGCTCGTCAATGGCGTGATCTCAAGCTCGGCCAATGGAAGGTGACCTCCAATGACAGGTACTTCTGGATTAGGATCAGCAGGATAGTCTATGTCCATGTCTTGTTGATTTTGGATTTCATCATGATGTCCTTTATCTTCCACATCTTTCTTGATCCTTCCTGCATCTTCCTCTTTCTTGTTGACTTCATCTTGTAATTTTTCTTTTTCCTGCTCCGCTGCTTCTTTATTTGTCTTTTCTTATTCTTCTTTTATCCTTGCTTCCTCATCTTATTTTTCCTTAG
The DNA here is from genome assembly GCA_027924585.1 of Larix kaempferi. NCBI lineage: Eukaryota > Viridiplantae > Streptophyta > Pinopsida > Pinales > Pinaceae > Larix > Larix kaempferi. The sequence goes on from BSBM01000605.1 coordinate 67,181, forward strand.
CCAGTTGTTCTTCTTTCATCTTCTTTGCTAACTTTTCTTCTTGTAACTTCTTGACGTTTTCTGCTACCAGAGCCTTCTCATTTGCTTTATTTTGTTTTGCTTCTTTCGAGGCTGATTTTGTTTGGATTAAGCTCGCCTCTGTTTTCCTACCGAACCTTTTATCCAAATATTCCATGTTCTTCGCCCTCTTGTATACTTCTACATCTTTCAAGAAGTGATCAAAATATTCAAAATTTATTCTGCATGATGCACAATGTTTAGCTACCTTTGTAGACTATCATTTCTAATGAATATTTTCTCTTCGAAATGATACGCTTCCAACTCTTTTACAAAATTTTCAGCCCCTTTGACTTTGGTAAACTTGTAGGGTCCAATGGTGAATGGAAGTGGAGGATACAATGCCTTCTTATTCTCATTTTAAAAGTGTCCAACTCTATTCACAAAAACTTGCCTTACTGCCTCTTTGAAATGACATAATTTGTAACATACCTAGGCATCAAAGAAGGAGTCTTTGTACCTCCATACATTCTGATATAGGTACCTGCCGAAGTAAAGTAGTAATCTCCATATTCACTGATTACCTCTAAGGATGCATTTGACATACATTTCGGTTCTTGATTGAAAATCAATCGATAAAGAGGTTTTACAAATTCTTCACAAATTATCTTGTAAAAACTAGCATGTCTATGTGCCCACATGATTTGATATGCCACATAGATTGGAGCCTTCTCTGGGACTCAATAGCATCCCAGCTTATGAAAAGGATTTCTGATAAGAATACAGTCAATTAAGTACAATGCCATGTAGAACTCTGCTTTGTTTTTCTTCAACCATTCTTGAGCCGCTAATATATCCTGGGCCATATTTTATGAGATGATATCTACCTAGTTAAAGATAGTACCATATGTGGTGACATGATACATTAGTGGAATCCACCTAAGTTTATAATTGTTGGCGGTTTCTTTTCCATAGATTCTGCATAGAAGCATTGCGACAATTCTAAATGGAGTTTTCGGATTTTTTGTCTCATGCTCCCCACTAGCCCTTTGTCTCAACTATTTACTTGGGAGAAGAATTTTCTTTGCATATTCTGAGTGATCTATTTTTACACTCCCAATCTAATCATCTATAAGGAATGCCTTGGGATCCGACAACTTATAGGCTTTGCTTATGTGTGCAGGTTGAAAAGAAGCAATTCCATTTCCATTAAATCCCGAAATGATTATTGTTGGGTCTAGGAAATGCCCCTTTTTGACCACCCTTATTACATCATTTTGCCCTGATTTCATCCTACTTTCATAAGATATATCCATGTCTTTCTCCAGATCAATCAATGATGTTGACAGGTATAATTCGTTATTGCTTTATTTATTTTATGCTTAAGATTGTTAAAGATTCGAGATCCTATTCCTTGGTTTATGTTGATCTGTGTGATTTCATTTAGTCAAGGTCTAAAGCGCAGGTGTATCAACCAAGTGGCACCAGTTGTTACTCTTCAAAGCACCCGCTCCTCATAACTCCAAGGGACAGCGCATTCATCCACAAGAATCTGTAACAAGCTTCCACTGAAATAGAACCCAGATGCAACAGACAGATCGTATTTCAGCTTGCCAAATCAGTTGATCCATTGATTACTGGAGTAACAACTCCTTCATGAGTAACAGCCTCATTCAATACGGCTGTAACAGTTAGTTGTAACTCCGCAACATGAAGATCATAGATCTTCATTGCTGCACGAGTTTAGTGGATCGTGATCTGTACTGTCAATGTATAAATATGTGAAGGCTCTCGTAGCCTGGGGTTGGACAATTACCATTTTGTATAAGCTGTAACAGAGCGCTGATACTGTCAATTTACATCATTAATATGAGAGCAGAGTTCTTCATTTATGTGTCTTAATTTGTTGTGATTCTCGACGTCTCTGTTAGAAGGCCAGGGCCCGCCTTCTCATAGAGATAGCCGGTTTAAGTAGGTAGGGTATTTTAGCTTTCCTTCTGTTGTGTGGTGTAGAATTATTGCAGATGTTACTGGTGGCTACAACAGAGAATTAGCTTTCCTTTTGGTAGTTCACGATTGCATCTCGAATAGTGTTAGCAGATTGGTGTGACAGTCGACTGTGTAGGATAATATATTTAATGCATGTGTGTTTGAATCAGCTGTAACAGCCAAGCTCAATTCCAATATCTTTCAGTTGTTTATGCTTTCTAGGATTTCTAGTAATTATCAGTTAGAGTTCAAGCTTTAGATTTTGGTTGCTGTTGTATCTTCAATTGATTTAAAGTAGGCAGATTATGATTAAGTAACAGTAGTTGCTGGATAGATCATTTTGGTAAAGATCAATTATTGTAGTTTGATAATTATAGGATTTAACTTCTTGCAAAAGCAATCTGGTTTATTTCTATTCTTAATTTTATAACTGCTGGGTGATTTCTGTAGGAAGGTAGTTTCAATCAATTCCCTAGATGTGTGAATTAGCTTAGTCTGCTTTCTGGAGTGAGTTTGGTTGGATAGATTGGTAGGATCATTATCTACATTTAGTAAATCAACTGCTTGACATGTTTATGCACAAATTATGCTTATTACCATTGAAACAAAAGACCTCCCTGGGTTTGACAATTTATATTGACCATCCTGTGTGTTAGCTTTCATTAACTGACATATAGGGTGACCAGCATTTTGGCATCGTTGCCGGGGATGGTAATAGATAGACAGAGTTAGTAGTTGGTTTCATTTGATTTTATTTTAGTTCAATTATTTACAACATGCATGAATACAAGAAAAACAAATCGAGAACCCCATTTGAATACTAACATTGCAGGTGGAAGAGGTCGAGGTTGTAATGCAGGTCAGGGAAGACACACATACATTGATGAGATAATTGCTAGAGCTTATTCTTCCACTATACCACCGCGGAACTCTACAGGCAGGGGAAATTTTGTTCCTCCCAATCTTGAACATTCAGCATCCACAGTGGAGAATACAACGTGACCTTCAACTCCTGTTGCAGAAAGTAAACCTCCTGAAGATAAGGGAAGCGTTGTAGGTGCACCAGATAAAGAGGAGATCTATCATATCAATGGAACCAGAGTTACTAAAGAGGTGTGACTTGAGACTCGCCGAATAGAAGAGGAAGAAAGAAGGAGAGGAGAAGAGAAGAAGAATCTAAAGCAGAGGAAGAATGCATCAAGGAAGCTGTTGAATTTTGGACTAGAACCATGGCTGGTAGAGAACAGGAGGGCGAGAACGAACATGGGAATAATCGGGAAGAAGAAGGAGAAAATAATCATCCTGGTAATACTGTGGCTACATTAGAATTCCCTATCCTCCAGATACCTGGAGCAGCTCCTATGAAAAATATCTCACCATCAGTTCTCCCGAATTTTCATGGTAAGTCCTTTGAGGATCCTGATGAGTTTCTTTTTTAGTTTGATATCCTCTGTCGCAGCTATGATTACACCTCTAGTGCTCAGAAGATGAATTTATTCCTAGCCACCTTGAAAGGAAATGCTCTGCGCTGGTTCATGAGTCTGGGTCGTGAGACTATTACTACTTGGGACCAAATGAAAAACACCTTCCTTTCTAAGTACCAAGAATATTGCAGAACTAGGGATAGAAAAGAGGATTTGTTTAAAATGGTTCATAAGGATGAAGAAATTTTGGAAGACTTTGTGGAAATATTGCTGTACAATTTACAAAGATCTGGTCATGCTGAGATTGGCAATGATGTGCTCAAGATTATCTTACTAAGAGGAATTAGAGAAGATTTCCTTGATATGTTAAATCTGCTGGGAAAAGGGGATATCTTGAAGGAACCTTTCGAAAATATTGTTGAATTATGTCGAAGGTACTCCAAGGGATCCTCTAGAACCAGCAAACGAGACAAAGACTGAGACTAGGATGTCTTCACTAGGACTCAAAAGTCAGCTAGTGGAGGGGCCACTCAAGCAGAAATAGGCAACTTACTGGAGAATTTTAAAACAGACATGATGAGCTCCATTTCCTCAGAGTTAGATGTCATGACATCGAAGCAAAAGCAAGTGGTAAAAGATCTTACACTTGGTGTATTCTGTCCTAGATGTAGGAAAAAGCGCCCATTGAAGGAATGCCCATTGGAAAAAGTAGAGGTATGTAGGATATGTGAACTTGAGCATGATACTAAGGAATTTCCTTCCTTACCTAAGGTCAAAGCAGTCCTACAGGAATCTATTCCAGATGTGGAGCCAGCATACTTCATGGCACAAAAGAAACCGTGGCAACCTCGAAACCAAGGTATGAATCCAGACCCAACATTTTTTCTGAATAATATGAATGGAATGAACAATATGCATAATATGAATACACAATTCCCTTCACATTATTCTAACAACCAGTGGCATCCATCTCAGAACCCAATGCAAAATCCTAACTCATGGACACCATGGTCACAGCAGTTAAACCATGCTCCTTGGAATTCCAACTGGAGAAATTCTTACCAAGGAAATAAATTTCCCCATCACCAGACTCAGTATCAACGGTTCCCTCCTCAACAGTATCAGCATCAGCAGTATCAGCACCAATAGTATCAGCAACCACAGCTCCCTTTCCAAAACAATGTCGCACCTATGAATGCACCACTTCGACCACAGCTACCTGCACAACCTAACCCGAACCCAAACAATAAAGCAGTCCATCAATTTGAGACTGCCAACATGCCTGCGTATTCCATCACTCATATTCCCTGCAATGATATACAATTACGATCAGGGAGGGTGGTGGAACCTATTATCACTAAGGATGTTTCATCCCCAGTAATTGAAACTGGAGTAAATCAGCACTATGAGAACATGGTTAATTCAACAAGCCCCATTATTAAGGACGCTGATACTCCTACTGAAAAAGTAGCTAAAACTCAGAAAGTAACACACGATGTGTCACAGCCTACACAGTTGAATAGAGAACCACCATACCCTGAACGATTGGCCCTGCAGAAAAAAGTGGAACAGCCCCGATTTGATCTCGTGGGAGAGTTGAAAAATTTATATGTTAAAATTCCACTATTACCGGCCCTCCATGATGTGCCCATTTATGCCAAGATTATTAAGGATTTATGTGTCAAGAAACCAGGAAGAAGGACCAGGGACCCCCCCATTGTCCACGTGCTGGGAAAGCTTTCAGAATTAATAATGGGGAAGGCCCCTATGGAAAAATATGATGACCCTGGGAACCTGACTGTTACAGTTCACATAGGGAACACACAAATTCCAAATGTCTTGGTGGATTTAGGCGCAGTTATTAACGTTATGACCATAGAAACTGTGAAGAAATTGGGACTCACTAATCTTCATCCAACCCCTACTATTTTGGAACTTGTTGATAGGTAAATGATCAAGCCCGAAGGGATCCTAGATGACCTCGTGATCTCAATTGACTCGTGGGAATACCCTGCAGATTTCTTGGTGTTACAGCCGAAATCCCAATTGGGGGGACACCCACTGATCCTGGGAAGACCGTGGTTGGCCACAGCAAATGCATGTATCAGCTGTTGGTCGGGATCTATGACCATTTCATACGGAACTGAGATCAAGAGCCTAACCCTGTACCCTCCAGCTCGACCAAGCAAAGAAGCTGAGACTCCATTATGGGCAGATTTGGAGCAGGAAGAGGGTGTGTATCCATTACTAACCATAGGGAGAGCCTTAACATTTAAAGATGAAACAAAGGATGATTCCATTAATAGTTTCATTAGTGAGCCCACATCAGTCAATAAAAATGTCTATCAGATCTTGGACAGTACTCTAGCTGCAACAGAACAAGAAAATCTTACAAAAGAAACTCTAATCGGTGATGACAGTATAATTCCAGTACTTAAGAATTCGAAGAGTGTTCCAGTAGAAATTGGGATAGGAAAAACATTGAATATCAATCCTAATCTGGCACCTAGCGAGCTGGAACAACTAGTCACTTTGCTAAAACAACGTAGGGGAGCTTTCGCTTGGGAGTACACAGATATGAAAGGAATTCCTTTTCATCTGTGCACACATCACATTTATATTAAGAGCGACTCCATGCCTGTATGTCAACCACAACGAAGGATGAACCCGAACCTAAGAGACATAGTGAAAGAAGAAATCCAAAAAGTTTTGGAAGCAGGATTCATATACCCAATTTCAGATAGTGAGTGGGTTTATCCACTTGTGATTGTGCCAAAGAAGAATGGGAAATGGAGGGTCTGCGTGGATTACAGAGAATTGAACAAAGCAATGCAGAAGGACCATTTCCCCTTACCTTTCATCGATCAGGTCCTTGATACCTTGTCTGGGAAAAAGTATTTTTCCTTTCTGTATGGCTTTAGTGGCTATAACCAGATCCAGATTGCTCTAGAAGATAAGGACAAAACCACTTTCACCTGCCCCTAGGGAACTTTTGCTTACCGAGTACTTCCTTTTGGGTTGTGCAATGCACCAGCTACATTTCAGAGAGCAGTGATTGGAATCTTTTCAAAAATGGTGAATGATTGCATGGAAATTTTTATGGATGACTTTACTCCATATGGTGATAGTTATGAAGAAGCACTGAAAAATTTAGAAAAGGTCTTGAAATGTTGTGAACAAAGCCAGCTCTCTTTAAGCACTGAAAAGTGCCACATGATGATGAGTGAAGGCATAGTGCTGGGGCACTTCATCTCTTCTGATGGTATCCAGGTAGATCCATCCAAAATCAAGGCAATTGAAAATATACCAACTCCTGGAACATAGAAGGATTTATGTATCTTCTTGGGGAATGCTAGCTATTACAGAAGGTTCATAGAAAATTTTTCCAAACTAGCTTCTCCTTTGTTCACTCTGTTGATGAAGGATGCACAGTTTGTCTGGAATGATGCATGCCAAACAGCGTTTACTGAGCTAAAGAGAAGGTTGTCTACAACACCCATCTTACAAGGGCCCAATTGGGCTCTGCCTTTTCACATTTCTTCATATGCTTCAGATACTGCCATTGGAGCAGTTTTGGGACAGCGGGAAGGTAATGCTCCTTATTCCATTTACTACATTAGTAAAAATTTGTCTCCTACTGAACTAAATTATACTGTCACAGAAAAAGAATTTCTTGCCATTGTTTATGCCATCAACAAATTTAGACATTATATTACTGGATATTCTACTTTTGTGCACAGTGATCATTCTGCTATCAAGTATTTAATGAATAAACCGATCACGAATGCTAGAGTTACTAGATGGTTGTTACTATTACAAGAATTTGATATCACAATTATTGATAGACTAGGAAAGGAAAATGTTGTTGCAGATTTTTTATCTCAACTTACCAATAGTGATGACAATTTACCAGTCGAAGATTCCTTCCCTGACGAACATTTGTTTGCAGTATCATCTCATTCCCCATGGTATGCAGATATTGCTAACTTTTTGGCTGCAGGTAAGCTCCCAGCACATCTATCAAAGAGAGAAAAAAGGAATATCATACAACATAGTGCTAGGTACTGCTGGATTGATGGCCATATTTTCTACACAGGGATTGATTTAGAGATCAGAAGATGCGTTAGAGAAGATGAAATCTTTAGCATTATTAAAGCTTGCCATGACAAGCCCTGTGGAGAACATTTTGCTGACAAAATGACAGGTCATAAAGTTTTGAGAATGGGCTATTTCCGGCCCACATTGTTCAGGGATGCAAAGAAGTATGTTCAGGCATGTGATAGCTACCAAAGGATGGGCCAACCCAATAGATTAGATGAGATGCCTTTGCAGCCACAGCTTGTGGTTGAACCATTTGATAGGTGGGATCTAGATTTTGTAGGGCATATCAACCCTCCCTCAAAGCAGAAAGTTCACATCTTGGTTTGCATTACATGACCAAATGGGTAGAAGCTGCAGCCTTGGTTAAGGCCAATGATCAGGCTGTGATTGATTTCCTGTATGAAGAGATTTTTACTCAGTTCGGAGTACCTAAGGAAATCATTATAGACGGTGGACCACAGTTTGTGTCTCACAAGCTGGAAGCACTGTTACAGAAATTTCATATTCATCACAGAATAACCTCGCCATATCATCCACAAGCCAATGGCCAAGTGAAGAGCATAAACAAGGTTATCGAGGCTATTCTGACAAAAACAGTGAAGAGCCATCGTAAAGATTGGGCTGAAAGGCTTCCAGAGGCACTATGGGCCTATCATACCATGTGGCATAACACCACTGGTTTTTCCCCATATGAGTTAGTATATGGTAAGAACGTTGTTTTTCCAATTGAATTTGAAATCAGAACCTTGAAAACAGTTGTGAAAGCAAACCTGGATTTATCAGAGGCACAGAGGAATCGACTGAATCAGCTCAATGAATTGGATGAGAAGCGTACAGTTGCAGTACATCATACAGCTTTAATCCAACAATGGCGCTCTAAGTGGCATGATCGATTTATAAAGAAGAAAGTCTTCCAAGAGGGGGACTGGGCCCTGTTGTATGATTCACGGTTTAAGAGGGACTTTAAAGGAAAATTGCACACCCGTTGGTTGGGCCCCTATTAGATAGATTGGGTATTTGATAATGGAACAGTCCGGTTGATCACCATTGATGAAAACAAAGTACCATTATTTGCAAATGGTCATCGGCTGCGACTGTATCACAAGCCGATCTCAAGGGAAGCTTTCGTTTCGCATGTTGCAGGTGATCCAGACTATCAGCTAACGCTGGGACAAGGATTTTTCTCAAGCCCTGTCAATTTTTAAGAACTGCAATATCCACATTATTTGTACATAAATAATCCATTTTCTTTTTCTTTCATTCTGTATTTTATCTATTTTTTTTCATTTTGCATTTGATCGGGTCTGTTTGAAGAATTCTGTGCAGGAACTAATTGGAGGAATAACGGTCGTGACTGGGCCAGACGACTGCAAGCACCTTGCATTTGTTCCTGATCTAATAAAGCTCCTTTTAAGAAGATGGATGATTTGTTACCTTTCAGCAATCAGCTGAAAATTTGCCTGTTACTTCATATTGTGCAGCTGCGACTCCTTACCTTGCTCATTCTTCCTATTTCAGCAGCTGCGACTCCACTATTCCTAACCAATCCGCCAAATCCAGCAGCTGCGACTCCACCATTCTTGACTATTTTTACTATTTCAGCATTAGCAAAAAGCCCTGTTGCTGAGGAAATTGTGATGGAAACCATGGAGCAGGAGGCAGAAAAATTTGAAGCTGTAAATCCAGAAGAAGATACTCAAATAAAAGAAGCTGAAACTGGAGCAACTGTTGAAGCTGTGACAATAGAAGCTGCAATTGCAGAAACAGGAATTCAAGAGGAAGGATATCAGACAAGAATAGTAGAAGAAGGGACTGTGGAAATTTTGGAGGTTGTGTCCTCTCCGAAGATAAGGGGTACCATTATTGAAGAAGAAAAGACTGAGGTAAAGATCCCTGTGTCAAAGAAACGAAGAGTAGGATCAGGAAATAGGGGTCAGACACCTACTGCAGCAAAGAAAAGAAGAATCAGAGCTGTCAAAGCATCAGTAGTAGTAAGCAGTGAGGAACACCCAGTGGGAATGGTGAGGAAAAGAAGGACTCGATCAACTGTAGCAGCAGAAGCAGCTGTGACAGCAGCAACAGCAGAAGCAGCTGCAATAGCAGCAGAGGTAGCAGAGACAGCAGAAGAAGCTGAGACAGTGGATGCAATTGGGGGTAATATTGAAGCACCCTTAGCAGAGACAGCAGGAGCAGCCAGAGAGAATAGGGAGTCACCTGTGGTAGAGAAAGCACCTGTAACAGGGGTAGATATAGAGATTCCCATTTTGAACCCCAAGTCATCTGCTGCTATGCAGAAACCTTCCAGAGAAGAACCTCAAATCGAAAATCTCCTGCTTAAAAATGAATTATTAAAAGAGGAGGTGCAGATATTGTGAAATGAGCTGGAAAGATGGAAGGGAGTAGTTGGAAAGCAAGCAGAGAAGAATTTGGACACATTAGCAAATGTTGCAAACTTGTTTGAAAATTCATCTTTTGCATTTGAAAATGAGAAGTATGGAGAGACTGTTTGTCCAGAGTGTGGAGATATATTTTTTGCAGCAGGACACAAAGTTGTTGTGTTGGGAGATGTATCACAAAGGCATGTACAGATAGAGGAGGTGGAAGAAAGAATGTCAGAAATCGAATTGATGGGGGAAAATGAACCAAGAATTGAAGAGATCCCTGATTTGAATTTAGGAGATGAAACAGTACAGTCCCAGCCATCAGGGGATACTGAGCTTCTTTAGGACCAGCCTCATCATTCAGAGAAACTTGATATAACCCAGAAACAATCTCAGCAGTTCAAAGAAATTGAAGAACAAGGGACTGTTACACAAGAACCAATACCCTTGAAAATACTTAATGAGGCTACAACTCAGACAACAACATTTGATATCAAGGACCAAGAAGAAAACACTGCTACACAAGAACCAGTGTTTCTAAAATCATTTTCTACAACTGCAACACAAACTGAGATAGCTGAGGTTGAAATGGAGAAGGAGGATGTTGTCACACAAGAACCAGCAGTCCTAAGAATATTTGTTGAGACTATAACACAGACTGAGATGGCTGCGGTTGATATGGAATTAAAGGATGTTGTTACACAAGAACCAGCATCCCCAAAATCCATGGCTGAGACTGCATTACAGGCAGAAACCACTGCAATTCTAATAGAGGATGAAACTGTTACAGTGCCAAACCAAAACAAGGAAGTCATTTATCTGGATTCTGATGATGAAAAGGAGGTAGAGGACAGAAGATTTCAATGGCTAGAAAAGATGATCCTCTGGTTAAATCTCGAGTTGGATAAATGGCTCAAGTGGATTGATCAATTCAGGATAGGTATGATCTCTCTCCAAGAACATAGGAATGTCATTAAAGGGCTGAGAGAAAAGTGGGCTGAGGATTTATTCTTTCAGAAACTCCGGTGGGAGAAACCTCAAGAAAAATTGGAAGGATTGAAGAAACTTAAGTCCTTGCAATGAGAAAATGACAAAATGTACACTCTTTTCCTAGAATTGTTGAGTTGCAGGGCTCCATCCCCCTCTTACCCTGTCTTTCTCCATGAGCAGACAACTTTATTTCAATTAATGGCTCTTAAGGAAGGGAGATCATTTGATTCGGCAACAGCTACTCAGTTTTTGGAGACTTTTCTGAAGAGTGATTTTGAGGATCAGCATTTGTTATGTGAATTGTATTTACATGACAGGGCTTTTTATATTGACTTTCCATCTAATCCATTACCTTGTCTAGGGGATGTTCAGCTGAGGGCATTTGCCTCTTTTGTCATTAACCATGTAAGATGGCGAGATGCTTTCCAAACCATCCTCAAGAATGAGGAGAATTCTACTCTCTGGATTAGGGGGGAACCCTAGGATCCAAAAGCATTCATAGGAAATCATGCTAAATCTCTCAGGGTTCCTTCAATTGCCCGATACTTTTAGAGCCTGCGAGATAAACTCCTTACCACATGTGTCCCAATGATTCTTAATATGCAGTAAAATACCCTAAGAGGTAGTGAATACAGGTTGTTGTACTCTTCCTCATCCCTGAAGGAAATGGATCCATATGGCTTTGAGAATTTCAGGAAAGCTTTGACAAGGATTCCCAGATATGTCCAGTGCATGAAAAAGTGTGGGTCTTGGTGGATTGGATTAAGATTCAAATTCCCTCTCATTTGGTTTCCTGTGAGTCCTTACAGAAACAGCTATGCTTTGACAGTAGAAGAAGAAGATTTGTGGTGGGAGCATTGGATATCCTCCTATGGGTTTGTGCCTCGAGGGGAGACACCAGAACTTGCCTATAATCTTACAAATCTCCATAGATTCAACTCAGACTCAGATTCGGACTAGAGGAGGTTGTTGCATGAGGAAATGCAATCAGATAGTTGGGGGGAGATGTTGGGTCTAGGAAATGCCCCTTTTTGGCCACCCTTATTACATCATTTTTCCCTGATTTCATCCTACTTTCATAATCTATATCCATGTCTTTCTCCAGATCAATCAATGATGTTGACAGGTATAATTCGTTATTGCTTTATTTATTTTATGCTTAATATTGTTAAAGATTCGAGATCCTAGTCCTTGGTTTATGCTGATCTGTGTGATTTCATTTAGTCAAGGTCTAAAGCGCAGGTGTATCAGCCAAGTGGCGCCAGCTGTTACTCTTCAAAGCACCCGCTCCTCATAACTCCAAGGGACAGCGCATTCATCCACAAGAATCGGTAACGGGCTTCCACTGAAATAGAACCCAGCTGCAACAGACAGATCGTATTTCAGCTTGCCAAATCAGTTGATCCATTCATTACTAGAGTAACAGCTTCTTCATGAGTAACAGACTCATTCAATACGGCTGTAATAGTTAGCTGTAACTCCGTAGCATGAAGATCATAGATCTTCATTGTTACACGAGTTTAGTGGATCGTGATCTGTACTGTCAATGTATAAATATGTGAAGGCTCTCGCATCCTGGGGTTGGACAATTACCATTTTGTATAAGCTGTAACAGAGCGCTAATACTGTCAATTTCCATCATTAATATGAGATTAGAGTTCTTCATTTCTGTGTCTTAATTTGTTGTGATTCTCGGTGTCTCTGTTAGAAGGCCAGGGCCGCCTTCTCACAGAGATAGCCGGTTTAAGTAGGTAGGGTAGTTTAGCTTTCCTTCTGTTGTGTGGTGTGGAATTATTGTAGATGTTACTGGTGGCTGCAACAGAGAATTAGATTTCTTTTTGGTAGTTCACGATTGCATCTCGAATAGCTGTAGCAGATTGGTGTGACAGTCGACTGTGTAGGATAATTTATTTAATGCATGTGTGTTTGAATCAGCTGTAACAGCCAAGCTCAATTCCAATATCTTTCAGTTGTTTATGCTTTCTAGTATTTCCAGTAATTATCAGTTAGAGTTCAAGCTTTAGATTATGGTTGTTGTTGTATCTTCAATTGATTTAAAGTAGGCAGATTATGATTAAGTAACAGTAGCTGCTGGATAGATCATTTTGGTAAAGATCAATTATTGTAGTTTGATAATTATAGGATTTAACTTCTTGCAATAGCAATCTGGTTTATTTCTATTCTTAATTTTATAACTGCTGGGTGATTTTTGTAGGAAGGTAGTTTCAATCAATTCCCTAGATGTGTGAATTAGCTTAGTCTGCTTTCTGGAGTGAGTTTGGCTGGATAGATTAGTAGGATCATTATCTACATTTAGTAAATCAACTGCTTGACATGTTTATGCACAAATTATGCTTATTACCATTGAAACAAAAGACCTCCCTGGGTTTGACAATTTATATTGACCATCCTGTGTGTTAGCTTTCATTAACTGACATATAGGGTGACCAACAATTATGAACTTTGCATCTATATGTGGAAGGATCCACCCAATCACTTCAGGACATGGGAATAACTCTAGTCACGTAGTCGCCTTATGAAGACCAGAATTATGTATATTCTAATATATCACGATCTCCTCTATCGTTACATCTGGAAGGTTCTGATCTCTTATAAGTTGAAAAATTATATTAAGGGGTTCTAATCTCCCCATTCATATTAAGGGGTTATTCCTGTGATAGCCCTCGTGTCCTCAAATTGAGTTTCTCCAATAACAGCCTTTGTATTCTCAAATTGAGTTTCCATTATGAATTATCGGACTATTTCAATGTCTTAATATGATTCCATAACTTTTCCTTTGCGTTTAGATTCTCTTCTAGACATGTTGGGGTCCTGCAGTATAAAATCAATATCAAATATTGACATTGTCTCTGTTTGCCATATAACCAGAAATGATAACATCAGATCTACAAAATATTAAATAGCACCTTTTTCATTTTCCTCAAATGGGATTATATGTATGTTTAAGTGTCCCTTCTATTCATCTGGTTACAAAATTACTTCCATGCAAACTACTCTATAAGTAAATGCAAATTTCAAACAATTATCTATTATGAAAACAATATTGAAACTAGTAGATCAAATTTGTCATTCCTTAGTAACCATTTTGAGAACTGGGGAGAGAATCGTTGAAGCAATCATTTATCTGATGATAATCTCAGGGTTTGGCACCAAATTTCCATAGTTTTCTAAGCATGAGGTCATCAAATTTAGGGTTCCAGGTAGTTTGGATGACAATGATAATAAGCCAAACACTGAGTATAACATTCATTACTTTTCAACATTTCTCATATAAGTTCAAGTGCTTTACTACCAACTATGCAAATAAAAGGTTTTAATGCAAACTACTCCTGAATCAATTATGTATTCTACTATACAATCATGTTGGAAAAAAATTCTCAAAGTAAGCGATTTCGTCAACTGATTGACCATGTCAAATGGAAACCAAAAGATCGATCAACGCCTTTCTAGGATGAATGGTGTTATAGTTCAATTTTCAACTTTTTCCTTAACTAGAAGCCCAGAGAATCTAGGGTTTCAATTCCTCCTTTTGGTAACCAGGTCGTAAAAGATGTGTCGTCTAGGGATTCCGTGAGTAGAACCGTTGTTCGAAACTCGTAGGGAGAAAATGCTCTATTTGGAAGCTCATAGGTTGAATCGAAAAAGAACCAAAAGAATACCTGTTGAAGTCTTGGTGAACATCCTGATGTGCAAAGGTTTAGAGTTTCACTCTACTGATCAACTAGCACAGAGTAAAGGGAGGCAATCTAGGCTACACTTCTCCCATGAAACGAAAATGGCAGGCTTAAATGCTGAGCAAAACTAGGGCAAAAGAACGGTCTTTACCTAACCTCCTAACACCCAATCGAAATCGAACAAGTTCATTAGGTAAGACAAAAAATCCTACCAGTAAATGCTGGGCATGTCTCGGAGCTGGCATCGAGATGGAATAGTCCTTCTCCAGTTGTGCGATCAAGCGAACGAGTCTCAAAATTCCTAATGGCGGAACGGAACGGATTTGGATTTTAAGGAAATTTTTTAAACCTTATTAAATGTCTAATGATGGGCTCGAACACTTTTCACACAGCCTTGCGAACAATGTGGCTTTTCATTCGAGCTAAATGATTTTATAGCTTTGTGGATAACCTTTCGCACCAAATAGAACTTTATATTGATGTCATATGGAGCTTCAATCCAATGCGTTTTGGTCACAAATGTATTTTGTATCGATGCATTCGGTGGTTACAACTATACCCACACCGACCACAACCCCACAATTCTGTCATTGAGAAAGAACAAGGGCAAATTATTCTACCAAGCTGCCCTTTTCGGGGCTAAACTAGATATTGCCCCGACAAGTTTCGGGTCACAACTGGTTTTAGGTGCGAATATTTTGGGGTGAAAATTAAAAGGACTATTATATAGCGGCAGACAGTTCAAAACTTCCCAAGTGTTAAGTTGTTTCGGGACAAAAACAAAAATTATTCCGATCATTTCGGTGTAAAATCCAAATTCCAATAGAATAGATCAGCGGAAAACCAAATTTTGTTTCGATCACATCAGTGCAAAAAAAAATACAGGCCCGACATGTGTTGGAGCAAATTTAAATGTGGAACCGAGCGTTTTGGAGAAAAAATGTGCTTTTCTCCGACAATTTCAATGCATAAATGGTTTTTTCTCTGACTGTTTCGGCGCAGAAATGGTTTTTGCTCCGAAACAGAAAATATTCAAAAAGTTTCTAGATGTAAAAAAATTTCTATGGAAAATCCATTGTAAAATATTTTGGACAAAAGAATACAAGATTAAAGACAAAACCAAAAGATAGATTCAAGATGTGAGGAGGGGCCCAAAAATCTCAAAACTTTTGGAGAAGGAATTGCAGCTGCAACAATTGGCGATTAACTGGGGATCTTAGATCACTGATTATTGTTGGTGTTTGGGGAGATGGAAGCTTGGTTAGGACTTCATAACCACTCTCCTAGGGCCAAAATATGAATTTCATTTATCTACCCTATCTTTTGGAAGTAACCAGGTGAGGCACCACAGGTCAGTAACAATATCATGCGAATGTAATCGTTTGTTCCTCATTCCTATACCATATACATTTATTTGATGCATTAGCATTCTTTTGTGCTTGATCCGTTCTAATATACGGTCCATTTCGTCTTCAGGAGAATATCATAGGCTCTTCCATGCATAATGTCCTTTTGTGTGGGCAATGAATCTTTTGTTTAGTTTTCCATACCCACGGACGGAGAAGAATCTTCTTTGAGTACATGTAGAGGTATCCTCCTAATTTTCTTCGAACATTCAGTTCTTCAATTGATTCTTCAAATATCCAATTTTAACTTTGATGGATATTTATATTTTAGAGAATTGTCAACTTTTTTTGTGCCTTTTGGGCTTTGATATTTTGGTATAGGATCATTTTGATTGTTATACATCTGCAAGATTTGCTTCCTTGCCATGGGTCATCCACAGTGTACTACTTAAAACGGGGTTATTTATATGTTTAGTGAGTGGAGCCCCAAGATAGTAGCTTAGAAATCTTCATCCCAGTTATTTACACAGGATTTAGCACTTTTTATTTTAGAATGGACCACGTGATAACTTTTCCAAGAAACAAAATGATTAAAATTCTTAAGGTAATGCTTGAAGTTGCATTAATAACTCTTCACAAAAAGAAGAAATGTTTCTAAATTTCGAAGCAATTCTCATACCTTCTAAATTTATGAATCTTTCCCTAAGAGATATTTTATGAATAATATCAGATCTTAGCTTCCCATTCATCACTCTAATTATCAGGATGACCTTATTTCAAAAATAAAAATGAAAACTAAGATTAAAACTAAAAGCATTTAACTATGTTGAAAAGAAATAAAACAACAAAAAAGGTTTATTTATGTACAAAAGTTTCCCTAAACTTTAAAAAAAAATATTGTTCGAGGGCTCGGTCGTTTACAGGGAGAGTTTCCACTTCCCCATGTATATATTTTAGTCTATAGGTTCCTGGGCCAAGCTTCTCAGCAATGGTGTAAGGTCCAAGCCATAAATGTTGAAACTTGGTGTGTTTTCCCTTCTCTTCGTGGGGATGATCCCACTTTAGAACCAAGTCTCCCACCTCAAAATATTTATTTCCAGATTTCCGAATATCAAACCATCTCTTAATGTTACATTAATGATGGTTAAACTTATCTCTATCCTTTTGTCTTTCTTCTTTAAGCTTTAGTAAGGTATTAATTTGTGATTGCATGATTTTGCTATTTGATCCCCGAGATGCTTGAGCTAACTGCGAGGAAGGTAAAAGAAAATTTGGTGGAAATATAGACTCTTTCCCATAAACTAATGTGTAAGGATGAACCCCTATAGAATTCTTTGGAGTGACCCTATCAACCCATAAAGTATTGGGAAGAGCTACATGCCAATTCCTCTGGTTTTCAATAATTGTTTTCTTTAAAATTCTAATCAAATTTTTATTAGTAGAATCTGCTAACCCATTCCCTTATGGATAATAATTTTAAGAGTAATGTAATTTGATTCCTCTTTCCATAGTGAATTCACTTAACTTCGAAGAAGATAAATAAGAAGCATTGTCGAATACTAGAGAAATTGGAACCCCAAAGATGGTTATGATGTTTTCTTGTAAAATTTTGATAACAGCATATTCGTTAACTTTGCGCAAGGGAACAGCTTCAGTCCATCGAGTAAAATAATCCGTTACAGTAAGAATATAACGATGTTGCATTGAAGAGTTGGGTTCAATTTCTCCAATGATGTCTAAGCCCCATTGTTCAAATGGCTAGGAAATGATGACCGATTAAAATGTTTTGTTGGCTTTTCTAATCTACCAGCACTCTTTTGGTGTACTTCACATTTTCGGGCATATGCGTGTGCATATTTGAGTACAATAGACCAGTAATATCCTACTCTTAATATTTTATGCACAGAAGTGTCTCCAAAGTAATGACCTCCAGCAAGGACATCATGCAATTCCTTAACCACCTTTTCTTCATCGTCCTTTTCTAAGCATCTGAGAAATACTCCGTCATAGTTTTTCGAAATAGTACTCCATTAATGATTTGATATGCAGTTGATTTCAAACAAGACCTCTTCTTTGTTTGGAATTCCAATGTTCTGGAGTATATCTATGCTGAAGATAATGCACTAAATCTATGTACCACAAATCAGGAGTGGTGTGAATGGAACATACTTCTAACAAGTTCATTTCAGATTCATTTTTTCCATCCATCTATTTCTTAAGCTGAATTTTTAGGAAGTAACTTGCATAATCCTTGACCTTTGACAATATTCACGGGTTTAAACTCTAGTTCATGTTCTTGTAACGCGGTAACCCAATTTCCACATCTCTCTCCCAATTCCTTTTGCACAAATAAAGATCTAACAGTCGGATAAGGTACTATGACTTCGGTTATGTTCTTGAGAATGTAGGGTCTGAACTGCTTTACAGCTTTGAACACAACATAAGCTTGTTTGTCTACATACGAGTAATTGAGTTCAGCCCCTTCTAACCCAGTGCTCATAAAAGATATTGGATATTCATCCCCCTGCTCTCCCTTTTGAGTGAGCACTCATGAAAGGGAATGATCAGACGCAAAAGTATAAAAATGAAATCCTTTTCAAAATTTGGACCGCTTAATGATGGTGCATGTGTAATAGAGGTTTTAATATCCTTAAAAGCAATTTTTTCTATCTCAGTCCATTTAAATTGTACATTTTGCTTCGCCATATGTTGCAAAGGTTTTACAATTTGTGCAAATTCTGGTACAAACCTTAGAACAAAATTGATTTTTCCCATGAATGACTGCATTTCCCTTTTATTATGGGGCATGGTAATCTGGAGTATAGCTTGTATTCTTTTTGGGTCGATCAAGATTCCATTTTTTGAGATGATGTGTCCTAGCAACTTCCCTTCTAAAACAACAAATATGTTTTTCTTGGGATTCAAAAATATACCATATTTTTTGCAACGTTCAAAAAATTGTTTTAAATGAAAAGCATGGTCCTCTCTTTTCTTGGAGAAGACTGTGACATCATCTAAATAAACAACAACATTGTGGCCGATTAATCCTCGGAATGCAATATCCATGGCCCTTTGGAATGTGGCTCCAATATTCATGAGGCCAAACAACATTCTCCTATAAGCGAATGTTCCCCATTCTATGCGGAAGGTTGTCTTAAGACAATCTTTTTCGGCCACTAATACTTGATTATATCCTGAAAAATTGTCTAGTAAAGAGAACATTTATGAGCCCAATACAAGTTGTAAAATTTGTTCCATGGGCAAAACCGGATAATTGCCTTTATCTGATGCTCTATTCAAATTTCAAAAATCCACACACAGTTTTATCTCACCTGATTTCTTTCGTACAGGCACCAGGTTTTCCACCCACCCAGGATGCCTAACTTTGAAAATAATCTTGGCATCCAATAGCTTCTTCAATTCCTTCTGAACCATTGGTTCTGAGGTAGGGTTCATTTTTCGAAGTTGCTACTGAAAAGGTTTAGCACCTTGTTTGATCGGAATCACATGTTGTATGATGCTTGTATCATAAGTCGTCAAATCATCATAAGTCCATGGAAAGACATCTTTTTATTGTTGAAATAATATGATAAACTTATGCCATTCACCCGGTGAACAACATTTTCCCAAATTAACATACTTCGGTTCTTGTTCTATCCCTAGATTCACCAAATCATATTGCATGGAAGAACTGCTTATCTTGACGTTGGCCAGCTTTCTGAATTTATGATGTAGATCAAACAAGTTTTCTAAGGTGTGTACTCCTTTTGGCATAAAATTTCCATTGCTTTTATTCCCATCTTCCAAAACTGATTGATGTTGAACTTCATCAATAACTAACCCTTTGAATGTGTCTTCATCCGTTAAAAATTCAATAATTTATCCATCATCATCGAACACTCTCCAATTTGTAACATTATCCAGAACAGATGGTCTAAAAAGTAATTCAATAGAACATTTGTTATTAGTTGGTACTAAACGTGAAGCAGAAGTAGCTAATAAATCAGTAGCAACATTTTGTAAGCTAGGAATATAATTTATATTAAAAGAATCAAAATTAGGGATCAAATTCCATACCTCATCTTGATAACCTTTCAAGTGTGGAGATAAGCAATGAATAGTATTCCTTACTTGTCTGACAATTATCTCAAAAACACAAAAAAAATTAAATTTTTAACATTTAAATCAATTTCCTTTTTGAGTCCCTGAAACAAAGCTTCATATTCAGCAGTGTTATTGGTGCATTCGAATTCTAATCTGCAGGAGAGAAATAATATTTTCCCTTGAGGATCTACAAGAACACAACCGACTCCTACTCCCTCCTGTGTCTTGGAGCCATCAAAATATAAATTCCAAAATTTAACTTCTACTTTATCTAAATTAGTATTAACATCTAAGTTAGTGACTAACTCTACTATATTACAATCAATCTCATCAGTCCGTGAAAATCAAAGGAGATCGGACTTTGTGTCTGAATTATGACCATTATTTTCAGCTTGGTAACATCTAGGTTCCATTTCCAAGAAATAATTCCCCAGCGCAGAGTATGAAAAATTAACTAGTTCATTCTTCCCTTCTAACTTAGTCACATTGAATTTCATATGAGGTTCTCTTAATAACTTAATTTGGTTTTACTTGTTCAAATAAGGTAACCACAAATGAGACCAATCAGTTGCAAAATATATGTTCAATTTACTTGACCAATCCCTACTCAATATTATCCCATAAGCCTCAGGAATATCAACCACAACTATAGCAATGAATTGACAGACTCTTGAATCAACAACCAACCTAATGAAAACATTATTCATCTATCCAATGACTCTGACATCTAGCCTATCAAGTTGAATGATCTGAGAGGGAGATGCAATTGGTTGTCCATTAATCTTTTTACAAATGGATAGTGGAATTTTGTTAGATGAAGCTTTTGAATCTACTAAGCAATTCTGCACATTATTATTAAAAATATCAAAAGTGAACAGAAACTGTGGGGTCTGAGATTTTGATTTACCACCGATACTAGCTTCATTGATCTCAATATATGATTTTATAGTCATTGTTTGCTTATATTTATTGAAAGAATTGATTGTTGTTGCATTTAAATCAAAGGCTTCTAACAATCTCTTCCTTTGTTATGGCCAGTTACACATTTCAAATAAAGATACATTAGATTTTGTTTTCTTAATATCATACCCCATATTATGGTTTCCTCCAATATTTCCACCTATATTAGGTATGTTTGATGCAGGGGTTGTTTCTTTATGAACTAGAGAAGTTGTTCCTTTTGTACTTTCCGGATAATTTTTAGGTCTTTTCTATGTTACTTTTAGTGGTATATTTACAACATTAGTTTTATTCTAACTTTTAATAACAACATTACTTGATTTCCCCTTTCGGAGTGATATGCTTTGATCATCAACTGGTCCTTTGCAACTAGTAGCATAATCACTAGATGAGACTTGGATTTCTTCTATCTCTTCTTCATCTTCTAAATCAAGATTCGGTGGCCAGTCCCATAAAACAAGCGTGGTTTCTTCATTATCATCTTCCGTTTCATTTGATTGAACTTTATCATTATCTTCTTGTTCTAGGAGTTGTTTATCCAACAATTGATTCACCACTAAGGTCATTGAATTTATCCATTGTGGACACGTCTTCTCATAATGTTGTTCTTGATGAAAAGTACAAAAATGATCCATGCCAACTTCGCTTAGGTTAAGAGAAGTTGAGTCATTGGTTGGAAGCGTTGATATTTCTTCCTTTTTCTTATAAAAGGGTATAAAATGTTTTTTTGTTGAAGAGTTGGTTCCCTTTTCCAAATCAACTATCTTATTGGATAAATTTTGAACCAATTTGACCACACTTTCTAAATCAGTCGAGGTTTCTTCATTGGTATTTTTTCATGTCCCAAATTGGCATTGGGTCACAATGGCCTAAGTGCATTGGACATATTCATTAGAGTTTGTCAAATTGATGCTAAGGGTCAAATAATCTCCAAGGAGGAAAATTACTAGTTTCCTAGGTTTGGGGTGGAAGCTTTGGGATTTGGAATAAGGGGAATAATAAATTATGTTTGAACATTAGAATGGCATAAATATTTCATAAAGGAGCTAACTAAATATATACAAGTGAAAATCAAAGTGGAATTTGATCATGAAGACACATGGAGGAAGGGGGACCCACATATGGCTAGATTTCCCCACTACACTTGGCATCATTCTCTCACCAATTCGAATTCAAGGTGAATGGTAACATATTTGGGGGAGTTCAAAAGGTATTATTCATTGCATGACTCATACAAGGTCTAAATGTAGAGGAAGAGTAACTCCCATGGAAGAGGAAGAGGGAATTTGGAGCTAGTGAGACACTTGGGCTAGATTCCCTAGCTCTATGAAAACAATGACGAAGATGCTATGACACCTATGACACAAATCAGACCCGAAGGATGACATATGACATATATGACATGTCAGGGCTAAAACTATATTCCAAGAGGGTGCTCAAGGGATTTAGGGTAGCTAAGATGCTTCCACCTGTGATTTGGTGGAAGTGGGAGACTAGGAATTGTTGTACAAGTGGCGTTCTTTGGAATCTCTTCCCAACTTGAGTTGGCATGAGTCTCTTGGAAGGAATTCGACCCATGGAAGAAATTAGAATTTTATAAATTTCAATAAAAAGGAATGAAACCAGCTTTGATCATTTGAGAAATTTGCAATTGCATTTGTGAAGAGGGAGAGCTAGTGAATGACTAGTTTCTTGCCTTAGCCAATTTCGAGGGTGAAAGATTCTCATCCAAGTTGGTAATTGGAAAGGCCATTCAGAACTTTCATTTGGACATTTAATGGAGTCATTTTTTCCAGGTGTAAGCTATAGGGCATATCATGGTTTCTTCTAATGCATCACATTCTCTCAACCATTTCCAGTTTTGAAGGCATATTCTTGCTCCTTGCGGTAGGGCGTTTTTGGTGGGATATTGTACTCTTTGGGGGAGATTCTAATCCCCCATTTATTTTGTAATATGAATTAAATACTCTATTATTCATCTCCAGAAATTTTCAGGTCGAAATTCCAAGTAGAAATGTATAAATCTATTTTTGAATGAAAGAACAGTGTCATTTCCCCACTACCTTGTTGTGAACCAATGTAATGTTGATGGATTCAAATGGATAAGTAAAATACATATGGTTTATTTATGAATGGAATTTTATTGATTTATTATAGAAGTTTCATGTTCAGTACTCAAGAATTTGAAGTCATTTTACTCAGTTTATTTACATTTGGAGAAGATTTGGTGCCATTTCTCCAAGGGTCGAACTAGTGATTTTTGTTGTTGTTTGGGAGAAGGTTAGAATGGACTTAATAACTGATTAATAGTGCATATGAGACCTTAATAAAATACTTGATACATCCCCTACCTCTGTTCAGAAATTCGAGTGGGTTTGGAGGCATTTGGAAAGCCAATTTTAGTCATTACCCTGGGGGGGATTTGAACCTCAAATTGCTAGTTAAATTCCATACTTTTTCCAGAATATTAAACAAGTTTGCAGAAGTATTTTGATGGTAATAAATCATCCCTGAACATAATAACCAAGTAAAAATATCATTCATACACCTTCCTTGAATATTTGAAGGCATTTGGAGCCAATTTGAGACCTAGATACCAATACTAGTCAAAGGGAAATTACTAGTAAAGTTCCCTACATTGGCCAGAATCGAAAGAGGATTTGCAAAAGTATTTTAAAGGTCCAAAAGCATACCTAAAACAAATATTTATGTTCTAACATCATCCAATACCTTCTCAGAAGATTTGGGAGCAATTGGAGCAATTTGGAGACCTAGAGCTCAAAACTAGTCAAGGGTCGAACTAGGGAAAAAAAGTGAAAATTTGTCATTTTAATAAAATTCCTAACAAGGGGCATTACAGTGGTATCAGAGCATGGTCCTTGCACCTGTGAATTAATATCATACATTGAAGAATAATTTGCAGCCATGTCTCACTATTATGAGGAATCCTATGAGTACAATTCTTATGAGGAATATGCAGATGCTTATGAGCAATATGAAGCAGAATGTGAATGGTTTGAGGAAGAGGTGCCATCATGCAACACTTCTTACAATTTCAGGAGGAATGAAGATTATGATTATGAACCTATGTATGATAAATATGAGTATGTCACACCACCAAAGGATAATTCTATGGATGAGTTACAAAGATGGAGAGCAACATATAAAACCTTGCCCCAACAATATCAAGAATATCTTGCTTTGAGCAAAATTACACAAAATGCCATGTCTTTTGAGTACTATGATGAACATATTTTTGCAAATAGGCCCAAAAATGAAGATGTGGAGTTAGTAAAGAAAGGTTTATGCCCTTCTTGTAAAGAACCTTGGAGAGAGAATCACATATGTGTGCATGAAATGACAGTGAGTGAAAAGCTCAATGAAATATCTGAAGCTTCCACGAAGGCATGTATGTCCTACTTGAGGAGAGTTTTTGGGAATTCTTCAAAAAGAGATTCCAAAGATATTGATCCTAAGGAAAACAAGGGTCAAAATTCATCATATTGCTTGAAGGAGCAAAAGGAAGAGACATCACAAGAGCATGAAGAAGATTCTATTGAAAATATGGAAGATCATTTCGAGACACCTTCTAGCTTAGACATGAACCAAAGAGCATCTACTGATGGATGCTTAAACTATGAAGGATTACCTACTGATGGGTGATCACACCTCTATGTTGGTGACATAGAGATCAATTTTTAAAGTGTTTCTACAAGCCCAAGTTCCATTAAGCATGATAATGAAAACCTTGTAGCAGTTGAAGAAGAACCAAGATCAACTTCCCCATCACACTTGAGCTTCATGAAGTTGGTCCAAGCAAAAATGAAGAAGATGAGGAGGTTAATTTGCAATAGCCTCGTTTTCTTGAAGGGTCCTTAAATATGAATGAAAAGAAGATCCAAGATTCCCTCGACATTCTCCACAACACTCAAGCATTGGTGTCAAATTCTTGTTGGAGAGCTACTTCATTGGAGGAAACATCATTCCTTGAAGACATGGAGAAGATTCAAAGAGCAATGTGCCACATCAAAGGTAATTTCATGTCTTTGCTTTTTGATAGAAACCATTTGTTTGAGCTTAATGAATTGTTACATGATGCATACTTGAAGAATAATGAGGATAATCATAAGCTCACTATTCAAAATGAGCAACTTCTTGAAAAGTTGCAAGATACTTGTTTTTCCTCCTATGTTTCAGATTGTCAAATGGTAGATTGTTTGGAGGATTCTCATGACATGGTGGATCATGAGAAATGTGGAAAATTGAATGTTCTTTATGTGTTTGAAGATGAACTTGAAGAGATCCAAACACTTGATGTGGTGGAAGAGGAGCTTGAATTGTCTATTGATGAAGGTTATGCAATTTTTAAAGAAGAGCGTGATTCCTCTACATTGGAACCAATCTATGACAAAGGTTTCACACTTTTGAAGGAGCTGCATGATACTACCCATATGGATCATTTCCATGATGAAGCTTCTACACTTTTTGATCATTTGGGTGAGTTAGTTAATTCTTCTACATCCTACAATTCCATGTTTTGCAGCATTAGTCTCAATGAAGAATGGGTGAAAGGGTTCTTTTTGATGGTGCTACATGAGGAGTATGGAACTCCTAGATTTACTTTTTATGATGATATGGTTGGAGCACATTCTTATTCACATTTGTAGTAGTATCCTTTGTTAATTTATGATGATGCACATCTACATGGATGCACCTATGATATGCATTTGAGTCACTTGAAAACTCATGGTTTTTCTTGCTCAACGCTTGATTCATTTGATGTTGGAGGAACTTCATCCAACACTTGGGTGAATATATTTATGATTGGAGAACATTTTTGTTGGCAGCCACATACTTTGTTGTATCTTTGAGTCATTTGAAGTCTCCTTGTTTTTTTTGCTCATTATTTGGTTCAGATTTTAGTGGAGATTCTTCATTCACTTCTTGAATGAAAGAATACATGGCTGAATATTTTGATGCATATCACATCCTTTTGGAGCAGCATTATAGGACATGGGATCTTCACCTATTTCATTGGAGAAGATTTGATTGGTCACTTGAAGCTTGTATGCACTTGGAAAATGGTGGTCTACTTGCTTGGAGGTATAAGCACTTTCATGATTCTTTGATGAAGCACCTCCTTAATGTACATTTTCATTATGTTGTTATGTACTTTGATGATATGTATTTTGTACTCATGATGTTTGGAAGAATGCATACAAGAAAATAGGATCCAGGAATCCTCTTATCTGATGGTATGGGTTGGAGAGCACTCCTAATTGTTGGGGTGCAGTACAAGCAATGGGACCCTGGAATAATTTTTGTCTCATTGGTTTCAAATTTTTTGGGGAAACAAGCAATATAGGAGATGGATTTCCCACTTAATAAAGTGATTTTTATCAGAGTAGTGCAGCATCAAGCATGGTGGTTCCTCTCTAAAATATTCATGGAATCTCAAAGACTCAAGGTTGGGAAATTCAATGGCAACTTCAAAGAATTATACAGAAAGCAGGTTCTTCAACACCCATGTTTGAAATTGCTTGAGGACAAGCAATATTGGGAAGGCAGGATTTTTCATGTCCCAAATTGGCATTGGGTCATAATGGCCTAAGCACATTGGACATATTCATTAGAGTTTGTCAAATTGATGCTAAGTGTCAAATAATTGCCAAGGAGGAAAATTACTAGTTTCCTAGGTTTGGGGTGGAAGCTTTGGGATTTGGAATAAGGGGTATAATAAATGATGTTTGAACATTAGAATGCAATAAATATTTAATAAAGGATCTAAATAAATATATACAAGTGAAAATCAAAGTGGCATTTGATCATGAAGACACATGGAGGAAGGGGACCCACAAATGGCTAGATTTCCCCACTACACTTGGCATCATTCTCTCACTAATTTGAATTCAAGGTGAATGGTAACATACTTGGGGGAGTTAAAAAGGTATTATTCATTGCATGACTCATACAAGGTCTAACTTTAGAGGAAGAGTAACTCCCATGGAAGAGGAAGAGGCAATTTGGAGCTAGTGAGACACTTGGGCTAGACTCCCTAGCTCTATGACACCAATGATGAAGATGCTATGACACCTATGACACAAATCACCTGAAGGATGGCATATGACATATATGACATGTCAGGGATAAAAATAGCCTCCAAGAGGGCGCTCAAGGGATTTAGGGCAGCTAAGATGCTTCCACATGTGATTTGGTGGAAGTGGGAGACTAAGAATTGTTGTACAAATGGCGTTCTTTGGAATCTCTTCCCAACTTGAGTTGGAATGAGTCTCTTGGAAGGAATTCAACCCATGGAGGACATTAGAATTTTATAAATTTCAATGACAAATAATGAAACCAGCTTTTGATCATTTGAGAAATTTGCAATTGCATTTGTGAAGAGGGAGAGCTAGTGGACGACTAGTTTCTTTCCTTAGCCAATTTCGAGGGTGAAAGATTCCCATCCAAGTTGATAATTGGAAAGGCCATTCAGACCTTTCATTTGGATCTTTAATGGAGTCATTTGTTTCATGTGTAAGCTACAGGGCAGATCATGGTTTCTTCTAATGCATCACATTCTCTCAACCATTTCCAGTTTTGAAGGCATATTCTTGCTCCTTGAGGGATGGCGTTTTTGGTGAGATATTGTACTCTTTGGGGGGATTCTAATGCCCCATTTCTTTTGTAATATGAATTAAATACTATTTTATTCATCTACAGGAAGTTTCAGTTCGAAATTCCAAGTACAAATGTATAAATCTCATTTTTAATGAAAGAACAATGTCATTTCCCCACTACCTTGTTGTGAACCAATGTAATGTTGATGGATTCTAATGGATAATTAAAATATTGATGGTTTATTTATGAATTGAATTTTATTTATGTATTATACAAGTTTCATGTACAGTACTCAAGCATTTGAAGTCATTTTACTCAGTTTATTTACATTTGGAGAGGATTTGGTGCCATTTCCCCAAGGGTCGAACTAGTGATTTTTGTTGTTGTTTGGGAGAAGGTTAGAACAGACTTAATAACTGATTAATGGTTCATATGAGACCTTAATAACATACTTGAGACATCCCCTACCTCTATTAATAAATTTGAGTGGGTTTGGAGGCATTTGGAAAGCCAATTTCAGTCATTACCCTGTGGGGGATTTGAACCTCAAATTGCTAGTTAAATTCCATACTTTGTCCAGAATCTTAAACAAGTTTGAAGAATTATTTTGATGGTAATAAATCATCCCTGAACATCATAATCAAGTTCAAATATCATTCATATACCTTACTTGAATATTTGAAGGCATTTGGAGCCAATTTGAGACCTAGAGACCAATACTAGTCAAAGGGAAATTACTAGTAAAGTTTCCTACATTGGCCAGAATCGAAAGAGGATTTGCATAAGTATTTTAAAGGTCCAAAAGCATCCCTGAAACACATATTTATGTTCTAAAATCATCCATATACCTTCTCAAAATATTTGGCAGCAATTGGAGCAATTTGGAGACCTAGAGCTCAAAACTAGTCAAAGGTCGAACTAGGGGAAAAAAGTGAAAATTTGCCATTTTAATAAAATTCCTAACAAGGTACATTACAGATTTGTCAACAACAACGGTTTCTTAGAATTCATAGGTCTAGATTTAGTGTCTACAACATGCTTCACAATGTTATTCATGTCGGTTTCCACCTTCTTAGCCTTTTCAAAATTTTATGTTAAGGTATTTTTACATGAAAGTTTAACAAACATAACTAGAGATGGATGCAATGTTGTGTTATAATATTCAATTAAGGATTCTTCGGTAGGTTTTGTAGCAGCAATGAATTTATTCAAAAGAGAGGTAAATCTTTGATTGAAATCTTGTACCTTTTCCTTTTTTTCCATCCTCAAATATAGTAACTCTTTCATGAGTGAAGCTAAAGTTCTTTGTTCACTAAATTTGCTTAAGAAGACCTTTTCAAAACTGTCCCAATCAGTTATAGAACAAGTTTGTAAACTAAAAAACCAAGATGAGGCTTTAGGTTTAAACGTGTATGGAAACAATCTGCATACCACATCTTCATGTTCCACATTTAATAAATTCGGAGCCAAATAAAAAAAATTCAAGTGGTCATCAGCAGAAATTCCTTTTCCAAGATCAAATTTAGGCAGCACCCGCTCTGGATGTTTAGGAAAATCATGCAAAGGAGCGGGTAAATTTAAGAGTCCTCTAGCTCTCCAAGCAGGTGGTTGATTAACATTATGATCCATATGAGAAATACGAGGAGGCGATTGTGGTGGAGAATGTGGAAGTGAATGTGGAGGTGACTATATATGTGGAGAAGATATTGAATCCGAAGAAGATGGTCTCAATTTATTTATAGGATCTAGTATATCTTGTAGTGATAAATCAACCAATTCTTCCAATGATTCAATAAGAATGGAATCCTTATTTTGCACAACTCTTCTTCTAGGAGCTTGTCTTTTAGGTAATAACGAGACCACTGATAATCCTCCAAGATTCCTAACGTAAGACCATGTATGTCTTCTGAAATTATCTAAATCTTGGTGAGGGACAACATATAAATGTTCAATGTGCTCAGTTTTAGAATTAAGTTTTTCTTGATAATCAACCTCAAGAATCGACCCTTCTGGTTGAGAAGTCTCAAACAAAGACCCAAATAAATTTCCTTGTGAAAACAAACTACCTACATACACTAGCGGCCCTCCTTCTAGCGCCAATTCTGTTAACGACTGGAAAAATCCTTGCGTCGACACTAGGGATTCTCCCCAATGAAAAGTCCCAACTAGCCTATTCATTGTTTGGAATGGGGAATCCGTCCGGCTTATGGTCTGGCTACCATAGAATATGCTTTTATTTTTAGTTTATTGGTTATGGCCAGATCCACCATTTAAAATTTGATATTTAAACGTGCAAATGAAAATGTCCTGATTCTAACTATGCATTTCCCTATCTAGGCTAAGTTTAACTGATAGGAAGAAGCCTCACAATTGATGCACAGGTTCGTACCTTTCGTCTTACCACCCCTGCCTTATCAATCAGCTAAAAATATTATATCAAAACACATAACTTTAACTATCTATTATAATCTATCCTTGCAAGGAGCAAATTTAAATTTGTGAGTAATGACTGCAATTGTTTGTTACAACTTCAACAGTTAACCATCGAAAGAAATGTATTTCCAACCACAGTATAACATTCACCTAAAGATAGCTTTGGCATAATATTTGATTCATTCACTACTCACTATCACACAAACAATTGCGCTTAAGAGTCATAATCAGCAAAATCAATCACATACCATCAGAATAGTCCAATAGAGGAGGAAATATCTTACAAGATATAGATGAACAAAAGAAGAAGTAATTATGAGCATTCATTCATGTCGTTCCATGCAACAGTCTATGTAAGCTTTCACCAGCCAAAATAACTCTTTCTCATTAGCAGAAAATTAATTATCATACAAAATGGTACTAGTTCACTATTGCACCAGCCAAAAGCCCTCCTATAGTCTATTCAATCATATTTATCTCTATCAAATTTGGTCTTGGTGTGCCCTATCACTTCATATTCCATCCTATCTTTTAGTTTCCCACAATTTTGTCTTTTGTGGTTGCACCCAAAAAATAATCAAAATAAATAGAAAATTACAATTACATCAATTGGATGGAATATTCCCTTGACTTTGAAAGGAAATATCCCAGAGATCACTCTCATCAGATATTACGTTCAATTATTGAGGCTTTAATAAGTTTAAATCTATTTCATGTGTAGACAGCTCTTTGACCATCTTAATCAACCCTTTTGCTGCATCCTTGTGACCTTCTCCTAGAAAATAAGCATTTAAAGTAGCTTGCCCAATGTGTTGTTGAAGATCTTTCACTGTGAGTACGCCCAACTTTTTTATGTAAGCCATATCTTCCTCTGGACTACTTCTCAATTCTACTGCACATTGTTCTTTTGGTACTAGCTCATCAAGGGCTTTAGCTATCAAAATGTGACATTTCTCAAAGGCTTGGTAGATGGCCTGATAAATGTCTTCACACTTTATGATTGACCTTTGTACTTCATTGTGTACTCTCTTCGATGACTTCCGGCAACTTTCCAGGACAACTATGTTCAATTTTAATTCAGCAGTTTCTCTTTTTGGCATATGTGCAAGGATCTCCTTAGCTTTTCCTTTCCAAGCAATTAGCTTCTTCACTTTGTCATAAATTCCTATTAATTTATGTTTTACATTTGAACCTTTTGTGGAGATTTGCTTTAATCTATTAACCATTTCCTTTTACTCATAAATTTGCTCGTTAAGCAATCCTTGAGAGTGAAATAATTTTTCTTGGAATTCACAAGCATGTTCATAAAAGGCATCATATCTTGCTTCTTAGCCTGAGTAGTTTTGAGTTGTTCTTCCAAGTATTCCTTTTCTTTAGATAATTATGTTATTTTAACTTGCAAAAATCCATGTTCTATGATGAGTGACTCGACTCGTTTATCTAGTTGAGTCTCCATGTCTTCTAAATCACTTATTCGAGTCTGGAAATTGGTTCTTTCCCCTTCCATGATAACCAATTGAACATTCAATGAATATTTTTCATCCTCCAAACTTTGAAAGTCTTGCAATACCTTTTCCTTTTCCAATTCTAGGGAATCCCACTGTCTTTTCATCTCAATTCCCTCACTCCAAGCTTTCACCAAATTGTATTTAAGCTTGATCATCCTTGCCTTGCTCCTTTCTAGATATTATGTCAACTTATCAATATTAAAGGAATTTGCTTGTGCCGCGGAAACATTAATGGAGGTCGTGAATTTCGGATTTTTATGTGTGCCTTCTACCATGGTGCTTGTTATAGCCAAAATTGGCACTTCTCCGTCCGTGACGACACTTACATATTTTGGTCACATGACGACACTTCATGAGATTACTGTGAGTCACACAAAAGGACATTTGTGGATGGAAGAGCCATATTTGGAACTTTAGATGGATGGAATTACCTAATTCATGGCCCATTTGATAGGTAATAACCTTTGTTGATGTATATGTAACTTCGGAATGTATTTCACATATATGTATATTGTATTCCTATAGAGATGGTATTATTCCTCTATAAGGAAGTGTCGTCATTTATATTGTAAGTGTCGTAACTTATATTTGATGGGTTATTAGACCACCTTGTTTGGGGTCGACCCTGTATAAGTCATGTGGGTCAAAGGGTTATTAGAACACCCTATTGGGGGTCGGCCATGTGGGTCAAAGGGTTATTAGACCACCCTATTGGGGTTCGGCCCAGTCAGCATTATGTTATGTGGTTAAGTTCGAGCCTACATGAGTTAGGTAAAAAGGCAAGTCAAGTCAAGTATAAATAGAGTGCGGGAGGCACTCTATTTGCTCACTCACTTCTCACTCATGCACTCAAGGAGGAGTGGCGCACTTATGGAGGAGGAGGATCTGCTGCTAGGTTATTTCTATCTCTCATGGTTGGTTGTATCATTGCTCTATCTATCTCTGAGGAAGTTATTGGGGTTTTTCACCTTTATGGTTTTCCCCAAGTAAATCTTTGTGTCTCTTGTGTGCTTGCATTATTGTCTCCATGATTGATATGCTGTAGATATGCTGTACATGTTGTTCTCTTAGTTAATATCCTAGATCAGATTGAAGTAAATTCAGAAAATTTAACATGGTATCAGAGCTAGCCTGAAAGAAGGCATGATATGGCATGTATGACACTTGTTGCACTTACGATGCTAGGGCTTGATATAGCAAAAACCAGTCATCGTAGAACTTTCGCTATAAATCCGTTTTGGAAAAGTTTTCGGATCTGAAATTGTTACAGGACGAAGATTAAATCTCCAGGTACCTTGTGTCCAAAGGACAACCTCTACTTCGTTGTACTTTGTGATTTATGATCTGTGCAACATAGGGTTTCTGCCTCTTCCAGATCTGAGTCAAAATCAGGTGACCTTGGGAAAAAGGTCATAACTTGGGCTAGGAAGCTCCAAATGAAATTTCATGAAAAGTGATAGGTAGTACACAGACTGTACTATCTCAGAAAACGTTTTCAGAGGCCGAAGTTGAACCAGTGACACGTGGCACGCCGTACAAGTTCGCTCTCCTGTATTATCCCATAAACAGGTCACGTTACGACACTTGGCATAACTCTCTCTCAGAGAGTCCAATTGAGGTCAGACCTATCAGGATGGAAAGATAACAGGCCGAGCTATCTCAGGAAACTTTTTCAGAGGCCGAAGTTCAAACAGTGACATGTGGAACGCCGTACAAGTTCGCTCTCCTGTTTTATCCCAAAACAGGTCACGTTGCGACATTTGGCATAACTCTCTCTCAGAGAATCCAATTGAGGTCAGATCTATCAGGATGGAAAGATAACAGGTCAGGATATCTCAGGAAACTTTTTCAAACCCTGTGGATCAAAAAGTTCAGAGTTACACTAGAAACAATCAGGTACATATTTCTATCAAAACAGAATTATTTTTGAGTACCTTCATTCATGGCTTCCGGAATTTAGGGCTTTGAACAAAGTTGGAATTTTTGTAATCGAAGACCACGGCTGAATGCTACTCATCAAAATAAAAATTTAGAGACCAATATCAGAATTTTTGGCTGGGCAAAAGGCCAGGCTTGATCAAACCCTAGTTCGGGACTTTGATCAGAAAAGTGGAAAATTAGGGCTTCTGTAAAAATGGGAATTTTCGAAATCTGTGACCACGGCTGGAAGCTCCTCAGAAAAATAGAAGCTTAGAGCTTTGGTTCAAACCTTTTGATTGGGCAGAAGAGTGGGCTTCATCAAACCCCAGTTTAGGGTCACGTCCAGTGAATCCGAAAGTTTCAAAGGCAAAATTGAGGAGTGAAACTTTGCAGTTTTCAAATTCTGAATACACCAGTTTGATTAGCTCATCAAGGCGCATATTTCTATCCTTTCGGAAGTTTGAAATTCAAAGTTTGAATTTTTGGGGTTTCTCTGACAAACCCATATCCAGCTCAAGGTCCATTTCTTGCAAATCAAGTGGATAGGGTTAATCCTAGAAGAAGATGGATTGGTCACCTGCATAAGTGAAGGAGTTCCTGTTTCAGAGGGAGATGAGGCTAAGGCCTTACATAAGATGATTACAAGCGATCTTGACAGGTATGAATCATCGAGGTATGTTTTGAGATTTGTTCATGATTAATTTTATGGTATGTTTGTCTTCATGTTATTACAGTTAGTACAATTTAGATTTTAGATTTGTCGTATCACCTTAACAAAATTATGAATGCATGATGGAAAATATTCATTGATTAGGGTGTTGACACTTATGATTGTACTAATGCATTATGGTGTTGTGTGAGGTTTGTGTTGTCCACTAACATGAAAGGTACACCAAGAAAGACAAATCATGTTCTGATCCAAGAACATATGATCATGATAACATGAGTACAAAGATTCATCCATTGTCATGGATCTCATAGAAGATCCATTTACGAGGTATGTATAACTTGGTTTTGTAATAGTTAACCTATGAGATATACAGGTTACTAGCACAAGTCATTGAAGAAGAACAAGAAGACATCATGTGAGTATGTTAGACATAACTAACTAGCATGCTAATCCAGGTATGTTTTTCCTATATCAAGATAGAATCCTACCTTGGGTTAGGATCTTATACTGTTGTTGATAATGATTATTCCTGAAGAGTCATAGGTTTGAATAATCATGGTTGTATGCATATTATGTTTCTTACCATAATTGATGATATGACTAACCAGAAGACTCATGAAGGTATAGGTTTGAATAATCACAGGTTTTATGCATATTATATCTCTTATCTTGTTTGATGATTCAACTAACCCGAAGAGTCATAGGTTTGAGTAATTATAGGTTTAGACATGTTATGTTTCTTATGATTTGACTAACCTTAAGAATCCTACATAAACCTTGAATGCTAATTCTTATTATTTTATGTTTGAAATGATCATGACTATACATGCTTGAGATTATTGTGTTTTAATAGTATACTAATGAATGTATGATTTTATATGAGATCACAAGGATAACACAATCATGATACTAATAAGCATGCATAGGAACCAAGGATGAATATGAGTTCAAGAACAGGTAATCCAGGAAGCAAGGATCAAGAGGGAGCACACTCCAGTTATTCCTGCAAGAAAGCAAAGGAACACACTTCAGTAGTTTCTGCAAGGATGCATATATTCAGAGGGAGTTGACCATCTTTCTACATTCCACAACAGAAAGGTGTAGAAGAAGCTACTTCAGATTAGGACTCCAACAGCTCCTGCAAGGAAGCAAAGACTCAGAGGGAGTCCACCCAACGAACAAATAAAGATAAGTATTTTAATCATCATTTCTTGCATATTTGTTTGTTTAAATAATACTGTTCAATAATGTATACACTGATGTTCCTAGAATTAGGTTGTGTATTATGCATATTAGAATAGTTGCATTGATGAACAGTATACTACTAATATACATAGGTAAGTGGCCTATGGCACTGTACAACATTCCATTGCTACTTATCTAGAATGAAACCTCTTTGCTGACATGTTGGGAGTTGTGCACACTCTTAACAATGTTCTGGTAGAGATTGGAAGGCATCTAGAAAGTTACGGGATATGGATAAATGTTGTATTGAAGCATTGGCTAAGATAATTGCATGACTGTATGACATATTTCTTTATGTGTAAGAATTTGTTCTGAAAACTATGAGATAATTCTAATCATGCAATTTAACCTGTTTTGTAGGAAAGACCGCACATCTTCACCTACAAAAGGACTACAACATTTGTTCCAGCAACAAAGATATTTATTGAAGATATTGAAGTTCCCAGGATCTGGGATGAAGAAATAGAATGCCATGATCCGTCGATCATGAAGAATGATGTTTGGGATGTAGTCCCAATACGTGAAGGGAAGTTTGTTATGACTTCCAAATGGAACTGTCAGATCAAGCATGTTGCAGATGGCAGCACTAAGAAATATAAAAGTGATGAAATAGAAGATGCATCAGATGGATTTCAAGACAGCATAGTGTAATCATATATGTGTGCAGAACTTGGTATGGTAGGATAGACAACTTTCTATCCAGTTTGGGCTTTACCAAGAATAAAGCGGGTTCCAACCTTTTCTACAAGGTTAAGGAAGGCAATCCAGTGATACTATTTTTGTATGCGAATAACTTGTTTGTTACAGGTGAAGATAGATTGATTACCGACACGCAGCGGAAGCTTGCTTCCAAGTTCGAGATGAAGAACTTGGGGATGATGCACTATTTGAAGGTGTGGCAGAGTGCAGATGGAATCTTCCTTGGACAAGGGAAGTATGCAGTAGAGATCCCGAAGAGGTTCGGGATGATGGATTGCAAGGCCATGGCCACATCTATGGCATCAAATCTGAAGCTTCTATGTGATGCTTCATATGATCCGATTGATGTCTCTATGTATCATCAGATGATTGGGTCCTTGATGTACCTGACGAACACGAGACCAGACATTTGCTTTGCTGTGAACACATTGAGCCAGTTCCTGACGGATCCGAGAAGTGTTCACCTGGTTGCTGTAAAGCATGTTCTGAGGTACCTGAAGGGTACAGTGGATTATGGGCTCAGGTATGAGGCGAATCAAAAGTTTAACCTGCAGGGTTTTGTTGATTCAGATTGGGCTGGCAGTGCTGCAAATAGGAAGAGCACATCTGGGTGTTGCTTCAGTATGGGATCAGGTGTGATCTCTTGGTTTAGCAGGAAGCAGTCCTGCGTAGCACTGAGTACAGCTGAGGCAGAGTATGTTGCAGCCTGTTCAGCTAGTTGTGAGGCAGTATGGCTACGGAAGCTACTGTCTGAGTTATTTGATCTCCCGTTGGAGGCTACTGGTATCTTCTGTGATAACCAGAGTTGTGTGAAGATTTTCGAGAACCCAGTGTTTCATGACAGGTCGAAACACATAGAGATCAAATATTACTATATCAGGGATATGGTGCAGAGAGGAGCTGTGAAGCTCCTGTATGTTGCGACGGACGAGCAGATTGCAGATGTACTGACGAAGCCACTAGCCAGGGTGAAGTTCGAGTACTTCAGAGAGAGGCTTGGCGTTCTCCAGATCGAGGACACTTCGAGGAAGAAGTGATAGACACATTTGCTGAATCCATTCCAAGCATGTTGGAAGGAGGATCCTTCACATGGCTGTGGATGTAAGCGCTGGATGATGAGCATCAGGATGATGTTCTGGTTTCTGCCTGGATATGATCAGTTGGATCATTTTATGTATGTATGTACGCATCATGTGGATGCTGGATATGATCAGTTGGATCATTTTATATATGTATGTATGCATCATGTTGGATGCTTGGACCATGTATCTGTATATGTATCAGGTGGATACATTGTGTGATCAGGTGGATCATGTATGGTGATATATATCATGTATTTGTATTTGTATCAGGTGGATACATTGATGATCAGGAGGATCATGTATGATGATATGTATCGGGTAGATACTTGGTATGCATCAGGTAGATGCATTAATGATCAGGATGATCATAGATGACGAGCTTCAGGATGTTGCTCCAGATGACATGCAGCAGGATGTTGCAGTGATGATCAGGATGATCATAGATGACAAGCTTCAGGATGTTGCTCTAGATGACATGCAGCAGGATGTTGCAGTGATGATCAGGATGATCATAGATGACGAGCTTCAGGATGTTGCTCCAGATGACATGCAGCAGGATGTTGCTCCAGATGACATGCAGCAGGATGTTGCAGTGATGATCAGGATGATCATAGATGACAAGCTTCAGGATGTTGCTCTAGATGACATGCAGCAGGACGTTGCAGTGATGATGATCAGGATGATCATGGATGCATCATGATGATGTATGGTGAGTATCAGGATGATACTCTATGGCCGTGGATCAGGTTGTGCAGATGAGCATGTAATCCGGTGCCCTGGGAGATTTGCAGATGGTCTTTCGAGGTTTTTCCTATGGCATGTAATATCGGTGCCCTGGGACATCTGGAAAATGCTCTTTCGAGGTTTTGCTCTGGGAGGACATGTAATTCGGTGCCCTAGGAGATCTGCAGATAGTCTTTCGAGGTTTTTCCTATGGCATGTAATAGTGCCCTGGGATATCTGGCAGATGCTCTTGCGAGGTTTTGTCCTATGGCATGTAATAGCGCCCTGGGAGATCCGATAGGTTGGGCTGTGTGCCCGTAATCAGTCCTGGGATGCTCTTGCGAGGTTTTGCCATGACCACATGTAATAGCGCCCTGGGAGATTTCAGGTCGGAGTTGTGTACCCATAACATCCTGAGATGCTCTTGCGAGGTTTTGTGGTGGACCACATGTAATAGCGCCCTGGGATATTTCAGGTCATAGTTGTGTACCCGTAACATCCTGAGATGCTCTTGCGAGGTTTTGTGGTGGGGTCACATGTAATAGCGCCCTGGGAGATCCTACAGGTCGGAGTTGTGTACCCGTAACATCCTGGGATGCTCTTTCGAGGTTTTGTGACGCACGTAATAAGTCCTGAGGATTCCACAGTATGGCCAGTGATGATGAAGACCTGCAGGTGGTGGGCCTACATCCAGTATGAAAAAGGACTGGCTCTGTAGAACTTCCTATGACGAGTAGATTCAGAGATTGATTGAGATAGCAGCAGCAGTGACGATGATGATGACTCGATGACGATTATCCAGTGATGATGATCCAGAGAAGATGACTTATGCTAGAAGAACTGTGCTGAGAAATACCTTCCTAGTTAAGAGGGAGTGTTGATGTATATGTAACTTCGAAATGTATTTCACATATATGTATATTGTATTCCTATAGAGATGGTATTATTCCTCTATAAGGAAGTGTTGTCATTTATATTGTAAGTGTCGTAACTTATATTTGATGGGTTATTAGACCACCTTGTTTGGGGTCGGCCCTGTATAAGTCATGTGGGTCAAAGGGTTATTAGACCACCCTATTGGGGGTCGGCCATGTGGGTCAAAGGGTTATTAGACCACCCTATTGGGGTTCGGCCCAGTCAGCATTATGTTATGTGGTTAAGTTCGAGCCTACATGAGTTAGGTAAAAAGGCAAGTCAAGTCAAGTATAAATAGAGTGCGGGAGGCACTCTATTTGCTCACTCACTTCTCACTCATGCACTCAAGGAGGAGTGGCGCACTTATGGAGGAGGAGGATCTGCTGCTAGGTTATGTCTATCTCTCATGGTTGGTTGTATCATTGCTCTATCTATCTCTGAGGAAGTTATTGGGGTTTTTCACCTTTATGGTTTTCCCCAAGTAAATCTTTGTGTCTCTTGTGTGCTTGCATTATTGTCTCCATGATTGATATGCTGTAGATATGCTGTACATGTTGTTCTCTCAGTTAAGATCCTAGATCAGATTGAAGTAAATTCAGAAAATTTAACAACCTTAGGAACAATATTCTAGACCAAAACTTCTCCAGAAAACCACCAGAAAAGGTTGTTTTTTACCATTTTTTCACAAAAACGCAGGTTTTATGCTTATAAACCCACGGGTTTCCTTAAAAAACGTAAGCTGCATATGGTAAGAGTAACCAATTCTTTTGTTAGGTAATTTACCTTATAGTAGGGGAAGAGACTACCAACATACTAGGGTTGATAAGACATACATACAGGGGTTTGTATACTTGCTTACTGGTCCTTTTCGACACAT
Source organism: Larix kaempferi (assembly GCA_027924585.1). NCBI lineage: Eukaryota > Viridiplantae > Streptophyta > Pinopsida > Pinales > Pinaceae > Larix > Larix kaempferi. The sequence goes on from BSBM01000605.1 coordinate 106,858, forward strand.
TGTTCGATCATGTCAGGTATATTCAAAACTTTGCATATAGGTTTAGGCATCCCCATTGTTATGATGCATTTGAACCTTTTTCCATTCGAATTCTCCATAGGATTGAACCTGTTGGATCTTGGTGTGTTAGCCATCTCTATATGCATTGTGCACCAATCCAACAGCAGAGCCTACCTAACATGGGTTACCCTAGTCAGCACCCTTATGCCATTTTGGTGCCTATGCTTATTTTTTATCATAGGATCAGGGGCCTTTTTAGATTTACCATGACTTTGAGAAGAAGCCTCATATATTTCTTCCTCATATATCTCTGGCCATCCCTGATAAGGCTCCCATTTCTTTGTTTAAGTCACATGTGCATTTATTTTGATCATGCTTGCGCTAATGAGCCTGATGTCGGCTTCCACGCTTTTAGCTCGTTATATAAGCTTTCATCTCTGGTCTCATTTCCGTTAAGCCATGTATAATTTTTCCTTCACGATTTCACACCCTTTACCAGGAGGAGACACACCCTAAGTGTCCTTATCTTGCTCACGTTCCTTGCATTATGCATAGCTTTGTTCCATGCGCTTGGAACTAGTTTCGCATGTCCCTAACACTCATCTCCTCCCATCATGAGCATTCTTCCACCTTTACTTTGATCTCTTTAAAAACAGTAAGGAGGTTACGATCATTCTTCCACTTCTACTTTGAGCTCGTTAAAAGCAATAAGGAGGTTACGAGCATTCTTCCATCTCTCCTTTGAGCTTGTTAAAAATAGTATGGAGGTCACGAGTTTACTTTTTGGTGCTCATTAAACCTTTACGGAAAATATTTTTATGGACTTCTCTCTAAGCTCTTGTTAGACTCCTTAAAATTGACAAGATCGTCGAGTCTACTTGTTCACTTCAAACTCGCTAAAGGAATTGAAGGGACATCCACTTAGGTATAAATTTACCCATTTTCCAGACCCTTGTGGATTCTTTACGAAAAAGGTATACTCTAGTCATACGAGGCTAGAAGAGTTCTTCTCTCATTGTTTTACACTTTTTCAGGTGAGGAGACTAACTTTACAAAAAGGGACCCCTTTGGAGTCTTCTTTAGGATTTTCAGACTCTCAAAATATGAAAACACCAGCGAGCATCTACCAACTCAGGCTCGATATGAAATCCACGAGTAGGTATATGGAGTTTTTGTTTAAGTTATTCAAACTCCTTAAATATGAAAACACCAGCAAGCACGAACAGATCCGAGCTCAATATTCAAATCCACGGATCAGTATATTATCGAGTATTAGTCTATCTTTTCTTCAAACTCGTAAAACAATGAAGAAAGTATTGAGCTTCCCTTCCATGGAATCATCAAATTACACATGGTTGGATCCTTATCGAGCATGCTTTAGTTCTTTGTCAAGCTCGTTAAAAAATGAAAAAGGTATCTAAAAAGAGAAAGGGAAGGGAAGAGTGTTAAATGTCTTTCAATATAATGGCAGCAAGCCAACTATGTCCTTGAACAAAGCACCTTTTTTAGTCTATCAAACAAGTTGGGTTCTAGTTTTGGCCTTAGGATAAACCTGATATCAGAGTTCTTTACTCCTCCGATTGGTTACTCTTCCAATCATATGGAGAATCTGTTAATGTCTCCTACATTGAATATTTATATCATGGTCCCTTTTTGTTCAAAGCTTCCTAAGTCACTCTTGTGTCTTGCTCACTGTTCAAGGATACAACCTGTGTCAGCCATTCTGTAGTTGCCTTGAACTCATGTGTCAGCCATTCCTTGGTGTCAATATGTTTCATCAAGTATTCAGTCCTACTCCAAATCAGATCAATGTTAGATCATTTCTCATGTTGGATGATGGAGGATGCCTCAAGGCCTCCCTTCCAACGGACTTCTTCCCATCAACTTCAACTCATCTTTCTATGGGAATGAAGTTTAGAGTTTTCGGTAGTACCTTGGGGATTGTAGTTATCAGTGGCAGTTTCCCTCGTCATTGAGTTATGGGAATACATTAATGTCCCTTACTCGATGGATTCTTCAGGTGTTCGACCTCAAGAACATCTATTCGCACCTATTAGAATGTACTAGGTACCTTGGGGCCCATTTTCATTATTGGTGGGTTTCTCTCACATTTTTTAATGGTATACATCAATGACCAATAATCAAATAGTATCCCCCATGTTCGACTTCAACTCATTTATTCGCATGGTTAGGATTCGTACCTTGAGACGGTTTGGATGAAGATCTTGGGCCCATTATAGCATCATCAAATTTTGTTATTTTCCCAATTTGTGCAAGATTGATCCACACTCTTTTTGGCTCTTGATGAGACATAGATCTAGTTTGTTCTCTATGGCTATGATCTTCAGTTTTGACATAGATCCACCTTTGTATTTTTGTGGCTATGTTCACACTTATGTTTCTCATGGCTCCATGCTTGTATTCTAGTGTCCATGATATATGCATCAATAGTGGATCATCATTGTATCCTCCTGGAGGTCATGCTCCACTATTTGAACATGGACATTTAACCCAGGGATGAGATAGTCGGACATTTGCCTTTCTTTCAGGTACTTCATTTGAGCCTATGATTCTTGGTTTCTCCTACTCCATGACCCAACCTTTTATTATTTATAATTTATTTCGGACATCGCCTTCCCCTCTGACCTCATACATTAGGGGGCATCTGTTATAGCCAAAATTGGCACTTCTCTGTCTATGACGACACTTACATCTTTTGGTCACATGATGACACTTCATGAGATTACTGTGAGTCACACAAAAGGAAATTTGTGGATGGAAGAGCCATATTTGGTACTTTAGATGGATGGAATTACCCAATTCATGGTCCATTTGATAGGTAATAACCTTAGGAACAATTTTCTAGACCAAAACTTCTCCAGAAAAACTCCAGAAAAGGTTGTTTTGACCATTTTTTCACAAAAACGCAGGTTTAATGCTTATAAACCCACGGGTTTCCTAAAAAAAACCCAGGTTCCATATGGTAAGATTTGCCAATTCTGTTGTTAGGGAATTTACCTTATAGTAGGGGAAGAGACTACCAACATACTGGGGTTGATAAGACAAACATTTCTTCCTTTCCCAATAAGATTGTTAATATCTATTGTTGTTTTGATTACTAGTTGATGTTATGCTTGTTGTTAATATCAATATTTATTGGTAGTCAAACTGGTTTGAGGAAGGTTCGGGTTTGTTTTGTAGGTTGTTGCTGTAGCAGAGGACAAGAGAAAATCCTGGACCAATCTTCATAAACAAGGTACATGTTTCTCTTAATTCAACTCTATTTGCTTATAACAACGTATACAAACCCATGTATGTCTGTCTTATCAACCCCGGTATGTTGGTAGTCTCTTCCCCTACTATAAGGTAAATTCCCTAACAACAGTGCTTTCTTGTACAGTTACAGTATCTAGCTGGGTGCCAATCTTTAATCTTTTCTCTGATCTCCTCAAGATAGTTTTCCTTTTTGGATCAAAGAATATAGTATCAAGTTTAGCTACTGAATGTTGCTTTGAAGGTGTTAATGGTGTGAGCTCGAGCTCGGCCAATTGAAGGTGACCTCCACTGAGAGGTACTTCTGGATTAGGATCAGCAGGATTGACTATCTCTATGTTTTGTTGATTTTGGATTTCATCATGACGTCCTTTATCTTCCACATATTTCTTGATCATGTCTTCGTCTTCTTTCTTGTTGACTTCATCTTGTAATTTTTCTTTTTCCCGCTCCGCTGCTTCTTTATTTGCCTTTTCTTGTTCTTCTTTTATCCTTGCTTCCTCATCTTCGTTTTCCTTTTGTTTTGTTTCTTCCTTTTCCTTAGCCAACTGTTCTTCTTTTATCTTCTTTGCTAACTTTTCTTCTTGTAACTTCTTGGTGTTTTCTGCTACCAAAGCCTTCTCATTTGTTTTATTTTGTTCTACTTCTTTCAAGGATTCTTTTGTTTGGCTTGAGCTCGCCTCTGTTTTCCTGCCGAACCTTTTATCCAAATCTTCCATGTTCTTCATCCTACTGTATATATTTCTTCATCTTTCAAGAAGTGATCAGAATATTCAAAATTTATCCTGCATGATGCACAATGTTTAGCTACCTTTTGTAGACTATCATTTCTAATGAAGATTTTATCTCTGAAATGATACGCTTCTAACTCTTTTACAAAATTTTCATCCCCTTTGACTTCAGTGAACTTGTAGGCTCCAATGGTGAATGGAAGTGGAGGATACGATGCCTTCTTATTCTCATTTAAAAAGTGTCCAACTCCATTCACAAAAACTTGCCTTACTACCTCTGTCAAAATGACCTAGTCTGTAACATACCTAGGCATCAAAGAATGACTCTTTGTACATCCATACATTCCGATATATGTACCTTCCGGAGTAAAGTAATAATATCCATACTCACCGATTACCTCTAAACCTTCATTTGACATAAAATTTGGTTCTTGATTGAAAATCAATCAATAAAGAGGTATTGCAAATTCTTCACAAATTATCTTGTAAAAACTAGCATGTCTATGTGCCCACATGATTTGATATGCCACATAGATTCGAGCCTCCTTTGGGACCCAATAGCATCCCAGCATATGAAAAGATTTATAATAAGAATACAATCAATTAAGTACGATTCCATGTAGAACTCTGCTTTGTTTTGCTTCAACCCTTCTTGAGCTGCTAATATAGCATGAACCATATTTTCTAAGATGATATCCGCCTAGTTAAAGATAGTACCATATGTGGTGACATGTCATATGATACATTAGCGGAATCCAACTAAGTTTATAATTGTTTGCAGTTGATTTTCCATAGATTCTGCATGGAAGCATTGCGACAATTCTAAATGGAGTTTTTAGATTTTTTTGTCTCGTGCTCCCCACTAGCCCTTTGTCTCAACTGTTTACCTGGGAGAAGCATTTTCTTTGCATATTTCGAGTGTTCTATTTTTACACTCCCAATCCAATCATCTATACGGAATACCTTGGGAGTCGTCAACTTATGGGCTTTGCTTATGCATACAGGTTGAAAAGAAGCAATTCCATTTCCATTAACTCCCAAAATGATTATGAACTTTGCATATATATGCGGCACGATCCACCCGATCACTTCATAACATGGGAATAACTTTGGTCGTGTAGCCACCTTATGAAGACCAGACTTCTATATATTCTAATATATCACAATATCCTCTATTGTTGCATCTGGAAGGTTCTGATCTCTTATAAGTTGATAAATTTCTCCCCATTTATATTAAGGGGTTATTCCTGTGACAGCCCTCGTGTCCTCAAATTGATTTTCTCTGGTAGCAGACTTTGTATCCTCAAATTGAGTTTCCATTGTGGATTCTGGGACTATTTCAATGTCTGAATCCGATTCCACCACTTTTCCTTTGCGCTTAGAAGCTCTTCTAGACATGTCGGGGTCCTGCAGTATAAAAGCAGTATCAAATCTTGACATTGTCTATGTTTTCCATATAACCAGAAATGATAACATGAGATCTAAAAAATATTAAATAACACCTTTTCATTTTCCTCAAATGGGATTATATGTATGTTTAAGTGTCCCTTCTATTCATCTAGTTACAAAATTACTTTCAATGCAAACTACTCCTGAAGTAAATGCAGATTTCAAACAATTATCTATTATGAAAACAATCTTGAAACTAGTAGATCAAATTTGTCATTTCTTATTAACCATGTTGAGAACTGGGGTGAGAATCGTTGAAGCAAGTGTTTTGTCTGATGATGATCTCAGGGATTGTCACCTAATTTCCATAGTTTTATAAGCATGAGATCATCAAATTTAGGGTTCCAGGTAGTTTGGATGACAATGATAATAAGCCAAATTCAGATTTTAAGGAATTTGTTTAAACCCTAAATCCTTCTTAAATGTCTAGTGATGGGATTGAACACTTTTCACACAGCCTTGCGAACAATGTGGCTTTTAATTTGAAAGAAATGAATTTATATATTTAGGGCTAACCTTTCACACCAAATGGCACTTTATATCGATGTCATATGGAGTTTATATCCGATGCATTTCAGTCACAAATGTATTTTGTATCGATGCATTCGGTGGTTACAACTATACCCACACCGATCACAACTCCACAATTCTGTCGTCGAAAAAGAACAAGGGCAAAGTCTTCTACTGTTACACCTAAAATCTTACCAGCATTAGATTCAGTGTATACACCCCTGGAGTTACCTTGATTGAGTGATTTACCTTGAAGGATTTGTACCCATTTGTACTAGATTTTGAGAGGTCGTCGCAAGTTGCACTCATGCAACCTGCGACGTTGCACCTTGCTCCATTATAGAGTGCGACGAAGTCAGTTAATAGACAAAAATAGCCCTTCGAGCTCTTTCTCGAAGCTTGCTGACTTGGGACCCTATCCATGACCTCTTGGGAGAGCTGGCACTCGATTCCTAACACCTTGGAAAGATCCCTTAAGTCTCTCCTATCATATCTCAACCTATCCTATCCACTTAGTCCTATTTAAATGAAGCTCACTCCCATCCTAGGGGAGGAAGTCTATGGTACTCTTATGCTGGTGAAATCAATCCCAATAGATCTAACACTCTAGCTTGGGGAACATCCACTTCTCTCTAGGAGCTTTGGCATGGCTTGTCGGAAGGAGCTTGCAGCGTTAAGGCTATGGTTGTAATCCTCTTTTCAATTGTACTCCTCACTTTTCAATACAGTTAATATAATTGCTTTCCATAAATGTTGTCTCCTTGATGATGTTTAGAGATTTCCTGCTTAACTGTTAGCTTAGATATATCATATGAGATATATTCTTTCACTTCTCGTGGTCTATCACATGTTCGATAGGGTTTAGCTACTTGCAATCTGGCAGCACTGGAGCATTGGATCAACAAAGGAGAAAGGGATCTACAAATCTAAGGTAAACGATCTGCTCTTACATTTGTATTTCCATATGATCTAGGAAAGTATTTTATGTTCTGTCTTATTTGTTCTAGACTTACGTTAAGCTAGGGAGATCAGGCCTTAATTCTGCTCTCGGTAGATTGTTCGCAAAACAAATTTGGCGACCATACTGGGGAGATACATTTTGTTCTGCAGTTTTCAATTTGAGAGTCATTTTCAGTTGATTGCTTGACGCAAGCCTTTTATTTGTCATTTGCTTCTTGAGTTGATGTCACTATCAGATCTTCATCTTGAAGACTCTGATCTGCTTCCTCTGAGTTTGTACTACTCATTTTCAAACCATTCCATAGTTCATTGCTTGGATATTTGATTCATTTTTGAACTTAGACCTCGCCTGTCGCACCTGGTTAGTGAAAACAGAGCGACACTGTGTCATTTTTTGTCCCTATTCTTTGCTTATTAGCCACTCATCGTAGTCCTTTCATTGGTATACTACGACACCGTCGCACTCCCTGCATTGGTGAACTGCGACATCGCACTATGTACAAGCACAGAGTGCGCCAATTTGTCGAATTTGGCATGCGGGAATCCCCTCTCCATTTGTTAATCTGAGCTTTGGTTTGTTGTATGAACTCCCTCTGTGCTGCAAGATCCAGCCAGAGATCCCATCTTTGATTTGTGTGCTGAGTGTTTGGTTTGTTTGGATTGATTTTGGGTTCCGTTTTGGACAAGTCTGAGAACCGATAGTGGTGGATACTCTTGTCTCCTCCACCTTCATCCGCTCACCCTTGCATTCCCTCCTCTCCTTAACTGATCTGGTTACTACATTAGATCAGCTCCCAGACCTCATTTTCATTATTTTTTGAGCTTTGCTTGCTTGGTTTGCTTGCTACTATCTGATTTTGAGTCTTGTGTGTCTTTTAGCTTGATTGAGTGCTTGTCTTTTCTTGAGATTTCTGAGTGTACTGAATGTTGCAAGTAGTGTTTTCTTTTCAGTCTTTTAGATCTGAGAGCGTAGTTGTTATCAAGTTAATCTTTTGATGCATCCATTGAAAAGTTAAAAGTGCTTCTTTCCCATCATTTCTCAAGCATTGTTGAAGAAAATTGTTCGTGCATTGGAATGTTTTGCTTATGCATCTTTTTGAAAAATTGAATGAATGTATGATCGCTCGTGTTTTTCTTGAATTATGAGCTTCTCATTTTCTCGAAAAATCCAAAGTATATTTCATTTTTTGCAAAATTAGTTCCATGCTAAGGAAAGGTAGATGCATTTTTTTATTTTCATTGCTTTTAGGCCATTGAAAGTGAAATTGAAAAGCTTGCATACTCCATTTTAGAACTCTCTCTTTTCATTACCTAGCATCATTTTCGTTTTGAAAAGGAAAAGAAAAGGAAAAAATGTTGTGATTTGGATTAGTAGTCCTGTGATTTTTTGCGTTTTGCACAAAAATGAAAAGAATGCTTTTATAGTCAAACTTGTTTAAATTGGGAATCATTGCATTTGCTTTGGTAAAATTGTTGGAAAGAAAAAGATTTCTCCCTCCCATATGTAGCATTCATCGAAATAAAAGAATATTTCGTGCATGTAGCTAGGACTTGCATTATGCTTCCGATTATGTACTCACCTCATGCATTCACCTAACCATCCAGATAAAATTAATGGTAGAACTAGGTAAAAACTTTAGCAACTTGTGTGTAAGTTAGAGACGTGTTCCGGCGTCGTTAAGCGTGGCAGTTGTCGTTATTTTCCAACGCTGTATCCCGGGGGTATTGTAGTCTTCCACGTACTTATCGGTATATCAAGCTCCTTCACGTACCCACCAAGTACCATAATACGTACTTGGTGTATATCGAAGGGTGTATCACGTACTCGATAGTATATCAAAAGGTCTCTTGCCGAATGGTTGTGCATTAGACAGCACCACTACGGATTTGAGCTCCCACGTACCTTGCATATATCGGGAGACACCACTAGGATTCCTGAAACCAACAGAGTTAACCATTTGGCCGTCTTGGCAAAGCAATAAACCGAGAACAGCACTCGGGGAGATTAGCATGCACGTACTGTCCAGGTAATTGGGTATGCAGGCAAGGGCACGGTCCCAATCCTCCTTATCGCGTCATATTGTTGGACCCTGTAGTATATAGCGGTTTGCGATGCCTTGATAATCCCGTGAGGTTCCAGACTTTGAATCCACTATTATCACATAATTTTGCTTGTAGCCTTAGTTTGTGTAGGGTTTTGTCTGGTCTGTTTTTCTTTTAGCTTTCCTTAGGAGAAACTTTTTTGTTTCAGTCACTCTGGCTAACTTTCCTTGGAGAAGGTCCCGTAGAATCCAAAACTTACCACCCGAATATCCCCTTAACAAGGAGGTAATTTCGAGGGCAAGGATGGATCCTCGGGCCAAGGTCGGGTCACAAGAAGTGGAAAACCCCACTTTGAATATTGGAGGACATTTGTTTCCACATACTCCTCCAGATTCACCTACCTCTCATCCCCCGCAAGATGAAGAAGCACAAATCCCCACTTCACAAGACTTACCTCCCATTGCACCGGGAGAGCCTGGATCGTTGGAGTAGATAAATCAACCCCAGGATGACCCCACAGCAGCTGCTAGTCCAGCTGCAGCCTATTGGACATCATCTCCAGGCCACCCAGTGGCTCATTTTTCCATCGCATCCCCACCCAACTGGACTACTCCAGAACCCTCTAGACCCTTCTACAGGCCCGACCTCGTCGAGATTTTCGGCCCTATTCATGATCGTCTGGAACGATTACGTGTTAGGGGTGATGAAATTCAAAGACAAAGCCTCGAGCAATGACCTGGGTATAGAGACACCTCAGTTCATCCGATATCTTTTGGTTCACCCGAACCATCTCTCCACAACCTGACCATTAATGAGACTGGTCAACCCTCGCAAGAGTCCAGTCTTGCACCTCAAGTGAACCAACTGGTTAAAGGACAACAGTCCAACACACCCATTACTACCATAGTTACTTTACCAATTCCTCCCCCACCTCAAAATTCGAGGGGAGGATACTCCATTCCCCCGGATTATCTCGTTGGTAACGTTACTACTACGGTAGCTAGTCAACAACCCATGTTGGTTCAACCTTTGTTTAGTGGTCAGCCCATTGTGGCTAGGGGGCAACCCCCGTTTCCTAACCAGAACATAGGCGATGGAATCCCTAACAGACCTCCCATTGGACCTTCCCAACCCGCTAGACCATCCACCATGGGATTATGTCATGTTGGGGGGCCATCCAATGTAACTCAACCCTCATGGAGTCAAGTGTATCCAGGTTCCGTTAACCCTACACTGGGTCAATATAATCCCGGAAACGTACCATACAGGATACCCTATCCCGAAAATCCTTACACTCTATGGGGGCAATATCCCGTTTTACAATATGGACCCCAACCAACTATCCCTCAAGCACCACCACCCACGATCAGTCCACCCCCACCTCCCATTGGAGGCAGTGGACCCCCACCCAACTTTGGAGTAGGAGGACCTCTCCCTTTTGGCGGAGGTCCAACTCATTCTACCAACAATGGCCCCCACCCTTCCGGCGGTGGCGGGAATGGTCCACCACCTTCCCCAAGCGGAGGTGGCGGAGGACCACCCTATTATGGTGGGGGAGGAAACTTCCCTTCGGGTGGTGGAGGTGGTCCACCACCCCCTCCAGGCAGAGGCAGTGGAGGGACACCTTATTATGGTTATGGACCCCCACCTCCCCCCCGCGGTAGCGGCGGACCTCCACCTCCTCGCGGTGGTGGAGGTGGAACCCCACCTTATGGGAATGGACCACCTTATGGTGGTGGACCCCCTTACGGTCCGGGTGGCATGCCCCCCTATGGTCAGTTTCCTCTGTGGTCACCCTTTAATCAGTCGATACGAGGTCCTACCGGTCCTTACATGCCTTACCAGTACTACCAATACCCGCAGCCTAATCAACAGCTGCCCTTTTTGGCTACTTTGGACCTACCTGATCTATCTCAACTAATGAACGACCCCATCTACCACGGAACTAACTAGCCCCGATTCCGGTGAAACTTCCATCGGATATCCCTATGTTTGACGGAAAGCCGGACAAGGATCCTAAACACCATGTGATGACATACTATTTATGGTGTTCATCCAACTCTCTGATGGACGATTCGATCCGTCTGAGATTATTTCAATGGACTCTCACTGGTTCGGCTGCCAAGTGGTATATCGAACTACCACCTCATTCTTTTCATGATTTCAGTTCTCTTGCTATGAACTTTTTGACTCATTTCCAACTGCCTATATGGTACGAAACTGGTACGGACCTACTCACCTCTCTCCTCCAGAATACCACAACTCATATCTCTACTCATATACATGAGTGGCGGAGGAGAAGACGCTTGATTAAGGCTCCCATTCCACACCAAATCCTAACATATTGGTTTACAAAGTCTCTCATCCCTCACATAGCTCGAGATGTCGCCATGGGCGGTGTTGTCACTGAAGAAAAAACTATTGCTCGTGCCCATTACCTAGACTTGATCTATGCTCAATCGGGCACGTTGTTTGAGATTCTTCCCGATGCACCCCGCAACACTTATGACCCCACAAAACCTCCTAAGGGACCCCAAACTAATGGCATCATTGGATCCCTTACCACCCAGCCTACTCCTAACACTATTGGATCGTCGAACCTTCATGGTTCCTCCCCATTACCAACTCAGGCTAGGCACAACACCACCAAATCGACCACTCCTGCTGTAACTAAAGAGGTGAATTCTGTCCAATCAGCTTCATCTCAGAAGTTCGGTGGCAAGAAGAAGAATAAAGGGAAACCTAAGAAGTCTTCCGCCCAACAGGAACAAAAGAGCACTCCTAATGACACCAAATAGAAACGGAAGCTAAAGTATCCTTGTTTACTGTGCGGAGATGATCACTTCTCCAAAGAGTGTCCCCATAGAGACAAAGTCCAAAAGTTTCTTAGGGGTAAACCGACTCCCGCAGTCCTCAACGATCTGTTTCCCACTCAAAACCAGCAGATGATTGCTCAACCTCCCCCATCCCAGGGGGAACCATCCAATACCGTGAATGTTCTCATGGTGCGTAACGAGACAATCAATTTGAACACTCGCTCACGATCATACGACTCGGTCCCTTTGAAGGAACCTGCTGGAAGTAATACTAAAAAAGCTTCCAACTCTTTACCTAATGTCACTGTACCATCAGCTTCTCTCACCATTGAGAAGCTGTCCTTAGATTCGATATTGCGACAGCCCAAGAGCACGATTCGAAAAGTTGTTTTCAATCCTAATGCTCGGGCAGCAGAGAATTACAATATCGTAGAAGACTTGGCACAAGCTCCTTGCGCCATGTCCACGCTGGAAGTTTTGTAGAATTGTCCTAATCAACGCAAAACTCTCCTTGCAGCAATCGGTGCAGTTGACCCTGATTCTTCGAATACCATCATGCTCTGACTTGACTACTTCAAGCCGAGGCTTTCCCATCAGCTCGCATTCCAAGTAGCTGCGAACATTGCTGGGAAAATTGTCCATTGTACCCTTTTGGATGAATGCGCCTCTACTTCTGTCATGTCAATCGCCTGTTGGAGAGCCATCAGCTCTCCAGAATTGAATTGTTCCCCTACCACATTGAAAGCATTCGGCGGGCGTGGCTTTCAACCTCATGGGCTCCTACAAGATCTTGCAGTTGAGTTGGGCGAAAAGACCGTAACCATTAATGTGGAAGTGGTCTCGGCCCCGACAGATTATAATCTCTTGCTTGGTTGCAATTGGTTTTACGCCATGCAGGCGGTAGCCTCTTCAGTCTTCCGCGTAGTACAATTCCCCCATCAAGGAAAAATTGTTACTATTGACCAATTAGATTTTTGCACACCGGACACTACCACTCATCCTGGTGACCATGTTTCGTCCATTGGACAAACGTAAAAATAGTATGAGAGTATAGGGGTTGGCCTTTTGAAAGATTCATCTCTCATGGGCATTTTTCCAACTTCAGACCCCCCTAATCATGTTGCCTCGGTGAACATGATCTCCACAGAGATTTCATCTTACTCCACTGATACTTGGCTTATACCGGACGAAGCCACAACACACCTGATTGGAAACGCAATGCCTCTTTCACTCGCTGAATGCATTTACGAGGCTATCCAATCAGTACCAGAGGACCACTTAACTATGGCCTCCCCATCCTATTCTCTACGACGGACATCATCTCTACCTGATCTCTTACTTCGGACTTTTCTTTCAGATGAGTCCATCATGGAAGTTATGAATGTTGATGATGGTCTGTGGGATGACCTCCACCATAGGTCATTTTTTCTTCCTTTGGAGTACATAGAGGACAACATTAGCACCATATTTTCACTGGATATCTACTCGTTCCCTCATTCCCCCATTCTCACATGTCTTTCGTACACTGAGGGCAACTTGACCAACATTGAGCCTACCACCCCGGTAGACATTTCAGTGAAACCTGGTATAGTGGAACACATTCGCATAGGCCAGAAGTGTTCCACTGAAGAAATAGCCATTGGTATGGCCTTATTCAAGCGATTTCGAGACGTATTCGCTTGGTCCTATGAGGAGATGCCTAGGATAGACCCCGCGATTGTTTCTCATGAAATAAAAACCTATCCCGACATCAAACATGTACGTCAAAATTTGCGACCAGTACAACCACGGAAGACTGCAGCGATCAAGGCAAAGATTGAAAAGCTCTTAAAGGCTGGCTTCATTTATCCTGTCCCGTTGATGGATTGGGTCTCAAACGTCGTACCTGTGAACAAAAAGTAGGGTACCATTCGCGTCTGTGTCGATTATCGGGACCTCAACAAGGCTTGTCCAAAGGACAATTACCCGACCCCGTTCATTGACCAAATTATCGACAATTGTACCGGAAGCGTCATCTTTTCATTCATGGATGGCTTTTCTGGTTACAACCAGATTGAGATAAACCCAGCTAACCAACATAAGACGGATTTCATCTGTCCTTGGGGGACATTTGCATACCGTAAACTCCCATTTGGCCTTAAAAACACTAGCTCCACGTTCCAGCGGGCCATGTCGTATGCCTTCCATGATATTAAGGATTTTGTGGAACCTTACCTGGACGATCTCCCTACTCATTCAAAGCAGCGTGAGTTCCACATGGATTATCTGATGGGAATTTTCCTTAGATGTAGACGGTACAATATCCGTCTGAATCCTCATAAGTGTATCTTTTGCGTTGAGTCTGGACGCCTCTTAGGGTTCATTGTCTCGAAGGATGGGATTTGCATCAATCCCTTAAAGGTGGAAGCCATTGTCAACCTACCACCTCCAACTAATGTGACAAAACTTCAAAGTCTCCAAGGGAAGGCAACTTATTTAAGGCGTTTTGTTTTTAACTTCACGGAGAAGACTCTGCTTAAGAAGGACGCCCCATTCATTTGGGATGATCAAGCTCAAAAACCCTTCGACAACATCAAACATGCCATCCACGCATGCCCCCATAATCCAACCGCCAAACTATTTCTAAGATTACATCTTATATCTCGCTGCTTGTGCTACCACTATCGCCATGGTTTTGGTATAGGAGGATCCAAACGCCCAGGAACATGTAATATACTTGTTGGTTGTGGAGACAGATCTTCTAGTCTCATAGATGATATTGTATCAGCTTTGTTTGTACCCTAGTTTTATATGATATGTAGGTGGACTGTACAGTCACCCTAGCGGGGGGGTGTGGGGGGCCATCGCCCCCCCACGAGGTTCTAGGGAGGACAATCCCCCCTGGCTGGGGGGGTCTGGGGGCAGTGCCCTCGAGAAATGGGGGTTCGGGGGCAACGCCCCCGAAGAAAATTTTTGGGGTTGTCTTCCCCAGCTGTTTTGCGGGCCCATGGTTTTGGGTATCCCGTGGTATTTTCCCATTGTATTTCCCTTATAAAAGAAAGACATTGTAATACGGCTAGGGTAGAGTATGTATTAGGTTTTATGCATTGTAAAGATCTCTGAGATCAAGAGAGAGACTGTGAAACAGAGAAGAGGAAGTGCAGCAGTTCTGCTGCAGGTTGTATCCCTTCATCTTGCTGGACAGTAATAATAATAAGGACTAGCAAATTCAATGTGGACGTAGCCCAAGTTGGGTGAACCACGATATATCTGTGTCTCTCTTGTAATGTGTATGTGTGATTATATTTGCATTTATGTTTATTGTTATTGCTCTGCAATCCTGTTTTTCTAACAATTGGTATCAGAGCCAAAGGTCTATTTGGCAGTTAAACCCGCAGGAAGCTAGGGTTTCTGGTTCGAGTGGGAGCAATGGCAAAAGAAGGAAAGTTTAAGGTCGAGAAGTTTAACGGCCAAAACTTCGGGTTATGGAAGATGCAAATGGAGGACTATCTGTACCAGAAGGATCTATTCCTACCGTTGGGAGGAAAAGCAAAGCAGCCGACGGCTATGAAGGACGAAGAATGGGAGGTTCTTGACAGAAAGGCTCTGGGAACAATACGGTTGAGCCTGGCTTCGTTGGTGGCTTTCAATATCTCAAAAGAAACGACAACACAGGGTTTGATGAGCGCATTGGGTAAGCTATATGAAAAACCCTCGGCCTCCAACAAGGTATTTCTAATGAATCGTTTATTTAATATGAAGATGTCTGAAGGTGGATTTGTTATTGATCATTTAAATGAGTTTAATACGGTTACAAATCAGCTAAGTTCTGTAAGTGTGAACTTTGATGATGAGGTTAGGGCTCTTCTAATCTTGTGTTCATTGCCAGAAAGCTGGAATAGCTTGGTCATGGCTGTAAGTAACTCTGTCTCTGGTTCAAACACCTTGAAATTTGATGATGTTATTAGTGTTATTCTTAGCGAGGAAATGCGAAGAAAAAGCACAGGTGAGACATCAGGTAATGTGTTGACCATGGAGAGCAGGGGAAGACAAAAGGAGAGAGGAAAGAGCCAAGGTAATCGTGGAAAGTCTAAAACGGGCAGATCCAAGTCCAGACTGGGAAAGATAGAGTGTTGGAACTGTGGAAAGAAAGGACATCTGAAGAAAGACTGCAAATCTCTAAAGAAGAAAGGAGATGCATAGAAGGAAACTACCCAGGAAGCAAATGTAGCAGGTGATGTGTTACAAGATGCTTTGATTCTTGCATTAGATAATACTAGTGATTATTGGGTAGTAGATTCAAGAGCTTCATGTCATGCTACACCCCATAGGAAATACTTTCATGAGTATGTTCCTGGCGACTTTGGACATGTTTTATTGGGTGATGATGAGCCATGTAAAATTGTTGGAATGGGTAAGGTATGGATAAAAGTTAAGAATGGAACTGATTGGTTGTTGAAAAAAGTTAGGCATATTCCTACTATGAAAAGAAATCTGATCTCAACAGGGCAGTTGGGAGATGGCGGCTGTCTATCTACATTCGGAGAAAAGTGGTGGAAGATCACTAAAGGATCAATGGTGATAGCAAAAGGAGACAAAGTAGGTACGTTGTATTTATGTCCTCATAATACTAACCATTCTATCTCTTTAGCTTCCACAGGAACAGATACAGCATTGTGGCATCATAGGCTTGGCCACATGAGTGAGAAGGGGATGCAGATTCTCCACTCAAGGAAGTTGTTGCCGGATTTGAAGCAGGTAAGTTTGGAATTCTGTGAAAACTGTGTTTATGGAAAACATAAGAGAGTCACTTTTCTCAGGGTTGGGAAACAGAAGAAGAATGAAAAATTAGAGCTTGTGCATACAGATGTATGGGGACCGTCTCAGGTACAATCTCTTGGTGGCTCTCATTATTATGTTACATTTATTGATGATGCAACTAGAAAAACTTGGGTTTATTGCATTAGACATAAATCTGATGTGTTTGCTATTTTTAAGAAGTGGAAAGATTTGGTTGAGAATGAGACAGGAAAAAGATTGAAGTGTCTCAGATCTGATAATGGAGGTGAGTACTACGGCAAGGAGTTTGATAGTTACTGTTCATACCATGGGATTCGTAGAGAGAAGACAGTCCCAGGAACACCACAGTAAAATGGTGTGTCAGAAAGGATGAACAGAACGATCATGGAGCGTGCAAGGTGTATGAGACTGCATGCAGGGTTTCCCTTACAGTTTTGGGTGGATGCTGTAAATACTGTTGTTTATTTAATAAACAGAAGACCTCCAAGTGCTTTGGATGGTGGTATTCCAGAGGAAGCATGGACAGATAAAAAGGTAAACTACTCATTTCTGAGAACGTTTGGTTGTGAAGCATTTGTCCATATTGATAAAGAAAATAGAACAAAGCCTGAAGCTAAATCCAAGAAATGTACCTTTATTGGATATGGGGTTGATGAATTTGGTTATCGTTTATGGGATTATGAAAATAACAAAATCATCAGGAGTAGAGATGTGATATTCAATGAAAAGGTCATGTATAAAGATCAGTTGCAGGGAAAGAAACAGGAAAAGGAAAACACAGAGTACATAGTGCTTGATGAAGTTAAAGAAAATGAAATTCTGAAGGTGCCAGAAAATCAAGAGCAGCAGCAAGTACCTGAAACTCCTGCAACTATAAGAAGATCTACTAGGTTAAGTAGACTCCCTGAATGATACTCTCCTTCAATGTATTATTTATTGATGACTGATTCTGGTGAACCAGAATATTATGAAGAAGCAATGCAGGTGGAAACTAGAAAGAAGTGGGAGCAAGGCATGAATGAGGAGATGGACTCATTGGTAGGAAACCAGACTTGGGATTTGGTTCAGTTGCCTGCTGGTAAAAGAGCATTGCAAAACAAATGGATTTACAGGTTGAAGGAAGAAGAAGGAGGTAAGAAGCGGTACAAGGCCAGATTTGTTGTAAAGGGGTTTGCACAGAAGAAAGGTATAGATTTTGATGAAATATTTTCTCATGTTGTTAAGATGACTTTAATTAGGACTATCTTAAGTCTAGTGGCGGTAGAAGATTTGCATCTTGAACAGTTAGATGTAAAAACAGCCTTCCTCCATGGGGATTTGGAAGAAGGAATATATATGCAGCAGCCACAAGGGTATGAGGTCAAAGGTAAGGAGGATCTGGTATGTAGGTTGAAAAAGAGCTTGTATGGCTTGAAGCAAGCTCCAAGGCAGTGGTATCTAAAGTTTGACAGGTTTATGACAGAACAAGGTTATAGTAGATGTCATTCTGACCACTGTGTTTATTTCAAGAAGCTAGACAATGGAAGATATATTATCTTGTTATTGTATGTGGATGACATTCTTGTTGCAGGGTCTGACATGCAGGATATAAATGTACTCAAAAGGAAGCTAGCTAATTCATTTGCGATGAAGGATTTGGGTGCTGCAAAGCAAATCCTTGGTATGAGAATAATGAGAGACAGGAAAAATCGCAAATTGACATTATCTCAAAGTGAGTACATACAAAAGGTGTTGGAGAGGTTCAGAATGCAGAATGCAAAACCTGTAAGTACACCTTTGGCTAGCCATTTCAGTCTAAGTAAGGAAATGTGTCCCAAGACACAAGAAGAGACAGATTACATGTCCAAGGTTCCCTATCAATCAGCAGTTGGCAGCTTGATGTATGCCATGGTGTGCACAAGACCAGATATTGCACATGCAGTGGGAGTTGTGAGAAGATATATGAACAATCCAGGTAAAGAACATTGGAAGGCAGTACAGTGGATTCTCAGGTATTTGAGAGGTACTACCACTGAGGCATTATGTTTTGGAGGTTCAGACACTGTTCTACAGGGATATGTTGATGCAGATATGGCAGGTGACAAGGATAGCAGGAGGAGTACCACAGGGTATGTGTTTACTGTAGGTGGAACAGCAGTAAGCTGGATTTCGAAACTACAGAAGGTTGTTGCACTTTCAACAACAAAAGATGAGTATGTTGCCATTACAGAGGCTCGTAAAGAGATGATTTGGTTGCAGAGGTTTATGGAGGAAGTGGGTAAGAAGCAGAAGCATAGCAGATTGTATAGTGACAGCCAGAGTGCTATTCATCTTGCAAAGAACTCAGCATTCCATTCCAGGACTAAACATATACAGCTCAAGTACCATTTCATACGCTCTGTTCTGGAAGATGAACTGTTGAAGTTGGAAAAGATACATACTAGCCAGAATCCTGCAGACATGTTCACAAAGGTAGTGACCAGAGAGAAACTGAGTTCGTGCTCGGTTTCAGTTGGCCTTCTAACATGAAGGTGAAGAGGAGAAATTTGCCAAGTCCAAGTCCAACAAGTGCAGTAGCGGTGGAGTTGCTGTGATCAGTCTCCAAGTGGGAGATTGTTGGTTGTGGAGACAGATCTTCTAGTCTCATAGATGATATTGTATCAGCCGTGTTTGTACCCCAGTTTTATATGATATGTAGGTGGACTATATAGTCACCCCAGCGGGGGGGAATCACCCCCCCACGGGGTTCCAGGGGGGACCATCCCCCCTGGCTGGGGGGTCCGAGGGCAACGCCCTCGAAGAAAATTTTTGGGGTTGTTTTCGCCAGCTGTTTTGCGGGCCCATGGTTTTGGGTATCCCGTGGTATTTTCCCATTGTATTTCCCTTATAAAAGAAAGACATTGTAATACGGCTAGGGTAGAGTATGTATTAGGTTTTATGCATTGTAAAGATCTCTGAGATCAGGAGAGAGACTGTAAAACAGAGAAGAGGAAGTGCAGCAGTTGTGTTGCAGGTTGTATCCCTTCATCTTGCTGGACGGTAATAATAATAAGGACTGGCAAATTCAGTGTGGACGTAGCCCAAGTTGGGTGAACCACGATATATCTGTGTCTCTCTTGTAATATGTATGTGTGATTATATTTGCATTTCTGTTTATTGTTATTGCTCTGTGATCCTGTTTTTCTAACAATACTATGCGAGTAAGGGTCTCATTGACACTGAAACTAGATATTCACATGTCGAGAAGCTTGCTCTCACAGTAGTCATCGCCGTCCAAACGTTTCGCCACTATATCTTGCTCTGCACCACCACCATCATCGTGGACTCGAACCCCATGTACCACGTACTGACACATCAGGTGCTTGGGGGCAAGTACTCACGCTGGATTGTGATACTGCAAGAATTCGACCTTCTTTTCGAGAAAGCCAAGTCTAAAAAGTCCTTGGTGTTTGCTGAGCTTATTTGTGACCTTCCCTGTTCTGATGTAGAAGTCGAGCACAATGACTCTTTTCCGGATGAATCATTGTTTCTCATCAGTACGACCGATCCATGGTATGGAGATATTTCGTTATATCTTCAAACCCAACGCTTCAATCCTCAAATCTCTCGCGATGATCGTCGTAGAATACGCTACCATGCGAAGTATTATCTGATCATCAGTGATACTTTGTATCGTCGTGGCGTCGATTCAATTCTTCGACGTTCTCTAACTCACGATGAGGCTGAACACGTTTTGAATGACTGTCACGCTGGGGCATGTGGCGGTCACCTCTCTGGGATGGCTACGGCCCAGAAGATTTTGCGCGCAGGATATTATTGGCCTACTATCTTCAAAGATTGTATTGAGGCTATGAAAAAATGCCCTCCATGTCAACACTTCCATACGAAGAAGCACACCCATTCCACCCCATTACACCCGGTTATTGCTGTTGGCCCTTTCGCAAAATGGGGCATCGATTTTATGCATTGTAAGCCTACCTCAACCGGGGGGCATAGTTACATCATTGTAGCTATGGATTACTTCACAAAGTGGGCCGAGGCAATGCCTACATACCAAAACAATGGCAAAATCGCCGCACTCTTCATGTTCAATCATGTAATAGCGCGGTTTGGAGTTCCTCAGGCGATAGTTACCGATCATGGTTCTCACTTTCATAACCATATGGTTGATAAACTAAGCGATATATTGGGTTTTCTCCATGAAAACTCAACACCCTACTACCCGCAGTCCAATGGACAGGTTGAGGCCATTAACAAGGTCTTGAAAACTATGGTCCAAAGGATGGTAGGTATGCATAAGTCCAACTGGCATAATATGCTCTTTTCAGCATTATGGGCCTACATAAATTTCGTTAAAACCACCACAGGTTTCACTCCTTTTCAATTGGTGTATGGATTGGAGGTTGTCCTTCCTATAGAGTGCAAAATTCCGTCTCTACAACTCGTTGTTGAACTTCTTCCTAACACTACTGCTGAGGAAGAACATTTCCTGTACTTAGCAAAACTTGACGAGTCTCGCCAAGATGCTGCTCTTGCTAATGAAGCACACAAGAAACGCATCAAAGCTCAATACTATAAGTCAGTTGAACCTCATATCTTCAACGAGGGTGACCTGGTCCTCACATATGACCAGAAACATGACAAACTAGGTGCAGGAAATTTTGATTCCATGTGGCATGGACCTTACATTGTCAAACATGTTTTGGAAAAGGGAGCTTACGAGCTTGAAGATTATGACGGAATATCTTTGGGTGAACCCCGTAATGGGCTTTACCTGAAGAGGTACTATGCTTGAACCTTTCATGCATAGACTTTCTTGTATATATTGTACATGGTGTGTTTGTGTGTTTTTGTGTGTTGTGACACACTTTTTTTTTAGTGTCTTTAGATCTTGTTTCCGCTTCTTATACCATGTTCTGTCTACGTGTGCAGATGGCAACATGCTACGGATTCGTAGACAGCACCAGCCGGCATACCCATAACCTTGCCTCGGCAGCCTGGGTACTGTATTCCCCAACGGGCGAGCTCATCAGCTGAGGAGGAAGTTGCCTTGGATTCACAACCAACAATGCCGCAGAGTATCAGGCGGTAATTGAAACCCTAACCGATGCTATTTCCTTGGGTATGAACCACATTGTCATCCACATGGATTCTTGAAAGGTCACTTGAATCCATTCAATACCTACACATTCCACGAGAGTTAAACGCAGTTGCTAACTCAATGGCCAACTTCATTTTAGATTGGTACATCGCACACACATAATACTCATAATATGTAAAATCATTCACAACATGCACTATATAAAAGCAAATCATATAAACAAGATCACACCATTCATCATTTTTGAAACACATAATGTATAAATCGTCGGAATGTCTGTATATATATATGTAATCTCAAAATGTAGTGTTGATACAAAAGTCTGAAGCACAACGGATTTCAGTGAGTCTCTACAAAATATGAAGCCTCGTAGCTTTCAGTAGTACAAAAATCTGAGGCCTCTAAGCTCTCAGTACACACACAGTAACAACATATGGCCTATCGCCTGGCCCATACAACCCTAGGAGGTCTAGCATCCCTAGCCTACTGATTCTGGAAACAGTCAAATGCTCTCGCAACCCTGCGAAGCAGCGCGTTGAAGTGCGCAGTAGCTCCAACCGTGTGTACCTGCATGGGCTGCGGCACCTCATCTACCGACGGCTCAGGAACGTCTAGTGTCAACCCACTTAGGTTGGAATAGACTCTATCCATCTCCATGATGGCAGCATGCACAACCGGACCCGCAACTGCTCCCTCTCCTCTCTCTATCTCCTAGCAAGAAGAGAGGTCCCCACAGGTCATACAGGTCCCACATCTGCACACACATGTTGTTCATTTGTCAGCACTATATAAAAAAAAATCGTAAATGCACAAAACTTAAAAAGTACAAGGGTAATTTGTTCTTACCGAGGCCTCCCCATGCTACTCCCTCTGGCAGCGGCAAATCCGGGTCATCTCTAAAGTCTGTGCCACTGTATGGGAAATCCTCCACCATCAGTAACTGGCCCTCTATCCAAGTGAAGAACTCAGGAGGGTATCCAATAATGGGACCCCCACCATGTCGAGCCATCACATCGGTCCACCTAGCCATGTGAGGATATCTAGGATCCCTGTCCTCTAGTGGTACCTGAGGATGCAAAAGGGGAACCCGTTCCAGTAAGAATGAGATCACTATCGATCCATAGCCAAACTGTTTGAGCTCTCCCCGTCGACACTTTGTCAACTAAACTCGCATGTTTGTGAGGACTCCCTTGCACCAGTTGAATATCTTTGGAGACATACAGTCCTCCGCATAAAGCATCTGTTCCCTTGTGGCTAAGTGAGGAGCTTGGCTCCCCACCATCCTCATAATGGTGAATAGTATGGCACGTAATGGAAGTTCCCGTACATCTTTAATGGGAATCTTCCCACTAGATGCACGGGTGTTGGGAACACAATGTTGTTGGATCATATCATACACACTCTGGTCACTCCCACATGATCCGGTAAGTAGCACATTGTCCCCTCTTCGGGACAATCCAGTCAGAAAGTAGATGTCCTCGACATATATGGTAAGCTCGTGCCCACCGATCACAAAGTATTGCTGGGCCGCATCCCAGCATCAGAGCATATGAGTCAATAGTGGTATTTGGGATCTCATCCCCTGGATGTGGAAGAACTTGAGGATCCCACAGTTCCTCAATGCTTCCACAAATCGTGGATCATTTGCAGCTTGTTCATCATCCAACTCATGTTCCCATTCTCGCCATTCCAGGACCATTTTGGATGCTTGGAACCTGCCAATAGGAGAATTTAAACAATGTTAGGACTTGCTTCAACCACTGGCAGTCTTTCTTTTGAACTTGGCTTGAGTTTGGGGATGAACGTCGCCATCGTCGCACCCCATTTTTACAAACAGAGCGACATCGTCGTAGTCCACCTGTGAGACCTTAGTAATGACTTAGTCTCGTCGCAATTCCTGAAAGGGCCAACTGCGACGAGCCGAGGGTGTAATGGCCCTTCCCAAATCAAGCTAAAACCCAAAAAAATGACTGAAATTCAAAAATGTAAACCACTACAATCTTGTTGGATGAAGTTTAGAGTTACATGCTCCTGACGGTGATTGAAATGGCTACTCATAGCTCCCGGAATTGACGAGTGAAGATTTGGCTCCAAATGGCACTACTCCTCCCAAATTTGGCAAATAGAACAATGGTGACTATGTTTGGTTTTTATTTCTATTTATAAACAAAATGGAATATTTCTTTTTCAAATATTTGATGCCATTTTCTATAGTTTGGATCGATTTTATTATATTTGAACATTCGGTTGACTATTTGACCTAGTTTCCGAGTGTGCAGGAGTTGTGAAGTGCCTTTCTACGCCATTTTCGTATTCGAACGGTCATCTCAGGTATGAACACCCCTTGTGTAAATTGTCGTTTATCTTTTCATTTCATTAGATTTTAATTATTTAATGATTATGAGCTTACTCTTTGTTCTTTCTCGTGCTCTTGAAACTATGAGAATACATTACCAAGTTACAATTTATCACTTTTCCGGGCTCGTTAAACTCCTACGGAAAAGGAACCCCCGGAGTCTATCTTTAAGCACTTTTCAGGCTCTCGAAATACGAAAAGATTGCCAAGCGAACTTGTCGCGTTCACGCTTGTAAAAGAATCTGAATGATCGTCTTCCTGGTGATAGTTTACCCATTTTTCGGACTAGAGGGCACTAGTTACAAAAAAGGTATACTCCAGCCAATCATGACTAGAAGAGTCCTCTCCCGCGTTGTTTTACCCTTTTTCAAGCGATGAGACTAACTTTACGAAAAAGGACCTTTGGAGTCTTCTTTAGTTCTTTTCGGACTCTCTAAACATGAAATGACGACCGAGTTTACCTTCTGTGGACTCGTTAAACTCTCACATTGAAGGGCCCTCCATGGGATGAACCCCTCCTATCCCAGGTTCGGAAAATATTTGGGAGTGGACTCATCTATGAGATGAGCTATACCGAGCATCTGGTTACCCTCATCAAGATCGTAAAAAACACATCAGACACTCATCGTTTGTTAAATTTTCAGAATTTACTTCAATCTGATCTAGGATCTTAACTGAGAGAAAAACATGTACAGCAAATCTACAGCATATCAATCATGGACACAATAATGCAAGCACACAAGAGACACAGAGTTTACTTGGGGAAAACCATAAAGGTGAAAAACCCCAATAACTTCCTCAGAGATAGATAGAGCAATGATACAACCCAAGCATAAGAGATAGACATCTCCCAGCAGCAGCTTCTCCTCCTCCACAAGTGCGCCACTCTCCCGAGAGTGTGAGAGAGAATAGAATGTGTAAAATGAGAGAGACACACTCTCTATTTATATACTAACTTGACTTGACCTTTACTCAACTAGGTCGGCCTCAACTTAACCACTTAACATAATGCTGACTGGGCCGACACCCAATAGGGTGGTCTAATAACCCTTTGACCCACATGGCCGACCCCCAATAGGGTGGTCTAATAACCCTTCAACCCACGTGACTTATACAGGGCCAACCCCAACAAGGTGGTCTAATAACCCATCAAGTATAAGTTATGACACTTACAATATAAATGACGACACTTCCATATAGAGGAATAATAACATCTCTATAGGAATACAAACACTTCCGTATAGAGTAATAATAACATCTCTATAGGAATACAATATACATATATGTGAAATACATTCCGGAGTTACATATACATCAACACTCCCTCTTAACTAGGAAGGTATTTCTCGACACAGGTCTTCTAGCACGAGTCTTCTTCTCTGGATCATCGTCACTGGATAATCGTCATCGAGTCATCGTCATCGTCACTGCTGCTGCTATCTCAATCAATATCTGAATCTACTCATCATAGGAATTTCTACAATGCCAGTCTTTTTTCATATTGGATGTAGGCCCACCACCTACGGGTCTTCATCATCACTGGCCATACTGTGGAATCCTCAGGACTTATTACGTGCGTCACAAAACCTCGAAAGAGCATCCCAGGATGTTACGGGTACACAACTCCGACCTGTAGGATCTCCCAGGTCCATATTATATGTGACCTCACCACAAAACCTCGCAAGAGCATACCAGGCTATTACAAGCACACAGCTCTACCTATAGGATCTCCCAGGAACAGATTACATGTGGTCACCACAAAACCTCGCAAGAGCATCCCAGGCTGTTACAAGCACACAGCTATACCTATAGGATCTCATAGGGACATATTACATGTGGTCATGGAAAAACCTCGCAAGAGCATCCCAAGACTTATTACGGGCACACAGCCCAACCTATTGGATCTCCCAGGGACAGATTATATGCCATATGACAAAACCTCGAAAGAGCATCTGCCAGATATCCCAGGGCCATATTATATGCCATAGGAAAACCTCGAAAGACTATCTGCAGATCTCCCAGGGCCAAATTATATGTCCTCCCAGAGCAAAACCTCGAAAGAGCATTTGCCAAATATCCCAGGGCCAGATTACATGCCATAGGCAAAACCTCGAAAGACTATCTGCGAATCTCACAGGGCCAAATTATATGCTCATCTACACAACCTGTTCCATGGCCATAAAGTATCAACCTGATACTCACCATACATCATCCTGATGTACACATGATCATCCTGATCATCATCACTGCAACATCCTGTTGCATGTCATCTGGAGCAACATCCTGAAGCTCGTCATCCATGATCATCCTGATCATACAATGCATCTACCTGATGCATACCAAGTATCTACCTGATATATATCATCATACATGATCCTCCTAATCATACAATGTATCCACCTGATACATACATAGATACATGATCCACACAATGCATCTAACTAATATATATCAATATACATGATCTACCTGATCATACACAGTATCCACCTGATACATATACAGATACATGGTCCAAGCATCCAACATGATGCATATACAAAATACATACAAATGATCCAACCGATCATATCCAGCATCCAACATGATTCGTACATACATATAAATGATCCAACTGATCATATCCAACATCCAACATGATGCATACATACATATACATATAAATGATCCAACTGATCATATCCAGCATCATCCTGATGCATATATAGAGCAGTAACTGGAGCATCGTCCTGATGCTCATCATCCAGCGCTTACATCCACAGCCATGTGAAGGATCCTCCTTCCAACACTCTTGGAATGGCTTCAGCAAATGTGTCCATGACTTCTTCCTTGAAGTGTCATCAATCCGAAGAACACCAAGCCTCTCTCTGAAGTACTCGAACTTCACTCTAGCTAGTGGTTTCGTCAGCACATCTGCAATCTACTCATCCGTCACAACGTATAGGAGCTTCACTGCTCCTCTCTGCAACATATCCCTGATATAGTGGTATTTGATCTCTATGTGTTTTGACCTG
Source organism: Larix kaempferi (assembly GCA_027924585.1). Lineage (NCBI taxonomy): Eukaryota > Viridiplantae > Streptophyta > Pinopsida > Pinales > Pinaceae > Larix > Larix kaempferi. The sequence continues at coordinate 133,869 of BSBM01000605.1, forward strand.
TGGTGGAACACCGGGTTCTCAGACAACTTCACACAACTCTAGTTGTCACAAAAGATACCAGTAGTCTCCAGCAGGAGATCAAATAACTCTGAAAGTAGCTTCCGAAGCCATACTGCCTCACAACTAGCTGAACAGGCTACAACATACTCTGCCTCGGTTGTACTCAGTGCTACGTAGGACTGCTTCCTGCTAAACCAAGAGATCACACCTGATCCCATACTAAAGCAGCACCCAGATGTGCTCTTCCTATCTGCAGCACTGCCTGCCCAATCTGAATCAACATAACCCTGCATGTTAAACTTTTGATTCACTTCATACTTGAGCCCATAATCAAAAGTACCCTTCAGGTACCTCAGAATATTATTTACAGCAACCAAGTGAACACCTCTGGGATCCGTCAGGAACTGGCTCAATTTGTTCACCGCAAAGCAAATATTTGGTCTCGTATTCGTCAGGTACATCAAGGACCCAATCATCTGACGATGCATAGAGACATCAACCGGCTCAGATGAAGCATCACACAGAAGCTTTAGGTTCGATGCCATAGGTGTGGCCATGGCCTTGCAGTCCATCATCCCAAACCTCTTCAGGATCTCTACTGCATACTTCCCTTGTCCAAGGAAGATTCCATCTGTACTTTGCCACACCTCCATGCCTAGAAAGTAGTGCATCATCCACAAGTTCTTCATCTCGAACTCAGCAACAAGCTTCCGCTGCGTGTCGGCAATCAAAACAGGTCATCCACATACAAAAGTAGTATCACTGGATTGCCTTCCTCAACCTTGTAGTAAAGGTTGGAATCCGCTTTACTCTTGGTAAAGCCCAAACTGGATAGAAAGCTGTCTATCCTACCATACCAAGTTCTGCACATATATGACTCCCTGTCATGTGTCTCAGAACCAAGTGGCTGCTCCACATACACTTCTTCTTCAACTACACCATTCAAGAAAGCTGTATTGAAATCCATCTGGTGTATCTTCCACTTCATCACTGCAGCCAGAGCAAGTACTGATCTAATGGAAGTGTATCTGGCTACAGAAGCAAAAGTCTCTATGCTACCATCTGCAGCATGCTTGATCTTGTAGATCCTCTTGGAAGTCACTAAAGACTCCCCTTCAGGTCTTGGGACTGCATCCCAAACATCTTCATGATCGACTGGTACTCCTCGATCATGGCATTCTTCCCAGATCTTGGGAACTTCAATATCTTCAATATTTTCAATAGATAACTTTGTTGCTGAACAAATGTTGTAGTCCTTCTTTTGTAGGTGATGGTATATAATCTTTCCTACACAACAAGTTAAATTGCATGATTAGAATGCATCTCATAGTTTTCAGAACAAATTCTTACACATAAAGAAATATGTCATACAGTCATGCAATTATCTTAGGCAATGCTTCAATACAACATTTATCCATATCCCGTAACTTTCTAGATGCCTTCCAATCTCTACCAGGACATTGTTAAGAGTGTGCACAACTCCCAACATGTCAGCAAAGAGGTTTCATTCTAGATAAGTAGCAATGGAATGTTGTACAGTGCTATAGGCCACTTATCCATGTATATTAGTAGTATACTGTTCATCAATGCAACTATTCTAATATACACAACCTAATTCTAGGAACATCAGTATATACATTATTGAACAGTATTATTTAAACAATAAAATATGCAAGTAATGACAATTCAAATACTTATCTTTGTTTGTTTGTTGGGTTGACTCCCTCTCAGTCTTTGCTTCTTTTCTGCAACTCCATTCTGATGTGGATTGTGAGAAGTGGTCAACTCCCTCTGAATATCTGCATCCTTGCAGAAACTACTGAAGTGTGCTCCTTTTCTTTCTTGCAGGAACAACTGGAGTGTGCTCCCTCTTGATCTTTGCTTCCTGGATTACTTGTCCTTGAACTTATATCCATCCTTAACCACTATGCATGCTTATTAGTATCATCATTGTGTTATCCTTGAGGTCTCATACATAATCACACATTTATTAGTATAATCTTAACATGTATAGTCATGATCATTCACAGATAATAAACATTAGTATTCAAGGTTTCAGGGAAGTCTTCTTTTACTCATGCATATTCTTATTTGATCATAGGACTCTTTTGATTAGTTAAATCATCAATGCATAAACCCGTGATTACTCAAACCTATACCTTCATGATTCTTCTAGTTAGTCATATCATCAATTATGGTAAGAAACATAATATGCATACAACCATGACTATTCAAACCTATGACTTCATGAATAATCATTATCAACAACACAACAGTATAAGATCCTAACACAAGGTAGGATTCTAGCTTGATATAGGAAAAACATACTTGGTTTAGCATGCTAGCTAGTTATGTCTAACATACCCGCATAATGTCTTCTGGTTCTCTTCAATGACTTGTGCTAGTAACCTGCATGTCTCATAAGTTATCCATTGTAGAACCAAGTTATACATACCTCGTAAGTAGATATTCTAAGAGATCCATGATAATGGATGAATCTTTGTCTTCATGTCATCATGATCATATGTTCTTGAACTAGAACATGATTTTTCTTTCTTGGTGTACATTTTATGTTAGAGAACAACATAAACCTCATACAACATCACAATGCATTAGTACAATCATAAGTGTCAAAACCTTAATTAATGAATATCTTCTATTAAGGTAATACGACAAGTCTAGTAATTAATCAAGATTGTACTGTAATGATATGAAGACAAACATATCATAAACTTAACCATGAACAGAATTCGAAACATACATGTAATCCATACCTGTTAAGATTGCTTGTAATCTTCTTATGGAAGGCCTTAGCCTCATCTCCCTCTGAGATGGGAACTTCTTCACTTATGCAGGTGACCAATCCATCTTCTTCTAGGATTAACCCAATCCACTTGATTTGCAAGAACTGGACCTGGAGCTGGATTAGGGTTTGTCAGAGAAAACCCAAAAATTCAAACTTTGAATTTCAAACTTCCGAAAGGATAGAAATATGCACCTTGATGAGCTGATCAAGCTGGTAAATTCAGAATTTGAAAACTGCAAAGTTTCACTCCTCAAATTTGCATTTGAAACTTCCGGATTCACTAGACATGACCCCAAACTAGGGTTTGATGAAGCCCACTCTTCTGCCCAATCAAAAGTTTTGATCCAAAGCTCTAAGCTTCTATTTTTCTAAGGAGCTTCCAGCCGTGGTCACAGATTTAAAAAATTCCCATTTTTGCAGAAGCCCTAATTTTCCAATTTTCCAATCAAAGTCCCGAACTAGGGTCTGATTAAGCCCGGTATTCTGCCCAACCAAAAATTTTGAACTTGGTCTCTAAATTTCTATTTTGATGAGTGGCATTCAACCGTAGTCTCTGATTACAAAAATTCCAACTTTCTCCGAAACCCTAAATTCCAGAAGCCATGAATGAAAGTGCTCAAAAATAATTCTCTTATGACAGAAATATGTACCTGATTGTTTTTGGTGTAACTCTGAACTTTTCAATCCACGGGGTCTGAAAAATTTTCTTGCGATAGCCCGACCTGTCATATTTCCATCCCGATAGGTCTGACCTCAATTGGATTCTCTAAGAGAGAGTTATGCCAAGTGTCGCAACGTGACCTGTGTATGGGATAAAACAGGAGAGAGAACTTGTATGGCATGCCATGTGTCACTGGTTCAACTTCGGCCTCTGAAAAAGTTTCCTGAAATAGTACAGTCTGTGTACTACCTGTCACTTTTTACGAAATTTCATTTGGAGCTCCCTAGCCCAAGTTATAACCTTTTTTCCAAGGTCACCTGATTTTGACTCTGATCTGGAAGAGTCATAAACCCTATATTGTACAGATCATAAATTACAAAGTACAACGATTTAGAAGTTGTCCTTTGGACACAAGGTACATGGGGATCTTAGCTTCGACCTGTAAAAGTTTCAGATCCGAAAACTTCCCCAAAATGGATTTATAGCGAAAGTTCTACGATGACTGGTTTTTGCTATATCAAGCCCTAGCATCGTAAGTGCAACAAGTGTATATCATGCCTTCTTTCAGGCTAGCTCTGATACCATGTTAAATTTTCAGAATTTACTTCAATTTGATTTAGGATCTTAACTGAGATAACAACATGTACAGCAAATCTACAGCATATCAATCATGGACACAATAATGCAAGCACACAAGAGACACAGAGTTTACTTGGGGAAAACCATAAAGGTGAAAAACCCCAATAACTTCCTCAGAGATAGATAGAGCAATGATACAACCCAAGCATAAGAGATAGACATCTCCTAGCAGCAGCTTCTCCTCCTCCACAAGTGCGCCACTCTCCCGAGAGTGTGAGAGAGAATAGAATGTGTAAAATGAGAGAGAGACACTCTCTATTTATATACTAACTTGACTTGACCTTTACTCAACTAGGTCGGCCTCAACTTAACCACTTAACATAATGCTGATTGGGCCGACACCCAATAGGGTGGTCTAATAACCCTTTGACCCACATGGCCGACCCCCAATAGGGTGGTCTAATAACCCTTCGACCCACATGACTTATACAGGGCCGACCTCAACAAGGTGGTCTAATAACCCATCAAGTATAAGTTACGACACTTACAATATAAATGACGACACTTCCATATAGAGGAATAATAACATCTCTATAGGAATACAAACACTTCCGTATAGAGTAATAATAACATCTCTATAGGAATACAATATACATATATGTGAAATACATTCCAGAGTTACATATACATCAACATCGTTCATGATGGGGAAAAAGGAAAGCTTTTGTATTACGCCTTTATTAGTGGCAATACCTAGTCATTCTTGAACATGGCACTCATCTACATTTGCATACAGCACTTCGATCATCCGTTTGTCTTCGAGTTCTGCTTATTTCCTGAGTCTTATTACTCCTTTGAGTCATTCAAAGAAAGCTTCCATCATCAGTTGCATTGGGAATTTGTGTCATACTCGTCATGTCAATACTGCCAAGTCATGCCATGCCCATGTTCAAGAATACTTTCACTAGTCATCTATTTGCAGTCAGTACACCTTCAATCATGTCGGTCTACTCTGAGTTAGTCTTGCATGTTACTATACCGTCCAATCTACTCTACACATCTTTTGTCATGTTTCGTGTCGATTGATGGGGGATTCATCATGGCCCTCCTTCGACAAATTCATCATTGTCGACTTCAACTCATCATCCGAGGATTGAATCTAGAAACCAACCAAGTACCTTGGCCCTGCATTCCTCAATGGCAGGTTACCTCGCTTTCGACATGAGTTTACATCATTGACTCTTGATCGAAAGATTTCATCTTGCATTCGACTTCAATTCATTTATTCACGCTTGATGATATGTACTGTGATACCTTGGGAATCGTTGGCATCAATGGTGATTTCCCTTGTACTTGTTAACAGTATGCATCAATGACCGGTAATCAAGTGGTTTGTACCATGTTCAACGTCAAGACATTTGTAATCGCATGGATAGATTCGTATCATTGTGGGTTCAGCTTGAAGACCTTGGGGAGTCATGTTTTACCCAAGTTGTGATGGAGTTTGTATCAAGTCATGTTACGCAGATCCACATTTGTATTGGTCGTGGCTGTGTTACCATCTCATTATGGATCTATGCTTGTGTCCAGTAGCCATGATTGTGTTCAGTCGGTCATTACCACCATGGATCTACATTGTATTGGTCGGCAGCCATGTTGTACATCATATGAGATTGTCAGTTCAAAGTCAGTTGTACTGCAGCAGCGTCCTTCATCCGACGAGTCCATTTCCATTCCTTCTATCAAAGCATTTCACCTGTCCAATCTTTAAACAGCTTCATGCTTTGGGGGGCATTATGTTACACCTAAAATCTTACCACCATTAGATTTAGTGTATACACCCCGGGAGTTACCTTGATTGAGTGATTGACCTAGAAGGATTTGTACCCATTTGTACTAGGTTTTGGGAGGTTGTTGCAGGCTGCACTCATGCAACCTGTGACGTCGCACCTTGCTCCATTAAAGAGTTCGACGAAGTCAGTTAATAGACAAAAATAGCCCTTCAAGCTCTTTCTCGAAGCTTGCTGACTTGGGACCCTATCCCTGACCTCTTGGGAGAGCTGGCACTCGATTCCTAACACCTTGGAAAGATCCCTTAAGTCTCTCCTATCATATCTCAACCTATCCTATCCATACCCTATCCACTTAGTCCTATTTAAATGAAGCTCACTCCCATCCTAGGGGAGGAAGTCTATGGTACTCTTATGTTGGTGAAATCAAGCCCAATAGATCTAACACTCTAGCTTGGGGAACATCCACTTCTCTCTAGGAGCTTTGGCATGGCTTATCGGAAGGAGCTTTCAGCGTTAAGGCTATGGTTGTAATCCTCTTTTCTATTGTACTCCTCACTTTTCAATACAGTTAATATAATTTCCTTCCATAAATGTTGTCTCCTTGATGATGTTTAGAGCTTTCCTCCTTAACTGTTAGCTTAGATCTATCATATGAGATGTATGCTTTCACTTCTCGTGGTCTGTCACATGTTCGACAGGGTTTAGCTACTTGCAATTTGGCAGTGTTGGAGCATTGGATCAATGAAGGAGAAAGGGATCTACAAATCTAAGGTAAACGATCTGCTCTTACATTTGTATTTCTATACGATCTAGGAAAGTATTTTATGTTCTGTCTTATTTGTTCTAGACTTACATTAAGCTCGGGAGATCAGGCCTTGAGTCCGCTCTCGAGAGATTGTCCGCAAAACACTACCAAGCCGCCCTTTTCGGGGCTAAACTAGATATTGTCCCGACACGTTTCGGGTCACAACTAGATTTGGGTGCAACTATTTTGGGTGAAAATTAAAAGGACTCAGATATAGCGGCAGACAGTTCAAAACTTCCCAATTGTTAAGTTGTTTTGGGACTAAAATGAAAATTATTCTGATCATTTCGGTGTAAAATCCAAATTCGAATCAAATAGATTAGCGAAAAACCAGATTTTGTTTCGATCACATCAACGCAAAACAAAATACAAGCCCGACATGCATCGGATCAAAATTAAATGTGGAACCGACCATTTCGGAGAAAAACCATGTTTTGCTACAACAATTTCAGCGCAGAAATGGTTTTTGCTCCGACTGTTTCGGCGCAGAAATGGATTTTGCTCCGAAACATAAAATATTCAAAAAATTTCCAAGTGTAAAAAAATTTATATGGAAAATCCATTCTAAAATATTTTGGACAAAAGAATCCAAGATTAAAGACAAAACCAAAATATAGATTCAAGATGTGAGGAGAGGCCCTAAAATCTCAAAAAAAATGGGGAAGGGGTTGTAGCTACAACAGACCTTTCACATGGTAGATGTGGAAACTATCAATATTGTCCCAACATGGAGAAATGATAAAAGAGGTAGAGAAATCATTGCTAAATATTGGATAGGTTCCTGATGGTTGAACCCTTTTTTTATGAGAAATGGAAAATCATATCAGTGTTTTTGTCAGAGGGAGCTTAAGATCGTCTTCCAATCCTACTCTACCCAAATTCATAGGACTAGAAGCCACCAATCCCTTTAAAAGTTAACTATGCTTAGTTGTTGGAAGAATATTTTAGGGATGTTTTGATTAAAAATTAGCAATCTATGGGCCCTCAATTAGGGGATTCTACCATGAAATAGTTTGTATACAACATTAAACAAATTAAAAGTGTAATGAAGGAATGGGATTCTACATTTGCTACAAAATCTCATCAAGCTATCAAGGAGGTGGAAGAAGGGATCAAAGCCCTTTTTGAAAATAATAATAATGGAATTTTTTAAGAGGAATAAGTTGAAAATCTCAAAGATATGGAGGTAAAAAAAAGGATATGTTGGTCAAGGAGGAGACAACATGGATGCTTAAAAGTATCTTGTTATTCCTTGTGATAGGATTAATTGGTTGTTCTCAAATTATTGCTTCTCCAACTGGGCATGGATTCGCAGACTGTGAACTGGGTTATGGGTTGTCTCTCTTCTACTTCATTTGTTGTGTTGATTAATGGGGCTCCTTCAAGGTTCTTCACAACTTCTAAAGGGGTCAAACATGTTTGTCATTATCTCAATTCCTCTTCTTGTTCATAATAGAAGGTTTAAGTATGCTCATTACAGATTCTCGAAGTAAAGGAGAGTTGAAAAGGATCATGATCTCCAACTCTAGACATATTATACATATTCTATTTGTAGATGATATATTATCTTTGGTCATAGCTCAGTTAAAGAAGTGGAAAAGATTTAGGAATTTTTGGAGCTTTATTCTAATCCCACATGTATTATGATTAATATGAACAAGTCTACTCTCCTATCAAATGATCTATCTTATAAGATAAAAGGAAAGCTAAGTCACTTTTTCATATGCATATATGTGATTCGGATAAAGGGATGAAATATCTTGGTTTTCATTTTAAACCAAATAGTTATTGCTTTGAAGATTGGATATGGTTATATAATAAGATAGAAGTTAGAATCCATGTATGGTGTAATGTTATGCACCAAATTCCCAAAATATTATACAAATAGAAAGAAAGAGTAACCCAACACCTAAAGAACGAAATAAAGAGATGAATAAGAAGCCTCCTCAAGGGGGAACCTCCTTATACAATATATCAAATGCACAAGACAAGATGAGATGATCCTAAAACTAGTTCTCCTTGGTATATATACACGAGACAAAGGGTACAAATTTTACAATTATAGTCAACCATGCAATTACAATTAAGGTCCTAGCCAACCAATACAAATGATACTAATGTAATAATGGAAATGTATTTTCACAATATATAGGGCTTAACACATCCCTCCCCTTCACTCAAGTGTTGTTCTCGACATTGATTAAGTCTAGATGTTTTTGCATGAAGCACTCATCTTCCCATGTCACCTCTTCTATTGGCAAGTCCTTCCACTTGATGAGGTACTCAGTAATTGCCCAATTTTGTATTTGTTTGATCCTTCTGTCAAGGATTATTTCAAATTCTCGTATCAATTTCACTTCTTCATCAATATCTGGTAAAATAGTTTGGATCGGGATCTTGTCACCAACTGCCTTTTTTAGGCAAGAAACATGGAAGAGTAGGTGTACATGTGAAGATGAAGACAACTCCAATTTGTACGCCATACTACCAATCCTCAGCAACACCTTATATGGACCATAGTACTTGGGTGCTAATTTATTTTCCTTCTTTTGTTTCCTGAAGGACATCTATTTATATGGTTGTAGCCTAAAAAATACTCAATCCCCCACTTCAAATTTCCTTTCACTACATTGTTGATATGCTTGTTGTTTCATCCTATATTGTGTTATAGACAATATATCTTTTAATAGTTGGAGAACCTCTTGTTGGTGCTCTATGTGATCCTCCATTGCTTGAACCTTAGCTTTCTCTTTCAAGGATGATGTGATGGAAGGAGGATGGTAGCCGTAAAGTGCCATAAATGGTGACATTTTTTATTAAGAATGTCAAAATGTGTTGTACCACTATTCTAATAAGTGAAACTATGTAACCCATTATGTTTGTTTATCAGATGCAAAGAAACGAAGATACCCTTCTAGGCATTTACTCACAATCTTAGTTTCCCATGGAATTGAGGATCATGGTAAGAGGAGATGTGAGCCAATAAAGTGCCCAAACAAGAAAAAATTTCCCTTGCAAAAATTACCAATGAAAATTAGATCTCTATCACTTACAATAATCTTAGGGATTCCATGTAGCTTCTGAATTGTTTTCATGAATGTTGTAACTACTATACTTGCTTTAAAAGGATTAGAAAGAGAGAATAAATGGGCATACTTTACGAGTTGATCCACTACTGCCACGATGCTAGTCTTTCCTTCTAACTTTGGTAGAACTATGATAAAATCCATCAGGACCTCTTCCCAACGCTGAACTGTTATGGTTAATGATTGTATAAGACCTAGTGTCTTGATTGTCTCTCCTTTGTTATGTTGGAAAATCAAACACTCTACCACAAACTTTTTGACATCAGTTTTAAGACCTTCCCAGAAAAAATCCTTCTTGGTCCTATGGTAAGTTTTCAAGAATCATGAATGTCCTCCTATAGGAGAATTATGTGATTTCAAAAGGACCTTGTGTTTGAGTTGAGAATTCTTACATAAATACAGGCGATCTTGGTATCATAGTGAATCATTCTTCCACACAAGTTTATCTACTAAACTAGGGTCCTCTTGTAGTTGTTGAATCATCTTGCTTTCCTTTGATCTCGTTTCCATTATGTCTTTGCTTCTTCAACCCAATCAAATTGCATAATGGAAATAACACAAAGTAAGCCGTCTATGTCATCTTCTTTTCTTGAAAGTGCATATGCCACCACATTATTGTTTTCCTTTTTTGTAGATAGTTTGAAATTCATAACCTAGCATGTTTATAACCCATTTTTGTTGGTCTTTTGAACTAGATAATCATTGTTCCAAGAAGTACTTAAGACTGTGATGATCTATTTTTACCTTGAAGTGTCTTCCTATTAGGTAAGGGTGGCATTTCTTAATTGCATGCAATATGGCCAACATTTCCTTTTCATAAATTGGTTTGAGTAAGTTTTTTACTTTAAATTTTCAACTTTCAAAGGCAAGGGGCTTTCCTTATTGCATTAAAATTGCACCAATGCCATGCCCTGATGCATTGCATTCCACAATAAAACAATTTATGAGTCAAGCATGTATAATATAGGGGTTGTACATATAGACACTTAAGTTTCTCAAAATATTTGGTTGCTACTTAGGTCCAAGATAATGCCTCCTTTTCCAATAAACTTGTTAGAGGTGTTGTTATTTAACTATAATTCTTAACTAACTTGCGATAGTAGCTAGTCAATCCTACGAATCATCTAAGATTCTTCAAGGTTTTAGGAATTATCTATTCCATGATTGCCTTAATTTTTTTAAGGTACACTTTGATGCCTTTGTGTGAGATACAATATGACCCAAATATTACACTTCCTGAACCCTAAAGGCACACCTAGAAGCATTGGCATATAATTGTTGCTACTCCAATTGTTTTAAGACTTTGTCAACATGTTGTACATGCTCTTCCCAATATTTTCCCTAGACTAGTATATCATCAAAAAATACTAAAATATATTTTATGAGGAAGGGTTTAAAAATAGAATTCATCAAACTTTGAAATAAGGTCAAATGGTATCACCGAAAATTCATAATAACCTTCATGTTTTTTGAAGGTTGTTTTCGAATGTCTTCCTTCCTCATTGTAATTTGATGATATACATAATAGAGATCCAACTTGGTAAAGAAAATTGTTCCATATAATTCATCTAATAATTCGTTAATGACATAAATATGAAACTTATCTTTAATGGCCATATTATTGAGCTCTCTATAATTTGGACACATACACCACAAACCTTCCTTTTGTGAACCATCGCCACTAGTTCATATAAAGCACTTTGGTTGGGTTGAATGATGTCTACATCTGACATTTCTTGAACCATATTTTCAATCTCAATCTTTTGTGCATATGGGTACATGTACAGTCTGATGTTAGTTGGTACACATCCTGGTTGCAAGTGAATAACATGGTCACAATCTCAAGTAGGTGGAACACCTTTTGGTATCTGTATAAATACCTCATAATGATTGTTAATAATTTGTTGGATATCCACTAGAATATAGGGTATAGATGCTTCAACATCTAGTGAGCACAATTGTGCAATTACTCCATGGTGTCCCTTTTTTAGCAATTCTGTCATGCTATTAGAGCTTATCACTTTAGAGGGTTTCCCTTGGATACCTATGAGTTACATTTCCTTTCGTCGTGAAGAGAATCTCATGAAAAGTTCCTAAAAATTAAGATCCATTGTTCCCAATGATTATATCCACTATAACCCTAGTACAACATCAACACCATCCATTTGGATTGCAATCATTGGACTATCCAATAAATACTTTCCCATAGTAATATTAATACTATGGCATTTCCTTGAACAATTTATGGCACCTCCATCTGAAATCATTACTTGAAATTTTGGTGTTGGATATACAAAGCAATTAAGAAGTTTGGCTAATTTGCAATTAATGAAGTTATGGGTACAACCAAAATCAATCAATGTTGTTACCTTTTTCTTTTTTATATATCCTTTTATCCAGAGAGTTTGAGGAGTGCTAATGCCTGCCAATGCATGGAAATATATGGTTTGGGTAGCATCTTCTAGATCAACCTCTTGAGATTGTTTCAGTTCTGAATATTCTTCCTCTTCGCAGTCCATGTCTAGAATAATTTCTTCTCACTGCACTTATGCCCCTTATTGTACTTGTTGTCACAATTGAATCATAGTCCCTCTTCTCTTCTTACCTCCACTTGATGAGGCATAAATCTTGTAGGCTGAGTGAGGTTAGGAGATGAAACATTACCCTCTATATAGGTGTTAGTAGCAACCCTTCTAGTATGTATATTCTTACTTTCAACCTTCCTTGTCAAACTTATAGCATTCTCCAATGATTTAGCTTCAAAAAAACTTACCTTGTGTTGAATGCTCTCCTTTAAAGTGTTCATACATAGATCCAACAAATTATCCTCTAGAATGTTCTTCACTATAAGGATTAACTTCTGAAATTGCTTAATGTGCTCTGTAATTGGACACTTTTGCTTGAGATATATCAATTGCCTAAAGAAGGTGTTGCTCTTAATATCCCCATAATATGATAGCAATTCATATGTAAATATAGACCAAAAGACAATAGAGTCCTTTTTAGGTCACAAATCCATTGGTACCATACAAATTGACCAACTTCTAAATACAAGGATGCAATAGTTACATTTTTTAAAGTTGGCACTTGTTGTAGATCAAAGAATTGTTCCATCAGGAATATCCATGTTATTGGATCATTGCCATCAAACTTTCTCATATCAATATTGGGAATGAAGTGGTTCCTCGGTCCCGAGTTAAACCCAAGACGATGTGATGAATGATCAAATGTTGGGGACTTGAACCTACTATTCTCCAATTGTTTTTCAATTTTCTCAATCTCTGATTGGGACAAGTTCCTCTTGTTCTCCTTGTCTGTTTTTGAGGATTTGGATTATGAGGAAAGAGTTGTCTCATCTCATTTATAATTACCCCCTTCATAACTTCGAGTTTATTTTGGATATCCCATTTGAATGTTTGGAATTCATCTCTATTTACCATATTCATGATGTCTACCTTTCTTAGCATTGTATTTTCCATGTTCTCTACTCCTCGGTAAGCTTGGACACCCCAAAGTCTAGATCATTATGCTCATCTCATGTCATGGATGAGCCTTCAAGAGGTTTATTAGGCATAGTAATTTTTGCTCCGCCTATTTCCATTTGATCCCATTGATATTTACTAGATTTATTCTATATTTACTCTTTATCACACCTTTTGAATCACCCAGAACATATATTCCAACCAAATGTTATGCAAGATTCAAGTTAACATACCTTTGAAACCTTGGTTTGTAGGTTGTCTTGTTGGCCGAACTTTCTATTGAATTATATCTTCAACTTTGGCCCCTCCGAGTATGAATTTTTCTCCCTGTAATAACCTAGTATGTCTTCTATGCAATGCAATGGGTTTGACCCAATTTTGATGTGCCAAGAGAAAGTTTTAGAAACTTTCCTAAAACTTGTTTTTTTGTCCCTTTCAAGAGAACAAACTTGTACATACTGATACGTGTCTGATATTCCTTTCCTACTTATGAAATTTTTAACAAAAACACTATGGTTTGTCTTCCTTCTGATGCAATAGGTGGTACCCAATTTGGATCTCTTGATATTCATATATAACAGTTGTACCCAAAACACTTGTTTTAGACTAATTTTTGGACTAGTAAAAAAAATAACTTCCATAGACTATAACTACTAACTTACACTAAACTAGGACCTGAAATTTTTAACACAAATACTTCGCTATGTCCTCTGATGCTCCTTAAAATTTCACTATTTGAGACATCCCCAAAAAATGTTATAGTGAAAATGGATTTGATATCAAATGTTATGCGCCAAATTCCCAAAATAACATAAAAATAGAAAGAAAGAGTAACCGAATGCCTTGAGAATGAAATAAAGAGATGAATAAGAAGCCTCTGTGAGGGGAAAACCTCCTTATACGATGCATCAAATGCATAAGACATGTTTAGATGATCATAAAACTAGGTCTCCTTAGTGTGTGTGTGGGGGGCGGGGGGGGGGAGACAAATGGTACAATTATAATTATAGTTGACCATATAATTACAATTAGGATCCTAGCCAACCAAAAAAGACAATACTAATATAGTAATAGAAATGCAGTGTCACAATATATAGGTATTAACATGTAATAGATGGTTATCACATGAGGGAGATCAGTTCCGATAAAGGAATCCTTGGAAAGCATTCATGTTTATTGGATGAATATTGGCAGGATTCCCACGGGTATATTAAACAAAGTTTGAAAGAAATATTCCAAAATACTCCAGATAGGGAAAAGAGCTTAGGGATACATTCATTTGTTTAAGTGGAAAATATTGGAAACTCCAAAAGAAGTAGGGGGTGGGCGATGAAAAACATGCACCTTTCAGCTCGACACTTGCAACTAAAAGCCTTTAGAGGTTGGTGTACAATGATGTTCTTCAAGGAAGAGTCATGAAATCCAAATATTTAAGAGGGACGACAATGGAAGCTTGGTTCATAATGGAAAGGAAACAAGTTTAGGGAGTCTCTTTTGTCTAGAAATCTTTGGCAAATGCCTTTCCTTATTTAGGTAAATAGGAATCTTGGAAAATTGGAAATGGTAGCAAGGTAAGGATATGAGAGGGTACTTGAACTAGTATCACAAGAAATTACAAGCTATCCAAATCCTTGTTGAAAGTGATACACAATATGGGGATTTTTTACATAAGAGATGCAACCTCTCTAGGTGATAGAAACTTATGGCCACAAGGCTATGAGATAGCAGATATAGTAAATTTGTAAGGGGAGCAAGTAAAGGAATGGAAGCTATATGCCAGGTTTCTACAACATACTGCAATCAAATTAAATAATCAAGAGGATCAGATTAAATGGTTCAAAAATATGAGTGTAGGGGACTACTCTATCAAGCTAGGGTATGATACAAGAATTGAATAAGATTGTATTGATGAAAGAGTTTGGTGGTGGAGAACAATTTGGAAGTTATCTCGTCCTTTAAAAACAAGAATATTAATGTGGTTGGACCTAGCTAATAAGCTATTAACATGTGATAATGGTGAAAAGAGGGTTGGTTAGGGTTAGGTAGGTGTATCCTTTGCAAGAGTAATATTTAAGAATTATAGATGACTTGTTTTTGACCTATCCCTTTTCTAAATAAGTTTGGAATAGAGTAGCATAACTTACTGTTGGAAAATAAAAAATGGGTCGAGATGACTCTAGTTGTTTGCCTCTTTAACTAAGTAACAACGAAGTCAATTTAGCTTACAAGGATCTCCCTTGTCTATTTGTCTATGGAATTTGACAAGCCAATAATGAGATGTTGTTCCAAGACTGGGTCCTCACAATTTCACAAGTAACACATTAGGTGAGACCAACATGGGTTGATCTCAATTTTTTCCCAAACAAATTTCTACGGGAGTGTTACTAATGTTGAATTTTTAACTTAGCAGTATTATTTTCAAATCTTATTTCATCCCACATATATTATTGTATAATCATATACAAATTTGCAGTGGAAAATAAAGTATCACTGAAAGAGAACCATGCACAGTAGACACAAAGTTTTAGCCTAGGAAACTTGAACTTGATAGAAAACCTAGTAACCTTTCTTAAGAAGAATATTTCCAATAATAAGAGTACAACAACAACAATAGAAGAACCCTGGTTCACAAGATTTTGTCAAACCTCCAGTTACAACCCATTCATAGAAGGGGTATGCACTAATGGAGGGAGAATCACTACTAGAGAAAGACTATAGCAAACCCAAGAAAGAGAGAAAAGAGTCTTCAAATAATTGCTTCATGAATCTTCACTTCAACCTTCACTAGACCCAGCTAATGATGCACACTTATGAAGAGAGAGAAAAAACTTGATGATCAAAATGAACTACTAGAGTACCTTATTCATTAACATTATATCACCCTAATTTCACTTAGGGTCTAACTTGAATTTCTTTTTAGGGCCTAATTACTAATTTGACCACTTCAAATGTTATTCATTAGTCGACCACTTTATTATTGGATTTTCCATATTATTAGGAAAGGTTGTCCATTGTGATGATGTTATACTTCTTCGTCACATGCACGTCTATTCACCACATAGATCCCTAATGTTGATTTGACCCACAATAAGAATTCACAGTCACTTCTTAGTGCTCATGTCAAATTCAACATTAGGCTAGAATTCTATATTTCATAAGGGGATGAAATACCCTAATCAAATAAACAAGTCAAACACTCTAATATAGAATAGATCACTCCATCATGAGAGTAGGCAATGTGAGATCATCCTGGGGTCCATTCTCCACAACATATGACTGGGAGAGTCACTACTCTTCCCAGACCATTCACCTCTAGAATGTGAATGTATCATTCATTACTAGCCAAATCTGCATGGCCTCACCAGCCAAATTAGAATGCCTATCCATGAGTGAATGTCTACCCGATGTTGCACCTGGAGAAACATGAACACTCCCTCTCAGCGAGAGAGACATTATGCATCATGCCAAGTTTCTTACTTGGCGAGAATGTCGATAATCTGTGTATTGATTATGTTAGGATTATGCCTGGGCCATTCACCACTAGCCAAATTGACTATTTCTGTGAGTGAATGTATCATTCTCCATCACCATGGACTCTTGTGGAGAATGTATGCCCTAATGCTAATCATCTATATGTCTAGGACATTCACTACTAGCATCGCTCCGTAAGTGAATGTCTACCCCATACTGCTTCATCTATATTGTATATGTATTGTATCTGCATCTGTATTGCATATGTACTGCAACAACATCTATACTACATTCGTACTGCAAATGCATTTGTACTGCAACTGTATTTGTACTGCAACTGCATTTGTACTACATATGTACTGCCACTGCATCTGTACCTATACAACCATCTCGGTATTTAGGCCATTCACCTGCTGTGAATGTATTCTGCTCATCTGACAAACTATCACGGTATCTGGTTTATTCACCTCTTGTGAATGCTCGTCGCTCATCTATCAATATGTACTAGAGATTTTAATGTCCCCTTATGCACAATATCTCAAATGAAGTAACATTGGTCTATTGATCAAATAGTCATACTTGAAGCCACATTTCTTTACGTCTTACGACACTGGCTGCAATATACTCTACATCTGTAGTATCGAATGCGACAGAATTTTGCTTCATGTCAAACCAAGATATCATGGCCAATATTAAGTTGAAGCAGCACTCTAAGGTGCTCGCTCTTTCAGTTGAATGCACTCTCTACTCAATTAGAATCTGTATATATTTACAGCCTCACTCCACCAATTGAGACATATCTCGGACCATATCCAACTATAACACACAGGTACCTCAACACATGCTTTTCTGTAACCCAATGTACATGCCTCGGCTCAACCATAAACTGGATCAAGGTGCTCACTGCAAAAAAAATATCTAGCCTGGTGTTAACCAGGTACATCAAGGATCTGATCAACTTCCTGTACATAGTGGGATCCACCGAATTTGAATCTAAAGCAGAATCACTCAGCTTCTTCATATTTTTCATCATCGGTGTAGCCATGGACTTGCAGTCCATCATTCTGAATTGATTAGGATCTCAACTATTTACTTCCCTTAACAGGGAGGATATCATATGATCTCTACCACTCCTCCAATCCTAATAATACATTATGTCAATATTCTTCATCTTGACTTATGAATCCAACTCCTTATTGGTGAGGAAGGTATTGGGACATCTGCTTCATCATCGAAATCCATGCAACAGTTACTCCCTCTGTGTGGGAGCACCCTGTTTCCTCTGCACCTGAGTATCATGATCCCTCTGGATCTAAACACTCTGCTCCCTCTACATCTAAGTATCCTGTATTGAACTAACCTATTGCATTATGCAATGTTGATCTCTATGTCATCTCCCACCAAGTGGGTCTACTGAGATGAGCCTCTCAAGAACATTGAATACCATCCATGACTCTCTTTGTCTCTGAGTCTTCAAAGTGTGCCTTTCAAAACTGCATGCTTGATCTTGTAGATCCTCTTGGAAGTCACCATTGACCTACGTATGATCTTGGAACTATCTTCTTGGAAGTACCTTTGCATGTTGTATGCCCTTCGCAAAGCATCTTGATGTTATGCTGGCCTCTTCACTTTAACATCTCTAGGTAGATCCACCGACTATGTTGTCTCTATTGTCTTCTCCTAATAGTCTTAAGGATGATCAACTATACTAGAGGTATCTGTACCCTCATCCTTCAGAGCCTCCTGCTCCTCACTATCAAAATCCATGTGAAACCTTCTAGATCTCTTGAAGGCTATCGTCTTTGTCCTCTTCTTCCTTGGCATATGGGTGTATGCTAGATAACCAAAGATCCTCTTTGGCTTCACTCCCGTGAATGCCTCTTAGGAGTCTTGTTCCCCAATATCTGGTGAGGACACTTGATCTGAGCATAATTGTCGCATAGATGCATCTAGCCGTAAGAAAATGGGTAGATCTTAATCATAGATCATCATCTCCACAATCTTTACAATGGATCTATTATGTAACACGTGACAAGAACGTCCACAAGGGTTAACCAGTATTAAATAAAACAATTATTATATTTATCAATAAAATAACAATTCAATTTAAGCAAATAGAACTTATTACACAAAGTATAAAATACTTATCTTTGCTTGTTTCGTTGACTCCCTCTTGATCTCTGCCTCCTCGCAAAAATCACTAGATTTTCTGGAATTCTACCCTTCTCCATCATCTGATATGAAATCTTGATCTTCTTCTTCGGCAAGTCCTGAACTTCTGGAAGTTGCTTGAAGAATTTATCTTAGGTCTTCATGTATACTAGAGAGAATCATACATAGTACAAGAAGACATCCAAGGATTCCATTGTCATTGGTCTACATTTATTTGAATGTACTAGGTCCAAGATCCTCTCTGGACCTACTATTACTGCATGAAAGAATTCCTTTGGCATTCTTACCGAGTATATATCTTCTGCAAAACACCTTCATGTTGAAGCTCTGGAGTACTTAGAAGTAATATTTTCAAATTTTACCTGTAGTGTTCATCAAATCTATCTTCTTCTTGTTTTCTTCTGAAGTAGAAGTTCTTCAACATCTGTTGTCAGTGCATGATGCATTTCCTTTCTTTTCTTTTGACGACACTGATGAGAAATGTGACCAAATTTATGACAATTGTAGCACTTGATCTTTGAAAGGTCCTTCTTCTTTTGTTCTTGAACTGGAGCTAATCCTCCGTCTATATTTTTCTTCCCAAAATTTCTTCTTCCTTTTCATTTTCTTGCATGAGCTGCAAGAACTTGATTTTCTTGCTTGCTTGAACTCTTAGAAACTTCCATTTCGTAATCTCCAAGTCTGTGATTTCAGATCTGCAATTTTGGACATGCTTTTTCAACCCTATTTTTTTGGACTTGATTTTTAGGCCCTACTTTTTCGGACCTACTTTTTTGACCCTATTTTTTGGACCTGCTTTTTCAGCCCTATTTTTTCAAACCTGGTTTTTTGGTCTTATTTTTTTTGGACCCTATTTTTTCGGGCCTAATTTTTCGAGGGCCTACTTTTTCGGACCCTACTTTTTTCAGGCCTCCATAGATAAATGCACCCTACTAAGGTGAGTTCTAGAACACTAATTTCAAGTCCAATATTTGGTCAGAAGTGTCCAAACTTGGAAGCCCTAGTTTTCATACTTAGGGTAGAAACTGTTGCAATTGCTTCTTTCAGTACTGCTCTGATACCATGTTGAATTTTTAACTTAGCAGTATTATTTTCAAATATTATTTCATCCCACAAATATTATTGCATAATCATACACAAATTTGTATCGAAAAATAAAGGATCAATAAAAGAGAACCATGCACAGTAGACACAAATTTTTAACCTGGGAACCCGAACTCGGGAGAAAACCCAGAACAATATTTCCAATAATAAGAGTACAACAACAACAATAGAAGAACCCTAGTTCACAAGGGTTTGTCAAACCTCCAGTTACAGCCTAATCACAGAAGGGGTGTGCACTACTAGAGAGAGAATCAGTGTTGGAGAGAGAATACAGTGAACCCAAGAAAGAGAGAAAAGAGTTTTCAAATAATTGCTTCATGAATCTTCACTTCAACCTTCACTAGACCCAGCTAATGATGCGCACATGTGGAGAGAGAGATAAAAAACTTGATGATCAAAATGAACTTCTAGAGTACTTTATTTATACACATTAGATCACCCTAATTTCAGTTAGGGGGCGACTTAGCTTTCTTCTTAAGATCGAATTACTAGTTTGACACTTCAATTGTTATTCATTAGTTGACCACTTTATTATTGGATTTTCCATCTTCTTAGGAAAGGTTGTCCATTGTGATGATGTTATACTTCTTCATCACATGCACCTCTATTCACCGCATAGATCCTTAATATTGATTTGACCCACACTAAGAAGTCACAGTCACTTCTTAGTGCTCATGTCAAATTCAACATTAGGCTAGACCTGTATATTTCATAAGGGGGTGAAAGCCCCTAATCAAATAAACAAGTCAAAAAATCTGATATAGAATAGATCTCTCTGTTACGGGAGTAGGAAATGTGAGAGCATCCTAGGGCCATTCTCCACACCATATGACTGGGAGATTCAGTACCCCTACCTGGGCCATTCACCTCTAGAATGTGAATGTATCATTCATTACTAACTAAATATGCATGGCATCACTAGCCAAATCAGCATGGCTATCCGTGAGTGAATGTCTACCCGATGATGCACATGGAGAAACATCAACAATTAAGACCACATATTAATCAAGCAATACCTTGGGCTTTTTTTTATTGAGTAGGTCAAGGAAATCCTAGTATTTGTGGAGTGGGGGTAGTGTTGTATGTTGATTCTTCACATTGCTTTTTGTTGTAGTATGCAATTGTCCAAGGCTCCAAAAATCTAGCGGAATTTTATGCTCTTTAGATTCTACTAAAAGGAGCATAAGGATGAATCTCAACAAATCTTCATGCCTTTGGAGATTCCAAGATTACAAGTGACTAGAAAAATCATCAATGTTGCATAAGAAATTTGGGCCTTCTTGCGATCATGAATATGGGATGGGAGGTAACGAATTCCTTTCATTCTATTTCTTTCTCTCATGTATATCGTGAATTTAATATCCATGTAGATATCTTATCCAAAGAGGCTTTGTCTTTGCAGGAGGGTACCTTACATGAACAAGAATTTAGGGAGGGCACTCTCTAACCTACCACATAAAGTTTCTTTTTTCCTAGGAGAAAAACACACTTTCTATTCAAGTTGAAAAAAAGTACAATCTTTTATTTTTAACAAAAAATAGTAGAGGATTTATATTAAAACAACTAAAAAAACCAACCAAAAGATACAAAAAGGTCTATAATCCAAGTTGTCTCAACATCGACCCATTCCATAAATTGCAAAATAGACACTACTAGAGACATATTATCTATCACATCTGACATATCCACAACTTGAGAGTTGTAAATCCTGACATACTATACTAACATTGAAAAAAAAACATGAACTAGCAAGGATGAGATGGTCCTACTCCACTTTGACATTCTTGGAATTCCCTGGGTTCGTCATCTAATTCTAGGGTACTAGAAATATCCACAAAGGCATTATCTTGTTCCACGGACTCCTCCTCCATATCCTTGGAATTAGAAAATCGGGTTTCCCAATACTGTTCCCCTTTCAACAACTCTTGATGTTTTTCCACATCGAGGGAGTGGTACTCCAGTTGAGCTCCTTGAACCTACACTTGCCCTCTAATTTTTCAAAGTGGTAGTCTAAATTGGAGACATGATTGGTTAACTAAGTGATGGCCGCTACTTCACCTTCCAGTTGTGAGGTAATTTTCTTTAGAATAACCCGCGGGTATGCAATGTCCGCCTTAACCTCACCCATATTGGTCCCCCAACCAGACTCCTCTGATACCATACTATCCAAATTTTTCATGATCCCAATATCAACTAATTCACCTCAGAATCGCCACACCTTCTCTCCAAGAGAATCTCGTAGATCCAAAGACCTAGACGGAGGGGATAAATATCCCCCCCTCTTGTATCTCACTACCCCTACAAACTTCCACCACAGAAAAAACATGGCCTTCACACCAAGAAAAAAAATACAACTTAATCCCACAATGAACCAACAAAGCACTAGAAGATGCCATAAAACAATACATCAAAACCATCCTAGCCATGCATGAGAAAGAATTCCTTCGCATGCGAAGGATTAAATGTTAGTCTTTCCTCGTACCGCAAATAGTAGGGATGTGGCATATGAATCACATGCAAATTAATATTAGTGGGATACACATCACTCTCCATTTAATCACAAGGGGAGACATCGACTTTGTTGATGGCCCCCTTTTTTCCCACGATTCCCTGATCCAAGTGGACTTCCATGTTGGCCAAGTGATCCGCCTCCACATTGTTTTCTTGTTGAATATGCATAAGGTTATAAATGGGGATTTGATTTAACAAATTAAAAATTCAAGATTGAAACCATCCATGGATCAAATCTGTAGGAGAAACCCATATTCAGGCTTGCAAAATGACGAGCAAAGAATCTCCAAAAATGACAACATTCAACACACCCATAGATACTATTATTTCAAGGCCCATATACAGAGCATAACTCTCAGCTTCATTGTTGGTGACCACACCCCTTCCCCAAGCAAATATTTCAACTATTTGTCCATTGGGATCAAGGAGGATCCCCCCGCATCTTCCACCCTAGGATTGCCTTTCGAAGCTCCATTAAAGATTAATTTATATCATTTTTGCTCATGTAGGCACAATTGAAACTATGTGGTCTTCATGCCAATTTTCCAAGATGATACTACCATCGGGTTCACCGAGAATTTGGATTGAAGAGAGATCTCAATTAGAAGTTACTTAACCCATGATTTCTCCACTTCCATGAGTTGTTCCTGCACCAATCTCGGGAGCCCTTGGGAGAGAAAAATCTCACAAATAAGAGACTTTCACTTAGGGCAAATTTAGCCGGGTAGGGGTGATTTGATTTGAATATTCCTTTGTTCCTTGCAATCGAAACCTTCTAGCACACAAATTTTGGTAGACATGACCAAATCCGAGCAAGGGAGGGCTTATTTTGCAATGTTCCAAGATATATATCCTTCCAATTTAAAAAGAAACTCGCCTAATTGAAAGGTACAATAATTAGTTGTCTTAGGTCCTGCAAAACAACTTCCCAAACTTGAGAAGTGTACGCACATTCAAAGAATAGATGCTTGATCAACTCCTCCTTTTTATTACAAATAACACATCTAGATGGCCCTACTATATGCCTTCGCTTAAGGTTTTATATGGTTACGAGTTTTTGGTGGACTAGGACCCAACAAAAGGCATTGAATTTCGATAGACTGTCTGGGTGCCAATTTTGTCCCCAAGTCTAGAATAAGGGGTGAGACAAAGCCCCTGAATTAGCATCTCATATCCCTTTCTAACTATGTACCACCCTATAGATCCCCATCCTCTGTTATCTCTATCATTTAGGCTTGTTGGTGCAGCTCCTTGCAACAAAGTTAGCATCATTTCATAAACTGGGAAAAGGTTTGGAGGGGTAATTAAGCATTTCTAGGACACCCATCGGCCTGAACTGTACCAATTGGAGATGTCAAACAAGGACTGAAAGCCATTGTCCGAGAGCCAATCCTTTATCTCCCCAAGAACTTCCTTTTTAATTGGAGGCTCTCTCCTCATGATGCTATCAATCCATATATTAATTTGTTTCCCATTCCTAAGGAGCCAATACAATCCTTCCTAAATAAGTTAACCAACAAATTTACACAACTTCCAAATTCCAAATCCTGTTCCTTGCCATTTGCATCTGTCTAGACAACAAAGCCTTGAACACTTGAAATACTTTCGATACAAAATGGCTTTCCAACCAGCTTTTTCCCCCGATACCAACCTCCATATCAAATTTGCCCCCATATCCAAGTTCATGAGATTGGGATCCCTTATACTTATCACTAAATATTTTAGGGGCTTTAATAATATCCCACTTGATAAGGTGGAATATCTTTTGATTAGATTTACCTCCCTGCCAGAGGAATTTCTGAATATCTTTGCAAAAGGAAAGCATTGCTTCGATCAGAGAAAGCATGGAAGAAAATTTAAATAAGGATAGAGAGGAGAAAATTGACATAACAAGTATGATTTTCCCCGCCAGATTTAACCAACGCATTCCCCACACTTGAGCCTTTTATTTTAATCTCTGAGAGATACATTTCCAATCTATAGACTTAACTTTCTTAAAAACAAGCGAAATACCTAAGTATTTGAAATAAGACCAACTATTAACACCAACAAACCCAAAAATGTGAGAGATTCCTTGCAATTGAGAGGGGGTCACATTCCAACTATATATTTTTCTCTTAGCCTCATTGACCAGGCCCCTGGAAGCTTCAATGAACAAATCAAAAACACATTTAAACTTTTGTGCATTGATAGTGGAGGCTCCCCCAGAAAAATTATATCATCTACAAACTGGGCGTGGTTGATATGGATCCCTCTGGCCACAGATATGTTCGGAAGAGAACCATTCTCCCACTCATGAATAAGTTTTCGACCAAGTGATTCAACCATGATAATATATAGAAAAGGGGAAAGGGGACAACCCTGCCTAGATCCATGAGAGGCTTGAAAGAAGGGGTCGGGACGCCCATTAGCCGAAGGAGCAATCCACGAGCATCCTATAGAAGCCTTGATCCATTTTATAAATAGAGGAGAGAAGCCCATTTTGGATAAAATCCCATAGATGAAGCTATGTTGGACCCTATCGAAAGTATTCTCCAAGTCTAGTTGATCACCATGCTCAACTCTTTTCTAGATACACTTGAATGGATAGTTTCTTGTATTAAGATGATATTTTCTAAAATATGTCAATTGAAAACAAAACCCCCTTGTCCTTTTGATATAATTTTGGGAAGAAGGGACTTGAGAGGAGTGGCCAAAATCTTGATAAGAATCTTGTATGCAATGTTACTCGAGGAAATTGACCTAAAACGAGCAAGAGAGGAGGGCCTATAATCATTTGGATTAAGATATATAAATAAAGAATTAGTTGCCCCACATATTTTTCCTTGCCTCGAGTCCAATTCAACATCTTGCATGGATCAACTTTGATGATGTTCAAACAAGACCAATAGAAACTAATCGTGAACCCATCCGGTCATGAAGCTTTTGTTCGAGTACATAGGGTACTCCCAATAGACCGAACACCTAGAGCAACCACTTAACACAAAGAGATCACAGATCGACACACGATGTTTTGACGTGGTTTAAATCCTCGAGAGGGAAACACTCCACGGCCCCGGCCAAATAGCTTCTACGGAGCAATTTATTATGCAAAAGAAAGAAAGTTACAAATGAGCTTCTCATAATCGATCAACTAGACAATGACCCTCCATGCTCTTTAAATAGAGATCATGGACCAATTGGGTGTTAAGCCATGGATCAAGGGTAGGTATGATCTAAGAGAAGTTGAGCCACTGGATCATTCTATGTCTAGAACATATCGTGACCGTCGGATTAAGTATTTACAAATGCATGATAATGCATACTAAAGAAACACACTTTACCTAATGGATATATTACACAAGTTGATCTTAATTAACTCCTAAGTGTCTAAATATACTAACATCCCCCCTCAAGAACAACTTGGGATAAGATTGAAGGATTTACAAAAGTGACACTATTAGGAGAAGGAAGGAGGCATTAGAGCCTATCCCCCCTTAATGACAAATTCTTGAACTCTTAACATAGATCGAAGTTTAGAAAACTTCGCTTCTGTGAGAGACTTGGTGAAGATGTCGGCAACTTGATCATCTGTAGGGCAAAAGAGCACTTCAAGAACACGATCATGAACAGGATTTCTGATGAAATGCATGTGTAGCTCAATGTGTTTTCTACATTGATGTAGAACTGGATCTTTGGCGAGCTTGATGGCACTTTGATTTTTGCACCAAAGTGGATTAGGCTGCTGCTACTCAAATCCAAACTCTGAAAGGATCTATCGAAGCCATAAAGCTTCTTGACTGGCATTAACTATGGCTCAATATTCAGCCTCTGCTGAAGAAAGAGAAAGAGCTTGTTGTTTCTTACAAGCCCAAGTGACAGGTCTAGATCGTAGACTGAAAACATAACCTGCAGTAGACTTTCGATCATTAGGATCGTCAGCCCAATCTGAATCAGTGAAACCAACCAACAAAGGTTCCCCCCCTATACTGTAATGAATCCCAAATTGAATGGTAACTCGAATATATCAAAGTATTATTTTAGCTACTTTCCAGTGACTTTCATGAGATGTTTGCATATAACGAGCAACACAACCAACAGCAAAGGAAAGGTCAGGACGAGAATGAGTCAAGTATAAGAGACTACCAACAAGCTAAGAATACAAGGTGGCATCGACTTCAGGTGAAGTACAAGTGGCAGAAAGTTTGACTCCATACTGGAAGGGAGAAGGGGCTGGTGTACAATATTCCATGTGAAAGCGACGAAGAAGGTCACAAGCATACTTAGACTGAGAAAGAAAGATTCCTTCATTGATTTGCAAGACTTGGAGACCAAGAAAATAATGCAAATGTCATAAATCTGACATTTCAAAATTTTGCTTAAGACTGGATTTCACATGGGTTAAAAGCTTAGGGTCACTACTAGTAAGAATAAGGTCATCAACATATAGAACAAGTATGATGAGATAGTTTCCTACTTTCTTGGTATAGACATTGGGGTTAGAATGGCATCTAGAAAAACCAGTGTCAAGGAGAAAGCTATCCATTTTGGCATACCAAGCTCTAGGAGCTTGCTTAAGGCCATATAAGGATCTCTTAAGGCGATAAACAAGGCTAGAGTTATTCTGAACATATCCAGGAGGTTGTTCCATGTAAATTTCCTCTTGTAAATCACCATGTAAGAATGCAAACTTGACATCGATTTGATGGAATTCCTAGTTATGTAAGGTTGCAAGGGAAAGAACAAGGCGGATGGAGTTCATTTTTGCGACAGAAGCAAATGTTTCATTGTAGTCAATCCCTTCAACTTGTGAAAAACCTTTGGCAACTAACCTTGCCTTAAGTCGTTCAACAATTCCATCTGATGCATACTTAGTTCTATAGACCCATTTACATCTGACAAGTTTTCTTCCTTTTGGAAGAGGTACAAGATCCCAAGTATCGTTCGCCATTAAGGAACGATATTCTTCATCCATAGCCGCATCCCAATCTGGATTTCCTGAAGCTTCTGCAAAAGTTTATGGATCATGATTTTCGGAAACTTGAGCCAAAAGAGAAGAGGCTCGTTGAAACTGAGAACGTGTTCGACGTTGATCTCTAGGATCACCAGCAAGATCACTAGCTGCTTCACATGTTGAACAGACCCATCGAGGAAGCACTTGTGTTGGTGCAACTCGAGGAACATAAGCAGGCGGAGGTGGATTTTCATCCTCACTGTCATCATTAGAAACTGGAGTTGGAAATCTGTCAAAGAAGTTGGAAGTAGAAGAAGGCACAATCGCCGAATCAGGTTTGCAGGCCAAATATGGCACAATCGCCGAGTTAGGCTCGCAGGCCAAGAGATTTTCATCAAATTTAACATCTCTTCTAATGATTATATCATGAGAATGTGGTTGAAGAAGTCTATAACTGTAATACCCCAATTTTGATCCTTAGGAAATATTGGCTTCTAATGTAAATATTGTATACACACGTTGTATGTTTCCCTAGCGTGGAGCTCAAGGCCAAGGCCCCGCTAGTTTATGCTCAGATTTTATTTGAACTAGACACGCTTGATATTTTGTTACCCACGTGTTATTAAGCCATGGGATATTGTAAATTGATGTAAATATTTAATATTGAAATAAAATACCAAAACTGGCTATGGAGGCAATGAATGAGAAGGGGCCACGTGTATCCACTAGGGAGTGGTGAGGGGGATATGGGACTAAACCCTAGGCTGCCACATGTCATTATGAGAACCCATTGACTTCCCTAGATGACATTTATGCCTGTTGTAAGGAAGTGATTGAGATTTCAGCCCATGGCTTCAATAGAGCATGGGCAGCCCAGAAATTCGTATGGGTAGTTATGAGCTCTGTTTTCTTGTACAAGAAGTCACTCAACCTCAGGGGAGGTTGCTTCATTCTCATCCCCATTCCATGGTGAAGGAACCCAACATCATTATCCATCAAAAAAAAAACAAGTTTCCAGCAGGGGGAAAACCAGAAATCGCAACTGTGAGAGAACCCACGTTTTGGGAAGCCAAAAACGTCAAGATTTGGTATTGGACAGTGAAATCCAATGGGGGATCCATTGGTATGATCCTTGGGGCGAATGTGAGAGCATGAACTACCCCGAAATCAATAGGAAAATCCAGTTTTTGCAGCTCAGAAAACCAGTGACGGATTTGAGTTATTTGGTGAGCAGAATGGTGAGAAATCAAGTTGGGAATGACTATGCAGAGGTTGGGTATGCTTGATAAACCCAGTGAAGGCTAGGATCTCAAGGATTAGCAGCTGAACCTTTCTATGCACATCCTGAAGAGCACTGGAGGGAAGAGTTGCCTGAGGGGCTGTGTAACAGAGAAGGGGATCTTCCTTGTGTTGGATGTGGTAGGTAATGTGGGTGCCTGACTGTTGAGTTCACTTGAGATGCCTGTAGCTCTGTGGTTGAGCTCACTGGCTTAACGTTACC
The DNA here is from genome assembly GCA_027924585.1 of Larix kaempferi. Lineage (NCBI taxonomy): Eukaryota > Viridiplantae > Streptophyta > Pinopsida > Pinales > Pinaceae > Larix > Larix kaempferi. The sequence goes on from BSBM01000605.1 coordinate 162,773, forward strand.
CTCCTCTATCTTCTTGTATGCTTGATAAACCCAACTGTGTGTTGGCTTACATGGCTGTGAGTGAGACCAGCTAGTTACTCCTTAGTGGATACACAGCCAACTCAGGGGTGATCTCTCAGCTGAAAGAACATAGGCTGGATAGAGATCTATGGTTGGGTGGAACGTTGCCCTCACGTAGCCGGTCGTTGGACATTTACATTTCAAGATAAGTATTCTTGTGAATTAATTTATATACATTATGTGTTCTGCAATGTGTTCAATCTGAATGTTAAATATTCATGGTAATCAAATTGATATGGAATCACCTTTTTGCTTGAGATAAACATGTTGATGCATTCCATCTTGTCTGTGTATTATGTTTAATTCCGCTGTGTTTATATTGAATTGAATCTGCACACAGAAGTTTTTAATTGTTATGAAATTATGAGTAAAAATATTGAGGCTAAGTCTTTACAAAAGCCCGGTGTGTTGTTAACATTTCCTTCCCTGCATTTAATGGGAGAAAGGGACATTACAGAGTGGTATCAGAGCTGCTGGTTGCAGCATTGGGCCTCTATGGGCCAAATCCAATTACAGTCATCTCTGACAGAAAGAAAGATTTCAAATTTTTCCTAGGTGTGTTTTTGAAAAAATTGGTTTAAGTCTATTTCGGAAAGGATTCCCGAATGACTTCCGAAGCTGCGAAAGCATTCGGCGAATTGCTCTGAAACTGCGGAAGCATTCCGCGAGTTTTTCCGCAACACGGAAGAGTTCGGGAAGTCACCCCGAAACTGCGGAAAGAATTCCCTTCCGAAATTTGCGGAAGGAATTATCTTCCGAAAGCTGCGGAAGGATTCCGCGAGTTGTCCCGCAACACGGAAAAATTCGGCGAACTGCTCCGAAAAAGCAGAAAATTTTTCTAAGTGTTCGGCGTCAAAAGGAAGTTTTCGGAAGGAATTCTCTTCCGAAATTTGCGGAAGGAATTCTCTTCCGAAATTGCGGAAGGGATTCTCTTCCGAAATTTGCAGAAGAGTTCCGCGAATCTTCCCGAAACTGCGGAAGCCTTCCGCGAATGGCTCCGCAACTGCGGGAGCATTCGTCGAATCGCTCCGCAACGGAAGCATTCCGCGACTGCGAGAGCATTCGCCGAATCGCTCCACAACTGTGGAAGCATTCGGCGAATTGCTCCGCAATTGCAGGAGCGTTCGACGAATCGCTCCGCAACGGGAGCATTCGCCGAATGGCTCCGCAATTGCGAGAGCATTCGCCGAATGGCCCCGCAACTGCGGGAGCCTTCGCTGAATTGCGGGAGCGTTCGGTGAACCGTCCTGCAATGGCGGCAAAAAAAGTGACCAAAACTTGATTTTTGGATAGAAGGAACATCCGGGCTCAGAATGGAATGATTCCTGTGGGGCTCGGAGGCCTTTGACGAAGGCCATGAAAGAACCAGTGAAAACCCCGAGCCCATTACAATCCGATTTGACAGAAAATGGATAATAGTGACTTTTGAAGGACGGAGTCCCGAGGCTTGACGGAAGGTCGGTTTGAGCTGAAATTGATCAGGCGCAGCCATGAAGCAGGCACGATGTTAAGTTCAGAATCTTGGAGCCAAACTCAAGGGATGTGAAGTCGAGGTGAGTAAGAAGGCCAAAAAGCACTATTCCGAACCACTTTTTCGGGATTTTGAAAAGCTGGTGGACAGTAAAAGTGACCCTAGATGTGGGAATCAAAAAAATTACTGAACTAGACATTTCATATTCTCATTAAAACGGACAGTTTCCGTTAGACGAAGATTTCTCAGAAATGCACCGTTTGGGAGATGGGCATTTTTGGCCCAAAATTTGGAATTTTGGAAAAATGTGAAAAGTGAGAAGTAGTAAAACCCAGAAATTCATAAAAGATGAATGGTGCATCGGAATTGAAATCCGTGAATTGCTGAGTGTTCCTTGTTATATGGACTAACTTCGCCCGATAGATAAGTTTTTGTGATTCCTCACATATTTTCTTCCACAGGTGGCTGAAGTTGGCCGTCTGGACGAAAATACAACTGTGTAAAATGTACAGAATTATTGGTAAGAGTTGTCATTTTTGAAACAACGTTGTTTCCACACCCGATGTTGGAATGGAGCACGGGGACAGGCATTGGAAAGCTTGTCTAGCAGGGAATAGTGGTGTATGACTAGAATTGGAATGAAGTTATCATACCCCACAAATAATTAGGGCAGAAATGTACCAGCGACTGTCTCGACAAATTATCGATAAATATGGGCAATTTCCAGAATTGCTTGAATGGGCAAGGGAAAGGAATGCATAGCAACTGTGTGAATTATTCCATGAGTTCTATTATGTTAAATATTGATTCTGTATATTTCTATATGCATTCTTATGATGTCTGACAAATATTTCATAATGCACAGTGTTTGCAGCTCATAAAATTTATAATTGTAGCAGAGGTAGCATACAGGAAAGATGGTGACCATAAATGATGCTCAAGATCCTTATGAACATGAAGAAGACGTTCTAGGAGAAAATGTGCATGAAGGGAATGCGGAGACTGAATCCAATGGGAGAAGGGAGAAGGTGACTCCTCAGAATTTGGTTGAAACCATGGTGAGCTTCAATAAAAGATTGATGAAGGCTCAAGAAGAACAACACCAACTCAACGCTGCTATTTTTCATAGCCTCACTGATATGCAGCATAAGATAAACCTTGGGTCCAACCCAAGCAATATGGGTGAAGAAGGAAGAGATGCAGGGAGTCATTCTAGAGGTCGTTCAAAGAGGAGGACTCCAAGCCCAAGGAAGAGTTCGGTGAGCAGAAAACATAAAACACCTTCATCAAGGTCTTCTTCCAGCAGGTCGTGTGACTCCAAATGTTCTAGGAGAAGTCCAAGACATGCACCTAAGAGATTGGATGGAAGAAAGAAGTTCAAGGGCATCCCACAGGGAGAATTCAGGAAGGCAAGACCTCACAAATTTGATGGGGAAGGCAAGACTGGCCAAGAGGAAAAAGCATGGCTTCTTGGAATGAAGAAATACTTAAGAATTCAAAACTACTCAGGAAATGAGAAAGCCAGAATTGCCATTTACAACTTAAATGGTAGAGCTTCCATTTGGTGGGACAATTTATTGCAAGTGAAAAGAATTAATGAAAGAAGGATCAGTTGGAAAAGATTTAAGAGGTACTTCAAGGAGAAATACCTTTCTGCTAGGTATTATGACGGTAAGAGAAAAGAGTTTAATGAACTCAGGTTGGGACTGAAATCTATGGAAGAGCATGTCCACAAATTCTTGGAATAACTGAGGTATGTTGACTATATCAAAGATGAGAGAGTAAAAATCCAATACTTTCTTGGGGGTCTACCTCAGAGTTTCAGAGATCGTATTGAGTTTGTTAATCCACCAAGTTTGGATGAAGCCATTAGGATGACAATGCACTGCTATGAGCAAAATAAAGGAAAAACAGAGGCTAACCCAGCATGGAAAGGAAAGCCAAGAGGGAAGCTTGATAAAAAGAAGGATGGCTTCAAGCCACCATTCAGAGGTCAGCCTAGAACCTTTCCACAGGGGCAACAAGCAAGGAGTGGATTCAAACCAGCAGTGGCAGTAGACAAAGCATCAAAGGGACCACTTCAGTGTTGGGGATGTGGAGAAAACCACATGTTGAAGGATTGTCCACATCGAAAAAACAATTCTCGAAAGTTGAACAACCTGAAGGGAGTAGCTACGGTGGAGGACATGGCAAGGGCAACACCTCAGATTTATGCAGCATTGGATAATCACCAAGCAGACCATCAATCATCAGTGGTGGAAGTCGAAGGTAAGATTGCTATGCAATCTATTTATGTTTTGATTGATCCAGGATCTACTCATAGTTATGTTTCTCCAAAAGTTGTTGAAGGTCGTTTTCTTAGAAAAATGAAGCATAACAAGTCTTGGCTAGTGCAACTAGACACGGGAACCAAGAGAAAAGTAAGTGAGGTAGTGATGGAGTGTCCCATAAAATTGAATGGACTCCACACATATGCTGAATTGAATGTGTTACCATTAGGATCCTATAATGCATTAATTGGCATGGATTGGTTAGAAAAACATAGAGCCAAATTGGACTATTATGAGAAAGCACTTGAGTGCATTGATGAAAAGGGAAGGTCAACATTGGTAAAAGGGATTCCCAAGCAAGTTTCAATAAGGCAGATTTCAGCCCTGCAATTGAAAAAGTTTTATAAGAAGGGTTGTCAATTATATGCAGTCCATATGCCAGATTCATTAGAGGACAAAGGACCAAGACTAGAAGACTTCGGGATATTGCAAGAGTTCCAAGATGTGTTTCCGGATGAGGTACCAGGGTTGCCACCAACGAGAAATATTGATTTTACCATCGATCTTGTTCCAAGGGCAGCGCTGAATTCCAAAGCTCCTTATAGAATGAGTACACCGGAGTTGGTGGAATTGAAGATACAGCTGCAAGAATTAATGGATAAAAGGTATATCAGGCCTAGTGTGTCCCCTTGGGGAGCACCGATGTTATTTGTCAAGAAGAAAGATGGGACTTTAAGGCTGTGTATTGATTACAGGCAGCTCAATAAAGTGACAGTTGAGAACAAGTATCCATTACCAAGAATTGATGACTTGTTTGATCAAATGAAGGAAGCCAAATTATTTTCAAAGATTGACTTGAGGTCTGGCTGCCATCAAGTGAGGATTAAAGAAGAAGACATTCACAAGACGGCTTTTAGAACTAGATATGGTCATTATGAGTTCACTATGGTTCCATTTGGCCTTACCAACGCACCTGCCACATTCATGTGTCTCATGAATAGTGTATTCAGCAAATATTTGGATAAGTTTGTGATTGTGTTTTTAGATGACATTCTTGTCTATTCAAGAAATGAAGAAGAACATGAGGAGCATCTAAGAATGGTGTTGCAAGTTCTTAGAGAACATCAGCTGTGTTCCAAGTTAAGCAAGTGTGAATTCTATCAAAAGAGGATTCAATATTTGGGTCACGTCATTTCAGAAGAAGGAATTGCAGTGGATCCGGAGAAGATTAATTCCATCATGGATTGGCCAACTCCAAGAAATGTTTCAGATGTTAGATCTTTTATGGGCCTTGCTGGTTACTACAGAAGGTTTATTGAAGGATTCTCCAGGATAGCTCATCCGATCACTTCATTGCAAAGGAAGAACATCAAATTTGTATGGTCTGAAAAATGTGAGAAAATTTTTCAGAAATTAAAGGAGTTACTTACCAGTGCTCCTGTTTTGAAGATAGCAGATCCAAGGAAGGATTTTGTAGTGTGCACAGATGCTTGCATTGAAGGACTAGGTGGGGTTCTCATGCAAGAAGGAATTGTGATTTGCTATGAATCCAGGAAATTAAAAGAGCATGAAAAGAATTATGCCACACATGATTTAAAATTAGCAGCCATAGTGCATGCTCTTAAGATGTGGAGGCATTACTTGATGGGAAGAAGATTCGAGCTTAGAACAAACCACATGAGCCTGAAGTATTTGTTTGAGCAGCCAAACTTGAATGCTAGGCAAGCTAGATGGATGGAATTTCTTTGTGAATTTGATTTTGAAATTAAACATGTAAAAGGGAAGGAGAATAAGGTTGCAGATGCTCTTAGCATAAAATTTCATGTTTCAGCAGTAAGTATGTGCAAATCAGATTTGAAAACAAGAGTTCTTGAAGCCCCAAACGGTGACGAAACTTGCCTTCAAATTAAAGAGAAGTTGCAGCACGGTAATGTGGATGAAAAGTGTGCAAGATATCAGCTGGGTGAAGACAGTATCCTCATCTACAAAGATAGGTTGTACATTCCAAATAATGCAGATTTGAAGAAACTAGTGATGGATGAAATACACCAAATGCCGTACTCTGGAAACCCAGGATATCAGAAGACTATAACAGCGGCAAGAAAGCAATACTTTTGGAATGGGATGAAGAAGGACATAGCTGAGTACATTGCTAGGTGTCAGAAGTGCCAACAAGTCAAGGCAGAACACCAACATCCAGCAGGGTTAATGCAGCCCTTACCCATTCCGGAATGGAAGTGGGAAGTGATCTCCATGGATTTTATAACAGGTCTACCCATGACAGTGAAGAAGCATGATTCAATCATGGTTGTGGTGGATAAGCTATCGAAGGTAGCTCACTTTACCGCAGTAAAGTCCACTCACAAGGCTAGTGACATTGCGAACATCTTCATGAGAGAGATATTCAAATTGCATGGATTGCCTAAGGCAATAATTTATGATCGTGATACAAAGTTCACCTCCAATTTCTGGAAGGGATTATTTCAGGAATTGGGAACTAAATTGAATTTCAGTACAGCTTACCATCCTCAAACGAACGACCAAACCGAGAGGGTGAATCAGGCTCTTGAAGACATGCTGAGAATGTATGTGATGGACAAACCATCCAAGTGGGAAGATTATTTACACTTGGTTGAATTTGCATTCAATAATGGACACCATGCATCCTTGGGAATGAGTCCATTTGAAGCATTGTATGGTAAGGGATGCAGGACGCCAGTGAATTGTGACGGCCCAGTAAACAGGGTAGTGCTTGGACCAGAGATGATCAAGGAAATGGAACAGAAAATTGTTAAGATCGGGCAGAATTTAAAGGCAGCTCAGGACAGGCAAAAGAGTTATGCAGATTTGAAAAGAGTACATAAGGAATTTCAGATTGGGGATCATGTTTATTTGAGAGTGAAACCAAGGAAGAGTTCCCTCAAGTTGGGGAGTTGTGCCAAGTTGCCACCCAGATATTGTGGGCCATTTGAAGTCCTTGATAGGATAGGGCCAGTTGCATATAGAATTGCATTGCCTGCTAACATAAGAGCTCATAATGTTTTCCATGTATCTTTGCTTAAGAAGTATGTACATGATCCTAATCATATGATTGATTGGAATGTGATACAGGTGGAACCCGAGGGAGAGTTCCAAGTAGAACCTATGCGCATCCTCGACAAGAAAGTCACATTGCTCCGGAACAGAGCCATCGGGCAGGTAAAGGTTCAATGGGAGCACCTTAGTCCCGATGAGGCTACATGGGAGATAGAGGATGCCATGAGGGAGGCATTCCCATTTTTGTTCAGTTTTGAGAACACCGAGGACGGTGTTGTTATAAGGGGGAGGAGAATGTAATACCCCAATTTTGACCCTTAGGAAATATTGGCTTCTAATGTAAATATTGTATACACACGTTGTATGTTTCCCTAGCGTGGAGCTCAAGGCCAAGGCCCCGCTAGTTTATGCTCAGATTTTATTTGAACTAGACACGCTTGATATTTTGTTACCCACGTGCTATTAAGCCATGGGATATTGTAAATTGATGTAAATATTTAATATTCAAATAAAATACCAAAACTGGCTATGGAGGCAACGAATGAGAAGGGGCCACGTGTATCTACTAGGGAGTGGTGAGGGGGCTATGGGACTAAACCCTAGGCTGCCACATGTCATTATGAGAACCCATTGACTTCCCTAGATGACATTTATGTCTGTTGTAAGGAAGTGGTTGAGATTTCAGCCCATGGCTTCAATAGAGCATGGGCAGCCCAGAAATTCGTATGGGTAGTTATGAGCTCTGTTTCTTGTACAAGAAGTCACTCAACCTCAGGGGAGGTTGCTTCATTCCCATCCCCATTCCATGGTGAAGGAACCCAGCATCATTATCCATAAAAAAAAACGAGTTTCCAGCAGGGGGAAAACCAGAAATCGCAACTGTGAGAGAACCCACGTTTTGGGAAGCCAAAAACGTCAAGATTTGGTATTGGACAATGAAATCCAATGGGGGATCCATTGGTATGATCCTTGGGGCGAATGTGAGAGCATGAACTACCCCGAAATCAATAGGAAAATCCAGTTTTTGCAGCTCAGAAAACCAGTGACGGATTTGAGTGATTTGGTGAGCAGAATGGTGAGAAATCAAGTTGGGAATGACTATGCAGAGGTTGGGTATGCTTGATAAACCCAGTGAAGGATAGGATCTCAAGGATTAGCAGCTGGACCTTTCTATGCCCATCCTGAAGAGCACTAGAGGGAAGAGTTGCCTAAGGGACTGTGTAACAGAGAAGGGGATCTTCCTTGTGTTGGATGTGGTAGGTAATGTGGGTGCATGACTGTTGAGTTCACTTGAGATGCCTGTAGCTCTGTGGTTGAGCTCACTGGCTTAGAGTTACCCTCCTCTATCTTCTTGTATGCTTGATAAACCCAACGGTGTGTTGGCTTAGTATAGCTGATGACCGGAACCATGGCTGTGAGTGAGCCCAGCTAGTTACTCCTTAGTGGATACACAGCCCAGCTCGGGGGTGATCTCTCAGCTGAAAAAACATAGGCTGGATAGAGATCTATGGTTGGGTGGAACGTTGCCCTCACGTAGCCGGTCGTTGGACATTTACATTTTGAGATAAGTATTCTTGTGAATTAATTTATATACATTTTGTGTTCTGCAATGTGTTCAATCTGAATGTTAAATATTCATGGTAATCAAATTGATATGGAATCACCTTTTTGCTTGAGATAAACATGTTGATGCATTCCATCCTGTCTGTGTATTATGTTTAATTCCGTTGTGTTTATATTGAATTGAATCTGCACACAGAATTTTTTAATTATTATGAAATTATGAGTAAAAATATTGAGGCTAAGTCTTTACAAAAGCCCGGTGTATTGTTAACGTTTCCTTCCCTGCATTTAATGGGAGAAGGGGACATTACAATAACTTTTTACATCTTCAGAATATCCAACAAATATGCACTTTTCACTTTTAGGCTGCAATGCTTTCCGTTTTTCATTCGGAATGTGAGCCCATGCTTCACTACCAAACACACGGAAGTGACTTACATCTAGTTTAATTTTACTCTATGCTTCTTCTGGTGTGATACCTTGTAAAGCTTTAGTGGGGGTGCAATTAACTATGTAATTTGCACAATTTATGGCTTCAGCCCAAAATTGAAGACTTAGTCCCTTAGATTGGATCATACAATTAGCCATTTATTTTAAAGTGCGGTTCTTCTGTTCAGCTACACCATTTTGTTGTGGTGTATATGGAATAGTGTGTTGTTGTTGGATTCCTTGTTCAGTGCAGAAAGTAGTGAAATTTTTGTTAACATATTCTCCTCCATTGTCGAATCTTAACTTAATAATTTGATGACAAGATTATTTTTCAACAAGGGCCTTATAGACCAAGAACATGTTAAATACTTTGCTCTTAAGTTTTAGGAAATAAACCCAAGTGCGTCTGGAGTAATCATCAATGAAAGTTAAGAAATATTTGAAACCAGAAAATGAAGCAGATGGAAGAGGACCACACAAGTCACTATGCACAAGCTCCAAGGGAATAGAGGCATGCCAAGAGGCACGCTTGTCAAAACTGTCCCGATGATGTTTTCCGAGTACACAACCAGAACAAACACCATCCCTACAAGATACCATCAGAAGACCTGTCACCATATTTTCTTTACATGGTTGTTGCAATGAGCGATAATTTAAGTGACCAAATCGCTCATGCCAAAGTTTGCTCAAGTTATCACTATGAGCAACAAAAACTGAAAGAAAAGGTGATGACCCAAAGTTGTTAAATTTGTACAACCTGGTAATATCATCAACAATTTCGGTAGCTAGGACATGTTGAGGATCTTTAAAATCCTTGATTACAACTTGGTGAGGTGTAAACGTCACAGTTTTACCTTCACCAGAATGAGTGATTTGATAGACTGATAACAAATTGCAGGAAATTCATGGAACACATAGTACATCACTAAAATAACCATTATCTACTGGAACTGTTTCAGATCCTACAACACTTAGAGATCTATCATCACCAACAAATATTTGTTTGGTGTTACATTCATGCATAGTAGAAAAGATGGCTTGATCCTTAGCCATATGATAAGATGCTCCAAAATCAATGAGCCATTCATTTGAAGTAGGAGAAGAAGATGCAGTATAAGAATAAACAGAAGCACAAAGTGCATGTCCATGAGAGTTAGATTCTGAAGGCGAATCTAGGCTAATGTGGTTCTTCTTCATTGCTGCTTCCAAGGTTGCCATCTTCTTGAAACACTTAGATTCATCACGATTATCTTTCCCGCAATAGTTGCAATGACGCTCAGTCTTTTTTCCTTTTGGCTTGGATCCTTTGTCATTTTTTATAGAAGGAGCTGACTAAGAGGGTTTGGGACCCTTGCTTGACTTATTATTGCGAAAATTTTGTTTCTTGGGAGGCTTGGACTTGTCTTTCTGTTGGGACAATAAGGCTTTCCCATATGATCTGTATTGTTGATCATTCTAAGATGGATGAGCTTATCTTGCTCTCTAATCAAGGAATCACAAAAGGATTCAAGACTGGGCTCTTGATAGCTAGCTGCATTCAAGGATTCTTTCATGGAGTAAAATGTAGATACAAAAACAGAATATGCAGGTCTAAGTTTTGAAAGAATATGATAAATGCATTGTTTGTCTTCCCTCTTAATCTTGCATTCTTCACATAAGAGTTTAAGAATTTTGTACTTAGATAAATAATCTTGAATGCATGAAAAATCACTTAGATTTAAAGAAATCAACTCATTTTCGAGTTGATGATCTCGAATTTCATTGTGTTTACCAAACACAGCTTCCAACTTATCCCAAGTAGTATCAATTTCATCAATTCCAGATATGTGGAATCACAAATCAGTAGAGATTGACATCTCAATCAATCCACGAACTTCGTCACATCTATTTGCCCATTTTATTTTCCTATCATCATCAGTGGGTTCTGTTTCTTTCTCTGCGGTAATTCTAAAAAGTCCCATACTTCGTAGAACATCCTCCATACGAGATTTCCATGAGAAATAGTTGGAACTGGTAAGTAGAATATCACAAGGGGTGGTCATATTGTAAATTAATGGTTGTAAAAACAAAAACCAATGGTCTGGATGCGAAGAGCTCAAAAAAATAGGTAGTTTAAAAAAAACGGCACTGAAAACTGACTCGATATGATGAAGTTATGTTTGAACAAAGAAAATGTTAAAGATGTCCCCAATAATGATGTGACAGATAAAGAATGTCTAGCTAAAAAAAAGAACCCTTCTCTTCCCAAGATGAACCTTTCAAATCACTTTATAAGAAAGTTGCTTTAAGTGAATCACTTTTGTAAAATAATTGATTTTCACTTTTACAATGATGTTACTTTAAATAGTGCAGCAAAAAAAGGAACTTAAGTGACTTACTTTTTATTTTTATTATTTAAGTGAGATGCACTTTTACAATAAAGTAACTTAAAATTAGAAATTTCATGCACCTTTGTTTAAAAGTAACTTAATAAGACTTGAACTCAAGACCTATTAAGGAATAAAACAACTTTGAACCAAGTGAACTAATGTTAAAAGGTACGTAAAAGAAGAGAAGGAGGAAGGGTTTTTTTTTTTTTTTACTCTTCTCTCTCGGTTTCCGTGCTTGCCTCTTTTCCTGCAAATCACACCACAAACCGAAACAAAAAAAACTTTTCCACACTTTTGGGGTTAGATCCCGTTAGTTTTCCCAGAAAGTTTACATTTTCTCTCTGTTTCTGATTTGTCGAGATCGCACAAGGTGTAAGACAAAGAGCATACGCAGCCGAGAAAAACCCTTTCCCTTTCTGTTTCTGATTCGCCGAGATCGCACAAGGTGAACGACAAAGAGCATACGCAGACAAGGAAAGCAACAATCCGAAACTAAAAAAAATCTAATAATAAAAACTGATTTCCCAATAGAAACGGCGCTCCGGATGCAATGGAACAGCTCCCACAGCCCAGAAATGCACAGAAATTCCAGAACCAGAAACCCTTCCAAGTTTCGGCAACACCAGTTCAAGATCTAGATCATAACCGGAAGCGGCTCTTCATAAAAGCTCTGATACCATGTTTGGGTACACAGGGTGTTCCTAACAAACCGAACACCTAGAGCAACCACTTCACACAAACAGATCACAGATCGACACACGATGTTTTGACGTGGTTTAAACCCTCGAGAGGGAAACACTCCATGACCCCGGCCAAATAGCTTCTACATAGCAATTTATTATGAAAAAGAAAGAAAGTTACAAATGAGCTTCTCATAATCGATCAACTAGACAATGACCCTCCATGCTCTTTAAATAGAGATAATGATCCAATCAAGTGTTAAGCCACGGATCAAGGGTAGGTATGATCTAAGAGAAGTTGAGCCGTCGGATCACTCTATGTCTAGAACATATCGTGACCGTCGGATTAAGTATTTACAAATGCATAATAATGCATACTAAAGAAACACACTTTACCTAACGGATATATTACACAAGTTGATCTTAACTAAATCCTAAGTGTCTAAATATCCTATCAACTTTGTCTAGATTTAGATGCCATATTGCTAAAATAACTAACTCTTATGAGATGGGACTTTCCAAATCCTCGTTATCTTCATTGGAAAGTGCAGGCTAGATATTTTCTAGCATTGCCTCCCTTGCCTCCTTAGATTGGTTATGGAAAAAGGTAGTATTATGATCCCCAACATTGAGTGACAAGGATTTGGATTTTAATCTCCAATCCTCCTCCTCCCACCTACTGATCTCTAAGAGCTGTACATTGAGATTCTTATTCTGATGTAGAATCTCTGGGGTTATTTCTATCACCCTTTCCATGTTGACTTATAGCGAGTCCAACTCTTTCTGGGTTGTTATATTTTGAAGATCTAGGGATTGAAAATGGTGTTTGGCCCACTGCTTGAGAGCTGCTTTAACAAGTCTCAATTTTGATTCCCAAACATAGGTTGGGGATCCATTAATCCTCGAAGACCATGATTCTTGGACAATCTTTTGCACTTCATGATGTAACCATTGTGGGTTGAAATGGAAGGGGATAGGACCTAATTATTTTGGAAGGTTAATAGTTAATTCAATAGGCCTATGATCTGAGACTACCAAAGGGAGGATTTTCGCGTGACCCATAAACCCTTTTTGAAAAAAAGAACTGTGAACCAAATACCGATCAATCCTGACAGCTATATGGCTTAGCTCAATATGCCTATTCGACCAAGTGAAAGTGTTTTTTTGGAATAATATCCACTAGATCAAAGTCCGAGATGAAGTCCTCGATATTTTCCCTGAAAGGATTCCTCTTTTGCGCTCTTTGATTGATATAGTTGCATTGAAATCCCTCGCCACAACACTACATGGATGGAAACTCAAAACCCTTAAATATCTCCAAAAGGGATCGTTTTTCCCATACAGAACGTGCCCATAAACATTACAAATTTAAATATTTTCCTTTGTCTCCATATCTTCAAGCTCAGTTAAGAGCCAATGATCATTCTCCATGGAAATAAAATCATAAACTTCTTAATGTCCCACATGGTCGCCAATGACGGAAGCTCCTCTCCCACTTACTTCATAATATTTTCCATCTATCGATGATTTAGAAAGTTGGAAACATTCCTCTACAGGTTCCATTTTTGTCTCCTAGATTAGGAGGATATAAGGCTTGTGTTTATAGGCAAAATTCCTTATTGCTTCTGTCCACCTCCCATATCCCTGCAATTCCAAGAGACAATCAACATTATTTATTGATTATTCAGTTTAATTTGCCTCTTCCTTCTTCTCTATGATCTTTTGAGTTATTGTTGGGTTCTATAACCTTGACATGCCTATCAAGCGAAGCTTGTTACCGTAGGATTTTCTCTTTTGATGCCTTCTCCTCTCATTGTTGTTTTAAGGTTCTCTTTCCTGCCTTTTTTTGTGTGGATATCTAACCTCCTTCGAATCATCTATGGAATCCTCCTAAGGTTTCTTAGCCTTTTGGCGAGTGACTACCCCTCCCATTTTGGATGCCTCGCTTCCTTATGAGTTATTTACTTCTTGGAATGGTTCTTGAGGAATAAGAGGGATATATTTTCCCATGCCTATTTCTTCAATGACTGGCATTCCAACGGAGGCTAGAAGATACACTTCCTTGGATCAATTCTCTTATGTGTCTTGAATCTCTATTGCTTCCCCCTCTTCCACAATAGGCACTTGTGAACTCGATTCAATTGAAGCATTCTCGTGATTCTCCTATTCCCCAACTTGTCCCCCATATTCTGCGATGGATAAGATTTGGAACTGGTTTGTTGAGGGAGGCAATAGAGGGTTATCCTTAACAAGGGGTCCTGGATTCCCCCTCCCCTTTTTCAAAACTTGTTGCCATCCTTCCTCTTGTTCATTAACTGGTTCCTTAATTGGAGCTTTTGGGCAATTTATGGAAAAGTGGCCATACACATGGCACACTTTGCACTTGAAAGGTAGTTTCTCATAGTCAAGCTTCTAAACACAAGTCCATCCACCCGTAGTAATATTTACAATTCTGGGATCCCTTTTTCCAAATCTACTTCCACACAAATTGGGGCACAAGCAAACATTGGGGGTTTTGGCTCAGATCTATCAATGTATTGCCCCAAAGAGTTACATATAGTTGCCAAGTCCTCATCTGAGGAGCATTGAAGAGGTAGATGAGGAAGCTTTACCCACACCGAGAAAGCTTAAGGAATGTCTTTTTCTAGATCAAAGGACGTGTTCCACTTGTTGAGATACACCCCCATAAAGTAGGGACCATTTAGAAAGATGAGACCTCTATCCTCCGTTTTCTCAAAGAGGAAAGCATAATAGACTTTACCGCATAAGTGATGGTGCATCCTACTAGAGATGAGAGTGCTCTAGTTTTTGTCTAACCAATCCTCCATGGCTCTTGGGAAAGGCCATAATTTGGTAAATAGTCCCACCAATCCTCATTCAAAAAAGTGAAGAGCCTTCCTTTTTGTAGCAGCGGAGGAGAGCCTGACCTCTGACACTAAAGCTAGTTTCACGAATCTTGAAGAGGGAGTCGTTGATCCATAAGGGAGAGGAAGATGAGAGGCTACCAAACCTCTAAAAGCTTCATCGATGCTCTGATTCGCCGCCTTGGGATATGGATTAGGGGGCGGATCTATTTGGTAAACAAAATGCTGCAAGAGAAAATGCACCACCATTACTAGGGTTTTGTGGATGCAGTTTTCATATTTCTCTCTTGTATCCTAATTTTAATATATTTTTATAAGCAATTAAAAAAAGTACAATCTTTAAGTGCTAACATTGAAATATTGTTTTATTAAGTTGGTATTTTGGTTTCTTTTGTTTTGCTAGTCAAGGGCTATTCAAAAAACTATTTTTTGTAAATATACTGAGAATGTAATTCTCATATATATATATATATATATATATATATATAATTGAAGTACTTTTTGTTGAAAGTAGTTGTATTTGACACTACAACAAATTTACATGGTATATATTTAAACTTTTGATTGTATTATGTTTATATATCCAAAAAATACACTAATAAATTAACTAAATTTTGAATTGGAATATATATTTTTATTTTTTATCATAAATATCAATATAATAAATTTTAAAAAATATTAAATAAAATCATTTATAGAACAAATATTACAAATAGTTAATTTGAATCTAAGTATGTATGCTTCCACAGTATTCAATCATTGTGTTAAGACTTCTGGAGTGCGACTGCGTAAAAAATTAGAAA
Source organism: Larix kaempferi (assembly GCA_027924585.1). NCBI lineage: Eukaryota > Viridiplantae > Streptophyta > Pinopsida > Pinales > Pinaceae > Larix > Larix kaempferi. The sequence goes on from BSBM01000605.1 coordinate 178,318, forward strand.
GACTGAAACGTTTCGAGTAGACACTCAACCAAACCATGAAAAAATTATTAAATAGAATACCCAAAGAAAGAATGAAGGATCCAAATTCACGGTCAACCAAAAATGAATTTTTAATTAAATACTTCAAAAATAAAATAAATACAGTCAACAAAGTTAAAGTTAAAATGAAAATAAATATTAATAAATTAAATCAATTTCAAATGAGTAAGTTAAAAATAATTGATAAAAAATAAAAAAAATAAAATTAAGATATTAAGATTAAAAAAAAGGAGAAAAAATTATCTAAAAACTACTAAAAAGTTGATTTGTTATTAATTATAAAGAGATAAAATTTAGAGATGGAAAGGAAACATTGAATAGAATAACAAAAATCAAAGTTGGAGATTAATTGAAATTTTAATTGAAGAAAGGGGAGTTTTGAGATGATTTATTTTGGTTTTGAAATCAATTGTAAATTAGTTAATATGGTCATGTGGGATAAAAATAAGTTCTTTTTTGAAACTTTTGTCATATCCGTTATCTTATACGATTGTAAAGTATGGGGTTGCAACATTTTTAGAGATTCTTATAGAAATATTGAGCAAATCCAAAAGCATTTTATAATTTATAACCTCAAAATTAAAAGCAATACGCTTTATCATATTCTCCTCGTAGAAGTAGGTCTTTCCCCCATCGAGAGTGTGGCTATGACTAGGTACCTGGTGTGCAAGCACACGATAAATAACATGGGAGATGAGAGACTTCCTAAAATTGCTTTAAATCAAATCAAAACCACTTGTGCCTCAAACGAGGTTGGTGTAAAGATACCATGGCTTGGTTAAACTATTGGGGCATTGATGAAAATAACACTTTGCAGAATATCAATAATTTCAAAAATATTATTACATCCAAGTTTAAAGAGAAAATGTGGTGCAAAAAATATTTAGAGGTTAAAAGAAAATCAAGATACTATAAAGAGGTCATTAACCCTAATATGGAAGATCAAAAGTATATATTGGTATTAACTAGTTCAAAGAAGAAAATTAATATAGCCAAGATAAGAACGAACTCTCATGAGCTCCATAGGGAAACATGGGATTGATCAATTCGTGGGCGGAAAATGATTTTCCATCTTTGTGAGTCTATGAGCATTGAGGATGAAAATCACTTTCTCTTAGAGTGCCCTACTTACACCCACATTAGATCTTAGTTTCATAGCATTTGCTACAATACAAACATTTCTAACCTCCTAACTTACCAAAACTATAGTGAGCTAGGAAAGCTTCTTTTCAAGCTTTTTGAGCATAGGAATAAATTTTTAAAGCAAACCAAATAATTCTCTTCTCTCTTCCTAAAGTCCAATAGACCAAAGTTGGTCTCAATGGACGTCAATCATCATCATCATCATCAAAAATTATTTTAGGTTTTCTTTTTCATGTTGTTAGGGTTTTTGGGTTAGGGGTATTTTCCTTTTTCATATAGTTAGGGTTAGGATTTTCTTTTTCATGTTGTCAAGGTTTTTGGGTTAGGGGTATTTTCCTTTTTCATATAGTTAGGGTTAGGGTTTTCTTTTTCATGTTGTCAGGGTTTTTGGGTTAGGGGTATTTCCTTTCATATGGTTAGATTTTAGGGTTTTCTTTTCATGTTGTTAGGGTTTTTTTTCTTCATATTTTTAGGGTTTCTTTTTTTAGGTTGTTAAGTTTTTTTTGGTTTGTTTGATCAATATAGGAAGTGTCATAAGAATAAGTATAATTCGAGTAAATTGGGTATTTTTGCAATTACTATATCCAAATTGGTTTACCTATTGCTATGACAAACTGGATCATGGCATGTGTTACATCTGCACATTTCTCGGCCCTCATCAATGGATCTCCTACTAGCTTCTTTAGGAGCACCAGGGGCCTTAGACAGGGCTTCCCTTTATCTCCTTTACTCCTTTTATTGGTCATTGAAGGTTTAAGCAGATTGATCCATACTATTAGAGATGAAGGATTATTAAAAGGGATAAAAAATTCAACAAATGTTTTTATCACACATTTATTTTTTGTAGATGATGTGGTTTTATTTGGTAGGGGATCTGTGGTTGAGTGGGAATATTTTGCTGAGATTATTAAATTATTATGTGCAACAACTGAGATGGAGGTCAGTGTCTGCAAGTCAGCTTTTATTTGCCATAATGTAGATGATCTTGCTTTAAGACAAATTTATGGTTTCCTCCCATATCAGATTACTAGGTTGACAGAAGGATTCAAATATATGGGTTATTTTTTGAAACCAAATGGCTACAAGGTAAAGGACTGGCTTTGGCTGGTAAAAACGTTTGAGAAGAGGATTGGGAATTGGAGTTATAAACTATTTCCTTTGGGGGCTAGACTGACCTTTTTAAAGCAGTTCTTGTTGGCATTCCAGCATATTAGTTCTCTTTGGCTCACATTCCACAAACTATTATAAAGATGCTTAGGAGACTAATTTTTAATTTCTTATGGGTTGGTTCTGCTGAAGGATAAAAAATCCACCATGCAAGCTGTGAGAGACTTTCTAGACCTAAATATCTAGGAGGATGGGATATCAAGAATTTGGATTGGTTCATCACTTCCCTTAGCATAAAGAGTATGTGGAGGGGCCTTTTCGAGAAGGGACTTTGGTGTGAGGTTATCCATGGTAAATATATTAAGGGGAATCTATTACAGTGGATAAGGGATCCAAACAAAACTATAAGGAATTTTTCAAACTTTTGGTGTGGGTTTATTAAGGCTTTTTCATGGATCAATAATGGGCTTATCTGGAAGGTGGGGTCAAGAACAAACATCTTGATTGGGATTGACCCAATCATTGGGAATGAGGATAATTAAATTTTATCTCCATATCTTTTTGAGTATCTTTCAGAGTTGAGATTTATTACACTTGCACATATTAAAAGAGCAACTTGGCTTCAGCGTTCATATTCATACTGGTTAACAGCTGTGGATCTGGGACTGGGCAACATCTAGCCTGAAGAATGGGAACAATACATTTCATATCTAAACTCTGCAAGACTGAGATTAAGCTTAGAGGTTGATGAGTTACTCTGGTCATACAATCAGATAAACATACAGGTTTCTGCCAAAGTTGCTTATTCTTCAATTGCTGCTAATGACAATTTTGTTGTACCAAAATGGTGGTATAAAAAGTTATGGAAGTGGCACATATCAATGAAAATTAAATGTTTTATGTGTCTGGATTTTGAGAATTGCTTGTTGAATTGGGATAACTTATTGCTTAGAGGCTGGAATGGACCGACCAAACATATGTATTTTATGTAGATCTAGTGCAAAAAACTATTGATCATATATCACAAGTGTGGGGAAAGGAATCTGTAGATAAAATTTGTCTATCTTTGCACAAAACTTGTCATGGACACAGATCTCTTCCTACATTTACATGTTGGGAAGTGTGGAAGGCCATAAACTATGCTATATTTGAAGGTAAATATTTGAACATTTTTGCAAGTTGCATGAGGGTCATAAGTTTGTATAAGGAGTAAACTATGTGGTAATTAAACCAAAAAGATGGATACATATTGGTGAGATCCCCATTTCTCTTGTAGCTACAGGATATTTTGGTGGGGAAACCCAGGGTGGTAAATGTGTTGCGGGCATCTTTTCACAGATAAACAAAGAAAATTCCTTCAAATTAAAATTGAACTGTAGTGTTGGCACGAGCACAAAGGAAGAACTTTTAGCATTATGGTGTTTGGCAAAATTTGTTGACTCTCTAAAGATATATGATGATTCCTTACTCACAATTAGATGGGCTAAGAAATTGTGCACTCTGTAGGTTACCGAACTTCATCAATGGTGTTCGAGGACCGAGTTGCTATTGCATTCTTTCTATAATTTGAACATAGAACACATTTTCAGAGAATTGAATAATGTGGTTGATTCTCTTTCTAAGGAGGCATTATCAGAGACTGAAGGCTATCTCATTTGGGAAGAGCATATAGATGGTATGATAGAGCATGCTGGCTCTATTTACTTTTTGGCCTAATGGGCATGGAGTTGCTGCCATACTTTTGCTTGGTTTTCATGCTACGACTGTCTTAGTTTTGCCTGTTGGCTTACCATGTGTAGGTTGGTTTTGTTTTTGTATTTAGATGGAGGTTATTTTGGATATTTGGGTGATTGGTTCTCTTAGAATCTGAACTTTTTTGACAGATTAGTTTGGTGAATGTACTTTTTTATTCTATTGAATAGCAAAAGTATAGTTTTTTTTTTTGCTAAAAAAAGTATTTACGGAGTTAAGATGGATCTATGTTGGTATTTAATTATAATAAATTTTACCTTTTCACATTGTCCTTTAAAATGATAAATCTAATGGCTTTTGAATTGACAACTTATTTGAAAAACTTTATTTAATTGATAACTTAGATTTACGCATATATTTTAATTAATAAGTTATTAACTCATATATTTTAGGATGGCTTGGCCTAGTACAAACCAAGTAAAAAAGTGGGAACTACGTTTTGTTTTTTCCACAGTATATTTTTTTAGTAATCTTTGTTCTAGGTTTTTCAGAACTCGGTTTGGCGATTGGTAGATCTGTCAGTTCTCGATTTGGTGATTGGTAGATTGATGTGATAGGTTGTTTTTAGCTTTGTGGTTTTTGAATGAATTGTTGTTGGTGGGGATTTTAAATGTTGCAATATGCCTTGGTCTTCAACCATGTGTTCCTCCTGTCCGGAGGTTGAAAAGGGTGAGGTGGCACCTCATATGAAGACCAAACCCTACTCACCTCTCTTTCCCATGTTCACATTCGAGTTAACCCTAATTCCATTGTTGTTTTTACTTCTCCGCTGAAAAATGATAGGCTTTCAAATAGGAAAGTGCCTTATTCTGTTATGAAAGATCCCACTCGTCCTTATAATTTATGTGAATCCGTTCAAAAGAGCTTTGAGAACCATGGCTTTGTTCAGGCTTGTAACAATCTTAGAGGTGAAAATGCCAGGGTTAGAAGGCAGGCTAAGATAGAGAAGGCGAGAAAAGGTCGCGCTCTTTGTGTATTAGGGAAGGATGTAACATTGTATATGGTGCAAGCTTTATCCTTGCGGGCTCTAAGTGGGAAGTTTGAATACATTAAATTGAACAGGATTGAATTCCTAGATTGTATTACTAAGGTATGGAAGCCTCTAATAAACTATGTTCCGAGAGTTATTATGCTAGTGAATGGATGGGTGTACTTTTATTTCCTCTCAGAGGAATCTTTGCAATTGGTACTTTCCAGGTTCTGGATTTTAGGTTCGGGTTCTTTGGTCCTGAGTAGATAGCACTCGACCTTCAACCCGTGGAAGGAGAACTTAGGAAGAGACACTTATGGGTAATGCTGTCGGGTTTTCCTTTATATGGATGGAACTTTCAAGCTTTCATGGACCTTGCCAATTCTATTGGCTGATTCATATTGATTGAGGAATCTACCTTGATGGAAACAGATCGTCGCCACCCTAGGGTTTTGGTTGAGATTGAATCCACTTAAGGGCTTATGGAGGAAGTTGAAGTTCGATGGGAGAATGGAGTTTTCATTCAACAAATTAATTACTGGAAAATTCCATTTAGATGTTTCAGATGCCATAAGATTGGACATCTGCGACAGGACCGTGACCTTGACCTAAATGAAAGAGTCTTTGTTTTAGTCGAGGAATCTTCATCCAACAATGAACAAGAAGACATGGAACAAAATTTATACTTTCCCATTCCCTTGGATGCCTATTCGACCAAAGACTCCATGGGTAAGTTTTGTATCTTCTAGCCACTTCGGCTTAAATCTCTTTCTGTAGATGAAATTTTGGAATCGATGAAAATTTTTGAATTGGTATCTCCGGGTTTACCTAATTCATATACTTCGTCGACCCATAGATGTCTATTTCCTCCGCTTGTGGATGTTTCTGAAACAGATATGGTGGGATCTAAAAGGGATATCATGGAATTTGTGCACATAGGGTGATTGGTGGTGGGGTTTGTAGTCCATTAGGGTTTACAAAGGAATTAGACATTAGTATCTCGCCCTCTCCGATTATTGACGATCATGTCGGGGACTTGGAGGCACCGATTTCGATCTCTGATAAACTAAATTGTAATTCCAACTCTTTCAATGTGGGTTCTATTAGGGTCTCTGATGCATTGGATTTGGATCGAGATTTACCTATCTCAAACCCTCCTATTATTGACAAAACCCCTTTTCATGTTTATGGTTTAAACTCTGGGGGATTAGAGAATGTCATCACTATTGGGTCAATCAAACATTCAAATATTACTTCCAGAAAGAAACTTGGTAGACCTAAGAAATCGGATTTGATTAGAACCGGGGATAATGTTAAATGGGTTAACTGTAAGGTTTCTAGTATTACCTCTGTTTCTTCAACATTCAACTATGCTTCACCCATGGGGCCTCTTAGAGAAAATGCGAGCCATGAAAATGGTTCTAAATGATTCTTTTTTCATTTAACATTCGTGGGATTGGAATTCAACCCAAAAGAATTGCCTTTAGGAGGTTAATCGACTCTACTAAACCTGACATTGTAATGCTACAGGAAACTATGCATTCTGGGTTTAATGCTTGCGATTTTTTTCTTGAGTTGAGACCAAGCTGGAAATGTTGTGGGATTGATTCCAATGGACATTCTGGGGGCTTACTTGTAGCATGGAGCCCCTTAGTTACTAATTTCTCACCATTTGAAAAGTTTGCATGCATTAAATTTGAGGGTGGAATCAGAGGTGTGGATTTCCATTTTAGTTTCTTGAATATATATGGACCAAGTTGTAATAGAAATAATTTTTGGGATCGAGTATGTTCTTGTGGTATTGTTCAAGATCCCAACCTTATACTTGGTGGTGACCTCAACTTGACCATGTTGGTTGTGGAAGTCTGGGTCTCTTGTAATGTTTATGATCCTTTTGGCGTCCTATTTCAAGGATATTTTTGAAACTGCTGGTCTTATTGATGTTGTACCTACTACTTTAGTTCCTACATGGACTAATGGTGGTGTAGGAAGGTTTGGTGTTGCAAAACACTTAGATCGGTTTCTAAAGAATGAGGGATTGGATTCATAAGTGGGGAGATATCGTTCATGGAGTATCCCTACAGGCATATCAGACCATAAGGCAATTGTACTTCAGTTGGATTTTGAGGAGAGTCACAACTTCTATCCGTTTAAATTCAATAGTACATGTCTGGACTCTGGAAGATAAAGTTTTTTGTGATTATGTCAAAGGGTGTTGGTCTGCCTTGTCATATATGGAGAATAATTCCCTACTACACTTACTTATGAATAAACTCAATATTCTTCATGTTGACATTATCAAGTGGGATAAACAAAAGAAGAAATCCCTATCTGAGGATTTGTGTAACATTAAAGACCAGCTCTGCATGCTTGAAAGTTCTAATGGGGATGACTATTTCTCATTGAGTAGGAAAGAGAAATTGATGCAGTCGGAGAAGCAGAAACCCTTAATTCTGAAACAAATGGAAAACACTTGGCGTCTCAAAAGTAGGGTGACTTGGGTCGCTCAAGGTGATCAAAATACAAAATTATTTCAAAGATATGCGACACAGAGAAGAAACATCAACTCAATCTGGGAAATCAAAAGCTTGGATGGTAAGTTTTTGACTGAAAAATCCTCTATAATGAGTTCCGTTGTTACACATTTTAAATACATCTATAAACATGAGACAGTTAATAATCTAACAGAGGAAATGGCAATTATTAAACTGTATCCAAAATTCTTTTATGTTGAAGAAGGAGCAAAGATTGGGGGTGAAGTCACTTTGGAATAAATCAAAGATGTATTGAAAAACTTTGTTAAGGAGAAAAGTCATGGTCTAGATGGTTGGACCATGGAATTCTTCCTACACTTCTTTGATCTTTTTGGACAGGACATTTAAATGGCGGTCGAAGAATCTAGGCCGAGGGCGTATATTCCAGAAAAGTTAAATGCTACCTATATCACTCTGATTCCAAAGAAGGATAAACCAGTTGATTTCAATGACTTTCGGCCTATATCATTGTGTAATATTTTATATAAGGTCATAACTAAAATCATCTCCAATAGAATCAAACCGGTTTTGGCGAAGTCAATTTTAATGGAGCAGTTTGAGTTTCTTTATAATAAGCAAATTCTTGATGCTGTCGGGGTGGTACATGAGTGCATGCACTCTATAAAAACCAAGGACTTACAAGATTTTATATTAAAGATGGATTTAATTAAGGCGTATGATCACGTTGACTGGTCCTTCCTGAGATTTGTCTTAATATAGATTGGTCTTCCAGTTGAGGTTTCGAATTGGATATTGGCATGCATTTCTTCTTCTACTTTTGCTATTATGATTAATGGCTCTGCTACTAACTTCTTCTCCAACAACAGAGGTATTCATCAAGGATGTCCATTATCACCCTTGTTGTTCATCCTTGTTATTGAAGGCTTAAGCAGACTCATCGGTCACAAGCGAAAATTTCCTATAAAATCAAAGGTATTAAAATTTCCAGATCATTATCCTTAACTCACTTGCTCTTTGTTGACGATGTATTCATATTTGGAGAAGCATATGTTAATGAGTGGAAGGTCTATAAAGATATTTTTGAAGTCTTTTGTAAGGCATCGGGTATGGCCATTAATTCACAAAAACCTTGTTTTCTTTCCAACTGTTCAGACTCTGAATGTTTAGATCATATTATGACACTTCTTCCTTACAAAATGGAGAATCTGGATATGGGGTTCAAGCACCTTTGGTACTTCCTCAAGCCAAATAAATATAGGACTAAAGACTGGTCGTGGCTTCTCCAAAAAGTTGATAGGCGGATAAATAACTAGGTGTTTCACTGGCTTTCAATAGGCAACAGACTTGTTTTGGCGCAATCTGTTCTGCAGAGTGTTCCTGTATACTGGTTCAGATTGATGAAGGTACCTGTGTCTATTATTAACTCAAATCGTAGAAATATTTTTCATTTTATTTGGGCAAGTAAGCCACACTTATCCAAGTTTCACGTTTCAAACTGGGAAAGTCTGTCTTGGCCGAAGAAACTGGGAGGCTGGGAATTTTGAACCTGGATTGGTTTAACCAGGCTCTTAGGAAAAAAAGAATGTGGAGAGCATTATTTGATAGTGGCTTATGGAGCACGATTGTAATGATTAAATATCTTAAAACTTACTCAACATTACAATGGATTAGACAACCCGTTACTCATTACAAGAATGCGTGAACGATATGGAGGTGAATTATCAACACTTTTCCATACATTGGCGAGTTCTTAAGCTGGCGTATTGGCAGGGGTACTCAAGTCCATATTGGTATAGATCCTTACGTTGGTGCGGGTGAAAACTATAAGCTGTCCACACAGGTTTTGGCACAGTTACATACTAAGCATATACTTGTTTTGTCAAAAGTTTTCCATGCCAACGATGAACTTTCAAAGCCACATTGGTTATACGCGGAAGAATTGGGTCTATCCGAAGACATTGCACTGGAATGGAACTCATATATTAGAAATCTCACTTGCTCAGGTATTATTTTAGTTTATGAACATGATCAATAGGTTTGGGATTGGCACAATGTGAATGACTATCATTATGTAAAAAAGGTTTATGTTGCCATTCTAAACAAACAAAATCTGCCTGAAGCTAAATGGTGGCATAAAAGAATATGGACTTGGAAAATCAATGAGGCTGAAATGCTTCACCTGGTTTTGTTTCAAAGATAAAATTCTTACCTGGCCAAATTTATTGAAGAGGGGCTTTAATGGGCCAAATATCTGTCTGCTTTGCAAGTTTGATTAGAAGGATATTTCACACCTCTTTATCCACTATCAATTTTTCAGAAAAATTTGGTGTGAACTTCAAAGACTGTTGATGATATCTGATGAGTGGCATGGTTTTTCTTTTAATGAATGTATGCTTAGGTGGTTCCAGAAAAAAAAGAAAGAAAAAAGTGAAATATAAAACCCTACCATTATTTCCTATTTGGGAGATATAAATGCATAAACAAACTTATCTTTGAGAGTATAGATCCTTTTGTTAATGTCATTTACAGAAGAGTATTATATTCATTGTATGAATATCCTGCTCATGAAAGGAAACATCAAAGAAGAATTATTATGAATCCTGATGTGAGTAGTAATTTCTCTTATGGATGTTTTGATTGTGCAACAAATAATGGTGTATGTGGGGCTGGCATGGTCTTATTTATTAAAAGAGACCATAAGATACTACTCAAGATGGGGGTGGGGAAAGGAAGTAACACAAAGGTGAAACTTTTGGCCCTTCGGGGCTTATTATGGTTTGCACTGAAAATAGGGATATATTGTATCAAAATTTTTGGGGATTCTCAAGCTATCATTGATTGGGCAGCTGGTAAGTATGATATACATACTCTTCTTTTGGCACCTTGGCCGCACAAAATTGATCATCTGATCAAATCTTTTGAAGACATCTCTTTCCTACATATATATCAGAAGATCAACTTGGAAGCTGATAGGTTGTCAAAGCAAGCATTAGGTCCAATGGATGGCTATCTTTCTTTTGAAGAATTTGTTGATGATACCATTGTTGACAATGGTACTGTGTCTGTTTTCTAAACTCTGCTCTTGTGTGCTTTTTTGGAGAGACAATTTGGCATAGTTTTTTGATGGAGGTTCTTTGGAGGAGTGTTGGTTTTTTGTATTAACAGTTCATGTGCTATGTTGTGAAGCTACGAGTCATGTTTTTAGATGTTATGATCATTGATGAAGATCTCCTATTTATACTTTTATACTTTTGTAACTTTGATTTTCAAAAGAAAATAACAAGTTATAGCTTTTTTCATTGATTTTTTTTAAAATTAATTAATTAAAAAAAATATTTTTAGTTTTGAAATTTGAATTTTTATTATTATTAAAAATGTGATTTTTTTCGTATATTAAATTTAAATTGTAATAATTTTTTGATCTCAAAAGATCAAAATGTTAGTAAAAATCTATCTATCTTCCATCTTCCCACCCTTGGGAAGTTTCCATGACAAGGTTTTCAACCTATGATGCATTGCACAAATACATATCTAGAAAATAGTGCTATTGTCTATAGTAAACGTACACGAACCCAACGCAGACGGGTTCCCTTAGAATTCAAACCACTTCCGACTTCAACAACAACGGAAAACTACAGAATCCTCAAAACCGGGTGCGGGCAAAACCATGGCCGCCGCTTCAAACTCCAACTAAAAAACCTTCTACACTCCTCCGATACTATTTCATGATTTGGGTTCCCCGTGATTACCATTATATATAAAATGTTGCAATATAGTCTGAATAAATTGAAGTTTTAGTCTTGTCGAAGATGCAGCGGTGGATGTGGGGTTCTGTTCTTACTGTTGGAAGGACACTACTGACAAGCTAAAAGGTGAGAACTTGCACCATTTTAGAATCTTCTCTCTGTTTTTCCTTTTGTTCAGGGAGGTTAAAGGATCACAGATTCAGTAGAAGGCTATAAGAAGATATTTTTTGGTTTTTATTAGTCAGATTATTGGTGGAGTAACTCCCTTGAAGAGTAGAATGAGGAGAAAATATGGACTCTCTGGTACATGAATGGGATCTCCAAGATTTTGGTGGTTTCATTGAGCAGGTGTATTAAGGCGTCTGTTTGTTGTTTTTTGAGATACCTATTTTCTAGGGCTGTTTTTTTTTTGAGATGCCCACTTTCTAGAACAGTTCAGCGAAGGGAAAAGGTAGTTGCAAGAAAGGAGGACTGTGGAAGATTTGGGACTGTTTCAATATACATAGCAACGACCTTAATCTGTTGAAGTGACAAATCCAGCGATGAAAGTTTGGGAATATTTGAGAACTGTATGAAATGTTTGAGAAATGCTTCTTTATGTAAAATGTTAAAGATTGTGTGGACTAGAGTTGGGATTGGGTTGCAGGTCTGTTAATGGGAGAAAAACGGTGAAGTTGTTTTATAATTGGGTAATTAGGTCAGACCAAGGATTAGCCAAAGTGGGATTGAAGTCAGCTGTGTCAAAAGGGAAAAGGAGGTCTTCAAAATGGAGAATTGAATGTGGGTTTGCCAAAATTTGAAGTGATTAGTTGGCGAGGAATCGAGGTTTTTTTCGGTTCAAGGCTGAAAGGATTGGAAAAATTGTTAATTGAGAGAAATTTGGGTGAAAGAAAAAGGGGTTGCAGTTAAACAAAAATAGTATAGTGGTTTGTGAAGAGCAATACGAGGGTGATTAATAAGTTTTGAAAAGAATGGAAGGCAATGTGATGACAGGGAGTATGCTACCTGGTATATCCTCTGGGATTATGGATATGCAGGTGTCTCTTCCGCATCATCAGCATCAACATCATCCACTTGCTCACCATATGCCAGCAATGGCTTCTCTCTCGGGTGGGAACCATGTTTGTGCTGGCCATGATGCGGAGCAATCACTAAATCTGGTGGAATCCAAGGTCATTCCGAAGAATTCTATGGCATGTAGCAAGGGGAAACTTGCAGCGAAGAGTGATGAGGACGAGCCCAGCTTCACAGAAGATGGAACTGATAACCATCTCAGTGGGGGAAAGAGCAAGAAGAGTTCTCCCTGGCAGCGCATGAAGTGGTCAGATTCGATGGTGAGGCTTCTGATAACAGTGGTTTTGTATGTCGGTGAGGATGGTGGATCAGAGTGTGAAGATGGGAGCAAAAAGAAGTCTGGTATTTTGCAAAAGAAGGGCAAGTGGAAGTCGGTGTCTAGGGTCATGATGGGGAAGGGATGCTATGTTTCTCCCCAGCAGTGTGAAGATAAGTTCAACGATCTGAACAAGAGGTACAAGAGGCTCAATGATATCCTCGGAAGGGGCATAGCATGCAGGGTGGTTGAAAATCACAGCCTTCTGGACAGCATGGAGCATCTCTCACCAAAGGTCAAGGAGGATGTGAGGAAACTTTTGAGTTCCAAGCACTTGTTTTTCAAGGAGATGTGCTCCTATCATAATGGTACTGGAATGCATTTTCCACCTGACCTTGATGTTCAGCAGTGTTTGCAGTCTTCAATGACTGCGAAAGTCAGAGATGGACACGATGCATGCAGGATGACAAAAGAGGAGAATGAAGGAGATGAAGAAGACGAGGAAAATGAGGATGACGAAGATGAAGATGTTGAAGACACCAATGATGAGAATGGGGAAGATGCAGATGCTGAAGGGGTGGGAAACTATTCAAAGAGAAGAAAGATGCCCAGAAATGCAGAAGAGGTTAATTTTTGGACGTCACCTCCATCACATGACTATGGTAAACCCAGTGCCTCATACAGCCTTAATTCAGAGATAATGGGTGTGTTACAGGATAACACTAAAACAGCATGGGAGCGAAGACAGTGGATGAGAAATCGCACCATGCAGCTGGAAGAACAGAAAGTTAATTATCAGGCTCAGGCACTTGAACTGGAGAAACAGCGCTTTAAATGGCAGAAATTCAGTAGCAAAAAAGCTAGGGAATTGGAGAGGATGAAGCTGGAGAATGAACGGATGAAACTTGAAAATGAACGTATGGCTTTACAATTGAGGCAGAAGGAAGTTGAAATTGAATTCAAGAGGTCAGAGGTTTCAATGAATTCACTGGCTCACCTTATGGATAAATACCATGGAAGAGACCAAAATGAACTAGGCAGAGGGCAACAAATGCAATGATTTTTTTCTCTGAAGGCAGATGTACAGTTGATTCTTCCGAGTTCTCTTACTTCAGAAAGTTTCAGGAGAGCATGAGCTCTAGTGGAAGAAATCTTTTCATCAGGCTTAGGCTTCCAACATCATGCCCAATGCAGTTGAAGCTTAAAGCTCCATGTACAGTGGTGCTGAAAAAAGGTATTTTTTTGGACAGCACACCACCAGCCAAAAAATTTCTAGGGTATTATTTAGTACGCTTTGATGTACATGCAATTGTTGGTTGTGTAAGGAGGATAACTAATTGTTGAAGAGTGGTCCCTTACAGTCTTTATTAGAACATGACCCATTTGAGTTGTAGTTGATGGGAGTGTGGCTATTTGTAAATATATAGAAATAGACTAGATGTTTTTGAAGAAAAATGACCAACTTTATTTGAGCAACACCTAATAGTTTGCTGGATTAACAAGAATATGTTTCATACATTAGTCTAAATAGCATATCAAATTCTTCTTCCTGATATCTCGATGAAATGGATTGGTGCCAAATCATGACTTTTTTTCTGAATCTGCCATGTTACTATGGGTCTGTTAGTATGTACTATGAGGTTACCGATGTGTGTTTTCCAGCAGATTATTTACTGTTGAAGATGTAAACCCTAGGTCTGGGATCTTCATCTTCTTTGTCATGTTTTCTGTTGAAAGTTTCATGCACTCCATTGTCAGCGCCTTTGAATAAAATGTGCCACGTGATTAAGTTGCCTGTGTAAACATGAGTCCCGATTTTGCATTCATGCTTCTGTTAAGACATGGCTCAGCAATGGAAAATAGAACTGAAATATGTCTGCTAAATTTATGAAAATCTAATTAAAATTTTATGTACTGTATATTGTCATGTTCTCATTTCAAGATCTCAGAGAGACGGCCCATGTGATATTATAATGATCTGGGCTACACGTGCAACAGGAAAGAATACTATGTAGGAAATTCAAGAAGGCCCAATTTTCAAAAGGACAGAAAGAATGTCTTCTGTCATTTCCTTGGTTGATGGTGGTATGAACCCAAGTAACAATCTTTGTACTAGAAAATAACTATAATATAGATATGATATTTGTAACCTTAGTACCCTAAACTAATAATGATGATAACTATATCTAGATATTAATAGTTGTAACCTTATGTACCCAATTAATGATAATTACAAAATTATATTGAAAACATTTTAAGGAAATGCTTTCCATTGTACTGCGTGTTTTGGTTTTAAGTGTAAGATTTTATGGCCAAATTATTTGAAGCATTTTGAATCAGAAACTTACTAACCATCAAAATTAATACATCAAAAACATTTCAAAATACTGTTCCAACCATCAAGTAAAAGCTGTATCCAAATTCCAACTCTAATGTCAATTGTTGATATTTAGTGTTAAATTTTTAAATTAATTATCGATCTGCTGTCATCGCCTATCGGAGTTCACCGGCCACAAGTTAAGTGGTTGTGTTAGTTAATAATTATGCTAAATAATAAAATATCGCAGATACAAATAGTTACAAAAGTTGGTTTGGTTTAAAGCTGGGTGAGGCTGGAGAGTGAGACTTTGACTTGAACTGTGAAAAAACTTACACAATACAGTTTTTTTTAATACTTTCATTTTATTTGGAAAAGAATTGGTAAAAATTTGAACTCTACCAGTCAAATTTGCTCATGGTGCGTGAGACTTTCCATTAATGAGTTTGGACCCCTTGCTGGATCAGCTCAGCATGTTATATGTGTTGATCCGGTTTTGACCCGTGAGTCTGGGTGACTTCACATGTTTTGTAATATTGGTGGTAACTTAAGTTACCAAGTCTACATAACCGTTTTCCCAATATGAGTATGGGAAGAGAGTAGAAAATCATATTCATCATGCACTAGCTACTGGGTTTGTACCTTTGCCCTTGAGGCTTGCCTCAGATGGCATTGGTTCTTCAAAATGTCTTAGGTGTTATGTCTATTATTTGGTTGATGGTGTCAATCCCGCACAGGATGTTTACATGTGCATTTTTTAGTTGACAAGTTGTTTACATGCTTCAAGCAATTGGAAACCTATATTTTGAGTTCTTAAATGTCAACGTACTATATATGCTTCCTTTCTTGAAAAGTAGAAAGCTTTTTAACTGCATACCCAGCCATAACCTTTTTAGGATACTGTCATGGAATAACTAATATGTAGGTTCTAGTTGGTAAAGGATATGGACATCGAAAGTGTGGCCTTGGAGTTTCTTGTGGCGTTCTTTAGACTCTCAAGAGTAGGTCCATTGGAAACATTGTTTATTAAACCGTGGCTTCTTGTAAAACAATAGAAATAGAATTTGCAATTTTGATGAAAGGTTACCAAAACTGTTTTTAACAATCACGGAATTCTCTTAATGTCTCTTTTGTTTCCTCTTATTCACCTTCTCATCAGTGTAGGGCAATGCAACTATTTTTCTACCATTGTAAGATTCTAAAGAACGTTCTCTGCAGACTTTGTAACTTGGAAGCAACAAACCACAGATTTGTGATCATCATTGTTTGTTGGTCATATACGATTTTGCTAGAACCCTAGAATGAAATATCTTGCCCAAGTATATCCTCCCAATTGGTGTATGTAATTTGCATTTTTGCTCTTCTTCAAATAAATTCCTCGAGTAAAAACTGCTTGACCTTTGAGTTTATCTTTCAAAGTCATTTATTACATGGTTTTGAGATACTTCAATTTGAAGGATATAAAGTTTGCTAAATTCTATTGAATGATATCAAGTTTGCTAAATTCTGTAAGGATCATAGTTGACATTTAGTGTGTCCTATTATTTGGAAATTTGATGAAGAATGAGCAAAGAGTTGAGAATCTTCTAAGGCTCATACCATTTCTATGCGCAATTTGCTGAAATGAGAGGTCAATAATAAATATTCTTCTAGGAAACAAAAAGTAACTCCATGGACCTTTGATTGATGGTATGGAGTCACTAATGCTTTGTGGATTTAAAAATCCTTGTTTTGTGTACTAAGACATATTTACTTATTACACAAATTCTGTAGCTTTCCATGTTAACTTTTATGATGTTAAGTAGGTATATTAGAGTTGAAGGCTGCTTGCACTAGGATTCAATATAGCCATCTTCCAACAGCAATGTGAAAAAGCCTTTGCAGAAATATCTAATTTTGCTTTGAGCCTATACCTCCTAGAGTTTCAAATAAAAAAGATTTTGGTTGAATCAAGCTACAACGAGAAAAATCCTCTGGAGAAATATCTAATTTTGCTTTGGGCTCAAACTGTCAAAACTCA
Source organism: Larix kaempferi (assembly GCA_027924585.1). Taxonomy (NCBI): domain Eukaryota; kingdom Viridiplantae; phylum Streptophyta; class Pinopsida; order Pinales; family Pinaceae; genus Larix; species Larix kaempferi. The sequence goes on from BSBM01000605.1 coordinate 195,237, forward strand.
GAAGTAACAATGTTTGGTTGAAGTTGCATTTTTAAGATTATATGGATGAATTTTTCTTGCCCTTAATAGAATATGGTAATTAGACAAAATTTATGATTTGTTTAAGTAACTTTCAACCTCTATTAGCGTACGGGGTTAGCTTAATTGGTTGTCCCCAATTTTGTTGGGCATTTAGCTAGTTCCTTGCTAAGAAGTACATGGTTTGAAACTTTGAACCCCCCTTTCTGAGGCACACTAGTCTACATCAACAGGTTAACTAACGATGCCATCCATGAATGTGGGGAAGCATACCTTGGGTTTGCTTGCGAGATTTTCCTTGGAATTTTTTTCAACCTTTGTGATTTGGCACAAGTTGGGATCAGACACCTCGGGTGTGAAAGCTAATGAAACTAAGAACTTCCACAATTGTGAAATGTGCTAGTGTTGAAGAATGTTTAGTGCAACATAGCAAGAATAGATGCACAATGTAATAGAAATAGATCAAGAACAAGGATTAACTTATCTGTGTTATTATGCAATAGAGAACCAAAGAGCATTATAAACATCCAAATCAAATACATATACGATATATGGCTCAAGTTTATTAAATTGCTATTGTTGTCACAAATTGTGCTACAAAATTGAGTGTTGCAATTTGGCTTATAAAAGAAGGTAATGTGAGTTAGTCGCACTAGCGCATGACAGAATAGAGCAAAGGGAAGAGAAGAGAAGACATTCTAAGATGTCAAGATAATAATTTACAAATGAACGATACAATACTTATACATGAAACGAGTTATTGCTTTATTTAAGGTGGTCTTGGGTAGTTGGCTTTGGGCATTGTTTCTAGAGTTGATCACTACCTTGATGAATGGAATGGTGTTTCCTCAAGACGTGTGCTAATTAAATCAAATATGATCCCTAGCTTTTGCATAGTTTTGTTGATGATCAATCCCACTTTAATCGCCCAATGCGTGTTTTCCACAGTTCGTTTTGGTTGTGAGATGGCATTGACATGGCATGTTGAGTAACGAGTTATCAATGAAGGTGGAAGACATTGATTATTAAATTGGCATTAAAGACGTTTGGTGTAGTTGCTAAAGGTTTGGCAAGGTCTGGCATGATAGACATTGTTGAAGCTCGAGTGCTATGACCATTGCTTGGGTATTGAGCGTGATGAGCATTGCTTAGGTCTCGAACACGACAAGCATTGTTGGGTTCTTGGAGTGAGAAGTTGGTATGGTATAAAGGATTATGAGTGAGGAGACTTAGGATTCCGTGGTCTACATGTGTGGTGCTTGCCACATAATGTTCGTGTTGTTGTGTGCAGTTATACTGGTGTTTAAACTCTGAATAATCAAAATCTTTGTTTGTGGCTGGTGGGCTTTTGTCCATTGACAGAAGTAGCAATTATGAATTTGGGAGGAACTTCTAGAACTTTGTGACCCTGATCCCTAATGGTGAGGACAATGTTCTGTGGTTGAGATTGATAGATATTTTATTGCTCCTAGGGACTGGTGTTCTTCGTAGTATGTCACATATACCCGACAATTCTACATTTAAAATATCTCATCTTGGAATGGGCTGTAATTGAATATTGGAGCCTATATTGGTGTGTCATGCATAGTTTTCCTCGTCATAACCAATCAATGTCATATGGTTGTGGTGGGGATAGTGTATCGAGTTGAGGCATTTACTCTTGTTTGCTATAATCATATTCTTGAATTCTACTAATTGCCAATCAACAATAAAGTGAAGAGGTTGGCTTTTGACCCACATTTGTGAATGGAAAAGACATGATTTCTCTTCACTTGGATTTGAGGATTGTTGATTTGTAAAGGATAATATTAGAAGACGGCATAGTTGAAACATATATGTTGAGGGTTAGAAAGTTAAAACATAGTTGAAGCCCTATGGAGTGACATTTTGATGAGACGAAAAAAATTGACAAGCCCAAAATTCAACAATAGTCACCCATCGATGGACCAATAGAACTTCAATGGTCAACCATTGGTTATACTTATCAATCGTTTTCACAAACAAGGCTGACAAGGATGCTAGGTGGTGCAAATGTCAAGACCACAACTTAAGAGGGTTGATGATGATTTGGAACATTGGAAAGCTAAAGGTCATGCCACGTTTGTTGAGTGGTTTACATGCTAGTTGCCAATGAAATGGTTAGGGTGAAGGAGCCAACAATAACTGGCCATTTCCCTTACTGGACCGACTTCTCTTGGGGGACAATAAATAATTTAATTTTAATTTTTTCTTTTGTTTGCTTTTCACCCCAAGGTTTACATTGATCTTTTTAGGGTTTACATGATTAATTACATTAAGTTCAACTCTCTTAGGAGGTACAATAAATTACAATAATAATATCTTCCGAAGTTGCACAAATTCCAACATGTGACTGGGCCCACAGAGGCAAACTGGAGGTCAACCTGACCGGTTTGAAATGGGCTCCGAACTGGCCGGTTTAGGCTTCGGGCTGGTCGATTCGTCAGGTAGAGTTTTGTGCCGGGTCAAGTTTGCAAATTGACTGACCGGTCAAACAGGTTAGTTCCAATTCTGGTTCCGGTCCGGGTGGTTTTTAAAACTATGCACATGCATTCATTGATTAGATTTAATAGCCAAAATGAAGTAATTGGCTTATTTAAGGAACATGGCAACGATTGGATGAGTTCTAAGGTTGATACTTGGAAATAGAGGATTTAATCTCCCATAGGTCCCCTTTCTTCTTCCTCTCTAGTGGAATCATAGCCCCTCTAGTGCTCTTTACACAACCATCTTGTACCTTTTTTATTATTTTTTAGCATAATATTTATATAGCTTTTGAGTTAGCATGCCAAACCAACCATACGGTCCAATTACAAATATTTACATCATATATGCTTAGCCATTCACTAGTCAGGGCTTGGTCTTGAGATCCCGCATTAGGAATCCATACTAGCATATTTACATCATTTACATAATTTAATTCAATATATTACAAGGGTCAAATTGGGGGTATTGCATTTAGTTTAAAACTTTTGACTTTGTTGTGTTTGTTTCTGCATTCTACATATTTTCATGGGATAAGTAGGCAATTGGATAGTAGACTTGAGAAATTTGTTCACGAGTTCCATTGGGATGTTTTGAATTACTCACTAGTGAAACATATCAAGTTTGGTATCAGATTTTAGATTTAACCTGGATTAGCTTGAATAGTCTTCTCCATTGCACCAAGAACATAGTTAGTGATAGGTTTGTGCAACAAAAACTATGGTAGAAGTTTGCCTGGGTTCTTGTGCACGACAGAGTGCGAGGGAGGCACAAATATGTAGGGGAGTAGAGTTTGCATGCATGCACCAGTCTTAGTTTATTTCGAGTTTTGCCACCTTTAGTTAAAATCAGTTCACTGTTGTTCTAGATTTAGAAAGTCCTAGTTCAGTTCAGTTTAGTTTGGATTGTGTGCAGGATATATTCATAGATAGGGCACATATCTCAAGGCTATCTAAGGTGCTTGCAAGAGAGCTGTATACTACAGGATAATCTCTAAGAGGCATTGGTAGTTTGCTTGATAAAATGATCTTCAGAAGGAGGTGCACTTCTCTAGGCACTCTTATTTGTGTAGTTAGGCCACATGAGGTGGTTAGATTTGGGTTAAGGTTTGACATATTCGAACCTAGTGTTTCTTGCATGTGTAAAGGTGCATTGCATCTTTTATTATATCTTATTCTAATGAATTATATTTATGGGGTTCTAACATGTTGGCTGCCAGTAAATTTTATCCATACGTCCATCATGAATAAGAGGAGCATACAATGTTGAGAAGTCATTTCCTGTAATGATGATAGGAACATGATTAGTAATGTTAGATTCTCTCCAATATTGCCCAACATTCATTCTTGTAGGATTGACTGCCAGATTCATCAAGGTTCTTAGTGTGACCTAAGAGCTGTAACTTGTTGGTATATGTTTGGTATCTTTTCTCTTGGGCTGTGAAGTGTGTTGGGTTGAACTGTGATGAAATATTGTCCACTGTTTGCTGCTGTAAACTAATATTGCGAAGTGTGTTGGGTTGAACTGTGATGAAATATTGTCGACTGTTTGCTGCTGTAAACTAATATTTCAGATCATCCCTAAGGCTGAAGTTCATACGGACCAGATCTGAGAAACCTCTTTGTGAGGTAAAATTTCTATTTTGCATGAAAAGTCCAAGAACCTGTAAATTTCTACATTTTAAAAAGATAAATCTTTGCAAAGTTTGAAGTCAATTATCTGTTGGCAATCCACTTGAAGATCAAAGGGCAAAGGTTCATTTTGGCTGCATGAAGATTGAATGAACCACTTGGTGGTTGGCATTTCAAGGCAGCATTATAATAGAGGACGCTTGCTCAATGGAAAAACAACTGAAGAGATGGAAAAACAATGAAAGTTGGGAAAAAAGCATACAGTAGCAGAAGACCGAGGACTCAGAATGAAGCAATCTGTTCATAGACTGGAAGATGAAGAGGATTTTGAGCCTGCCCATTGAGAACAAAGATTTTCTCTAAGGAAAAACAATTTGCAAAAATACTGTCAATGAGTAAGAATACATGAAATCTCTAATTGAGTGTATAGCCACAGTTTGTAATTTTTCCTGAGCATAAGCAGAAGCCATCAAATACTGGTTTTCCCATTTGGATTTCCAGGGTAAATTGTGTTATGGTCTTTAATAGTTGTGAGAATGTGGTTTGGTATCCCCTTGTTTTTGTTATGCTGATAATTTATTCCAACTCTCCACAAATCTGATTCAAATTGATCTACCCACAGTTGGATTTTCCTTCCTCTGAATCGTTGTGTTCAGCAATTGGATGCACCTACAACACTGTTTTAAGTGCTTTGTTCGCTGGAGTGAATTGTCATTGTGAAAATCACATTCTACAGTAATCTTGGGCTTGGAAATCGACGAGTTTCCTTTTTAATCCCGAGCCCAATTGTTGGTCTGCTGAGCTCTGGTTGAAATTCCTGCTTGTACTCTATTTAAAAAAAAAAAATTTACAGCACTATTTCTCATTTGCTTGAATCGCTGGCTTGGTTTTCCTTAAATTCACAGCTCTGTTCAACACCAATAATCAAGGCATTTCCTTGTGCAAGCTGGCTGTTAAAACAATAAGCATACACAGCGTTTCATGCTTGTTGATTCGCTGGTCTCTTTTGTGATTCCTTAAACTTCAGCACTTCGTATAGTGCTGCCTACACTCTGTACAGCGTGGTGGTATCCACAACAATCCCACCAAGCTCTTTCACATTGTCGGTTATCTACATCTTCCTCTAATCACATATGAATACATTTGTATGTAGTGAGTAGGGTTGTGGTGAGAACAATGTCAACAAGAGAGCACGAGCATTGCACCTTGCTTATTGTTTGCATATAGATGCCGATTTTTATGGGTTTTTGATATTTCTGGGTTTAAACCCTTGGACATTCAGAGTACCGTATTTAACTGGAATTTACATAGAGTGCATGAGAATCTTTGGTTGAGCATTGGCCTTGGCACCACAAGCAAACAACCCCAATTTTTAAGCCAAATCATAACCGAGCCATTGTGGATAGCAAGCAGAGAACAAAAGGCTAGTTCTATGCCAAATTTTTAATTCCACAGAGACATCCATGTTGATGAGATAGACAGGCCATAGGCCTTCTGTTTATGGATCGAGAGTACTTGGACCTTGTCCACATGGGCATCCAACTCAATTGTAATGAAGTTTTACTTGTTTGAGCTTTGACCACCAAGCTGGCCCAAGGTGGGATTGGGCACAGTGGGCCTGAAAAACTATGAAAGTGAGAAGTTCATGTTGAAATGTGTTAGTGTTGAAGAATGCTTAGTCACTAGTGCAGTGTAGCAAAAATAGATGCACAATTTAACAGAAACAGTAATGAGGATTTACTCATCTCTGTTATTTTGCAGTAGAGAACCAGATAAGATAAGATAAGATCATTTTATTAATGTCTGACTGATGACCACACAAGTAGGTCAAAGGGACTGCTGAGTACAATGATGTCAATGCAATGCAGTGGGACCAAAAGGTCTCCTATAAAAGGCGAGATGCAGAAAGTAAAGTGCAATAAGACAGAGTAGAGTAGTAGAAAGTGAAATCTGCTCCGAGGCATGAAGAACCCTCAGCCTCGAGCTCAGATATCTGTGCTGTTGATGCGGTGTATCATATGAGAAGATCCAAGGACAATAGGAACCAGAAAAAAGGAAGCAGATCTCTAATGGAATGGATCCATCTCTCCTACCATCCGAGGCCCAAATGAAGAAAGCTGAGTATAGTCGGTTTTCCTGAGGGCAGCCTAGTGGGGCACCTGGATCATTCGCTGCACTGCTGACTGGTAGAGGTAGTGCACCGATGCGGTATGGGGGGGTCTCATCCATTTCCTGGAAGGAGACCTGATCTAGCCATGTTGCTGAGATCTCGTGGGACGAGGGATAGTCCCACAGGTTTGCACTGATCTGGAGTCCAAGGCTGCACGGATGTTGGTCTGTCTCTTAGTGCAAGATAATTTTTATGGCTGAAATTTGTACCTTGCTATTGTATTTAAAATCTGTCCTACAAAATTGAGCACTGCGACTGTGAAGCTACGAAGTAACTTTATGTGCCCCTGGCCTTGTGAAAGGAGGTCATGGGAATGAATTGTGCTAATGCATGAAGGAAAATACAGAAGCGAACATAAAACATGCTAAGATGCTAAGATGCTGAAGGGAAGTGATGCAGTATTTACATGAACAAGAAGATTATTGCTTTATCCAAGGTTGTGGCTGGATGATTAATCTTGGGCAATGTCTGGGGTTGATTGTGATGAACAAAGTTCGTTATTAAAGAAACTTCCAATGTAAATAGGACAAATACTCCATAAATGGAAAAGTAAATAATAAACTGTATAATGAATAAGAGATATGATTACAAGTAAGAATGAGGGCTCATATATATACCCATGTAGGGTTACCCCTTCGTAAAGAGACACAACTTTTCATTAGGAAGGTGTCTCTTCATTACATATTAGTTTATTGAATATTAATTATTGCTTTAATATTTATTTATATTTATATATTATATATATTTTGTTTATTACATTGCCTCCCCCTTAAAAATGCTTTGTCATCAAAGCATAATTATGGAAGACTTTATCCCTTGTTCTTGCTCGAGATTCCTTCTCATGATCTTTTGTGTTGGTAGCTGCGACACTTGACGAAACGAGACGATATGAGTTACGAATTCCCAAGTAAAAATGTTGCATCATTTGTGAAGTGGTCCATCCCAAGTTAACCTTCATTGGGACTTTTTGCTGATCCACTGTTTGGATAGAACATCTCATTTTAGGCTTCCATACAAGTTGTTGATTTTGTCTTTGTTATTTTTCAAGGTTGTAGTTAGTTTGTCTATAAGAAGAATACTGTTTATTTTCCTCTTGATTTTGTCGTCGGTCATAAGGACTCTTGTAATTTGGATGACGATAAGGTATTCAAATAGCTTGTGGAGTGTTTGTAGAAACTTCGACTTTTCGTACTTTTGGCGATTTATTGGTTGATAGTTCAATTGAGTGTGTATTTGTTCCTCTTTCCACAATTCGGACTTCCATTTCTAAGGATTTTTCTATATTCTCATCTTTTAATTTTTTTATTTGTTTAATCAAAACCTTGGTTGAGATTTTTTAAGTGAGAATTTTCTTGATCTTTCTCTGATAACTTCTTTTGGATCTCTTGTTCTAGTTTATGATTGCATTGCATTTTATCTTTTGACTTCTTAATTTGTCCCAGTAATTTTTTACTATGATTTTTTAAACGAGATATCTCTTCGTCTTTCTAGTAAACTTTTGTCAGCTTTTTTCTTGAAATTTTCATTTTCCCTTGGTAATTTTTTATTGCGATAAATCTTATTTTTTAATTCCATGATTTGAGCAAGCAAATCCTTATTCTTCTTTTCTAAATAAGAATTTAGTCTCTATTGTCACAAGTTGTATAGATCCCATTTGTAAATAACTATGTACTTTTTTCCTTATAATTCTAAGCACAAACAATGTGATAGTCCCCAAACTTGATACGAAATAGAGTTTAGGATCTTCTTTAATAAAACCCTTTTATTTCTCGATTCCAGCTTTAGATGTCACTAGTTACCCCTTATACTTATACACTTTATAGTAACTAGATTCATAAATGATATTTTTAACCTTATTCTAACTAAACGCAACCCTCTTTTTATTGTATACTTTTTAATAACTTTTAATTGGAACCTAAAAAAAGATTATTTTGATAACCGTTGTAATTGAACAAGGCTTTGATACCAAATGTGACGAACAAAGGGCGGATCAAGCAATGAGGCTTTGATACCAAATGTGACGAACAAAGTTTGTTCCTAAAGAAACTTCTAATGTAAATAGGACAAATACTCCATAAATGGAAAAATAAATAATAAACTGTATAATGAATAAGAGATATGATTACAAGTAAGAATGAGGGCTCATATATATACCCACATAGGGGTGCCCCTTCGCAACGAGACATGGCCTTTCATTAGGAAGGTGTCTCTTCATTACATATTAGTTTATTGAATATTAATTATTGATTTAATATTTATATATCATATATATTTTGTTTATTACATTGATCACTACTTCAGGGGACTAAATCAGGTCAGTTGGGGCATGCGCTACTTCAGTCAGAGTTGACCACCGTTTTATGTAGTCTTGTTGACAATCGAGTGCACTTTGGTCACCCAATGTATCTTTTGCATGGTCTTGTTTAGGTGCGAGCTAATGCAAACATGGTGTGCTGAGTCGTCGATGTGATGGTGCAGGTTATGATTAGAAAACATACTAAGATGCTAAGATGAGAACGAAAGTTGTAATATACCTTAGGTTGGGGTGATTTTGTTTATTGTGCAGCTGTTGGTTTTAAGCAACTTTGGAAGATGCCTTGTAAGCTTTGATTAGTTGAATGATGAGCTGATTTGGTGAAATTCCCTGTGTATGTATGTAATTGTTTTACGCTTCTGCTATTTACTTTCCAATTATTTGTCTAATTGTTTTAGACTTTTTTAGTTGAGAACATAAGGACAACAATCACCTAGAGTTTGGAATTTTCACATGGGTATCAGACCTTCTCTAATTGAGGACTAAAGAGTTTGCAGTAGTAGATCAATTATCGGGAACCATGACCAACACTTAGAGGGTTCTAGAGGTAGTACTTGCTTATCTACTAGATTCAGGAATTTGTGTGTGTAGAGCTCAAAGATGGCAGGATAGACTAGAAGGTGCATTTGATTTCCTATCATGGAAAGTCAATGTAATTGCCCTATTGGAAGAAAATGATCTTTGCAATATTGTCCAGATTGTAGCGACTTCATTGACAGATCCACCGGATTTGGCAGTTCAAAAGATAAAGAAGAGAAAGTCAAGCGGATGATCATGGATGCTATAAAGGATGACCCTTAATTTGTTTGATTCCTTGGTTATATTTTACCAGAGCAAAAACATAAACAAGAAGTTGATATTGTTAAACAAACTTGGATTTGTAGAGAGGACCACATCCGATACAATTACTTGTTACTTGATGAAGTTCACATAGATTCTTGATCAACTTGCAATAGTTGGGGAGAAGGTTGAAGGCAAAGCTAGTGAATTGAGCACTGAAGAGGTTCTCATCTCAATGGGAAACATTTGTCTAGGGTGTTTGTGCTTGGCAGAATCTTGTCTCCTTTGAAAAACTATGGGATGACTGTATCGAGGGGGAGACTCGAATGGAGTCAAAGGGATAGCAAGGAGGGAGGTGACAATGACCATGCTCTATTTGGTCAAACAAAGAAGGGTAGAGGTCAAGGACCCAATAAGGGTAAGGGAAAGAGTGAGGAGTTAAACTCGTAGCTAGGGGAAGTACTTGAGTAAAATCAAGTGCTTCATATGTCATAACCACGAACAATATGCATCACAATGTCCATAAAAGAAGAGTAAACAGAAGCAACAACATAATCAAGTATCAACCTATATGGAAACTAAGATGAATGAGTTTGCCTCCAAGTTTGAGAAGGATTTCTCAATGGTATATTGTCTTTTTACCAACACGGTTCTGAGGAATGATTGGCACGTGGACATTAGATCATTTAGGCATATGACATCAGTTCAAGAGTTGTTTTGAAGTCTAAAAGAGCACAACTCGGGAGTTCAAGTCGAACTTGGTGATGTTGCCAAGTATCCAGTAGCAAGAGCTTGTACCATTCCCTTCTAGCTCCAATCATGTAACTCTTTAGACTTTGATGGTGTGTTGTTTGTTCTAGTCTCAGAAAAAATTTGCTTTCAATTCAATTATGGAAGATAGGGCTTTACGGTAGAGTTCAAGAACCAACAAGTCCTTGTAAGGCTGAAGGAGTCTAGCCAAAATTAGCATAAGTGATCAGGGTTAGGGAGGCCACTTATACAAGTTATAGGGTGAACTTGTTCGACCCTTAGTTCATAACACAGACAACTTGTGCGAGTTGTGGCACAAAACGATGGGGCACTTGCATCATAGTGTGCTGCCTATTATGAGGGAGATAGTCACAAGTTTTACAAAGTTCAGTGTTGAGCAACAAGGAGTATGCCAAGGGTGCACACTTGGAAAGCATGCCGAGCTGCTTTTCCAAGTAGTGAGCATAGGTCTAAGGAGATTCTAGACCTAGTGCATTTAGATGTTTGTGGATCAATGTTAGTAAGGAAGTATGTACTATGTTTCCTTCATTGAAAACTTTTTTTGTAAAACTTGGATCTACTTACCGAAGACCAAAGATGATGAGGTCTTTAGCAGGTTTCAGGAGGTCAAAGCTCTAGTCGAAAACTAGATAGGGAAGAAGATCAAAGTTTTGAGATTAGATAAGGGGGGTGAATATACCTCCAAGGAGTTCGAGGGTTTATGTTAGGATGTAGGTATCAATAGGGGGTTGAATGTTCCATACAACCCACAATAGAATGAGTTTGGAGGGAGGAAGAATTGATCCATCACAAGGGTTGGTAAGGGCATGATACATGACCAAGACTTACCAATGTTCTTGTGGGGAGAAGCATGCAACACAATAGTCTACATCTAGAACATATGTCTTCACAAGATCTTGGAGGACAAGACACCAGAGGAGACATTCACTGGTGTGGAGTCGGAGGTAAGTCATTTTCGCATCTTTGGTTGCCCAATGTATATCCATGTACCTGTAAAGAATAGGAGCAAGTTGGACCCTTCTAACATGTAGGATTTGTTTGTTGGCTACATTAAGATTTCAAAGGCCTATAGGAACTTTATTTTAGAGTAGATAAAGACAGTCATAAGCAAGTATCCTAGAAGTCTCATGAGCCTATTCTAGTGATAGAGGATGAGGACCAGGAAGCTCCAAAGATTTAGCCAAGTTCACCAGTGACTTCCAGTTCAGGGAAATAGCCTTTAGGCGTAGAGATAGAGCCACCAAATTCTACCAATTATGTTAGGAGACCTTGATGGTTCACTCAAACATCGAGGGATGCTTAGTTGCATGTTGAGGCTCCTAGGAGCACATTAAAGTAGAGCAGACCTCTAAAAAAGTTTCCAAACTACATGGCATTAATGAGCAACATCATAGATTCAAAACCTTCCAATTTTCGAGAGGCAATAGACCAATGTGTTTGGAGGGATACCATGGTGGGGGAGTACACCTACATCATGAAGAATGATGTATGGGACATAGTGCGTCGATCAAAGGAAAAATCAATAGTGAATTCTAGGTGGCTCTACGAGATTAAGCATGCAATTGATGGCAACATAGAGAAGTTCAAAGCGAGGTTTTTGGTGAGAGGGTTATCCCAAAAGTGGGAGTGGACTATGAGGAGACTTTTTCTCTAGTTACCAGGTACACCATTAGGGTAGTTATATCTTTAGTTTCTGTCATGGGATGGAGGATATATCAAATGGATGTGAAGACAACTTTTCTCAATGGGGTATTTGAGGAACAAATGTACATAGAGAAACCTTAGGGCTTTGAGATCAATGGGAAGGAGTCCAATGTTTGCAAATTGAAGAAGGCTGTGTATGGACTCAAGTAGGCATTGAGAGCATGGTATTCTAGGATTGAAGGGTATTTGTTGAGTATGGGCTTGACCAAAAGTGAAGTAGATCCTAACTTATATCAATATTAGTTGGAATTGATATGCTTATTTTAGTGTTGTATGTTGATGACTTGTTTCTTACAGGTTCAAATAAGTTTATTTTAGGGTGCGAAGTAGATATGGTCCCTGAGTTCTAGATGAAGGGCATTGACTTGATGCATTACTTTTTGGGGTTGGAGGTTTGGTTGAAACTAGCGAAGATCTTCCTTGGGTAGGGTAAGTATGCATTCAAGATCTTGAGGAGGTTTTAGATGGAGGACTACAAACCTATGGCCATCCATATGATCACAAATCTGAAGAAGGTAACAACTTCAAATTCAGAGATAGTGGACCCTACGTTGTATAGGCAAGTGATATGTGCCTTGATGTATCTATCCAACACTAAGCTAGATATATGTTTTGCAGTGAACACCTTTAGTCAGTTCATGGTGGAGCCAAGGCAAAAGCATTGGGAAGTAGCAAAACATGTGCTCAAATACTTGAGGAGCACGATGGTGTATGGTTTGAGATAATTAGAGATGGTGAAGTGAAATTGCAAGGGTATACCTCCTCAAATTTGACAAGCAGTGCATCATACACGAAGAGCACTTTAGGGTGATACTTTAGCTTGGGATTAGCGATGATATATTTGTTCAACAAAAAGTTGACTTCCATGGCACTTAATTCAGTGAAAGTATATGGCATCCAATATTGCTAGTTGTGAGTCCATCTAGCTTTGCAAGTTGCTTGCAGGATTGTTGGATCCCACAATGATTTACTGAGATAATTAGAGTTGTATGAAACTCTCTCAAAATCCAGTGTTTCATGATAGGTCCAAGCACATAGAGATTAGATATTACTTCATACGAGACATGTTTTAGAAGGGAGTAGTAAAGATCCAATATATTTCCATAGATTAACAGGTAGTTGCTAAGTTGCTAGGGTACTTGGGTTCGAGGATAGGGACCGGGATCAGGACTGGGATTGGGATTGGGACAACACTTTTTGAAACAAGGGACTTGGGTACGTCGGGGATACTGTAGACATGTATTATAATATATGTCCAACATACTTCAAAATTTTAAATATTTAAACATATAAATATGAAATAAGTTTTAGCAAGTAACACACTAACATACTAACTTAAACATGCACATTGGTTCATTGATATAAAGTTATAAAATTTAAAATTTAAACATTTTAATATTCATATGATATATGTCCATTGTCATGCTACATCCAAAATTTGCCTAATAACATTTCCAAATATGAAATACAAAATTCAAAACACATTGAATAATAACAACATAGATGATTTCCCTTCCTCGAGCCATGTCTGCTAAACCAACTACATCTGCATCATCATTGTCATCATCATCACTAAGGTTCTCAGTCAATAGGCTCTCTAAGTAAGAATCACTCCCAAGTGGAGGATCCTCCTCATCCATAGCGACTAGAGGCATCTTGACAAGGTCATCTAATTCTCTCTCCTCATTCACACATATGACCTCATCTTTGTATTGGTCCCATCTTTTGAAAGGACCCTCCTTATAAACTGGGTCTTTTCGAGATATGAGACAAAGTGTGCTATGAATGTAGACCCCACCTTTCCCCCCACTCTTCTTCTTGGTTTATGCCTGGTTGAGAGGAAAACAAGCCCACAGGTCACGTGAACGTCGCCCCTTGTGTTCGCATTTATGGGGTATAGTGCCCCCCTAGGTGCCATGTCCCCTTATTTGAGAGTACGACGTTGTTACACTTAAATTTTGCCATCATAAGACTCAATGTAAACATCCCTGAAGTTCCCATGACTAGGAAATCAAACTAGAAGAGATACTGATCTATTTCTGTAGGGTCTAGTTGAGTTGTCGCATGTCACCCTTGTGCAACATGCGCCGTCACAGGTTGCCCTAATGCAGCTTGCGACAATGTCAGTTAAAGTGGATAAAGGGCATCTTCGAGCCATTTTTTGAAGGTGTGTGACTTGGATCTCTATCCCTAACCTATAGGAGAGCTGACATTCGGTTCCCTAGCCCTTTGGGAGGATCCCTTAGTCCTCTCCTACTATTTCTCAACCTATCCTATCCTCCTAGTCCTATATATATGAAGCTCCTTCCCATTCCAAAGGGAGGAAGTCTATAGCACTTGCATGCTGGTGAAATTAGCTTAGGAGATCCCTACTCATCTATTGGGAGACTCATACTTCCTTTGGAGGCTTTGGCTTGGCTTGTTGGAGGAGGATTGCGACGTTAAGTCCTGGTTGTAATCATTTCTCTACTTTGTACTTCCCTCTTTTAATACAGTAATATAAACTCTTTCCACCAAATGTTGTTGTGTTGATAATGTTTGTGTAGTTTACTTGCTTAACCGTTTACTTAGATCTGTTACTGTTTAGATATGTTTTACTGCTTGTATTGTGTCTGTATGTCTTGACAGGTCTTGCAGCTAAGATTTGACGACTATGAAGCTTGGAGCAATAACAAGGAGAAAGATCTACAATCTAAAGGTAAGACATCTAATCACTCGATCTTTAACTGGATCTAGGAAAGCAGTTCTATGTTCTGTCCCACTTGTTCTAGATTCGCATTAAACTAGGGAGATCACGCCTTAAGTCCGCTTTCGATAGATTGTCCGGTAACAAGTTTGTTTGGAGAGTGTGAAGTGCCATTTAGAGCCAAACTTCATTTGTTGATTCTGGGAGCTACGGTCCACCGTTTCGCAAGCCGTCAGAGACAGGTAGGACTAAAATTAGCTATGCAACTTTTCAGTGGATTAGTTTTATGTTTTTTGCTTAATTTTTAGGGTTTTGAGTTGTTTTGGTGGGGGGAATTGCGCTCATGGGTCGACGCAAGCCCTCCTTACGGGAACTGCGACGACCATGCACCGTTGCAAAACCCATAAGGGCCGTTTGCAACGACGTCGCACTGTCTGCAAAGATGTTTTGCGACAACGCAAACACCTAAATACAACTCAACGCCCAACCCAAATGAAAAAGTTTTGATGTTTAGCAAGATTTATAATAGTGTTTACTTGTCCTTCTTGACAGGTTCATGGTGACAAACATGGTTATTGAGTGGCGAGAACGAGAGCACGAGGTGGATGATGCTTAGGTCGAAAATGACCATCAATGCATTGCTACATGGAGGAACTGTGGGTTACTCAAATACTTCCGAGTGCTGGGCATGAGGGCCCAAGTTCCGTTGCCGACACACATGATCCGATGTTGGGATTCGACGCAACAACACTTCGAGATCGGGGTGCATACACCGAGTATAGATGTCGAGGACATCTACTTCCTAACAGGATTATCCCGGAGGGGAGAACCTGTATCTCTTACTGGATCACGAGGAGGTGATCGGGCAGTGGACGATATGATTACTCAGTACTGCACTGGAGGCATTGTGGCTATTGGTGGGAAGATTCCCATCAAGGAGATTCGAGACCGTCATTTACGTGTCGTGCTCTTCACCCTCGTGAGGGTGGTGGGGAGTTAGTCTGCTCGCCTTGCGAGCAAGTCACAGTTGATGTACGCGGAGGAGTGCATGGCTCCCAGGGTGTTCAACTGGTGTGGGACTCCTTACCAACCTCCGGAACCAGTTGACCAAGTGTCGGCGTGGGGCGCTAAAATAGTTTGGATATGGATATGTGGTGATAGTTTACCCCTTTTTCATACCAGGGGGCACTACTTACAAAAAATGAATACTCCAGCCAATCATGACTGGAAGAGTCCTCTCTCGCGTTGTTTTACCATTTTCCGGGCGAAGAGGCTAACCTTACGAAAAAGGACCTTTGGAGTCTTCTTTAGTTCTTTTCAAACTCTCTAAACATGAAATGACATCGAGTTTACCTTCTTTGGGCTCGTTAAAATTCAACATTGAAGGGCCCGCCATGGGACGAACCCCTACTTTCCCAGGTTCGGAAAATATTTGGGATTGGACTCATCTATGAGATGAGCTATACCGAGCATCTAGTTACCCTCATCAAGCTCATCAAAAACACATGAGGCACGCATCAGTCATAATGGGGAAAAAGGAAATTTTTTGTGTTACACCTTTACATGTGGCAGTACTTAGTTGTTCTTGAACATGGCACTCATTTGCATTTGCATACAGTACTTGGGTCATCCATTTATCCTCGAGTTTTTACTACTTCCTGAGTCTTGTTACTCCTTTGGGTCATCCAAAGAATACTTCCATCATCAGTTGCATTAGGAGTTGGCATCATTCTCATCATGTCAATACTGCCAAGTCATTCCATGCCCATGTTCAAGAATACATTCACCACTCATCATTTGCAGTCAGTACACCCTCCATCATGTCGGTCTACTCTGAGTCAGTCTTATATGTTATTGTACCATCCGATCTAATCCAAACATCTGTTGTCGAGTTTCATGTCATTGATGGGGGATTCATTATGGCCCTCTTTTGACGGATTCATCCTTGTCGACCTCAACACATCATCCGAGGATTGAATCTAGAAACCAACCAAGTACTTTGGGCCTGCATGCCTTAATGGCAAGTTACCTCGCTTTCGACATAGGTTTGCATCATCGACTCTTAATTGAAAGATTTCATCAAGCGTTCGACTTCAACTCATTCATTCGCGCTTGATGATATGTACTCTGGTACCTTGGGAATCATTGACATTAATGGTGATTTCCCTCGCGCTTGTTAATGGTATACATCAATGACCGGTGATCAAGTGGTTTCTACCATGTTCGACGTCAATACATTTGTAATCACATGGATAGATTCGTATCATTGCGGGTTCGGCTTGAAGACCCTGGGGAGTCATGTTTTACCCAGGTTGCGATGGAGATTGTTTTGAGTTATAACACACAGATCCACTTTGTACTGGTCATGGTTGTGTTATCATCTCATCATAGATCTACAATTGTGTATAGTATCCATGATTGTGCTCAGTCGGTATTTACTACCATGGATTAGCATTGTATTGGTCAGCAACCATGTTGTGAGTCATACGAGACTATGTTCTCAGAGTCAGTTGTACTGCAGCGGCATCCTCCTTCTGACAAGTCCTTGCCATCCTTCTGTCAAAGCATTTCACCTGTCACATTCCAACAACTTCATGCTTTGGGGGGCATTCTGTTACACCTAAATCTTGCCATCATAAGACTCAATGTAAACATCCCTGAAGTTCCCATGACTAGGAAATCAAGCTGGAAGAGATACTGATCTATTTCTGTAGGGTCCAGTTGAGTCGTCGCAGGTCACCCTTGTGCAACATGCGCCGTTGCAGGTTGTCCTAATGCAGCTTGCGACGATGTCATTTAAAGTGGATAAAGGGCATCTTCGAACCATTTCTTGAAGGTGTGTGACTTGGATCTCAATCCCTAACCTATAGGAGAGTTGTCATTTGATTCCCTAGCCCTTTGGGAGGATCCCTTAGTCCTCTCCTACTATTTCTCAACCTATCATATCCTCCTAGTACTATATATATGAAGCTCCTTCCCATTCCAAAGGGAGGAAGTCTATAGCACTTGCATGCTGGTGAAATTAGCTTAGGAGATCCCTACTCATCTATTGGGAGACTCATACTTCCTTTGGAGGGTTTGGCTTGGCTTGTTGGAGGAGGATTGCGACGTTAAGTCCTGGTTGTAATCATCTCTCTACTTTGTACTTCCCTCTTTTAATACAGTAATATAAACTTTTTCCACCAAATGTTGTTGTGTTGATAATGTTTGTGTAGTTTATTTGCTTAAGTGTTTACTTAGATCTGTTACTGTTTAGATATGTTTTATTGCTTGTATTGTTTCTGTATGTCCTGACAGGTCTTGCAACTGAGATCTGACGACCGTGAAGCTTGGAGCAACAACAAGGAGAAAGATCTACAATCTAAAGGTAAGACATCTAATCACTCGATCTTTAACTAGATCTAGGAAAACAGTTCTATGTTCTGTCCTACTTGTTCTAGATTCGCATTGAACTAGGGAGATCATGCCTTAAGTCCGCTTTCGGTAGATTGTCCGGTAACAGACATCCCTCATTTGGGCCACGTCTCATGTTCTTCAAGGAACATCTCAGCTGAACTCAACCCCATTTCAGGGATGTGGGTACATGTACTTGCGGCGGGGACCATGCAACAAAGGATAGTTGAAATTTTGACAAAACCCTTAGGAAAAGGGAAGTTTGAAGCATTCAAGGACAAACTTGGATTGGTGCAGAATTCCTTCCTCGCTAAGAGAGTATTGAAATTGTAGCTCGGATAGGAACTTCTGCATAGGTTTAGTTTGAACGATCAAAAGGAGTTCAAGATAATTTTATTTGTAATTCATTAAGAAAAGTCAATGTTTTATATTTAGTTGTTGAGTCTAATATAGTATATTTACTAAATTAATGATTTAGACTAATCTCAACCGAACATCTCACTAAGAGATTAGGGTTTCGGCTTAGGTATAAAGATAGGTCAATATAGAGAGTTATAGATGGAGTTTTTGTTGGACAAGGACAATGACAGGAAGAGAGAGAAAGTGGAGACATGAGAAAGAGGATTGACCAACTATGATTGTAGGTCGAAGAAAGGCAATACAACAACGGATCCATACAGATAGATCCAGATGAAACCGTATAGGATGTACAGTTGACAGACATGGATGTGTAGTACATATCTGTACAATTTATGGGAAGAAGCTTATAGTGTTGTACAATAGCTGTATAGATGTTTCTCATTTTCCATGCAAACCATACTCTCTACAGCATGCCATAAACCTCAAGTTTGGGTAATTTTATTTACTGTGCAGCTGTTGGTTTTAAGCAGCTGTGGAGGTTGCCTTGTAAGCTTTGATTAGTTGAATGATAAGCTTATTTGAAGGAGAAATTCCATGTATATGTGTGTAATTTTTTTATGCTTCTGCTATTTACTCTTTAGTTGTTCGTGTGATTGTTGCTATGTGAAGAAGTTAATTTTCTGCGATTAAATATCATGCATGTTTAGTTGGGAACATAAGGACAGTAGTCACCTAGGGTTTGGAATTTTCACACTAACATGGCATGCTGAGCTGTCAATGAGGTGGTGCAGGTTGTTGATTGTTGAACTAGTGTGGGAGATGAACGGCATGATTGTTGAAGGTTTTCCCTGGTGGGTGTTGTTCAAGCTCTAGCACGATTAGCATCTCTAAGGTTTGAGTGTGATGAGTGTTGTAGAGGTATCTAGTGTGATGACTGTTGGTGGGTTCTTGGAACAATGATCTGGTATGGCATTGAAATAACAGCCTTGTCACTGGAGCAATATGCAAGTGGTGTGTGTGGGGATGACTTTCGACATCTTTTGAAAATATCAATGTTCTTTGAGTGTTCGCAGGTTTCTGAGAATAAAACAACACATAGTTGACATTTTTTAATAAGAAAAAAAATGAGGACACACCTTTTTCTTTTTAATTCAAGGAGTAAGATGACAAAGCAATTTATCTGGTTTATTTTTATCCATGGTTGGGAGTTTACAATGAAATCAATTGAGTTCAACTCGCTATTTTTGGCAGCCAATAGTTTTGGACCCTATATTTTCTCAAGGTTGTAGAAATAATTCTCGCTTTAATCTCAAACTAATATTTTATTTTCTATGATTTTTAACTTATTTAGAACAAAAAACTCAATTAAATGTTCTTGGACATTCTCCATTCATTTTCTAGAATTGTGTCTTTTTTTCCAGGTAAATTTCCTGGGGCAAACCTCCTAGATACTTCCTCTCATTTAAGGATGGTACCCAGGGTAAACCCTAGATTATTCAGGGCACACTGCCAAGTCAACATGGCTCAAAGCCAATACAACAATATACTCATTATGAGCTCATCATGTCACTTACAGAAATAGAACCTGGGTGGGGAGGATAACACTTCATCCCACAACCTCTCGGGCTAGACCTAATTGACAGAAAGAATGATGTTTGTGATACAAGTCTAGTTTTTCTTTGAGCAAACTTAATTTTGTCAAATCTCTTCCTCTACAAGCTTTTCTAAGTTTCTAATGTTTGGGTACACAGGGTACTACCAAAGAACCGAACACCAAGAGCAACCACTTCACACAAACAGATCACAGATCAACACACCGATGTTTTGACGTGTTTTAAACCCTCTTGAGGGAAACACTCCACAGCCCTGCCCAAATAGCTTCTACGGAGCAATTATTATGCAAAGAAAGAAAGTTACAAATAAGCTTTTCATAATCGATCAACTAGACAATGACCCTCCATGCTCTTTAAATAGAGATCATGGACCAATCGGGTGTTAAGCCAAGGATCAAGGTTAGATATGATCTAAGAGAAGTTTCCCCCCTATACTGTAATGAATCCCAAACTAAATTGTACCTCGAATATATCGAAGTATTCTTTTAGCTACTTTCCAGTGACTTTCATGAGGTGTTTGCATATAACGGGCAACAGGACCAACAACAAAGGAAAGGTCAGGACGGAAATGAGTCAAGTATAAGAGACTACCAACAAGCTGATGATACAAGGTGACATCTACTTCAGGTGAAGTATAAGTGGCAAAAAGTTTGACTCCGAACAAGAAGGGAGAAGGAGCTGGTGTGTAATCTTCCATGTGAAAGCGACGAAGAAGGACACAAGCATACTTAGACTGAGAAAGAAAGATTCATTCTTTGGTTTGCAGGACTTGGAGACCAAGAAAATAATGCAAATGTCCTAAGTCTGACATTTCAAAATTTTGCTTAAGACTGGATTTCACATGGGTTATAAGCTTAGGGTCACTATCAATAAGAATAAGGTCATCAACATATAGAACAAGTATGATGAGATGGTTTCCTACTTTCTTGGTATAGACATTGGGGTCAGAATGACATCTAGAAAAACTGGTGTCAAGGAGAAAGTTATCCATTTTGGCATACCAAGCTCTATGAGCTTGCTTAAGGCCATATAAGGATTTCTTAAGGCGGCAGACAAGGCTAGAGTTATTCTGAACATATCCAGGAGGTTGTTCCATGTAAATTTCCTCCTGTAAATCACCATGTAAGAAGGCAGACTTGACATCCATTTGATGGACTTCCCAGTTATGTAAGACTGCAAGGGAAAGAACAAGGCGGATGGAGTTCATTTTTGCGACAGGAGCAAATGTTTCATTGTAGTCAATCCCTTCAACTTGTGAAAAACCTTTGACAACTAACCTTGCCTTAAGTCTTTCAACACTTCCATCTGATGCATACTTAGTTTTGTAGACCCATTTACATTTGACAAGTTTTCTTCCTTTTGGAAGAGGTACAAGATCCCAAGTATCGTTCGCCATTAAGGAACGATATTCTTCATCCATAGCTGCATCCCAATCTGGATTTCCTGAAGCTTCTACAAAATTTTCTGGATCATGATTCTCGGAAACTTGAGCCAAAAGAGAAAAGGATCGTTGAAACTGAGAACGTGTTCGACGTTGATCTCTAGAATCACCGGCAAGATCACCAGCTGCTTCACATGTTGAACGGACCCATCGAGGAAGCACTTGTGCTGGTGCAACTGGAGGAACATGAGCAGGCGGAGGTGGATTTTCATCCTCACTATCATCATTAAAAATTGGAGTTGGAAACCTGTCAAGGAAGTTGGAAGAAGAAGAAGGCACAATCGCCGAATCAGACTCGCAGGCCAAAGATGGCACAATCGCCGAGTTAGGTTCGCAGGCCAAGAGATTTTCATCAAATTTAACATCTCTTCTAATGATTACATCATGAGAATGTGGTTGAAGAAGTCTATAACCTTTTACATCTTCAGAATATCCAACAAATATGCACTTTTTACTTTTAGGCTGCAATGCTTTCCGTTTTTTATCTGGAATGTGAGCCCATGCTTCACTACCAAACACACGGAAGTGACTTACATCAGATTTAATTTTACTCCATGCTTCTTCCGGTGTGATACCCTGTAAAGCTTTGATGGGGGTGCAATTAACTATGTAATTTGCACAATTAATGGCTTCAGCCCAAAATTGAAGACTTAGTCCCTTAGATTGGATCATACAATTAGCCATTTCTTTTAAAGTGTGGTTCTTCCTTTCAGCTACACCATTTTGTTGTGGTGTATATGGAACAGTGTGTTGTTGTTGGATTCCTTGTTCAGTGCAGAAAGTAGTGAAATTTTTGTTAACATATTCTCCTCCATTGTCAGATCTTAACTGAATAATTTGATGGCCAGATTGTTTTTCAACAAGGGCATTGTAGGCCAAGAACATGTTAAATACTTCGCTCTTAAGTTTTAGGAAATAAACCCAAGTGCATCTGGTGTAATCATCAATGAAAGTTAAGAAATATTTGAAACCAGAAAAGGAAGCAGATGGAAGAGGACCACACAAGTCACTATGCACAAGCTCCAAGGGAACTGAGACGTGTCAAGAGGCACGTTTGTCAAACTGTCCCGATGATGTTTTCCGAGTACGGAACCGGAACAAACACCATCCCTGCAAGATACCATCGGAAGACCTGTCACCACATGGTCTTTACATAGTTGTTGCAATGAGCGATAATTTAAGTGACCAAATCGTTCATGCCAAAGTTTGCTCAAGTTATCACTATGAGCAACAAAAACTAAAGGAAAAGGTGATGACCCAAAGTTGTTAAATTTGTACAACCTGGTAATATCATCAACAATTCCGGTAGCTAGGACCTGTTGAGGATCTTTAAAATCCGTGATTACAACTTGGTGAGGTGTAAACGTCACAGTTTTACCTTCACCGGAATGAGTGATTTGATAGACTGATAACAAATTGCAAGAAATTTTTGGAACACATAGTACATCACTAAAATGACCATTATCTATTGGAACTGTTCCAACTCCTACAACACTTAGAGATCTATCATCACCAACAAATATTTGTTTGGTGTTACATTCCTGCATAGTAGAAGAGATGGCTTGATCCTTAGCCATATGATAAGATGCTCCATAATCAATGAGCCATTCATTTGAAGTAGAAGAAGAAGATGCATGATAAGAATAACCAGAAGCACAAAGTGCATGTCCATGAGAGGTAGATTCTGAAGGCAAATCTAGGCTGATGTGGTGCTTCTTCATTGTTGCTTCCAAGACTGCCATCTTCTTGAAACACTTAGATTCATCATGATTATCTTTCTCGCAATAGTTGCAATGTTGCTCAGTCTTCTTGCCTTTTGGCTTTGATCCTTTGTCATTTTTTAAAGAAAGAGCTGACTGAGAGAGTTTGGGACCCTTGTTTGACTTATTATTGCAAAAATTTTGTTTTTTGTGAGGCCTAGACTTTTCTTTTTGTTGGGACAATAAGGCTTTCCCAGATGTATCTGCATTGTTAATTATTCCAAGATGAATGAGCTTATCTTGCTCTCTAATCAAGGAATCACAAAAGAATTCAAGAGTATGCTCTTGATAGCTAGCGGCATTCAAGGATTCTTTCATGGAGTAAAATTTAGATACAAAAACAGAATATGCAGGTCCAAGTTTGGAAATAATATGATAAATGCATTGTTTGTCTTCCCTCTTAATCTTGCATTCTGCACATAAAAGTTTAAGAGTTTTGTACTTAGATAAATAATCTTGTATGCATGAAAAATCACTTGGATTTAAAGAAATCAACTCATTTTCGAGTTGGTGACCTCGAATTTCATTGTGTTTACCAAACACAGATTCCAACTTGTCACAAGTAGCATCAGGTTCATCAATTCCAGATATGTGGAATCGCAAATCAATAGAGATTGGCATCCCAATCAATCCACGAGCTTCATCACATCTATTTGCCCATTTGATTTTCTTATCATCATTAGTAGGTTCTGTTTCTTTCCCTGAGGTAATTCTGAAAAGTCCTCTACTTCGTAGAACATCTCCCATACGAGATTTCCATGAGAAATAGTTGGAACTGATAAGTATAATATCACAAGGGGCGGCCATATTTGTAAATTAATGGCTGTAAAAGGAAAAACCAATAGTCTGAATGTGAAGAGCTCGAAAAAATAGGCAGTTTAAAAAAAAACGACACTGAAAACTGACTCCATATGATGAAGTTATGCTTGAATAAAGAAACTGTTGAAGATGTCCCCAATAGTGGCGTGGTAGATAGAGAATGTCTAGTTAAAAAAAAGGACCCCCCTCTTCCCAAGATGAACCTTTGACAATCATTTTACAAAAAAATTACTTTAAGCGAATCACTTTTGTAAAATAAGTGATTTCACTTTTACAATGATATTGCTTTTAAATAGTGCAATAATAAAAATGAACTTAAGTGATTCATTGTTATTTTTATTTTTTATTATTTAAGTGAGATGCACTTTTACAATAAAGTAACTTGAAAATAGAAATTGCATGCACTTCTTTTTTAAAAGTAACTTCCTAAGACTTGAACTCAAGACCTATTAAGAAATAAAGCAGCTTTGAACCAAGTGAGCTAGATTAAAAAGTATGTAAAATATGGGAATGAGGAAGGGGGCCTTTAAAAAAAAAAAAAAAACTCCTTTTGTTCGGTTTCCGTGCTTGCCTTTTTTCCTGCAAATCACACCACAAACCAAAACAAAAACAAAAAATTCCACACTTTGGGGTTAGATCTCGTTAGCTTTCCCGGAAAGTCTACATTTTTTCTCTGTTTCTGATTTGCCGAGTTCGCGCAAGGTGCACGGCAAAGAGCATATGCAGCTGAGAAAAATCCTTTCCCTTTCTGTTTCTGATTTGCCAAGATCGCACAAGGTGCACGGAAAAGAGAATACACCAAAAATGAAAGCAACGATCTAAGAAAAAAAAAAACTAATTGATAAAATATGAGATATTTTTAACACAAATAAAATGCATCACTGTAACATTATACTTTCAGATCTAATGAAATACGCGTTTCTGAAGCAACCGGAAACCGTTTTCGTTCAAACGAAAATTATTTCCCAATGGAAACGACGCTCCGAACGCAATGGAACACCTGCTACAGCCCAAAAATGCACAGAAATACCAGAAACTCTTTCAAGTTTTGGCAACACCAGTTCAAGATCTAGATCATAATCAGAAGCGGCTCTTCATATAAGCTTTGATACCATGTAGTGTCGTATCTGCCTTAGATTTTATAGCTTTGCAAAGTTTATTGTTTGCATTCCTTAACTGTTGTTAGTAGAGATGATTTGAACCCATCTTATGTAATTGTATAACATAATTATTTTTGATGTTTCTTAAGGGTGATCGCTTTTGGCATTTGAGGTTATCTGTCCATGTTTTTTTGGTTTCTTGAGCCATATACCCTTACAAGGAAGCTCTAATCAGTCAATATTGATATGTAAGATTCATCTTAACTTACATATGGAAATAGGCATTGAATCAAAAGATCCTAAGATACATTAATTATTATTGCTCGTCTATAGATGTAATAGTATCGTGAGTGAACAGTCTCATACTATCTCCTCAGTCTTTGGGGAATACTTTGAAGCCTTTGAGATGGATGGAATTAAACTTTGACCTCTAATGGATTTTAGAGTTAACATTTTGTAAAACCCTTTAACACTTCATTAAAGATTTCCTTCAATTTTCTTCTCAACATTGTTGTTAGAATTATCAATTTTTTTCTTACGCAGATTATTTAACCTTAAGATGAGTTTATTTTACTTCATGAAGGCTGCATGGGAAACTCCTTCACATCCTTTCACCAAAGTAGAAGTCAACTTTGTTACACAAAGGTTTCACAGACCTTGTGTTTCTCGTTTGGTCCTTGGACAGAAGAAGGTATGTTTTTGCCTGTTCCGCAGTGTGCATATCGAGGTAAAGGTAAGAACATATTTTTTCATTGTCTATAATAAGGAATTTAGGTCATGGAAAAAATGTGGTTCTCAAAAAGTTGAATCATTTAGAGAGGCAGTGGACATTGATGGGCACCTCTTTGGATAAGATTCTTCACAAACCATGGATTTTTTTCGAATTGGCTTCCTCTTATTACTCATTAACATGCCAAGATTTAATGCTATGGTCGAAACTTTAGCACCATTTAATTTAATCACCTATAGCTTATTAGCAGCGAGTGGGGTATCTATTCTACCGAAGTCACCCAGTTTGCAAACCTAGGCTGGGCTGCCTTTGCATGTACTCAAGTACATCTACAAGCAGCATGAGTGCATTCACACACTAGCATGTCAAGTACATCTACAATCAACATGAGTGCATTCACACACTATGTTTGTAGACAGTTTGTTAATGCAGACAAAAACTAATCTCTCTAGTCTAAATGGTTTAGATCTAGAACAAAGGAAGTACATAATACAAGCAACTTTCCTAAATTGATGAAAATGCAAGATAAAAGAAAAAATGGCTTACCTTATGGATGCATATATTTTCTCCTTTTGTTGATCCAAGTCCTGATCTTAAGATCTCAAGCTGCAAAACCAGTCAAGACATGTGGAAACAAGCAAAAGATAAAAGAACATGGATGTGTATCAATCTAGATTAATAGTCAAAGATGTCAATCCTAAACAATATTAACACAATAGAGTTTATGGAAAGAATTTGTATTAAATGTAAGAATAAGAAATACAAAGGTAGAGGTGTTACAACCATAGTAGCATAATTCGAGTATGAATACGGATACAAATACGATTCGATACGGAAAAAATACGTACTAAAAAAATCTAGTACGAATAAAATACGGAGGTAGCTTTCTTATATATAACTCTTTTAATCAAATATTCACAAATATACCATAAATAAACATATACATTTATATAATATATATTTATAAAATAAAAATATAAAATCTCAAGAACGTGGATATGGAAGTGTGAGAGACGGAAACTAGTTATTAATAGTTATATTAACAAGAAAATATGAAATTGAATGGTATTTCTATTTTATAATGTTTAAATAATTAAAGCTTGTTTTTTTTAAAATTGGTTTTCAAAATTTAATTAGAATCCGTATTGGTATTATACATGCATCGAATATTCAACGAATTCGAATTTGTTCTGAATTTTCGTACACGAAGTACCAATACGGCCGAATTATGCTACTATGGTTACAACCAATGCTTTGACATCATAAGGTCCTTCCAACAATCCTAGCCTCAAGATCAAATGCTTAGCCTCTAATGGGTGAAGATGATCTCCTAGCAAAATTCCACCAGCATGTAGTTACACTATCCTTCCTCCCTTAACTATGGAGAGGAGGTTCATATATATAGAGCTAAAGCAATAAGAGAGGTTGAATATTTAGGGGAGAGGCTTAAGGGATCATCCCACTAGGTTAGGGGATTGACTGCCACCTTCTAGATAGTTAGGAATAAGCCTCCACGACACCCAAGCTTCGAGAAGTTGCTCGAAGCTTCCTTTTATCCATTTTAACCACTTGCGGCGCACCTTGCAGAAGGGAAACATGCATCAGAGGTAGATTAACACACCTTGTACAAGGGCTGACTGCATCGTCGACGCACTCTGCTAAGTTGCAGAACACGTCATATTGATCGTGACGCACCTTGCTAGGAGGCAGGGCGCGTCGGGGAGATAACAAAAGGAAACAACCCTTCTTCTGATGTTTTAGCTCAGGAAATTTAGGATCAGGGCATAAAGATGACACATAACTCATGGTGACGAGATTTTGGTTGTAATACCCCAGTTTTGACCCTTATGAAATATTGGCGTTTAATGTAAATAGTGTATACATGCGATGTATGTTTCCCTAGCGTGGAGCTCAAGGCCAAGGCCGTGCTAGTGTATGCCCATATTTTATTTAGAAAGGCAAGTATTTGATATTTTCTCATCCATGTGCTATTAAGCCATGGAATATTGTAATTGATGTAAATATTAATATTTCAATAAAATACCAAAACTGGCTATGGAAGCAGCGAATGAGAAGGGGCCATGTGTATCCACTAGGGAGTGGTGAGGGGGTTGTGGGGATGAACCATATGTTACCAAATGTCATTGTGAAAACCCATTTGACTTTCCTTGCTAACATTTAATTCTGTTGTAAGGAAGTTGATGAAGAATTCAGTCCATGGCTTCAATGGAGCATGGGCAACCCATAAATTCGTATGGAAGAGTATGGGCTCTGTTTTCTTGTACCACAAGTCACTCTACCTTATGGGAATGGGTCATTCCTCATTCTCATTCCATTGTTGAACATCCCAGCATCAATTTTCATCCATTAGGAATTCCCAACAGTGAGCAAAACCAGAAATCGCAACTTTGCAATAACCCATGTTTTGAAGAGCCATAAACGCCCAGAATTGGTATTGGACAGTAAAATCCAATGGGGGATCCATAGGTATGAACCTTGGGGCGCATTTGAGAGTATTATATACCCCAAAATCCATAGAAAAACCTCGCTTTTATAGCCCATAAATCCAGTGACGGGATTGAGTTAATTGATGACAGAATTCTGAGAAATCCAAGTGTGAATGACTGAGCAGAGGTTGGGTTTGCTTGATAAACCCAGTGAAGGCTAGAATCTCAAAGAATTAGCAGCTGGACCTTTCTATGCCCACCCTGAAGAGCACTAGAGGGAAGGGACGCCTGAGGGATTGTGCAACAGAGAAGGGGACCTTCCTTGTGTTGGGTGTGGTAGGTACTGTGGGTGCCATGATTATTTGAATTATCTTGAGATGCCTGTAAGCTCTATGGTTGAGCTCACTGGCTTTGCATTGCCCTCCTTTGTCTTTTGTATGCTTGATAAACCCAACTGTGTGTTGGCCTAGCATAGCTGTTGAGTTAAATCATGGCTGTGAGTGAGCCTGTTTAGTTCCTCCTTAGTGGATACACAACCCAGCTCGGGGGTGATCTCTCAGCTGAAAGAATACAGGCTGGACAAAGATCTATGGATGGGTGGAATGTTTCTCTCACATAGCCAGTTATGCAATGTGTTAAATTATATGCATTCGGTGTTATGCAATGTGTTAATTCTGAATGTTAATTGTCCAGGTTAATGAAATGAAACGATTGTCTTAATGAAATTAACATGAAGTATGTGCATATCATGAGGACGAAATTGAATTCTCTGCATGATGATCCATCATATGCCTGTGATAGATATACTGATGCATTCCAGTTTGTGTGTGTGTCATTATGTTTTAATTCCGTTGTATAATTCAAGTATGCATTTTATTTAAATGACAAAAATTTAGTCTTATGGCTTTGGGGAAGAATCAGACACCCCCATGTCACATTCATGTTCCCTCCATGGTTTGGAAGGATGGGAGGGGACGTGACAGAGTTGGAATCAGAATTGGATGAGGTCAGTGGAATTATGAGGCCATTAACGAAGGCCATGGAAGGGTTAGTGAGGATCTCGAGCCCATTATGCTCCAATTTGGCATAAATTTGGGATTAATGGCTGTTATAAATCAGTGTCCCGACGTTTAACAGAAGGTCAGATTGTGCTGAAACTGATATGGAGCAGGCACGGTGTTAAGTTTGGAGTTTTGGAGCCAAACTCTAAAAAATGTGGAGTCGAGGCATGCAAGAAGGCCAAAAAGTACTATTCCGGGCCACGTTTTTGGAATTTTGAAAAGTTTGCAGTGGATGAAAGTGATCCTGTAATTAGGATTCAAGAAATTTACTGAACTCAACATTTCTTATTCTCATGAAAACATACAATTTACGTTACACAAATATTTCCCAGAAATGCATCGTTTGGGAAATAACCATTTTTGGCCCAAAATTTGAAATTTTGGAAAAATGTGAAAAGTGGAAAGTAGTCAAACCCAGAATTTTATAAAAGATGAATGGTGCATTGGAACAGAGATCCGTGAGTTTCTGAGTGTTCCTTGTTATATGGACTAACTTCGCCCGGTAGAAAATATTTCGTGATTCTTCATATATTTTCTTCCACAGGTGGCTAAAGTTGGCATTGCAGACCAAAATGCCACTGTGTAAAAGTGCATAATTTTGGTAAAAGTGGTCATTTTTTAAGTAATGCGATTTCCACACCCGATGTCGGCATGGGGCACGAGGATAGGAAT
This sequence comes from Larix kaempferi, assembly GCA_027924585.1. Classification (NCBI taxonomy): domain Eukaryota; kingdom Viridiplantae; phylum Streptophyta; class Pinopsida; order Pinales; family Pinaceae; genus Larix; species Larix kaempferi. The sequence goes on from BSBM01000605.1 coordinate 225,209, forward strand.
TGGAAAGCTTATCCAGCAAGGAATAATGGTGCATGACCAGAATTTGAATGAGGTTGTCATACCCCATATATATTTAGAGCAGAAAAGTGTCAGTGACTGTTTTGGACAAATTGCTGACAATATGAGCAAGTTCCATAATTGCATGAATGGGAAAAAGAAATGAATGCATAACAGCTATGTGAATTATTCCATGAGTTTGATTATTTTAAATATTGATTGTTTACGTTTCTATAAGCATTCCTAAGATGTCTAACAAATATTTTCATAATCCACAGTGTTTGCGGCTCATAAGATTTAATAGTGTAACAGAAGTAACCTACAGGGAGGAGAGTCTCCAAAAACAATGGTGTACATAGAAAATGATGTTCAAGATCCTTATGAGCATGAAGAATATGTTCTAGGAGAAAATGTGCAAGAAGGGAATGCTAAGACTGAATCCAATGGGAGAAGGGAGCAAATAACTCCTCAAAATTTGGTTGAAACCATGGTGAGCTTCAATGAAAGATTGATGAAGGCTCAGGAAGAACAAAACCAACTCAATGCTGCTATTTTGAAAAGCCTCACTGATATGCAGTAGAGGATAAACCTTGGGTCTAACCCAAGCAATGTAGTTGAAGAAGGAAGAGACGCAGAAAGTCGCTCTAGAGGTCGTTCAAAGAAGAGGACTCCAAGCCCAAGGAATAGTTTTGTGAGCAAGAAGCATAGAACACCTTCTTCTAGATCTTCTTCTAGCAAATCGTGTGACTCCAGAGGTTCTCAAAGAAGTCCAAGGCATATGCCCAGGAGTTTTAATGGAAGAAAGAAGTTCAAAGGAATCCTACAGGGAGAATTTCGGAAGGCAAGGCCTCCCACATTTGATGGAGAAGGCAAGACTGGCCAAGAGGCAGAGGCATGGCTTCTTGAAATGAAGAAATACTTCAGAATTCAGGACTACTTAGGGAATGAAAAAGTCAGAATTGCCATTTACAATCTAAATGGTAGAGCTTCAATTTGGTTGGACAACCTCTTGAAAATGAAAGGGATCAGTGAAAAGAAGATCAACTAGGAGAGATTTAAGGAGTACTTAAAGGAAAAATACCTTTTTGCTAGGTATTATGATAGTAAGAGAAAATAGTTCAATGAACTTAGCCTTTGCGACAAAAATCTATGGAAGAACATGTCCATAAATTTTTGGAATTGTTGAGGTATGTGGACTATATCAAAGATGAGAGGATAAAAATCCAATGCTTCCTTTGAAGTCTACCTCAAAGTTTCAAAAATAGAATTGAGTTTGTTAATCCACCAAGTCTTGATGAAGCCATTAGAATATCAATGCATTGCTATGAGCAGAATAAAGGAAAAACAGAGGTTAACCCAGCATGGAAAATAAAGCCAAGAGGGAGGTTTGATCAAAAGAAAAGTGGCTTCAAACCACCATTCAAAAATCAGCCAAGAACCTTTCCACAGGGGCAGCAAGCAAGGAGTGGATTCAAGCCAGCAGTAGCAGCAAAAGCGACATCAAAAGGGCCACTTCACTGTTGGGGATGTGGAGAAAATCACATGCTAAAGGATTATCCACATCGAAAGGGGAATCCCCGTAGCTTACACAAGTTAAAGGGAGCAGCTACATTGGAGGACATGGCAAGGGAAATGCCTCGAATTTATGCAACGTTGGATAATCATCAGGCAAACCATCAATCATCAGTGGTGGAAATTGAAGGTAAGATTGCTAAGCAATTTATTTCTGTTTTGATTGATCCAGGATCTACTCATAATTATGTTTCTCCAAAGGTGGTTGAAGGTTGTTCTCTTAGAAAAGTGAAGCACAATAAGTCTTGGTTAGTTCAATTAGCCACAGGGACCAAGAGAAAAGTTAGTGATGTAGTGGTGGAGTGCCCCATAGAATTGAATGGACTCCACACACATGCAGATTTAAATGTATTACCATTAGGATCTTATGATGCACTAATTGGCATGGATTGGTTGGAAAAACATAAAGCTAAGTTGGACTGTTATGAGAAAGCACTTGAATGCATTGATGAAGAGGGAAGACCAAGGTTGGTAAAGGGAATTCCCAAGCAAATTTCAGTAAGGCAAATTTCAGTCTTACAGTTGAAGAAGTTTTATAAGAAAGGTTGTCAATTATATGCAGTCCATATATCAGATTCGTTAGAGGAAAAAGGTCCAATGATTGAAGACTTCCCATTGTTGCGAGAATTCTATGATGTGTTCCCGGATGAAGTACCAGGACTACCACCAAAGAGAGATATTGATTTTACCATCAATCTTGTTCCAGGGGAAGCACCAAATTCCAAAGCTCCTTATAGAATGAGTACACCAGAATTGGTAGAGTTGAAGATGTAGCTGCAGGAGTTAATGGACAAAAGGTATATCAGGCCTAGTGTGTCTCCTTGGGGAGCACCGATGCTATTTGTTAAGAAGAAAGATGGGACTTTAAGGCTTTGTATTGATTATAGGTAGCTAAATAAAGTGACAATCAAGAACAAGTATCCATTGCCAACGATTTATGACTTGTTTGATCAAATGAAGGAAGCTAAGGTGTTTTTAAACATTGACTTGAGGTCTAGGTACCATCAAGTGAGAATTAAAGAAAAAGACATTCAAAAGACAGCTTTCAGAACTAGATATGGTCATTATGAGTTCATTGTGGTGCCATTTGGTCTTACCAATGCACCTGCTACATTCATGTGTCTCATGAATAGTGTATTCAACAAATATTTGGATAAGTTTGTGTTTGTGTTTGTGTTTGTGTTCTTGGATTACATTCTTGTCTATTCAAGGGATGAAGAAGAACATGAGGAACATCTAAGGATGGTGTTGCAAGTCCTTAGAGAACATCAGTTGTATGCCAAGTTAAGTAAGTGTGAATTTTACCAAAAGAAGGTGCAATACTTGGGTCATGTTATTTTTTAAGAAGGAATTACAGTTGATCCATAAAATATTAATGCCATCATGGATTGGTCTACTACAAAGAATGTTTCAGATGTTAGATCCTTTATGGGCCTTGTTGGGTACTACAAAAGGTTCATTGAAGGATTCTCCAAGATAGCTCATCCAATCACTTCATTACAGAAGAAAAATATCAAGTTTGTATGGTCTGAAAAATGTGAGAAAAGTTTTCAGAAGTTAAAGGAGTTACTTACCAGTGCTCATGTTTTGAAGATAACAGATCTAAGGAAGGATTTTGTGGTGTGCACGGATGCTTGCATTGAAGGGCTAGGTGGAGTGCTCATGAAAGATGGATTTGTGATTTACTATGAGTCAAGAAAATTAAAAGAACATGAAAAGAATTATGCCACACATGATTTAGAATTAGCAACCATAGTACATGCTCTCAAGATGTGGAGACATTATTTGATGGGAAGAAGATTCGAGCTTAGAACAGACCACATGAGCTTGAAATATTTGTTTGATCAACCAAACTTCAATGCTAGGCAAGCTAGATGGATGGAGTTTCTTTGTGAATTTGATTTTGAAATTAAGCATATAAAAGGGAAGGAGAATAAGGTTGCAGATGTCTTTAGTAGAAAATTTCATGTTGCAGCATTAAGTATGTGTAAATCAGATTTGAAGACAAGAGTTCTTAAAGCCCAAAACAGTGATGAAACTTGCCTTCAAATTAGAGAGAAGTTGTAGCAGGGTAATGTGGATGAAAAGTATGTGGGATATCAGCTTGGTGAAAATGATATCCTCATCTATAAAGATAGACTGTACATTTCAAATAGTACAGATTTGAAGAAGCTAGTGATGGATGAAATACATCAAATGCCATACTCTGGACATCCAGGATATCAAAAGACTATAACAGCAGCAAGAAAACAATACTTTTGGCATGGTATGAAGAAGAGCATAGCTGAATACATTGCTAGGTGTCAGAAGTGCCAACAAGTCAAGGCAGAGCACCAACATCCAGTAGGATTGTTGCAGCCCTTAACCATTCCAGAATGGAAGTGGGAAGTGATCTCTATGGATTTTATAACAGGTCTTCCCATGACAGTGAAGAAGCATGATTCAATCATGGTTGTGGTGGACAAGCTATCAAAGGTAGCTCACTTTATTCCAGTCAAGTCCACTCACAAGGCTAATGACATTGCAAATATCTTCATGAGAGAGATATTTAGATTGCATGGATTGCCTAAGGCAATAGTTTCTGATCGTGATACTAAGTTCACTTCCAATTTTTGGAAATGATTATTTTAGGAATTGGGAACTAAATTGAATTTCAATACAACATATCATCCTCAAAACAGATGGTCAAACTGAGAGGGTGAATCGGGTTCTTGAAGACATGTTGAAAATGTATGTGATGGATAAACCATCCAAGTGGGAGGATTACCTACACTTGGTAGAATTTGCATACAATAATGGACATCATGCATCATTGGGAATGAGTCCATTTGAGGCATTGTATGGAAAATGATGCAGGACTCCAGTGAATTGGGACAGTCCGGTGAACAGGGTAGTACTTGGACCAGAGATGATCAAGGAGATGGAACAGGATGTTGTTAAGATCAGGAAGAATTTAAAGGCAGCTTGGGACAGGCAGAAGAGTTATGCAGATTTGAAAATAGTGCATAAGGAATTTCAGATTGGGGATCATGTTTATTTGAGAGTGAAACCAAGGAAGAATTATCTCAAGTTGGGTAATTGTGCCAAGTTGACACCAAGATATTGTGGGCCATTTGAAGTCCTTGATAGGATAGGGCCAGTTGCATATAGAATTGCATTGCCTGCTAACATAAATGCTCATAATGTTTTCCATGTATCTTTGCTTAAGAAGAATGTACATGATCCTAATCATATGATTGATTGGAACGTGATACAAGTGGAACCCGAGGGAGAGTTCCAAGTAGAGCCTATGCGCATCCTCGACAAGAAGGTCACTTTGCTATGGAACAGAGCCATCGGGTAGGTAAAGGTCCAATGGGAGCACCTTAGTCCCGATGAGGCTACATGGGAGCTGGAGGATGCCATGAGAGAGACATTTTCATTTTTGTTCGGTTTTGAGAACACCGAGAACGGTATTGTTCTAAGGGGGAGGGGAATGCAATACCCCAATTTTGACACTTACGAAATATTGGCTTTTAATGTAGATAGTGTATACATGCGATGTATGTTTCCCTAGCGTGGAGCTCAAGGCCAAGGCCCCGCTAGTGTATGCCCGGATTTTATTTAGAAAGGAAAATATTTGATATTTTCTCATCCGTGTGATATTAAGCCATGTAATATTGTAATTGATGTAAATATTAATATTTCAAGAAAATACCAAAACTGGATATGGAAGCAGCGAATGAGAAGGGGCCATGTGTATCCACTAGACAGTGGTGAGGGGGTTGTGGGGATGAACCATATGTTTCCAAATGTCATTGTGAGAACCCATTTGACTTTCCTTGCTCACATTTAATTTTGTTGTAAGGAAGTTGTTAAGAATTTAGTCCATGGATTCAATGGAGCATGGGTAGTCCAGAAATTCGTATGGCAGAGTATGGACTCTGTTTTCTTGTACCACAAGTCACTCTAACTCATGGGAATGGGTCCTTCCTCATTCCCATTCCATTGTTGAACATCCCAGCATCAATTTTCATCCATTAGGAATTCCCAACAATGAGCAAAACTAGAAATCGCAACTTTGCAATAACCCATGTTTTGAAGAGCCATAAACGCCAAGAGTTGGTATTGGACAATAAAATCCAATGGGGGATCCATAGGTATGAACCTTGGGGTGAATTTGAGAGTATTAGATACCCCAAAATCCATAGAAAAACCCCGTTTTTATAATCCAGAAATCCAGTTACGGGATTGAGTTAATTGATGACAGAATTCTAAGAAATCCAAGTGTGAATGACTGAGCAGAGGTTGGGTTTGCTTGATAAACCCAGTGAAGGATAGAATCTCAAAGAATTAGCAGCTGAACCTTTCTATTCCCACCCTGAAGAGCACTGGAGGGAAGAGACGTCTGAGGGACTGCGTAGCAGAGAAGGGGGCCTTCCTTGTGTTGGGTGTGGTAGGTACTGTGGGTGCCATGACTGTTTGAATTATCTTGAGATGCCTGTAAGCTCTATGGTTGAGCTCACTGGCTTAGCATTGCCCTCCTTTGTCTTTTGTATGCTTGATAAACCCAACTGTGTGTTGGCCTAGCATAGCTGTTGAGTTAAACCATGGTTGTGAGTGAGCTTGTTTAGTTCCTCCTTAGTGGATACACAACCCAGCTCGGGGGTGATCTCTCAGCTGAAAGAATATAGGCTGGACAAAGATCTATGGTTGGGTGGAACGTTTCTCTCACATAGCCAGTTGTTTGGACAGCTTCAGCTCAAAGATAAGTGTTCACTGTGGTTAAATTATATGCATTCGATGTTATGCAATGTGTTAATTATGAATGTTAATTGTCCATGTTAATGAAATGAAACGATTGTCTTAATGAAATTGACATGAAGTCTGTGCATAGCATGAGGACGAGATTGAATTCTCTGCATGATGATCCATCATATGCTTGTGATATATATACTGATGCATTCCAGTTTATGTGCGTGTCATTATGTTTGAATTCCGCTGTATAATTCAAGTACGCATTTTATTTAAATGGCGAAAATTTAGTCATATGGCTTTGGGGAAGAATCAGACACCCCCATGTCACATTCATGTTCCCTCCATGGTTTGGAAGGATGGGAGGGGACGTGACATTAGTGTAACAAAATTCCCCCCAAAACATGAAGCTGGCAAAATAAGGTAGGTGAAATGGTTTGTAATAGGGAAAAAATCGAGGTAAGGATTATCGGTTGGAATGACGAACAAAGGACTTCTTGTAGTACAACTAACTCTGAGCTACAAGCCTCAATTGACTCATAACATGGTAGTAAATACTGACTGAACAAAATCATGGCTACTAGACACAATCGTAAATCCATGTTGAGATGATAACACAACCACGACCAATACAAAAGTGGATCCGTGGGATATGACTCAAAAAATCTCCATCGCAACCTCGGTAAGATACATGAGTTAACCTAGGGTCTTCAAGCCAAACCTGCAATTATACGAATTTGACCATGTGATTACAATGTCTTGAAGTCGAACATGGTAGAAACCACTTGATTACCGGTCATTAATGTATACGGTTAACAAGCACCTGGGAAATCACCATTGATGTCAATGATCCCCAAGGTATCATAGTACATACTATCGAATGTGAATAAATGAGTTGAGGTCGAACACTCGATAGAATCTTTCAATCAAGAGCCAGTGATGTGAACTCATGTTGAAAGTGAGGTAACCTGCCATTGAGACATGCAGGTCCAAGGTACTTGATTGGTTTCTAAATTCAATCCTCGGATGATGTGTTGAAGTTGACAAGGATGAATCCGTCGAAAGAGGACCATGATGTTTCCCCGATCATGGACAAGAAACATGATCAAAGATGTTTTGGAGCAAATCAAAGTGTAGAGCAATGTTCGAGACTGACTCAGGGAAGACCAACATGATAAAAGGTAAAATGACTGCAAAGATTGACTCGATGAACATACCTCTCTTGAACATGGGCATGCGATGACTTGGCAACATTGACATGACGAGAATGACACCAACCCATAATGCAACTGATGGCAGAAGCATTCTTTGGATGACTCAAAGGAGTAAAGGGACTCATAGAATCGATGGGACTCAAATACAAACATATTACCCAAGCGTCTGAATGCATATGCAAATGAGTGCCATGTTCAAGAGTGATTAAGTACTTCCATAATTACAATGAAACATAAACTCTTTCCTTATCTCCATCATGATTGATGACTACCTCTTTTGTTTTTTAACGAGCTTGAGGAGGGTAACAGATGCTCGGTATAGCTCATCCTTCGGATGAGTCCGATCTCATACGTTTTACGAACCTGAGATAGCAGGGGTTCGTCCCAAAAAGGGCCCTTCAATGTCATATTTTAATGAGTCTAGAGAAGGAAAACTTAGCGTCATTTCATATTTAGAGAGTCTGAAAAGAACTAAAGAAGACTCCAAAAGTTTTTTTTCATAAAAGTTAGTCTCCTCACCCAAAAACGGATAAAACAACGTGAGAGAGAACTCTTTCAGTCATGATTGACCGAAGCGCTCGTTTTTCGTAAATATCCTCCTGGTCCGAAAAATGGGTAAATTATCACCAGAAAGACGATCATTCAAATGCTTTTAGAAGTGTGAAGGAATCAAGTTCGCTTGGTGATCTTTTCATATGTAGGGAGTCTGAAAAGAGCTTAAAAAGGAACTCCAAGGGGTCTTTTTTCGTGGGAGTTTTACGAGCCCAGAAAAGCGATAAAATATAACTCAGTGACTTATTCTCATGATTTTACGAGCACGAGAAAGAACAAAAAGTAAGCTCGATGTCATCAATACTTAATTTTAACGAGTGTCGCGATAACATAGAAACATGCTCGAAAACGTGTTCACACTCGGAAAAGTATGAAACGCCTTACAATGGTCGTCAAATAATCAAAACACCACTTTACTTGATTTGTGAACTCCAAAAATCAAATTAGAATCGATAATAAGGTGTTAAAACATAAAAAGATGACCAACTATAGTAAAAAACCCTATAAAAGAAATATCAAAAAGGGAATATTCCGTTTCTTTTATATAAAAAGTCAAATAATAAAGAAATTCTTACCAATTGTTTGTAGATAATATTCACGCACTATGTTTTTAGACAATATGTTTATGCAGACAAAAATTGATCTCTCTAGTCTAAATGGTTTAGATATAGAACAAATGAAGTACATAATACAAACAACTTTCTTAGATTGATGAAAATGCAAGATAAAAGAAGAAGTGGCTTACCTTATGGATGCAGATCTTTTCTCCTTTTGTTGATCCAAGTCCTAATCTTCAGATATCAAGCTGCAAAACCTATCAATGACATGTGGAAACAAGCAAAAGATAAAAGCACATGGATGTGTATCAATTTAAATTAACAGTCAAAGAGGTCAATACTAAACAATATTAACACAATAGAGTTTATGGAAAGAATCTGTATTAAATGTAATGGTAAGAAATACAAAGAGAGAGGTGTTACAACCAATGCTTTGACATCGTAATCTCCTTCCAACAATCCTAGCCTCAAGATCAAATGCTTAGCCTCTAATGGATGAAGAGGATCTCCTAGCAAAATTCCACCAGCATGTAGTTACTCTATCCTTCCTCCCTTAACAATGGAGAGGGGGTTCATATATATAGAGCTAAAGGGATAAGAGAGGTTGAAGATATAAGGGAGAGGCTTAAGGGATCATCCCACTAGGTAAGGGGATCGACTGCCACCTTCCAGGTAGTTAAGGATAAGCCTCCACGACACTTAAGATTCAAGAAGTCACTCGAAGCTTCCTTTTATCCATTTTAACCACTTGCGACGCACCTTGCAAAAGGGAAACATGCGTCAGAGGTAGATCAACACACCTTGTACAAGGTCAGACCGCATCCGACGCACTCTTCTAAGTTGCAGAAGACGTCATATTGATCTTGATGCACCTTGCTAGAAGGCAGGGCGGGTCGGGGAGACAACAAAAGGAAAAAGGAAAAGGAAACAACCCTTCTTCTGATGTTTTAGCTGAGGAAATTTGGGGATCAGGGCATAAAGATGACACATAACTCATGGTGACAAGATTTTGGTGTAACAGAATGCCCCCCAAAACATGAAGCTGAAAAAATAAGGTAGGTGAAATGGTTTGTAATAGTGAAAAAATCGAGGTAAGGATTGTCGGTTGGAATGACGAACAAATGACTTCTTGCAGTACAACTAACTCTAAGATACAAGCCTCAATTGACTCATAACATGGCTGCCGACAAATACATTGCAGATCCATGGTAGTAAATACTGACTGAACACAATCATGGCTACTAGACACAATCGTAGATCCACGATAAGATGATAACACAACCACGACCAATACAAAAGTGGATCCGTGTAATATGACTTAAAAAATATCCATCGCAACCTCGGTAAGATACATGAGTTAACTCAGGGTCTTCAAGCCAACCTTGCAATGATATGAATCTGACCATGTGATTACAATGTCTTGAAGTCGAACATGGTACAAACCACTTGATTATCGGTCATTAATGTATATTGTTAACAAGTACCAGGGAAATCACCATTGATGTCAATGATCCCCAAGGTATCATAGTAAATACCATCAAATGTGAATAAATGAGTTGAGATCGAACACTCGATAGAATCTTTCAATCAAGAGCTAATGATGTGAACTCATGTTGAAAGTGAGGTAACCTGCCATTGAGGCATGGAGGCCCAAGGTACTTGATTGGTTTCTAGATTCAATCCTCGGATGATGTGTTGAAGTCGACAAGGATGAATCCGTCGAAGGAGGACCATGATGTTTCACCCATCATCGACATGAAACATGATCAAAGATGTTTTGGAGCAAATCGGAGTGTAGAGCAATGTTTGAGACTAAATCATGGAAGACAAACATGATAGAAGGTAAACTGACTACAAAGATTGACTTGATGAACATACCTCTCTTGAACATGGGCATGCCATGACGAGAATGACACCAACCCATAATTAAATTGATGGCGGAAGCATTCTTTGGATGACTCAAAGGAGTAAAGGGACTCAAGGAATTGGTGGTACTCGAAGAAAAACATATTACCCAAGCGTCTGAATGCATATGCAAATGAGTGCCATGTTCAAGAGTGACTAAGTACTTCCATAATTACAATGAAACACAAACTCTTTCCTTATCCCCATCATGATTGATGACTACCTCTTTTGTTTTTTAACAAGCTTGAGGAGGGTAACAGATACTCGGTAAAGCTCATCCTTCGGATGAGTCCAATCCCATAGGTTTTACGAACCTGATATAGGAGGGGTTCGTCCCAAAAAGGGCCCTTCAATGTCAGATTTTAGCAATTCTAGAGAAGGGAAACTCGACGTCATTTCATATTTAGAGAGTTTGAAAATAACTAAAGAAGACTCCAAAAGTTTTTTTTTTCATAAAAGTTAGTCTCCTCGCCCAAAAAGGGATAAAACAACGTGAGAGAGAACTCTTCCAATCATGATTGACTGGAGTGCTCATTTTTCGTAAATATCCTCCTGATCCGAAAAAGGGGTAAATTATCACCAGAAAGACGATCATTCAGATACTTTTACAAGCATGAAGGAATCAAGTTCGCTTAGCGATCTTTTTATATGTAGGGAGTTTGAAAAGAGCTTAAAGAGGAACTCCAAGGGGTTCTTTTTTCGTGGGAGTTTTACGAGCCCAAAAAAGCGATAAATATATGACTCGGTGACTTATTCTCATGATTTTACGAGCACGAGAATGAACAAAAAGTAAGCTCGATGTCATCAATACTTAGTTTTAACGAGCGTGGCAATAACATAAAAAAACACTCGAAAACTTGTTCACACTTGGAAAAGTATGAAACGCCTTACGATGGTCATCAAACAGTCAAAACACCACTTTACTTGATCTGCGAACTCGAAAAAATCAAATTAAAATCGATAATAGAGTGTTAAAACATAAAAAGATGACCAACTATAGTAAAAAACCCTATAAAGAAAATATCAAAAAGGAAATATTCAATTTCTTTTATATAAAAAGTCAAATAGTAAAGAAATTCTTACCAATTGTTTGTAGACAATATTCGCACACTATGTTTGTAGACAATATGTTATTGTAGACAAAAATTTATCTCTCTAGTCTAAATGGTTTAGATCTAGAACAAAAGAAGTACATAATACAAACAACTTTCCTAAATTGATGAAAATGCAAGATAAAAGAAGAAGTGGCTTACCTTATGGATGCATATCTTTTCTCCTTTTGTTGATCCAAGTCCTAATCTCCAGATCTCAAGCTACAAAACCAGTGAATGACATGTGGAAACAAACAAAAGATAAAAGCACATGGATGTGTATCAATTTAGATTAACAGTCAAAGAGGTCAATCCTAAACAATATTAACACAATAGAGTTTATGGAAATAATTTGTATTAAATGTAATGGTAAGAAATACAAAGAGAGAGGTGTTACAACCAATGCTTTGACATCATAACCTCCTTCCAACAATCCTAGCCTCAAGATCAAATGCTTAGCCTCTAATGGATGAAGAGGATCTTCTAGCAAAATTCCACCAGCATATAGTTACTCTATCCTTCCTCCCTTAACAATGGAGAGGGGGTTCATATATATAGAGCTAAAGGGATAAAAAAGAGGTTGAAGATTTAGGGGAGAGGCTTAAGGGATCATCCCACTAGGTAAGGGGATCGACTGCCACCTTTTAGGTAATTAGGGATAAGCCTCCACGACACCCAAGCTTCAAGAAGTCGCTCGAAGCTTCATTTTATCCATTTTAACCACTTGCAACGCACCTTGTAGAAGGGCAACATGCGTCAGAGGTAGATCAACGCACCTTGTACAAGGGTAGACTGCGTCGCCAACGCACTCTACTAAGTTGCAGAGCGCGTCATATTGATCCCGACGCACCTTGCCTGAAGGCAGGGCACGTCAGATAGACAACAAAAGGCAAAAGGAAAAGGCAACAACCCTTCTTCTGATGTTTTAGCTCAGGAACTTTAGGGATCAGGGCATAAAGATGACACATAACTCATGATGTCGAGATTTTCGTGTAACGCACTAGCATATCACTTGGTAGGGCTTGAACTTTGGTGAAGACTATATTAGCATGTCACTTGGTAGGGCTTGAAATTTGGTGAATACTATATTAACTATTCACTAGTAAGTCACTTGGCACTTGGTAGGACTTGAACCTTGCTAAAGACTATATTAACTATTTACTTTCACCGACCCATCAAGCCACCATTGACATCAAGCCATGATTTAAGGTACGTGTCCATCACATGTGAATCTTCGAATAGTTTGCATGGCAAGCCATGATTTAAGGCATGTGTCCATCACATGTGAATCCTCGAATAGTTTGTATGGAATGAACTTCGGAGTATCTTTGGCTGACCTTGTTATAAATTGCAAGATGTTGATGTGTTCAACAGAATATGATAGATGAACATTGTTCATTTCAGTGGTGTTGATCTTGGTCTTTAGCCACAAATTTTTATCAAACCTTGTTTGATCCGGCATTTTGCCTCAGCTTTTTTAGAGGTTCTCTGTTTACCAGGTCTTTGACCACCACCGTTGCCTTTTGTCTGTTTAAACGTTCAGAAATTCTGCTACAAATTGAAGATTTTGCTATACATAAAAGGTACCTGCATCTATAATTCAGGTGACTATCATTTATACCTCTGTTGTCAGAGTTTTGCTACCCAAACAAGCTGACATGGCTGTTAAAGATAGGGCTACTGCCATTCGTCACAAAAGGGTGTGAAAGATTCATAAGAGGAGCCGCTACAGGTCTTGAAAACTGATGTATTTAAAAAATGGAAAAGTCAATAAACAACTTAAAAGTCAAGAGCCCGTGTGAGGTTTTACACATAAATTGAAGAATCCTAACTTCAAAAAAAAGTTTGTGAAGGTTGCAACAGGTGACTTTTGGGTTGAACATTTAAAGAAAAAAATATTGTAAAATAAAATAAAAGTAAAAGTTTGATGGTTTAGTTTGACTGGTAATGTTGTGAAGTATAAGTTAGTAGGTATAAGGTTAAGTTTTTGGGTTGGCTATTTACGTAAATATTGTTGGCACACTAGAGATGTTTCTATGAATTAGGTTGTCAAAATAAAAGCACATGGAAAGTGAGTTTCCCATAATGTACATTCCATAGAATAAAAGGGTTGATTCCCTTGCAAAATAATTCAAAAGATGATTCCCTAGGGCCATCAGATTGTATGAGAAGATGATTGATTAATTAGTGGATTATTCTTTTCAAAATTCAAAAGATAATTCCCAAGGGCCATCATATTGTATGGGAAGATGATTGATTAATCAGTGGATTATTCTTTTCAAAATTCAAAAGATAATTCCCAAGTTTATTCTATTTTATAGGAGGAAATCATCTTGTGAAATTAAAATATTTTTTTATGAAAAATTTGATAAAAACAAAATGAAGTCTAATAATCGGAAAATTGGAAATTTTTGCTATTTCAATTCATTACGTTTCAATGTTATTTAGAATAAAGTGGACAATTGAAAGGAAATATATTACTATTTTTATTTATTTTTTATTTTTTTCATACATAAAAAAACAACTTATATTAAATAAAAGTTGTATAAAAAATGTACAATAGGATAACAAGGCGAGTTGCCCACACTTATGTTCTTCTCAAGAAAAAAGGAACGATCTTTAAAATCTCCAGTACAAAAAGAAACATCTAAGACTAAGCTTATGAGTTCACTGAGTTACAAACACCCACATAAAAGATACAAACTCAAAATTTGTCTACAAAGTAAATGGAGGTCGACTTGTAAAAAGAGCCACTTCTGTACTCTTCGACGTACATGACACTATCCAGATCACCCAACGCTCTTTTAGAGAGAAGATCAACATCCATATTGTGTTCTCTGTAGATATGTAAAAGGAGATGGAGGCAAAAGTTGATATGATAGATTGTGTCCTCTTAATCCATCCGGCCAGCTCTAAAGAGTGTAAGCATTCGCTTCCATCCGCTCATTTGATCACACACTGGGAGTCTCCCAGGACAGAGAGGGAGTGGATGCCTAATCCCACGACAAACCAAAGTAAACCCCACAAGGCTAAAAGTTCAGCCCAAGTGTTTGAACCATTTATAGCTCCAAACTAAAGATGGTACACATGTTCCTTTGACAACTTCAAAATTGAACTAGCTCCACAAATTCCCGCCTGGGCAACTCCATCAAAATATCCCATAAGCAAGCTGATATCTACTTCCAAAAAGGTTTTAGTGTGGTGAATATTCCTACTTTGAACCATGTTGTTGACAGAAAAGTAGTCGACAATCTGAGCAACAAGAAGGAATGAAGGAGTTTTCCGATTCTAGAAAATATTGAGGTATTGCTCTTATTATATTAATGTTGAGTACTAGTTATTGATTCCCTAGCCAAATACAATTGAATGAAAACACTAGAATTTTGAGACAAGAAATGACATAATTGATTTACAATTGAAAATGGAGATTATACTTTCATATTGCAATTCAACATTGTATCTTTGTGGAATGATGATTGTGAAATAATCTTGGGTTCACTTTGGATGGAAAGATGGGGACTTGCATTTTAAGCATGAAGATGTTGTTTTTAACATTCACTTGTAAGAAGAAAAATATCACATTATAGGACATTTAAAGGAAGTTAGATTCAAAAGCTCCTCCATCAAAAGACATGAAAGATATTTCAAAGGTGATCCTTTGGAAAATCAAAATTTAATACAAATGATGCAAAAAGAATTTGATAAGGTTGTCACTGATGAAGACAAATTTATTTTCTTTTAAAAATCATAGCCAAAGATTTCTTGCATAGATTAAAAAGTAAAAAGAAGTCGCAACAAGAAATGATGAATCAACTTACTAGCAAGGAATCATTCATTGATAAAGAAACAATGACTCATCTTGTTGAAATAAAGAATTTGTCAAAAGTAAAAAATTAAGACATTGGAAAAAGAACCAATACATATCCAATAGAAAATTTATCAATTAATAAATCACTAGAAGAGTGAAAAGATGAAGGTTCCCCCAACAAAACACAAGATACAGGGATGTCTTACTATCATCCTAATTATAAAGGCCATCATTAAATTCACCCAAAATGAAATCAATATGAAAAACAAAGTGAAGACCTTACAATATTGAAGAGAAGCTCAAGTATGGAATCCTATCATTTTCCAAATCACAGAAGTAGTTGCCAAATAGTTTACATTTTAGAAATTATTTTTAAGATATCAATATACAATCTCTTTCTCCTTCATTGAGAATTAATGGTGGATCTATCTTCTTTGTTGATACTAAACCATTTTCCAAGGGTTTAATGAAGAAGTCATTCCTCAATTCTTCATAGCAACGTTTAACTAAGCATTGGTTAAACACAACCTCATTTATAGCTCATTAAATACCTTGAATCCAATTCCTCATTGTATTGGTCTTCTCTAGCAACCCTTTGCTATGAACATCCTTATTCCATGAGAGTAAATCCAATTCCTCATTTTATTGGTCTTCTCTAGCAACCCTTTGCTATGAACATCCTTATTCCATGAGAGTAGTATTGTCTACAACCTCCATAAGAATAACTCTTCTTTGTCGAAGAGCTCTTCATAACAACTCTTCTTATTTTTGCCAACCTCTTTATAAAAATTTGAATATAACAAAACCAAATAATAAAATTATCTTTGAAAATCTAGAACACGATGTCTACATATGTTAATGTGTTTAACTTTGCTTATTTGTATCTGTATAATTCCATGCATTGCCAATTACCTAAAGTAATACCAATGCTAGTGAAAGAATGGTATCACTGCAAAATATCATTGTGGCGATTAGTCAATCAATCCTTGAGCGATGTCTAAATAGATTGAATAGTTTCAAATAAACTTATTTATGCATTAGGCCAATTGTGTTTAATGGTTTTAGTTTTTTTGAGAGATTTCCTAATCTTTATATGATTGAGTTACTTAGAAAAGCTTGGGTTTTGTGAACTTTGCGCTCAATGCTTGCTATTACATTTTTTTATTATTGTTCATGCCCACTTACATATTGGTTAGTGTGTAGGTATTGCTTTCTATTTTTTTTATTTGGTGATTTTCACTAGTTTTGTGCATGGTTGCACCAATGGAGGTGCATGACATCACCTTTAGTTGGCATGTTGCATCTTGGTTTTGGTTTGATTTTGGTCATATGTAGAATGGTGTGGTCACTCTTTTAAGTTTTGTGGTAGATCTAATTATGATACATTATTTAGCCACATGATAGATTTTTAATTGCTTATGATGTGTTGTATGATGTAGTTGTGATTGGTAGTTAGACAAGCTTACCCATCTTAGCTTTTCTAGTTGAACTAGTTTTATCAATAGTGAGGCATCTTGGGATTTGATTGCATATAGAAGTAGACATCACATTATTCACAATGTTTATTAAAAACAACTAGCACAAGCATGGACCACCCTAAACCTATTATTTGATGTCTTTTTGTACATTTAATGGTTATGTGCATATCTATTTCATTGTTGAAGTAAAAACCATATCAATATTTTTATGCTAGCAACACTAAGGTCCCCAAAGAGTAGTGGTGAGAAACACTACATCGCTACATTATCCATGGACCACCTTAAACCCAATATTTTATGTATTTTTGTACATTTAACAATTATGTGCATATCTATTTCATTGTTGAAGTAAAAACCATATCAATATTCTTATGCTAGCAACACTAAGGTCCCCAAAGAATAGTGGTGGGAAACACTACACCACTATAACATCCATTACACAACATTGGATCTTCTCCACCGATTAGGTCATCTACCCTATTAATAAAAGTTAAAAGTTAACATGTTTTTACTTATCAAAAAAGGGTTCAATCAATCATGCACAAATCTTAATAAAATAAATGTAGGATCAACATGCAAAATGCTTATTACAAGTTCTAAATGGAGGATAAAAACACAAAACTCTTACTACAAACATTAAAAAGTGACAAAATATCCATATTGCCAAATGTTTCTTCATTAAGATTCCTTATTTTAGTGGTCTACCTTCCACATTCATTATAATCATCTTCAATACTTCATTTTCTCTATTGTTTTACATCAATATCTTTTCAATCCATTTTTATCATAAGTATTCATTTGATGAGAAATTCTCGTTTTATTCAAAGGTAGCATTTAGTAGTTGTTTTAACATTTGAATTGAAAAGTGTGCTATTAGTAGCCCACTTTTATCTGTTAGGTTAAAATTATTATTTCTTTTATCACAAAAAAAATGGTGATACTAGAGCACCAATTTTTTATTCAAGGGTTGATTTTAAGATTTTTGTTTGTAACTTTATGAAGAATTAAGATATTGATAGAAAAAAGTTTGTAATTTTAATCTAAAAAAAAGTGCTACATGGAGTACTAATTTTCAATTCATTCAAGGATGGATTTTTATGTTTTGACAAAAAAATGGGTTTTGAGAGCTAGAGCTATTTTTTTGAGGTCATAGTTCTTGTTAAGTTAATAACTATGTTTTTTAAACAATATGCATACATCCCCCACAATAAAGTGAGGGAAATCTATAAAAGCAACCCCTAGCCTTGGAAGATGGTGTGAAAATAGGTGTAACCATTCATACTGAACTAGTATTTTTTTTTATTGTAGTTTCTTATACAACCCCACCAATTCATGTTGTAGTACCAAGTTTACAAGTTGGTGCCCCATTCCACAGTGTTCTTTTTATGGGGGAAGGTTTTGTTGTTATTTCCTCATCACTCTCAAAAATAACACAAATGAATGGATCATCCTTTCAATTAAATCCCTCAAAGAATTATAAGGAAGCACCCACCATAAGAACACATCTACCCTTATACCATGGCATAAAACTACCATGGATGATGCAAAAGCTCTGTTTGCTCTTGAATAATTCTTCTTCCCTCTTTTATAAGGAAGCAACCACCATCTCGTGCGGCGGAGCCAGAATGGCCTCGACTGCAATGGGCTCTTTGGCGTGAGCAAGCAGCTCCAAGGGTCGAGCGCGTCAGACGGTGGCTGCGGATCTTGATGGCACCATGCTCAGATCCAGGAGCTCGTTCCCATAGGTTATGGCGGGCGGTCTTCATCTCTGAAGCTGTCGGGATTCAGCTCCTCATTGCCGGGCTCAAGATCCGTGATATCGAGCTCGTTTCCCGCGCTGTGCTGCCCAAGATCCTTGGCTGCAACATCAGGATTATTCATGTGCTGTTTGTCAGACAGATCTAACACCAAGGCTCTGTTCATGCAGGATCTTTTTGACTCCTCCACCACCAGCCACACATGTTCGTTGTCCCTTTCATACGGTGGAGGGGTCTGGGGATCGATTTCAGGGACGCTCAGCTTGCTTCGGCGGACTGCTCCAGCCAAATTGGGGTTTCTCTGGCTGATTCTTCATCAGGGGTTTGCTTGCTGGTTGTTTTTGCCGGTTTGGGAGGTCTACCGTGTCTGCTACTCTGTCCACAGACATGGATCTTCTGCTTCCTCCGATGAGGGTTTCGGTGTTGACAGATCTTTATCTTTCTGTGGAGAGTCTGCTGCAATGTGAGCTGTGGAGGGTCATAGCTTCTTGTTCTTGGGTGGCTATGGTGGATTTGAGTGGGTTTCTGCACACTCTGCAGTATGTTCAAGATTTATCTGTTCTTCTCTCTGGGTTTCTCTTTTGGTTCAGCTCTTTATAAGCTGTTGTTTCTGCTTATATGGGACAAAAATATGTGAAAATGTAGGGATCCTTGTTGATTCTACTACATGTGCAATATGTAATTTTAATCATATTTTTGAAATAAAATTACGGACTTTTTCCAAGGAAAAAAAAAAGGAAGCAACCACCATGGGAAAACATCTATCAAATACCATGGCATAAAACTACGATGGATGAGGTAATGCAAAAGCTTTGTTAATGAACAATCTTAACATGTTATAATCATGCATGTTTCCTTCGAGTGCACTAGAAATATGTTGCAAAGCTACAAACATGCCATATTATAGTAGGTAAATAAATACTAGTCCTAAAACAAAGTACAATGTTTTCTGTTGGGTTTTTTTCTGCATTTATTTTGAAAATGTAAATGAAGCAAATTGTGATTTGAGGGAGAGTTAGTCTTCATGAAGTCTTTGTTCCCTAAATTCAATGCAACAACCATGCATTTATTTTGAAAATGTAAATGAAGCAAATTGTGATTTGAGGGAGAGTTAGTCTTCATGAAGTCTTTGTTCCCTAAATTCAATGCAACAACCATGTCAATCACCATGACACTATTTTGGGCAATGCCCTTAAACCTTGCACTTCGTTTGCAAGAAGTTATGAAAAATTTGTTAACACATTAGGAAGATAAATATGCACAAAAAAGAAGAAGTTAAAGACAAATGTTACTTGTGTCAGGATTGTGAATGTAATCTCAACAAAGGTGTTCTAGTTAGAATTATCTTAGATTTTGATGGATCCTAATGGACAAAGCTATGAAACTACAAAATAATTTCACCTTCTAACATAGGATCTATTGTAATAGAGGAGATTTTATGGCAGGTTGTCTAAAAAGTCTAACTAAAACAATATTTGAATAGTTCTTTGCGTGGTTGTTGGGCATCTAAAACCCTGGTAAGGTCGGAGACACTGGCCGTGACAACCCAACCAAAAGAAACCCAAACTCATGACAGTCGGAGAAAGCATACAGGCTTCGGGTGGCCGAGCTCAAAAAACTGACTTAGATAATACTGGGCGGGAGAGTGCTTGCTTTCGGCGGTCTTCAGTAACAGTTAAAAGACAATGGCATTAAGCCCACACTTAAAAAACCTTATTCCCCAAACCCTCGCAACCAACTAAAAGGCCCAAAAATGTTAAAACCAAACCCAAAGCAACCAAAATTAAACGGAAAAGCCTTTTAGAACGCCTACCTGTCAACGACAAAGTGGTTGGGCTAGTGTGTGAGCCTGGCAGTCGGTGGATACCTGGCGCTCTCTAATTGACGATGTCTTCTACGGTGCTCGAACGACGTTCTTACGCTTTGCAAACAGTGGTAAAAACAAACAAACCCCCCCATTATATAAAGAAAATCAAAACCCCTATCATTAATGTAGACGGGGTTCGGTTGGTGGGAACATTTAAGACTGTGCCTCTTTATCGATTTGTGGGTCGAAACTCACCTGACCGTTTCAGCGGGATTACCTTAGTCGCTGTGAAACAGTCGGTGGATTTCTTTCAAAGGCCCCAACACGGTCGGTGAGAACTGCTCAAAAAACTTGCAATGGAGGGGACTCGAGCGTGGCGAAAGTGCCAACAATGAGGTGGATCAAGGTTAAACGGTCGGTGCTTCGCGACCAACTCTCAGTGATGAAGTCGGCGTGGAAACATCAAGATCTGCGAAACAATCGACGGCAAATAAACAAACTCTGCAACCGTTTTTGGCGAAGAAACTCGCGAAGCGTCAACAAAGACCACCGCTTCTTGCCACGACCAGTCGACAAAAAATAAACAATACTTGGTGAAACGGTCGGCGAAAGACGAACAAAAAAAAATGAAACGGTCCGCAAGAAAATGGTCAAAAAGTGCAACCGGTCGGCGCCGAAATGCCAAAACTTTGCGAAAGGGGTCGGCGAAAAATAAAGAAAAACCTGCGAAACGGTCGACGCAAACGACTAAAAAGCTACAAAACAATCGGCGAAAATTAATCAAAAAGACTGCAACCATTTCAGAGTAAAAAGCTCAAGTTTGTACTTAGGCTAAAAAGGCTTGCACTTCAAATTTTTCAAAGAAAAATCTAGGTACCAAGAGGGAGACGTTCCAAGAAGCAGAAACTCTAAAACATAAAGGAGGGGCCCTACAAAATAAATAAAAATTGGGGGGTCAGGTTGCAACAACAACAATTGGCGATTCGCTGGTGAACACATATCTCTGAATAATCTCTTTCAAGGTCAAAAAACTTACATGTCATTGGCCCCATAAGTAACAAAAATGCTTATACAGTTCAGATTTTATACAGGGGAGTGGCCACTTTTATCACATTGGTCATTGGGAAATAAGGGTAACTGTGAATTAGACTTCTCAACCACTCTCCTGAGGCCAAAATGTGAAGTTCATTTTAAATCTATCTTTCGGATGCCCGCTAAATAGGACTCCACAGGATCGTAACAAAATCTCACAGACGTATTCGTTTGTTCCTCATTCCCATGATGTCAATATTTCTTTTAGATGCTTTCTTTATTGACGAATTTTGTCGTCTGAGTCTTCCATGATAGCTTTATTCAATCTTCAACATTTGACTTAGGTTCTTCCATCCATAATGTCCTTTTGTGTGAACAAGAGATTTAGTTGATCGTCATGCTCACAGACAGAGAAGAACCTTGTTGAGTTGACCACTAGGGAAACTCTCTTGATTGGATGTCTTTGCTTTCTCAACCATGCTTTGATAGAGTTGAGATTTTCTGGAAAATGGACTCTTTGATATAAGCTCTTTTGGATTTTGATTTGCAGCATGGGATCATTAGCACAAATCAAATAATCAATTAGCACCTTTCAAGACTATAGCTCAATTTGAATAATCAAATTAGCAGAAATCAAAGTTACAACGCACCATGGAAATTTGTGAGATGAAACAACATCAATAAACAAAACATAATCGCATTATTTCTAGATCCAAGATAGCACTAAGGTAAGCTCGCCAACCATTTCGCAGCGACTAAGGTAAGCCCGCCGAAACGGTCGAGTGAGTTTCGGCCTGCAAATCGATAAAGGGGTGCAGTCTTAAATGTTCCCACCAACCGAACCCCGTCTGCATTAATGATAGGGGTTTTGATTTTCTTTATATAGCGGGGGGGTTTGTTTGTTTTTACCACTGTTTGCAAAGTGCAAGAACATCGTTCGAGCACCGTAGAAGACATTGCCAGTCAGAGAGCCCCAGGTATCCACCGATTGCCAGGGTCACATACTAGCCCAACCACTCTGTCATTGACAGGTAGGCATTCTAAAAGGCTTTTCCGTTTAATTTTGGTTGCTTGGGGTTTGGTTTTAACATTTTTGGGCCTTTTAGTTGGTTGCGAGGGTTTGGGGAATAAGGTTTTTTAAGTGTGGGATTAATGCCATTGTCTTTTAACTGTTACTGAAGACCGCCGAAAGCAAGCACTCTCCCGCCCAGTATTATCTACGTCATTTTTTTGAGCCCGACCACCCGAAGCCTGTATGCTTTCACCGGTTGTCATTAGTTTAGGTTTCTTTTGGTTGGGCTGTCACGGCTAGTGTGTCCGACCTTACCAGGGTTTTAGACACCCAACAACCATGCAAAGAACTATTTTGGTGGTTACAACGCACCATGGAAATTTGTGAGATGAGACAACATCAATAAACAAAACATAATTGCAGTATTTCTATATCCAAGATAGCACTTCATCTCTAATAAGAATCAAAGTAGCTTGAAATTCATATCTCATCGAGGGTGATTCCCTAACAAGGCATCCCACTAGGAGAGGGACACAGGTAAAATTCATTGGCACATTGACTTGACCTAAGCCTAGACCTTCCTAGCAAGTGGAAAAAACTAGAAGACATACTTTAGGGTTTTAGCTTACCCACATCGAGAACACCATGGATTATGGACCCCCACAGTTAAGATAGTTTTTTATCAACAAGGAGACCCTTGACCTTAGGCTTTAGGGGAAAAATGCCTTTTTAGGTGAAATAATAGGTTTCCAAATATTGTTGAGGGGAAATAACTAAGTTTTTCGTTTTGATTGTAGACACCAATTCTTATTGAGTCAACCTTCCAACTAAGGTTTGGAACACATCCACTTGTAGTCCACAACCAACTTGTAAGGAATGAAGCTTAAAGTCTTTCCCCATTTCCAATGTTGGCACTAGGTGTGAGATGAGGAGACACCAAGCTTATGTTACAAGTGGTTTTGGATGAGCCCCTATACTAGGTTTGAAACAATCTTGTCACCATTACCTAGCTTGAATTTCTCCATAATGAAAGATAATCTCCATAATGAAGTGATAAGTTTAGATTTAATAACTAGTATTTTGAATTGAAATGAAACATTCTCATTTTTAGATTCCCATAAAAAAGAGGAAGGGGACAAAGTGATAGAATATGATTCCATAGAGAAAAAGCAATATGGATACTCATGGAATTGCTTACAAGTAAATGATCAAGTACAAAATGTGAAGAAAAATGTATCATATCATATAGAGAAATGAATATGGTTACACATGGATTTGTGTGATGGAAAAATATCACGGAAATCAAACACAAAGAAACGATGATTAACTAGAAAGAGTTATCTGTATTGTATTGCATATGTTAAAAAGGAACAATTTTCCAATAAAGTGTTACAATTAGGTTGAGTCAAACTACTTTATGAATGTGGGATAAACCGAGAAACACAATAAAATGAAATAAAACATAAAAACACAAAATATATTTTGTCCTAAATAGAATTTGTTCTAGGCAAGGGTGTCTTGTTACTAAGGGGTTAATTTAGTTTCAAGTCTTTGGCATCGTTGAGTTTAGACCTAAGGTCATTAAGAACAAGTGTTTTAATATATGAGATTATAGAGGAGCGCCTTAGTGAGCCTAATGGCTAAGAACATGTGTTATATTTGTGGAGGTCGCATGTTTAAAATCGGTGGGAGGTAGGGTTGCTCATTGGCCCGTTGTGACAAGGCTCAAAGGGTAGGCAACCCCTCAAATGGAAGCTCACCCCGGTGGGATTCGAGACGTCTCGACCCCTGTTGAGTCAAAATTTATTGTTGTATCTGGCTTGCGGGTTGTTGGATATACCCTTGGGAGGTTGCTAAGTTCCCATGGTTGTACATATATATATACGAGATTATAGATGCAATTCTAGTCGGCCAATTGTACAATAGTTAGCATATACATAATCATCTATACAAGTAAGACATACATAGATGAATTGAGGATTCAATAATCATAGGTCCAACAACATGTAGTCTTTATTATATATTATTATCCCATGATTATCGAATCCAAACAAAAATGTTGTGATTATCTTTATATGTTGTTGAGATAGGAAAGGGGTAATTATAGCTATTCTAATTACATTCATTGGTTGATCCACTAGCTTGACTTCTATATTTAAACTAACATACAAGATATCTTATTGATGGTTAAATTAAGAGATATATGTGCCTACATCTTCCCCTGCATCAAAACTTTGTGTCCCAAAGAAGTGAGGAATAAAATCAAAATGTTTGCAAAATTCAAATTGTCTTTGACCTTTACAAAATCTATAAAATTATATATCATAGTGGACTATCTAGTTCTATAAAGAATCAACATGAATACTTTTGCTTTTGGTGTTGGGTGAAAGAATGGATTAATTGCTTCTTGATCTTCCACTATTGAGTATTTTGGAAGGGAACACTACTCGACTTCCACTCCAATTGACATTTTCTTAGCGAGTTTTGTACAAGAACTACATATGTTTGGTGTAATGGTGCTCAGAATGTCTTCAATGTCTTTCTTGTTGACCAATGATTGATGTGCAACTACTTTTATGTTTCTTAGTGGTGTCACTTGTTAAAGTTTTTCACTAATAGCGACATTATATTCATCTACCCAAATTTATTCTTTTCGTTCCATACTTTGTGTAGTTTGTTTGCAAGCCTTCCAAATTTGTGCAATTATTTTCTTTGCATGCCATTGAGCAATCTTAACTTCTTGAAACCATTCTCTTTCCTATGCTTCAAGGTCTTATATTGTGTTTTTTCTTGGTCAATCTACCCGTCTAATTTATCTTTACTTCTTTCATCCTTTGTGATTCTTCTTCACTGGTCTTGCTAATTTACCAATGAGTTTTTCACTTTTAGATTGTTGTAGATAATAATATGAAGTTCTTGTGAAAATAAATTCACAGACTGAGCTTGCAAAGCAAACATTATCCTCACAAAATTTGTTAAGCAAAAAACTTGCATAGATCACTCAAAACATCCATTGAATTGATGCACACAATAAAAGTCTATTGAATAAGAGTACATCAACCAAACTTGGGCTATGTAATGGATGTCCAAATATATAATTTTATCAGAGATTTGAAAGGCAAAGAAGGCATTAGAAATCCTCACAAAAGTAGACATACTAAATATGCAAAAAAAAAACCCAAGGTGTTAAAATCACTTTCCAAATCACTCTAGAGGCTCACAAATTGGAAAAAGCATTCATGTGAGGTGATGAGTTATAGAAAAGCTATCAAATCATGCCTTTTGGAGAGAAAAATTATGGAGGGTGAGTTGGCCAAAATGAAGACAGTTGCCAAGTCAACTAGCTTTATCCTTATCCACTAAAAGCAGAAAAACCAGGGCAAAACTGTGTAAGGCAGGAAATCGCTCTTACTAATTCAGGATAGTCATAAAAGCATACGAGATCTTATCCAAAATATTTCTAAGTGGGATCATGTGGATAATGATGGCAAGTGTGGGCCTAAGAAAACAAATAGTGGCCAACTACCTAGTCAACACCCAGGAAAATAATCAAAAGTGACTAATAAATTATACCTAAGTATGGACTGGGTTTTTAATATTCTAACACCCCCCCCTTAAGTCTAACTGTATGTGAATAAAATCAGAAATATAGGGCCCAACAACTAGGCGTGGTCACCATTTTTACATACTACTTTTCCACAAAACAAGGAAATAAATAAAACCTCATGGGAAAAAACCTCCCCTCAAAACATGGACATGAACAAAATTGAAAAAGTTGTTTTTCAATCCTTCTTCACCATGTGTTCACCCATCCCAAGCAGTGATCTGAGATGGCTAAAAGTCTTCTATGATAATGCTTTGGTGAAGATGTCTGCAACTTGCTTAGAAGATGGGAAAAATTGCAGAGCAATGATCTGATCATGCACAAGACTTCAGATGTAGTGCATGTGTATCTCTATATACTTGTTCCTTTGTCTTTGTACTGGGTCAGTTGAGATCATTATAGCACTTTAATTGTCACAAAAGAGGACTGTAGGAGTGCTAAAGTCAATTCCAAATTTTGAAAGTATACCTTGCAACCATACACACTGGGTAGTTGCATTCACAACTCCTCTATATTCGGCCTTTGCTGAAGATAGTGCAATGGTACTTTGCTTTTTACTTGACCAACAAATTGGACCTCCTCCAAGCATGAAAACAAATCCGGAAGTTGATTTACAGTTTGAACTATCTCCAACCCAATCAAAATCTGAAAAACCATGAAGATCCAAAGAAGAATCAACAACATAATGAATCCCATGAGACTTGGTTCCTTGCACATAATGTAAGATCCTTTTGGCAATCCTCCAATGAAGCTCATGTGGCTTCTCCATGTAACTTGATGCAACACTCACTGCATATGCAATATCAGGTCGAGTGGAGTAAGATACAACAAACTTCCAACTAGCTCTCTATATAGGGTGTTGTTCACCAAAGGAGAAGATTCTGCATCTTCAAGTCTTACTCCTAAAAGGAAAGGAGACTTTGTGGACTTGCATTCTTCCATTTTGAATTTCTTTAGCATATCTTATGCATATTTTGACTGCAATACTTTAATTTTGAGTTGGATTGAGAGATCTCAAGCCCCAAAAATTCTAAGTATTCCCAAGTCAGTCATGGAAAAAGCATGATGCAAAGCAGTCTTCAATGAAGCAATCTTATCAATGGAGCTTCCTGTGATCAAAAGGTCATCAACATATAACACAATAATCAAAATAGAACCATTGATATGCTTCATGTACACATTTGGATCAGATTTGCATCTGCCGAAACTTTGTGACAGGAGAAAACTATCCATTTTGGCATACCAAGCTCTAGGAGCTTGCTTTAGTGAGCCATATAGTGACTTCTTCAACATGGACACAAGAGAGAGGTCAGTAATATAACCTTTTGGTTGCTGCATATAGATCTTCTCCTCAAGGTCTCCATGGAGGAAATCACTTTTCACATCCATGTGATGCACTTCCCAGTGCTTGGATGCTGCAATGGTCAGAACTAGTCTTATCGAATCCATCATTGCAACTGGTGCAAAGGTCTTATTGTAGTCTAGGCCTTGGACTTGTGAGAAGCCCTTAGCCACCAAACTTGCTCTGTACTCCATTGTTGCACCATCAACAACCATCTTTTTACAAAAGATCCACTTACACTTGACCAATTTTTTGTCAGGTGGGAGCGAAACTAGCTCCCAAGTTCCATTCTTTTGAAGACACTGAAACTCCTCATCCATGGTAGCCTTCCATCTAGGGTCTTGTGAGGCTTCTGCATATGATTGAGGATTAAATTTAACCATCAAAAAACACTTCTCGGGAAGGAAAGGATCTTTGACAAAAAGACCATTCTCAAACTAAGATCTAGTCCTCCTAGGATCTTGAGGATCACCCACAAGTTCTCCAGCTACTTGAATTGTTTTTGCAGCCCACTTAGACCTCGTAGGTAAACTTGGATATGCAATCATATGGTCTCCATCATCAGAAAAATCATAATCAAAAAATTCATGAGAAGCTTCACTTACTTCAAAGTGTGGTGGTTGTGAGGATTCTCCAATTTCAACTGCCTGCAAGGGCTCTTCTTCAAATTGAACACTTCTTTCAATGAAAGCTTTTTGAGTGGTCAGATTGAGCAACTTGTAACCCTTGGAGTCTTCTGGATAACCAACAAATATGCATGGTTGGCTTTGGGGCTGCAAATTCCTTCTCTTCTCAGGAGGTATTCTAGTCCATGCAACCAAAAATCCTGAAATGAGACACATCAGGCTTGTGTCCACTCCAAGCTTCAAAAGGAGTGATTCATTTGAAGGCTTTATGTGGCACCTTATTTTGAATATAGGCGGCATAGTTGATGGCTTAATACCAAAGTCTTGGAGACAAAGACTTAGACTCCAACATGCAAGTAGCCATCTCCTTAAGAAATCTATTCTTCCGCTCAGCCACACCATTCTGCTGAGGTGTGTAGGGCACTATATGTTGCATTTGATTGCAAGCGTCAACACATAGTTGTTGAAAATCAGACTTGACATATTCCCCTCCATTATCAGTTCTAAGGGCTCTGATACCATGTGAAAATCAATTCATGGGATGATCTTGCAAAGCAAACATTATCCTCACAAAAATTGTTAAGCAAAAACTTGCATAGATCATTCAAAACAATCATTGAATTGATGCACACAATAAAAGTCTATTGAATAAGAGTACATCAACCAAACTTGGGTTATGTAATGGCTGTCCAAATAATGACATCAGAGATTTGAAAGCCAAAGAAGACATTCAAAATCCTCACAAAAACAGGCTTACTAAATATGCAAAAAAAATCCCAAGGTGTCAAAATCACTTTCCAAATCACTCTATAGGCTCACGAATTGACAAAAACAATCATGTGAGGTTATGAGTGATAGAAAAGCTATCAAATCATGGCTTTTGGAGAGAAAAAAGATGGGAGGATGAGTTGGCCAAAAAGAAGACAGATGCCAATCATATAACCAATAATAGAAAGTCAATCCTATAACCTTTCAATACAGATAAGGATTCTAGAAGGATTAGAGCCTTGAAGGTTTTGAAATGGGTGCAAGAGCATAGAAAAAGGCATGAGCAAAGGAAATTATCATTTTTTCCAAAAATGATTCATCTATTTCAATTTTTTTCTAATATAATTTGTACAAAATTTACACAATAAAAATATTTTATTCTAAATATCACCAAAATTCTCCAAAAACTTTAGAAATTTAAATATTTTTACAAAAATATTACCAAACACTTTATGGTTTGAAATTTAAGAATAATAAAATCACCATGGTTTTTAACTTTTTACACTTTCAAAAATATATGAATCCTTAAAAAAATTCCTGGTTCTTGCACTTCAATCAAATCAAATAAAGAGCTTGTTTATTTATTATATAGTACACCTTAAATGTACAAGGTGCTAGATAGCAAAACATCAAATATAAATATTAATGATAACTATGTTCAACCTTTGGAAAAGCAGAGCAGCATACCATCAGAATTGCCAACTTTTTGAAGAGAGGTAAAACGTGATTTTCTAATATCAAAATTGAAGATCCCCAGAGCTGAAAGCAAGGTCCCCCAGGTAAAGAGAGAAATTACCTAGTGGAAGAAACTGCAGAAGCAAAGACAAAATATTGTAATATGCTGAGAGGAGTTGAATGAACTTAATTATATTCAGAGTTTTTAACCTTTCAAAGTGTATTTAATATTATTGTACTACTGCAATTTGAGTTGAATTTATTTTCCAACTGTTACTGCCAATAACCAATGCAACTGAAAAAATTTTCATTGTTGATAACAGAAATTTTCTGACCGTAAAGACTGATAAAAGGTTTCTTAATATCTACATATTTAAATAAATTTCCTAAACATAAGAACCATCTAACATAAGGTTATCGAAAACTTGAACAAATTTACTGAGTACGTAACCCTCAGTAAAAGTAATTGCAACACAGAAAAAAATATATATTGTACCCCAATCCCTACAAATAAAAAAGTACAAGGCTAGGTGGTTGGGTAATAAATAGGTTATGCTGATACATACAAGCATTTTTACTGTAACAAACCTATCGGCCTATCGCATTTGAATAATTTCATATCAGGAAGTCCCTAGACCATTATATAGTCCCCACTGAAGGATTTTAATAGCTATTATGTTGCAACAAACTTTCAACAATCGTCATAAACTGTCTGTTTCAGGACTCCTTGATTAAATTATGATAAGTTGGCTATTAGAAGCCAACTATGATGTGAATAGGCATGTCTAAAGAAGACCTGCTTACCGCTTGTGAAAGGGGAAGAAGCAAATTTTTCTCAAGGGTGCCTTGCAGTAAAGAGAAATGCTTTTATGAGAAGATCTGAAGTAGGATCCGCTGTATATGCAGGGAATCCATAAAAGATACAAAATCTGCTAATGGTGGCATGAAGCGTTTGACTTTCGGACAGGCTGTAAACAGGTCACTGACATAGCTTGTGGCATATGTCAACCTCATATAAAAACAAGTGATGGGATATTAGCACATCAACCAAGCTTTTTGAAATCCAGGACTCTGTAATCTTTCTTCTCTCCAAAATTAATCTTTTGACTGCCTCTTGTATATTGAAACTCCCTGTCCACAAAATTGTAGAATAAGACCAGAACATCATGGAGACTAAGGTCTGTACTCGCTGTTTTTTATGAAAGGTTTTAGTGGCAAACTAGTACATTATGAAATTGCTGCTTAAGGACGTATTGCAACACTTGATGAAAGATCCCACTCGTGAGACACTTGTGGACTGGACCTGCCTTTAGGTAGCCATTGGTGTACATCTTTGAATAAAATATAACTTTCTCATGACTTCTGAGCAAAAAGCAGTGTCATATTGCATGAATGCTATTCAGAGGTCTATTATTTTGTCATAAGGTCCTTTGTCTGGTAAACATGAAAACACCTTGTGAGAAGACATTTAATGGCATCACTGCAAATATGAAACTGAGCATCTAGAAGGTGGAGTTATTGATGAGATGCCTTAACTTGTTTGCACCATCATTAATTTATAATTGGTAGCTGATTTGACTTCCTTCCCCTCCAATTAACTGTTTTTGTCAGTCAGTGTATAAGCAAATTCCACAGATAAGTGCATTGTAAGTGTCCACATCAGGTTCTATACTTTTAACTGACATGCTATCCCGAAGTCTAAATGCCGCCTCTATTTTGCCACTCCTGCAATAGCCATGGATAAGGTCATTGTAAATAGAAACAACAGGAGTCAGCCCCCTGTCCAACATATTATCCAAGAGCCGTTCAGCTGCCTCCAACTCTCCTTTTATACAAAACCCATTGATGAGTATCTTGAAAGTATCAATGTTGGAAGACAGACCCTTTCTGACCATCTTCTCCTGCAATTTCAAAGCTTCATGCATCCTATCTTCCTTGCAATAACCATCAATTAACAGGTTATAGTCAGAAACAGTAAACTGCAACCCATTATCGATCAAGCAGTGAAAAAGTTTATCTGCTGTGTCTGTTTCTCTTTGAATGCAAAGTTGAGTAATCAATGGAATGCATATATCTGATTCTGGAACAATGCCTTTTGATAGCATTTCATCCATTAGAATCATTGTCTCCCAAGTAATGCCTTCCTGAAAGTGCCCACGAATCAGTGTGGCATAAATACTTTTTTTGAGTACAACACCTTTCTTTAGCATTTGAATAGCGAGATTATGAGCTTCCTGAACCTCTCCATCCTTCCAAAGCCCAACAACAACCTTTTCGTAGACAGATATGGCAGTAGGAAAACCCTTGTGAATCGTTTCCTCCAACAACTTCAATGCCATTCTTGAATTCCCACTTTGGCAATGGCCATATATAATCTTCACATAGCTACGCCTTTTGGGAGTCAAACCTCGTTCCTGCATTTTAATAAACCATTCATTTGCTTCTTGCAGCTGTCCTCCTTTATACAACCCTTCAATCAGTGTAGTGTAAGTTGCAACATTCAATTCTATACCTTTTCTCGTAATGTCATCATGGATTCTGTTCAGCTGCTCGACATTGTCCTTGAGGCAGTTGATCTCCACAACTGCAGAGAAAATCGTTGATGTAGGAACCAATCCTCGGTCTAACATTTGAAGGATAAGGTTATTCACTTCCTCTACCATTCCAAGCTTGCAAAGTATACTAATGAATGAACTGTAAGTAGCCATGTCAAGGAGAAGACCATGCTTTAGCATCCGATTGTGTAGCTCTATAGCATGTCCAACGCTTCCCCTCTGCAAATGAGTTTCAATTAAAACTGTATAAATCTCAAAGCTTAGTTTCAATCCCCTTCGATGAATTTGTTGGAGGATGAAGTTGACATCCTTCAAATTACCTGTCCTGCAGAGTCCTTTGATAAGTGCATTATAAATTTTAATTCCAAGCACAAAGCCTCTTAGTGAAATTAGATCCCTCACAAGATCAAGAGCCTCCAATATCCTACTTTCCTTGCCGTATCCACAAATAAGTAAATCATAGGTACAAATGTTAGGAACGCAGCCTGTTTGATGGATAGCATGTATGATTTGGGGGGCTTTTGGCAGCTTACCCTTGTAAGAAAAGGCTGCAACAACATAATTCCAAGTATTAGTAGTTGGACAGAATCCCCTTTCTTGCATTTCTTTAAAGATTTCCATCACTAAGTCCAGTTGTTCCATATGATCTAAAGCTTTAGGAAGCCTATTGCAGCAATTAACATCATTTGCAAAGGTGTAATTATTTGATTGTTGGAATATGTCAGTGGCCTTTTGCATCATCTGACGCTGTGCACAACTCTTGAACAGCATACTAAGGACTACAGGTACTGAGTAGCCTGGATATGTAGAAATTAATGCCCTAAAAATGTCCGAAATTGGGGTCTGATCCTTGAAAGCATTAACAAGACGGTCCATTACCGCCTGTGCATCACTGTACATCTTTTCCCTTGTCAATATATGAATCAGAGTTGAATGAATTTGTAAAGTTTGCTGAAAATTTTGTTTTTTTTCTAACCAGCTGAAGAAATGCAATGCCAATCCACCATTATCCTGGATTTCAAGCATTACTTGAATTACAACACACGGAGTCAGTTCAGAGGACAATTCCTCCAGCATATCCCAACGATGTCGCCTCAACAAATTACAAATAGTAGCAAGAGTACCAGTATTAACTTCCGGGGTCTGAACACAATGTTTTTGTTCTTCACAAATTTTGGTGTCGAGCTTCGACGAGACTGCCTCTGCTGAAATATATCTTGTTCTGATAGCCTGATCAAGAAAATACGTATTACTACAATCAATAGCTTTTGTCCTTATGGTATGAAACCCATGCCATCTCCCTAAACTATTTCGGATTTCAAGCCTTCTTAGAAGGGGGACTGTTGCAAGTGCTAGGGCTTTAAAGATCATGTAGGATTTAAAGCTCATTCTTTTAGCACCTCTGGATAGCCAACAGGATCTTGGCTCACTGATGAGTTCGACGGAGTATTAAGCCTTCTCTACCAGGGTCCCATTTTCGCTGAGCTATGCCCCACCTATATCTCATGTCAAAAAAAGGATAAGGCTGGGTGCGAGTATTGGGAGCTCTTGGTAGAATTAATACCCCTCAGACCTGTCACGTGAGTAGAAAGATGGCCGTGTTATGCCGTGCAGCCCGGCATGTTTTCTCAAGACATCGACCAATATAAATTTTAGCATTTCACTTCAGGAAATACTCTATTTTCCCCGTTTTATGGTCCTATGGGCCTATTATCTGTGTATCCTATCAAGATATCCAAATTGTTCATACTGGTGCAACTTATCTTACCCTAGGGTTAAATTTGACGGCAATTTCATTTTAAGGTCGGGGTTAGCCCTTCAGAAGATCATTTTTCGCAATATTTACCAATTATCAGCTCCAACCACTGTGTTTTACACATTTATCCATGAAACTGAGCATTTTAACCGAAATTTGAAACCCTAGAATTTCGTTTAAAATTTGAAACCCTGGACTTTAGTTCAGTATTGAAACTTCATTGTACCTTTCACTGCATTGCAGAGTGCCCGTCAAGAATTTACACGATCGATACCAAGTGCGTTTCTGAGAAGGTATACAAATACTAAAACGAATGAGCGATTTTAAGGATTACATATTTCTACCTTATATCAGTGTTTTGAATATCCGGCACTGCAAGTTTCCGCACTTCTCCATCGGACTGTGGTTTCATGGTTGTTTCTGCATTTCTCCACGGGACTGTGGTTCAGTGCTGCATGGGAATGTGGTTTAGTGGTTGTCATGATGACCAAGTTTCAAATCTTGCCATGGTAATGACTTGGTTTAAAGTTTGGTGGATCTAGAATATTGGATTTAACCTATTCAAAAAAAATTACTTTCCTCTTGATTTACGAAAGATCATAAATATTATAAAACAAGGGAAATAGCTGCAAAGCAGCTAGTCCCTGCCTTAAATTTATGTTTACAATTGACATATAATAAATGTTTATTGAAAATAAAAGCTTTCTAATATTAATTTTATTGTTTATTTATAATATTAATTAATGAACAAATTTCAATAATAATAATAATAATCACTCTACTTTAAAAACTTTGTAATGTCTCTAAAGAACAAAATTAAATCCTTAATTTTCATATTTACATAATGTTATCCAAAGTAAAGAATTAACTATAAAAAATCTTTCACAAACCAAAAAAGATGTTATATTTTCAAAGCCTATCTATTTAGACAATACACAAATTTGACAATAAATTTAAAGCTATATATCAATTACCAATTTTTTCCATTCACACACCCCTCTCATCCCTAGGCTTTGACAATTGACAAACCATCTACGAGATGTTTCTTTATATATGGATAGTAATACCCAACATAGAATATTGATGACAACACCAACAATATCATATTGAAAAAATGTTTAAGATCTTGAAACATGACAAACAATTCAATTGCCTTGACCAATTGTTGTGTGTCCATTGCTAAGTTCCACACTATGATTCCTTGATCCTTTGGAATCACTAATTTCCAGATTTCACACTTGCTTTTGCAATACCAATTTCTATACTATATTGGTAAAAATTGCTTGTCATGGGATCATGTGTGGGATTGGTTTCAAGAGCACGCAATCAATTGGTTTAGTCTAAGTTTGTCTAGATAATTTTAAGAGCGTGCAATTGAGTTTACTCTGAGAGGTGTGGGATGTACTGTTATCCTCCCCACCTAGGTTATATCCCCATAGGTGACATGCTGAGATCATAATGACTATTTTGTTGTAATGACTTTGAATCTTGTTGTATACCTAACCTTGTGTCATAAAGAATCTAAATTTTATCCTAAATATTATCTTTAGATGCTTGAAGATTTGTCCTAGAATAATTTATCTAGATTTTTTTTTTTTAAACATACTTTCAAAAAACACTTCCAATTGAGAACATTTAGGTAGCACTTATATGGCTCTTATAATGCAAGACCTTTTGAAGCACTCTTTGATAACATAAGTAGAGTGAATTCTTTTCTAAATCTTGTTCACTAATCAATAAGTAATCAATGTTTTCCATACCTTATTATTGTTTAAAAGTACTCCCAAATATATTGTAATGTCCCCATTTTTTACTCCCTTTGTATTAAATCGTAAATGATGTGAATATTGTAATTTAATCATGGTGAGGAGCTCAAGGCCAAGGCCCCACCATTGATTTAGCGTTTCATGTATCGGCAATTAAAAATAGATGCCTATGGTTCTTGTGCGAGATGGGCACAATGTAAATAAGACATCATGTAAATACGAATTTTAATGGAAAAACCCCAACTAGCTATGCAATGCAACAAAGAGATGGGGCATGATTCTACAAGGAATAGGGAGAGAAACTAATCAAACCCTTGAGCCAATGGTGTCAGCCCATGTGTCAATGAGAAAACCCATAAACCACCAACTACCATTTTGTCTCATGCACCCAATCATTTAATTATTCCATAGATTGGTTGGGGCAGTTAATGTCTAGGGATTGGAGAAGTATGGCAATCAGATTTCGTGCATGGGCAAGCCATCAACCTGAAAATCGTATTTTTGGCTTGCTGGGCAAGAAAACCCCCACGAAATGCTGCCTAAGGCAATTCTGAACCCATTACGTTCTTCCTCTCACGCAAATAGAGCTCACTGGAATTTCGCCTCACGTTTTTCACCATAACCCTGCGTTGTTCCATGCCCAGGAACTCGTTTTGGTATTGGGAAACAGCTGGGGAAGGAGGGACGCGAATTGGGACTGAGGGAGAGGTCGTTTTTGCCCATGGGGCGTTTTTCTAGAATGGGTTCTGCTCTCCCAGATGAATTTTCCAAGTGCCAATACGTTTTGAGTCTATCCACGTTTTTCTGAAGCTCAGGAAACCCCATCTCATGCATCCCACTGTTGAAAACGTTTTTCTCATGCTCAGCAAGTGTAGTTTGTTGTTATGTGCATCCTTGCTTTGATGTGAACCTGTGAGCAAGAAACTGGAGTGGTAGTGGACAGAATTGGCTTGATAAACCTAGTGTAGGGAGTAACCTCTCAAGAAGATCAAGAGGGCTGGCTACTTTTCTATGCACACCCTGAGAGCACTAGAAAGGAAGGTATGGCTTGAGGGACTGTGTGACAGTGAAGAGGATACTTCCTTGTGTTGGGTGTGTAGGCATTGTGAGTGCCAAGCTGAATAGATCTGGGAGGGGTACCCATAGCTCTGTGGTTGAGCTCACTAGCTTAGCAATTCTTCCTTCCATTTTCCTAGCAGCCTGATAAACCCAATTGCAGATTGGCTTGGCTCATCTTGGTGTATGCTTGGCTATGTGTGACTCTGTTGTTCCCTGGTTCCTTGTAGTAATCATGCCCAGCTCGGGGGTGGCAGTTGTATCAAGAGGTTGATAAGCACAACTGGCCTATGGTTGGGTGGAACGTTGCAGTTGCATAGCCAGTTGCTTGGGACTACCTTATTGAGATAAGTATTCTCTTGTGTTTGTAACTTTGCAATTGTTCCTTTGATTGAATAGCTGGAATGGATTATGGATGTGCTAATGAATTTACTTCCGCTGTGTATTCAAATGATTATGCATTTCCATATGATCTTTTATAATTCTGCAAGGGCCTTTATTTAATGACTGTCACAGAGTTTTGAATGTATGTTAGATATCAACGATTTATTTAACCTCCGTTGTGTTTCTATAGCATGCACATATACATGTCTGTGTATCAATGAGTTTAATTTAATGGATATGGGGCTAATTGCCCGGATTGAGCACCACGTCCTCTCTATCATGCTAGCATGGTAGGAGGGGACATTACATTTGGTATCAGAGCTGCTGGTTGCAGCATTGGACCTCTATGGGCCAATTCTGATAGCAGTTACATGGGAAATTTTCAAAAAAATTTAGAATTTTTGGAAATTTTGTGTTTTAAGTCTGTTTCTGGAAATTTTGGTTTTAAGTCTGTTCGGGAAGTCGTCCCGAAACTGCGGAAAGGTTCCGCAAACCTTCCCGCAATTGCAGAAGAGTTCCGCGAACCTTCCCGCAATTGCGGAAGAGTTCGGCGAACCTTCCCGCAATTGCGGAAGAATTCAGCCAACTGCTCCGAAACAACGGAGAAATTTTTTTAAAGAAGTGGAAAATTTTCTAAGTGTCGGCGTCGAACGGAAACTTTTTCGGAAGGATTTCTCTTCCGAAATTGCGGAAGGAATTCTCTTCCGAAATTTCGGAAGGATTCCGCGAA
Source organism: Larix kaempferi (assembly GCA_027924585.1). Classification (NCBI taxonomy): domain Eukaryota; kingdom Viridiplantae; phylum Streptophyta; class Pinopsida; order Pinales; family Pinaceae; genus Larix; species Larix kaempferi. Next base: position 262,987 of record BSBM01000605.1, read on the forward strand.
TCGTTCCGCAACGCGGAAGAGTTCGGCGAGTCGTTCCGAAGTTGCGGAAGACTTCGGCGAATCGTTCCGCAACTGCGGAGGAATTCGCCGAATCGTTCCGCAACTGCGGAAGACTTCGCCGAATCGTTCCGCAATTTCGGAAGACTTCGGCGAATCGTTCCGAGATTGCGGAAACATTCCACAAGTCATTCCGAAGAGCATTCCGCGCAATGGCGGAAGCATTCCGTGAACGTTTCCGAAGCTGCGGAAGCCTTCGCCGAATGGCTCCGCAATTGCGGGAGCATTCACCGAATGGCTCCGCAACTTCGGAAGCCTTCGCCGAATGGCTCCGCAATTGCGCGAGCGTTCGGCAAATCATCCCGCCATTGCGGAAGCGTTCGACGAACTGCTCCGCAATTGCGGAAGCATTCGGCGAACTGCTCCGCAATTGTGGAAGCCGTTGCCGAACCGCCCTGCAATTGCGGCAGGCTTCAGCCAACCGCCCTGCAATTGTGGCGGGATTCAGCGAACCGCCCCGCGATGGCGGCATAATTCGTGTAAAAAAAAAAAAAAAACGAGGGCGCTGCCCTCGACCCGCCCTGCAGTGGCGGCCATAAGGGGGCAAGCCCCCTTGACCCCCTTTTGTTTTTCCCCGCATACGTCGTTGATTGTGATTCGACAAATTGTCAACGTAATTTTTCCCACGTGCATGAAGTAATTTGTGAATTTGTGAGAATGTAATGCAGCTAACAATTGTGTTGATGAACACATTTCAGAGAGTCACAGTTACAGCAGGGTAGCACTCTAGATAATACAGTCAGAGAGTTTGAATCTTGGTTGGGCCAAAGAAAATCAACATGGATGATGCACAGGATCCCTATGAGCCTGAGACCGATGCCATGGGGGAGAACATACATGTTGAAAATGTTGAAACAAAATCTAATGGGAGAAGAAATCAAGAGACTCCTCCAGGTATTGCAGCCACCATGAGAAGCCTAAGGGAGGAATTGCAAAGTTGCAGAGAAGATAATGAAAGGATGATTAAAGCTCAGGAAGAACAGAATCAGCTGAATGCAGCCATGCTACAGAGTTTGACAGACATCCAAAGGCAAATAAACTCTGGGCATCAGACATCAAATCCTGAAAGGGGTGGGAGTAGCTCTAGAAGGAATTCCCGCAAGAGGGCCAGTAGCCCAAGAAGAATTTCTATAGATAGGACATATACTCCAGAAATCTCTTATAATGAATCATCTGACTCTGAAGAATCCATTGAGGGTTCAAGTTCTTCATCTCGCATGAGTAAGAGAAAGAAGCACTACAAGAACAATTCACATGGGGAATTTAAGAAGGCAAAACCTCCTACATTTGATGGAGAAGTAAAGTCTGGTCAAGAAGCTGAAGCTTGGCTTCTTGGGATGAGAAAATATTTCCAAGTCCAAGACTACTGGGGAAATATGAAGGTAAGGGTAGCCATCTTCAACTTGAATGGAAGAGCATCTATATGGTGGGAACACACCAGGCAAGTGAAGAAGATCAACGAAAGGAAGATTGTGTGGAAGCAGTTCAAGAAATACTTCGAGCAGAAGTACCTTTCTGATAGGTACTATGATGATAAGATCAAAGAGTTCCATGAGCTAAGATTGGGACAATCGACCATGGAAGAATATGCAAACAAGTTCTTGGAGCTGCTGAGGTATGTTATGTACATTCGAGATGATAAGGTGAAAATTCAGCGTTTCCTAAGTGGACTGCCCCAGTCATATAAAGATAGAATTGAGTTTGACGAACCTCGAACTCTAGAGGAGGCCATAAGAAAGGCCAAGTATTGCTTTGATCAAAACAGAAGCAAACCGAAATTCCACAAGGCATGGAAGGATAGGAAAAACGAAAAGTTTGATCAAAGGAAGAAGGGGTTCAAGCCTCCTCAATTCCGGAATCAGCAAAGGCAGCCATCACAAGTTGTGACTAAGCCAACTAGGATGATGGGAGACAAGCCAAGAGATCCAAAGGAGCCAAGAGAACCACTTCAGTGTTGGGGTTGTGGAGGAGACCACATGCTTAGGAACTGTCCACATCGGAATGGGAATGCAAATCAAGTTCACAACATCCAAGGAGCTGGAACTGTGGGTCAAGTGGCGAGGACAGTCCCTAGAATCTATGCAGCACTGGACGACCGCCAAGCAGATCATCAGTCAACTGTGGTTGAAGTTGAAGGTAAGATTGCTAAGCAATCTGTTTCTATTTTGATTGATCCTGGATCTACTCACAGTTATGTCACTCCTAGGATTGTTGAGATTTGTGCCTTCACGAAATTAAAGCATAGTAAATCCTGGTTAGTTCAACTAGCCACTGGAACCAAGAGAAAAGTTAGTGAAATTGTAGAGAAATGTCCATTAGAGATGGATGGGCTATTCACTTATGCAGATCTGAATATTTTGCCACTAGGTTCCTATGATATTCTCATTGGAATGGATTGGTTAGAAGCACACAGGGTTAAACTTGACTGCTACAATAAGACATTTGAATGCATGGACGAAGAAGGAAACCCGAGGGTTGTAAAAGGCATTCCAAAGGTGACTTCTGTTAGACAGGTTTCAACCATGCAGCTGAAAAAGTTCTGCAGGAAGGGATGTCAACTGTATGCAGCCCACATTTTAGAGGTAGCAGAGAATGAAACTCTTAAATTGGAGGACTATCAAGTATTGCAAGAATTCAAGGATATTTTTTCCCGATGAGATTCCAGGACTTCCTCCAAAGAGAGACATTGACTTTACAATTGAACTTGTGCCAGGAGCGGCACCAGTGTCTAAGGCACCCTACAGGATGAGTACACCGGAATTGCTAGAATTGAAGATGCAATTACAAGAGTTGCTGGAAAAGAAATATATTAGGCCAAGTGTGTCCCCGTGGGGAGCACCTGTCCTATTTGTGAAAAAGAAAGATGGAACACTCAGGTTATGTATTGACTACAGGCAGTTGAACAAAGTCACGGTGAAGAAAAAATACCCATTGCCCCGAATCGATGACCTTTTTTACCAAATGAGAGGAGCAAAGGTATTTTCAAAGATTGACTTGAGGTCTGGTTACCATCAGGTAAGAATCAAGGAAGAATATATTCATAAGACAGCCTTTAGAACAAGGTATGGACACTATGAGTTTGTAGTGGTACCATTTGGTCTCACAAATGCACCAGCTACATTCATGTGTCTCATGAATAATGTTTTTAGCAAATATTTGGACAAGTTTGTTCTTGTATTCCTAGACGACATTCTCATCTATTCTAAGAATGAAGAAGAGCATGAAGAACATTTGAGAATGACAATGCAATTACTAAGGGAGCATAAGCTATATGCCAAGTTGAGCAAATGTGACTTTTATAAAGATAGAATTCATTATTTGGGTCACATCATCTCCGACGAAGGAATATCTGTAGACCCTGAGAAGATTGAAGCCATTATGAATTGGCCAAATCCAAGGAATGTGACTGATGTGAGATCTTTTATGGGCCTTGCTGGTTACTACAGGAGGTTTATCGAAGGATTCTCCAAGGTTGCAAACCCAATCACTTCTTTGCAAAAGAAGGGGATAAAGTTTGAATGGTCACCAATATGTGAGGAAAGTTTTCAGCGGTTGAAGAATCTTCTTACAAGTGCACCTATTTTGAAGATTGCAAACCCAGAAAAAGACTTTGTGGTGTGTACCGATGCATGCAATCAAGGACTTGGAGGAGTTCTTATGCAAGACAACCACGTGATATGCTATGAGTCAAGAAAGTTGAAGGAGCATGAGAAGAACTATGCTACTCATGATATAGAACTTGCAGCCATAGTACATGCTTTAAAGATATGGAGGCATTACTTAATGGGAATAAAATTTGAGTTAAGGACAGACCATTGTGGTCTGAAATACTTGTTTGATCAGCCAACTTTAAATGCCAGGCAAGCTAGATGGTTGGAATTTTTGTGTGAATTTGATTTCGAAATCAAACATATAAAAGGGAAAGAAAACAAGGTGGTTGATGCACTCAGCAGGAAGGTGCATGAAATGTATGTGGCAGCACTTAGTACTTGCCAGCCAGATTTGAGGCAGCAGATTGTTAACCATATGGTTGAGGATGAAGTGTACGAGCAGATAAAGGGCAAATTGCAGCAGCAAAACCTTGAAAAAAAGTATGAGGGCTATCATTTGGAAGAAGGAGGGCTTCTTACTTATAAGAATAGAGTCTATATTCCACATGCGGCAGATTTAAGGAGATTGGTTATGGATGAGATCCATAAAGCTCCGTACTCTGGTCACCCAAGATATCAGAAAACAATTGCTACAGCAAGAAAATATTATTTCTGGCCAGGCATGAAGAAGGATGTCGCTGAATACATTTCTAAGTGCATGGAATGTCAACAGGTGAAGAGTGAACACCAACATCCAACAGGTTTATTGCTTCCAGTGCCAATTCCAGAATGGAAATGGGAAGTAATTTCCATGGATTTTATTACAGGATTGCCAATGACTAAGAGGCAACATGATTCCATCATGGTTGTGGTGGACAAGTTAACAAAGGCAGCACATTTCATACCGGTTAAATCCACACATAAAGCCGATGACATTGCAAATATTTTCATGAAGGAAATTTTCAGATTACATGGGTTGCCTAAGGCAATAATTTCTGACAGGGATACCAAGTTCACTTCCAATTTTTGGAAAGGTCTCTTTGCAGATTTGGGTACACAGCTAAGCTTTAGTACCGCATACCATCCTCAAACAGATGGGCAAACCGAAAGAGTAAATCGGGTGCTTGAAGACATGCTCCGCATGTATGTAATGGACAAACCATCTAAGTGGGAGGATTATCTACACTTGGTAGAATTTGCATATAACAATGGGCAACAAGCATCATTGGGAATGAGTCCTTATGAGGCTTTGTACGGCAGAAGGTGTAAGACACCAGTGACTTGGGACAATCCAGTGAACAGAATTGTACTTGGGCCAGAATTGCTTAAGGAAATGGAGCAAGAAGTTGTCAAGATCAGACAGAATTTAAAAGTAGCCCAGGGTAGACAGAAAAGCTATGCAGATAAACATAGAGTGCATAGGGAATTCAATGTTGGGGATAATGTATATCTTAGAGTGAGATCAAGGAAGAGTTCCTTGAAGCTTGGGAGCTGTGCCAAGCTATCACCTAGATATTGTGGGCCATTTGAAGTGCTCGAAAGAATAGGACCAGTTGCATATAGACTTGCATTGCCTGCTAGCCCTAAAGCTCATAATGTTTTTCATGTCTCTTTGCTTAAGAAATATGTACATGATCCTAACCATGTGATTAATTGGGATGTGATCCAGGTGGAACCCGAGGGAGAATTCCAAACCGATCCGTTGTGCATCCTAGACAGGAAAGTAACATTGCTCCGAAACCGACCCATCGGACAAGTAAAGGTGCAATGGAAGCACTACGGTCACGATGAGGCTACATGGGAGCTGGAGGATGCCATGAGGGTGGCATATCCATTTTTGTTCAATTTTGATGAGCACTGAGGACAGTGCTAATGTAAGGGGAGGGGAATGTAATGTCCCCATTTTTTACCCCCTTTGTATTAAATCGTAAATGATGTGAATATTGTAATTTAATCATGGTGAGGAGCTCAAGGCCAAGGCCCCACCATTGATTTAGCGTTTCATGTATCGGCAATTAAAAATAGATGCCTATGGTTCTTGTGCGAGATGGCCACAATGTAAATAAGACATCATGTAAATACAAATTTTAATGGAAAAACCCCAACTAGCTATGCAATGCAACAAAGAGATGGGGCATGATTCTACAAGGAATAGGGAGGGAAACTAATCAAACCCTTGAGCCAATGGTGTCAGCCCATGTGTCAATGAGAAAACCCATAAACCACCAACTACCATTTTGTCTCATGCACCCAATCATTTAATTATTCCATAGATTGGTTGGGGCAGTTAATGTCTAGGGATTGGAGAAGTATGGCAATCAGATTTCGTGCATGGGCAAGCCATCAACCTGAAAATCGTATTTTTGGCTTGCTGGGCAAGAAAACCCCCACGAAATGCTGCCTAAGGCAATTCTGAACCCATTACGTTCTTCCTCTCACACAAATAGAGCTCACTGGAATTTCTCCTCACGTTTTTCACCATAACCCTGCGTTGTTCCATGCCCAGGAACTCGTTTTGGTATTGGGCAACAGCTGGGGAAGGAGGGACGCGAATTGGGACTGAGGGAGAGGTCGTTTTTGCCCCTGGGGCGTTTTTCTAGAATGGGTTCTGCTCTCCCAGTCGAATTTTCCAAGTGCCAATACGTTTTGAGTCTATCCACGTTTTTCTGAAGCTCAAGAAACCCCATCTCATGCATCCCACTGTTGAAAACGTTTTTCTCATGCTCAGCAAGTGTAGTTTGCTGTTATGTGCATCCTTGTTTTGATGTGAACCTGTGAGCAAGAAACTGGAGTGGTAGTGGACAGAATTGGCTTGATAAACCTAGTGTAGGGAGTAACCTCTCAAGAAGATCAAGAGGGATGGCTACTTTTCTATACACACCCTGAGAGCACTAGAAAGGAAGGTATGGCTTGAGGGACTGTGTGACAGTGAAGAGGATACTTCCTTGTGTTGGGTGTGTAGGCATTGTGAGTGCCAAGCTGAATAGATCTGGGAGGGGTACCCATAGCTCTGTGGTTGAGCTCACTAGCTTAGCAATTCTTCCTTCCATTTTCCTAGCAGCCTGATAAACCCAATTGCAGATTGGCTTGGCTTATCTTGGTGTATGCTTGGCTATGTGCGAGTCTGTTGTTCCTTGGTTCCTTGTAGTAATCATGCCCAGCTCGGGGGTGGTAGTTGTATCAAGAGGTTGATAAGCACAACTGGCCTATGGTTGGGTGGAACGTTGCAGTTGCATAGCCAGTTGCTTGGGACTACCTTATTGAGATAAGTATTCTCTTGTGTTTGTAACTTTGCAATTGTTCCTTTGATTGAATAGCTGGAATGGATTATGGATGTGCTAATGAATTTACTTCCGCTGTGTATTCAAATGATTATGCATTTCCATATGATCTTTTATAATTCTGCAAGGGCCTTTATTTAATGACTGTCACAGAGTTTTGAATGTATGTTAGATATCAACGATTTATTTAACCTCCGTTGTGTTTCTATAGCATGCACATATACATGTCTGTGTATCAATGAGTTTAATTTAATGGATATGGGGCTAATTGCCCGGATTGAGCACCACGTCCTCTCTATCATGCTGGCATGGTAGGAGGGGACATTACATATATTGAATAACTTGAGTCAGGCTCATCATACTTGTGATTGATGATGTTCTTGCATAACACTCACTCACCATCATAATTCCTTCACTTTTTAAGTATATTATTCGAGGGGCACACTCTCATCCTTATATGTCTTCTTAATAGTGTTGGGTAGTTTTGTAGTTATTTGAGTATGTGGACTCCACTTTTGTTGATGTTTTTGGCCTTTACTTGTAATTTGGCAATTGAGTTGTTATTGCTCGCAAGGGTTTTAATTTGTTAATTATAAATATTTATTTTAATTAATAATCGCTGGAATGGTCAACTTAGTCGGAAGCATAAAAACATTGTCCTTTATCATCAATCATAGTAAAGGCTGTATCATAAATTAAGAAATATGCCTAGTGGAAACAAAGTCGTTACCAATCTTTAAGCGGATGTTGGAGTAGGATATCATGCATGAGTATCAGGACCGTTATTTAATAGGCGCGTTTCCCTAGCGATCACATTTTACAAATCAACATATGACTATTTCAATATACGAGGCCGTGGAACGTCAATGGAGGGAGCAACCAACTGTCACGTGTGTCACATTCGTAATATCTTCCATAGCTACAGTGAAAATGAGAAGAAGTGTTATAAAAAATATGTCCATCTCAATAGCTGCATAGATGCTAGACACAAAGAAATAATTACAGAGATAAATGTCCATCTCAATCTTTATCATTCAACGCTGAAAAATGGAAACACATAAAATAAATTATAAAACTCATTAATTTATTCTAAACTTGCAACACTACTTACCCATTTGAACGGCTCTATCCACATCTATTTTAATATTTACTATGTGAGAGATTCAATAATTTAGATGATTATGTAATAATAATAAAGAGATAACATAACCAATTCACACTAATTTAGATGATTATGTAATAATAAAGAGATAACATAACCAATTCACAATAAGACATATTTTATTAGTGGGACTATCTTATATCAAAATTAAATTTCATAATATTTTTCATTTTTCCTTTTTTAAAGAAGAAAAAAATCATATTAACATGTTAATGACTTGTAGTGACTTTGAAGTCAAGTTATAATAAAACAAACGTGAGGTAAATTCCATGATGTAAAGGATATCTAGAAACTCTTAGAGGATAAGTTCATTTAGCCTTTATATTACGTCGAGTGGCTAGCCTTAATAGTGTCTGACATCAAGAATAATGGCACTGTATGGGTGTTTATAGTTCCTTTCTCTAGGCTTTCAATTTTTACTCATTGTTGTTGAATCAGCTGCTAAGCATCATAAAGCTTCTCTGCCAGCTCCTCTTTTGCGTTCTTATCTTATGCAAGCTCCAATGTTTTCACAACCTAAAGCTCTCATGGTTGAGAAGGCAGTAAACAACTTGGAGAGAACCACTGGTTCCCCTATTGTATAGAATCCCCTCATGAGGCAAGCCTATGGATAAAAAGCCTGATTCTATATCGTCTAAAGCTGGAACTGTGTGGGGTGATCACGGTCTCATGCCGCCCTAAAGCTTTAGTACTTGAGAACCATCAATATCAGTAACTAGTAGCTAGTGCTCGTGAATGCATGAGCCCTCTTTGTTATTTTGTTATTAAAGCCCCTGTTCATTAAGCCAATTCCACATTCTTCCCCGCCGTCGCCTGATAATCGGGAACGAGAAAAAGTCCTTTTTTTAATCTAAAAATTCGTTCCATGTGTTGCTTTAAGTGAGAAGAATATAATTATATTAACTTAGTAATGAACTATGGTGACATTGAAGTCACGGCATGTATGGCCTCACGTATGCGTGCAGGTTACCATGTGGATGGTGATGGCAATACAACAATTTGTATCGATTGTAGTAAGAGTGACATGTCTAGGTATGAATTTTTCATCAATGTGAAACGTGGCAACACAACACCTGGAAAAATAAAATCATACACTCACGACATTGTCTGTACACTTGTTAGATATCTACTCTTTACGACATCTCCATCTCCGTGCATGCACTCCAAGTGTTTGAACTGCTAGTTTGAAGGCCGTAAATAGTTTCGAACAAGGCAAGGATCGGGAAAGAGTGGGAAAATCTCGGTTTTAGCCATGGATGTTATGGAAAATGGTGGTAAAGGCATGGGAATTGTCCTAAGTCCCGGTCTCGGCTTGATGAATTTTGGCCGTATGGCTTCCGATGTGGATCCCAGCGCGAGGTACGAAAATTCAAGCTGAAGCATTTTTATTCATCTTGAGACTGTTCGTATTCCGCAAACTTTTGAACAAAATGCGCAGAAAATAGTTCAGGAAAGTGCACGGAAACTAGTACAGAGTTCGGTGCAAAATATTCTTCAGCACTAAAATAATTTGTCGAGTAATTATGATAATGTCAATGAAAATGTGAGCGGTAATGTTCACGAGAGCATGGATCAAAATGTTCAGGATAATTCTGTTAGATTCTTCTTGAAAATGTCCGTCAAAATGATAAGCACGACAACGAGCAAATTTTGCAACAAAATAAACACCAGAGCATGCAAAATTTACAACAAAATGCTCGTAACAATTCACAGCACAATTCAGAACAAATGCTACACAAGAGAGAAAATGGAGTAGTTTTGCAGGAAAATGGCAAGCCTCCGCAGGAATTGAACCGCAACATGAGAGAATTGGCTAATCTGCTCTCGAAATTGAATCCTTTAGCCGAGGGATTTGTTCCACTTGGAGTAGTTTTGCAGGAAAATGGCAAGCCTCCGCAGGAATTGAACTGCAACATGAGAGAATTGGCTAATATGCTCTCGAAATTGAATCCTTTAGCCGAGGGATTTGTTCTACTTTCTCTTACAGTTCGTGGATCGCCTTCCATCTGCTCCTCTCCCGGCATATCTAGCAGCAACGGTGGCAGCAATAATAATAACAACAATAGAGGGGTAAGTTTTTTCATCTTCTCGATGGATCCTTTTGATAATGTTCAATGAAAACTAGGGCGTTGTGTGTTAAAGAAAAACAAACGAAACTGAGCACCGTCACAAATGTCTAGATGAAAATCGTAGACTATGTCCATATTTCCAGACTATCGCGACCACGACGCTTTTTTTAATAAGTTCAAATTTATTTTTCCCTGGAATGCTGACCTTTTTAACTGATCTGCATCAAAAAAATATCAACAACAATCAACGAAAACGGAGATTGAACAGCAGAACAAGCCGGTATACATTAATACGTGTATGCCATAAACTAGCATTTCTCTTTTTCAGTCACATGCCTTCATGGTTCATGTACACTCATAGATTTTCTCTTTACTTCAGTAACAGGCCTTCCTTGTCTGTCTTCATAGTGTGTTTTTGGGCTACCACAACCTGTAGATCATTTGCATTCTTAATCACTTGGAGAAACTGCTAGTTCGGAATCGACAACATCTATTATATTGTTGCAGGTGCTCATAATTCTATTGGGTACTAGTGGTTTTGTTGAATCTAATGCTTGGCAGTTTTGCTGGATCTATTGCTTGGTAGTTTGGCTGGCATGATTTAATCCTACATATCGTACTGACAAACCCATTCGGACATGCGGTTTTCCCAGCAAAGTTTCATGGACAACAATAAATACTGGCAAGGCTCTTGATTCATTGGAACGTGAGGAAAAGATTGATGGATGCCAGGTTGATCAAAGTATTGGTTCCCATAATTCTCCAATGGCATGCCTGCCAGGGATGTATTTTGAAATCCTGGATCATATGCCTGCCAGTGTTTTTCTTCAAACCCTGCTCAGGAACTGTATTTCGGGCAAGATTAATTGCTCGATTTTCCCCTGGCACAGTAGGAAATCGAGAGGGCAATTTGTTTGCGCGATGATCGTTATTCCCGGCCTCTGTTGCACCCCGCTTAAAGCTGTTGGAGAGATTATCAAGGTCCCTATTGCTGCTGAAGTATTGGTTCATTATTTGCCCTCCTTGGAGACCGAAACTATTGCTACCAGTTTGATTTTGTTGCTGCTGTTCTCCCACCAAACCTATTGAGCCTAATTTCAACTGGTGATGAGGTTGTTCAGTCACTGTAAAGGGAAATCGAAATTCCTCATGTATTTCGCTACCTTGAAATTGACTGGCAATCAGCTCTTCAGCTATCCACTCTTGCAGAGGATGCCAAGCGACAAGTGTGACTTCCTGCAAAAGGACCGAGTGCAGGTGGGTGTAAATTGCCATTCGTTATGAAAGACTGTTGTTGCGAAGAAGAGCCGGGCTCTGGGGCTCGTCCCAGATGTTGGAAACTGGGTTTCTAAAATTGCTCCACTGGAAACTGACCAGGGATATTCATTGCTGGTGAGAAGGTGGGAGGAATGTCCTTTACTGCGGCATTGCTCATCAGCTGCAGGGCCAATGATAAAAGCAAATCCAGGGTCTCCGCACCATTGTTAAACCCTAGTTCTTTAGTAAGCTCCACGAAACGGTTATGGTCGTTTGGAACACACCATTCTATGATGACAACTTTTAAGGGTTACGTGTCATATTTGGAGTAAAAAATAATAATTAATGTCAGTTTCAAATTTCAATCACTTAACAGATGGCATTTTATAATTTTTTCTTTTATCTTTATTTTTAATTTTAATTTTTGACTCTGACAAATAATTTGCACAGCAGGGCTAAATTGTCAAATCAATGCTCTTAGCCAATCATAAACTAGAATTTTTGAATTTCAAATATTCAAAAAAATAAATTTATTTAGAAAAAAATAAATTTAATATATAAATATAAAAAACATTTGAAAACATATAAAATGTTTTGTTAGTTAATGTGAAGTCAAACCCATGTAGCGACTACGCGATCGCTATAATCCCTGCCATGGGCAGGGACTAAAAAATTCATAAAGTTATCAGTGTTTAACATTTAGATATTTATATCTTAGAATTTTGATCTTTTTAAATGATGGTTCACCTTTTGTTAGAGGGCTACATCCATCGAAAGAGGGTCAATACCTGATATTCCGGAGAATCAAGGTTTAGAATTACAATCATTACATAATCAAAATCGGCTCCAAGGAGCAAATGTCACCAAGCTAGATTTGAACTCGGGTGGGGAGGATAACAACATTCCTTCCAACCACCCGATCTACATTCAATTGACTTAGAATTTTGATCTTTATATCTTATAACTTGGGTGGACTACCATTTATGCTTTTCCTAGATTGAAGGAGGAGGGGACAAGTGTATTATTCAGATTGATTTTATGGGGTATCGTTCAAAATTTGAAATAAAAATTGTAAAAATATATATATATAATAATTGGTAGTGATGAAACGACTCTCGAATCTCAAGCTAGGGTTTGGGGTTTCTCTGGAAATCTGGACAGGATGCCAATGGTCTGCAGACGACAGGACTTGGAGTCAAGTTGATCCTTCGGATCAGTCCAGTACCAACCAAGAGAAAAAAAGTGGGAATGTGTTTTTTCTCTTATCGTCTTGTTCCTTAGCTTAGTGCTCCTTGGTTTTTAGGTTTCCATACAAGCTCTGGTTTTTGTTTTTTTGGCTTCATCCTACGGATTTTTTGACCTTATTCATGGCTTACAACTCTTGGATCCTGGTTACTACCACATTTACCATTATGTTCGTAGATCCTCCTTCACATTTTTAGTTTAGGCTACTCTATACTATGGTTTTGTCACTTTCACTTTTTGGGTTGGGGGCCCTTTACTTTTTTCTACCTGTCGCTTTTTGGTTTGCATTGACTGCCTGGACACCAATGTTGTTCACTCTTTAAGGCTGCAGGTGATCCCTATCTTCGACTTTTGGGATTTTCCTTTATTTTTTTTCCACGTGGTGGTAGACCCATGTGATGGAAGTTGTTCGTACTCCCTTGAGTAGGGTTAAGTCTAACCCTTCTCTTTCTCCACATTTTCAACCACATGAGGATCTATGCTTGGATGGCTTAGTGTTGGGGAAGAATGTTTATTCGGAACCCTTTCTTTCTGCAAAAAATACTAGCTCCTCGTATGTGCTAGGGGGTGATGTTAACCTTGAAAGGGTGGAGATGCTTGCAACAAGAGCCCTTATCGGCCGAGTGGAATATGTGCGTTTGAACAAACTTGAGTGTACTGATTGGGTTAAATGTTATTGGTCTTCGTTAATGGACTCTGCTCCTCGTATCAACCTTCTTTTTCTTCGGGTACACAGGGTACTCCCAAAAGACCGAACACCTAGAGCAACCACTTCACACAAACAGATCACAGATCGATACACCGATGTTTGATGTGGTTAAAACCCCCTAGAGGGAAACAGTCCACGGCCCCGGCCAAATAGCTTCTACGGAGCATTTTATTATGCAAAAGAAAGAAAGTTACAAATGAGCTTCTCATAATCGATCAACTAGCTAATGACCCTCCATGCTCTTTAAATAGAGATCATGGACCAATCGAGTGTTAAGCCACGAATCACTCTAAGAGAAGTTGAACCGTCGAATCACTCTATGTCTAGAACATATCGTGACCGTCAAATTAAATATTTACAAATGCATACTAAGGAAACACACTTTACCTAATGGATATATTACACAAGTTGATCTTAACTAACTCTTAAGTGTCTAAATATCCTAACATCCCCCCTTAAGAACAAGTTGGGATAGGATTGAAGGATTTACAAAAGTGACACTATTAGGAGAAGGAATGAGGCATTAGAGCCTATCCCCCCTTAATGAAAAATTCCCAAACTCCTAACATAGATCGAAGTTTAGAAAACTTCGCTTCTGTAAGAGACTTGGTGAAGATGTCTGCAACTTGATCATCTGTAGGGAAAAAGAGCACTTCAAGAACAAGATTTATGATGAAGTGCATATGTAGCTCAATGTGTTTGTTGCGTTGATGTAGAACTGGATCTTTGGCGAGCTTGCTGGCACTTTGATTGTCGCACCAAACTGGTGTAGGCTGCTGCTGCTCGAATCCAAACTCTGAAAGGATCTGTCAAAGCCATAAAGCTTCCTGACTGGCATTAACTGCGGCTCAATATTTTGTCTCTACTGAAGAAAGAGTAAGAGCTTGTTGTTTCTTACAAGCCCAAGTGACAGGTCCAGATCCCAGACTGAAAACATAACCCGCAGTAGACTTTAGATCATCAGGATCGCCAGCCCAATCTAAATTAGTGAAACCAACCAACAAAGGTTTCCCCCCTGTACTGTAATGAATCACAAACTGAATTGTACCTCAAATATATCGAAGTATTCTTTTAGCTGCTTTCCAGTGACTTTCATGAGGTGTTTACATATAACGGGAAACATGACCAACGGCAAAGGAAAGGTCAGGACGGGAATGAGCCAGGTATAAAAGACTTCCAACAAGCTGACGATACAAGGTGGCATCTACTTTAGGTGAAGTACAAGTGGCAGAAAGTTTGACTCCAAACTGGAAGGGAGAAGGGGTTAGTTTACAATGTTCCATGTGAAAGCGATGAAGAAGGTCACAAGCATACTTAGACTGAGAAAGAAAGATTCTTTCTTTGGTTTGCAGGACTTGGAGACCAAGAAAATAATGCAAATGTCCTAAGTCTGACATTTCAAAATTTTGCTTAAAACTGGATTTCACATGGGTTAAAAGCTTAGGGTCACTACCAGTAAGAATAAGGTCATCAACATATAGAACAAGTATGATGAGATGGTTTCCTACGTTCTTGGTATAGACATTGGGGTCAGAATGGCATCTAGAAAAACCAGTGTCAAGTAGAAAGCTATCCATTTTTGCATACCAAGCTCTAGGAGCTTGCTTAAGGCCATATAAGGATTTCTTAAGGCGACAGACAAGGTTAGAGTTATTCTAAACATATCCAGGAGGTTGTTCCATGTAAACTTCCTCCTGTAAATCACCATGTAAGAATGCAGACTTGACATCGATTTGATGTACTTCCCAGTTATGTAAGGCTGTTAGGGAAAGAACAAGGCAGATGGAGTTCATTTTTGCGACAGGAGCAAAGGTTTCATTGTAGTCAGTCCCTTCAAATTGTGAAAAACCTTTGGCAACTAACCTTGCCTTAAGTCGTTCAACACTTCCATCTTATGCATACTTATTTCTATAGACCCATTTACATCTGATAAGTTTTCTTCCTTTTGGAAGAGGTACAAGATCCCAAGTATCGTTCGCCATTAAGGAACAATATTCTTCATCCATAGCTGCATCCCAATCTAGATTTCCTGAAGCTTCTGCAAAAGTTTCTGGATCATGATTCTCAGAAACTTTATCCAAAAGAGAAGAGGCTCGCTGAAACTGAGAACGTGTTCAACGTTGATCTCTAGGATCACCGGCAAGATCACCAACTGCTTCACATGTTGAACGGACCCATCGAGGAAGCACTTGTGTCGGTGCAACTGGAGGAACATGAGCAAGAGGAGGTAGATTTTCATCCTCACTGTCATCATCAGAAACTGGAGTTGGAAATCTGTCAAAGAAGTTGGAAGTAGAAGAAGGCACAATCCTTGAATCAGGCTCGCAGGCCAAAGATGGCACAACCGCCGAGTTAGGCTCGCAGGCCAAGAGATTTTCATCAAATTTAACATCTCTTCTAATGATTATATCATGAGAATTTGGTTGAAGAAGTCTATAACCTTTTTACATCTTCAAAATATCCAACAAATATGCACTTTTCACTTTTAGGTTGCAATGCTTTTTGTTTTTCATCTGGAATGTGAGCCCATGCTTAACTACCAAACACACGGAAGTGACTTACATCGGGTTTAGTTTTACTCCATGCTTCTTTCTGTGTGATACCTTGTAAAGCTTTAGTGGGGGTGCGATTAACTATGTAATTTGCACAGTTTAAGGCTTCAACCCAAAATTGAAGACTTAGTCCCTTAGATTGAATCATACAATTAGCCATTTCTTTTAAAGTGTGGTTCTTCCGTTCAGCTACATCATTTTGTTGTGGTGTATATGGAACAGTGTGTTGTTGTTGGATTCCTTGTTCAGTGCAGAATGTAGTGAACTTTTTGTTAACATATTCTCCTCCGTTGTCGGATCTTAACTTAATAATTTGATGACCAGATTGTTTTTCAACAAGGGCCTTGTAGGCCAAGAACATGTTAAATACTTCGCTCTTAAGTTTTAGGAAATAAACCCAAGTGCATCTAGAGTAATCATCAATGAAAGTTAAGAAATATTTGAAACCGGAAAAGGAAGCAGATGGAAGAGGACCACACAAGTCACTATGCACAAGCTCCAAGGGAACCGAGGCATGCCAAGAGGCACATTTGTCAAAATTGTTCCAATGATATTTTTCGAGTACACAACCGGAACAAACACCATCCCTGCAAGATACCATCGGAAGATCTGTCACAATATTGTCTCTACATAGTTGTTGCAATGAGCGATAATTTAAGTGACCAAATCGCTTATGCCAAAGTTTGCTCAAGTTATCACTATGAGCAACAAAAACTGAAGGAAAAGGTGATGACCCAAAGTTGTTAAATTTGTACAACCTGGTAATATTATCAACAATTCCGGTAGCTAGGACATGTTGAGGATCTTTAAAATCCTTGATTACAACTTGGTGAGGTGTAAACGTCACAGTTTTACCTTCACCAGAATGAGTGATTTGATAGACGGATAACAAATTGCAGGAAATTCTTGGAACACATAGTACATCACTAAAATGACCATTATCTACTGGAACTGTTCCAGATCCTACAACACTTAGAGATCTATCATCACCAACAAATATTTGTTTGGTGTTACATTCATGCATAGTAGAAAAGATGGCTTGATCCTTAGCCATATGATAAGATGCTCCAGAATGAATGAGCCATTCATTTGAAGTAGAAGAAGAATATGCAGTATAAGAATAACCAGAAGCACAAAGTGCATGTCCATGAGAAGTAGATTATGAAGGCGAATCTAGGCTGATGTGGTGCTTCTTCATTGCTGCTTCCAAGGCTGCCATCTTCTTGAAACACTTAGATTTATCTTAATTGTATTTCCCGCAATAGTTGCAATGACTCAGTTTTCTTTTCTTTTGGCTTGGATCCTTTGTCATTTTTTAAAGAAGGATCTGACCAAGAGGGTTTGGGACCCTTGTTTGACTTATTATTGCGAAAAATTTGTTTCTTGGGAGGCTTGGACTTTTCTTTCTGTTGGGACAATAAGGCTTTTCCGGATGTATCTCCATTGCCAATCATTCCAAGATGGATGAGATTATCTTGCTCTCTAATCAAGGAATCACAAAAGGATTCAAGACTAGAGTCTTGATAGCTAGTTGCATTCAAGGATTCTTTCATGGAGTAAAATGTAGATACAAAAACAGAATATGCAGGTCCAAGTTTTGAAAGAATATGATAAATGCATTGTTTGTCTTCCCTCTTAATATTGCATTCTTCAAATAAGAGTTTAAGAGTTTTGCATTTAGATAAATAATCTTGAATGCATGAAAAATCACTTGGATTTAAAGAAATCAACTCATTTTTGAGTTGATGACCTCGAATTTCATTGTGTTTACCAAACACAGCTTCCAACTTTTCTCAAGCTGTATCAAGTTCATCAATTCCAGATATGTGGAATCGCAAATCAATAGAGATTGACATCCAAATCAATCCACGGGCTTCATCACATCTATTTGCCCATTTTATTTTCTTATCATCATCAGTGGTTTATGTTTCTTTCCCTGAGGTAATTCTTAAAAGTCTCCTACTTCGTAGAACATCCTCCATACGAGATTTCCATGATAAATAGTTGGAACTGGTAAGTAGAATATCACAAGGGGCGGGCATATTGTAAATTAATGGTTGTGAAAACATGAACCAATAGTCTAGATGTGAAGAGCTCGAAAAAAAAGGTGGTTTAAAAAAAAACGGCACTAAAAACTGACTCTGTATGATAAAGTTATGCTTGATCAAAGATAATGTTGAAGATGTCCCCAATAGTGACGTGGCAGATAAAGAATGATCAACTAAAAAAAAGAACCCTACCTCTTCCCAAGATGAACCTTTGAAAATCACTTTACAAGAAAGTTGCTTTAAGTCAATCACTTTTGTAAAATAAGTGATTTTCACTTTTATAATGATGTTACTTTAAATAGTGCAGCAAAAAAAAGGAACTTGAGTGACTCACTTTTATTTTTAATTTAAGTGAGACGCACTTTTACAATAAAGTAACTTAAAAATTAGAAATTGCATGCACCTTTGGTTAAAAGTAACTTAATAAAACTTGAACTCAAGACCTATTAAGGAATAAAACAACTTTGAACCAAGTGAGCTAATATTAAAAGGTGCGTAAATGAAGGGAAGGAGGAAGGGGACTTTTTTTTTGTTTTACTCTTCTCTCTAGGTTTCCGCGCTTGCCTCTTTTCCCGCAAATCACACCACAAACCGAAACAAAAAAACTTTTCCACACTTTTGGGGTTAGATCGCGTTAGCTTTCCCGGAAAGTCTACGTTTTCTCTCTGTTTCCGATTCGTCGCGATCGCACAATGTGCACGGCAAAGAGCATACGCAGCCGAGAAAAACCATTTTCCTTTCTGTTTCTGATTCGTCGAGATCACACAAGGTGCACGGCAAAGAGCATACGCAGACAGGGAAAGCAACAATCTGAAACTAAAAAAAATCTAATAATAAAAACTGATAAAATATGACATATTTTTTAAAATAATAAAAAACGTCACTTTAACATTATACCTTCAGATTTGATGAAATACATGTTTCTTAAGCAACCGGAAATCGTTTCCGATCAAACGAAAACTATTTCCCAATGGAAACGGCGCTTCGGATGCAATGGAACACCTCCCACAGCCCAGAAATGCACATAAATTTTAGAACCGGAAACCCTTTCAAGTTTCGGAAACACTAGTTCAAGATCTATATCATAACCGGAAGCGGCTCTTCATAAACACTCTGATACCATGTTCGGGTACACAGGGTACTCCCAAAAGACCGAACACCTAGAGCAACCACTTCACACAAACAGATCACAGATCGATACACGGATGTTTAAAGTGGTTAAATCCCCCTAGAGGGAAACAGTCCACGACCCTGGCCAAATAGCTTCTACGGAGCATTTTATTATGCAAAATAAAGAAAGTTACAAATGAGCTTCTCATAATCGATCGACTTGCCAATGACCCTCCATGCCCTTTAAATAGAAATCATGGACCAATCGGGTGTTAAAGCCACAGATCAAGGGTAGGTATGATCTAAGAGAAATTGAACCGTCGGATCACTCTATGTCTAGAACATATCGTGACCGTCGGATTTAATATTTACAAATGCATACTAATGCATACTAAGGAAACACAATTTACCTAACAGATATATTACACAAGTTGATCTTAACTAACTCCTAAGTGTCTAAATATCCTAACACTTCTTAATGGCTGGATTATTTTCATATTTCCTAAAAATGTCTCCCTATGAGTTATTCTAAAAGAAGTATGGCTCTACAAGGAAGGGTTGTTCATCCTAAAACGTTGGCATATTGCCTTTGATCTTGTTAAAGAGAAACAGTCTCGACGACATTTATGGATGTTGGCTCTTGGCTTACCCCTGGAACTCTGGACCGAGAATATTTGTAAGGTGTTGGCCAACTCAGTTGGAAAATTTATCAGAGTTGACAATAATTCATTACATGGTATGGATAAAAAGGTTTCCAAAGTCTTGGTGGAGTTTGATATGGGAAAGGGTCTTCCAGCGGAAATTGAAATGGTTTGGGGTGACAGGTTTTTTACCCAGAGGTTTGATTATTTTAAAATCCCCTTTAGATGTTTTTCCTGACATCAAATTCGTCGTGTTCGGGCATATTGTCCACTTAATTTTCAGTTGCCCGAATTCTCTTCTTCCGAAGACTCTACTCATCTCATTTTGGATTCTGAGAATAGCATCGATCCAAAGGCAGCAACTACACCTGATTCTGTGAGGAGCATTGATACAATAGCAACAAGTTCTCCTTCCCGTCGGAATCTTGTCGCTATGGGTAAGTAAAACTCTAGGTCCCCAACTTTATATGAAGATGTTTCAAAGGGAGAGTTAGCCTTTTATCTTTCTGTTGAAGAAAATTTAAACCATAGGTTATCTGTTTCTGATAATTTACCTAGGGCCCTAGGTTGGGTTAATAAATTTAAAAATGACTTTGTTTGCTCTGAGATCGTGGACAAGTTGGAGTCTATTCCTGTGGTGGATGGCTCTGTTGTGTCTAAAGCTTTCCATTCTAACCCTATTAGGGTTTCCACATCCTTTGATCCAGTTTCTTCCTTAAACCCTTCTGCCTTGACTGAGAACCCGATTGCTCTTTCTGATAACTCTTCCTTACTGAAGGAGAAATCTCCTAAATTTATATCTGATAATTCTCTATTGTTAGAACGCGGTTACAAATTCTCTGGCATTAATGCTTATAATTCCCCTTTACCTGTCTATTCTAAAAACCCTTCCTCCACCCTAATACTTTGGGAATTCAATCCACCCGCTTTCGAAATGTGAGTATTAGAAAGAAAAAGTAAAACTCCTCCAATTCTGCTCAATCGATTTCTGGAAATGTTGATTTCATCCCCTTGTCTGCAAGGCTTCTCCAATCTCCTTCATATCTTCCCCCCAACAAAAAAAAACGCTTCTCCTAGGGAACTCAGAGCAAAGACGCCCTTTGAAATTGTTTCTTAATGTCTATTATTTCTTTGAATGTTAGAGGGTTGGGTAAGGCTGTTCAGATTAGGGACTTATCTAAAAAATTTAAAGTTACTAATCTTGGATTAATTCTTCTACAAGAAACAACGTGTCCTGATTCTATGGCTATCGAGTCTATTGCCAATCTCCTTCTGGGCTGGGAAATTTTTGCTATCAGTGCATTGGGTATGTCTGGTGGACTCCTATCTTGTTGGGATCCTAAAGTGTTTCAATTTGCTTCCTATAAAACTAATTGGGGTCTACTTCTTGAAGGCTATATTCATAATATATATTTCAGGTCCTTAATATCTATGGTCCATATAAGAATAGAGAGACCTTCTGGAACTCTCTTTCTCTGTCTGGTCTACTTGATCTTGACAATCTCATCATTGGCGGAGATTTAAATTTTACTATTTATGCAGCATAAATTTGGGGAAGCTCGGCCAGATTGGATACTTTGTCTAGTTTCTTCATCAATATTTTTTAGAGATTCGACCTTGTTGATCTAGCACCTACTGTTTTATAGCCTACTTGGACTAATGGAAGATGTGGAGCTGTCGGGATACAGAAAATATTGGACAAGTTTATTATGAAGACTACTCGTTTACAAAACTTGCAGAGATTCAGAACATGGGTAGATAAATCTAAAATTTTTTACAATTTGATGGAGTGTTACCTAACTTAAAATATCCTTTTAAGTTTAATAGTTCATGGCTGTTGGATGAAGATTTTTGTTTTTTTGTTAAGAACACTTGGAACTCTTTCCAAAATGTAGACTTTCTCAATCCTATGGATCTTCTGGTTCACAAGCTACCCTCTCTAAAGGGAAAAGTAAAAATCTAGATTCATGAAAAAAGTTGAAAGATAAAGATGATTTCCTCCTACTGCAAAAGCAAATTCATCATATTTATGATAAAAATTCTGATTACTCTATTTCTGCAGATGATAAGATTCTGATTCAGTCTCTTGAAGATAAGAAAGATCAGTTGCTTAAGCAGGAAGAGATGGATTGGCGCCTCAAGAGCAGGGCGCTTTGGATAAAGTTGGGGGATAATAATACAAGATTTTTCCACTCATTTGCCTCTCAAAGAAGGAACTCCAATGACATCTGGGATATCCATGATGAAAATGGCACTCCTATTAAAGGTCAATCAGAATTGCAAAGGCATGCCGTGAGACATTTCAAAAACATTTGTATGGAGAAAGATCAGAGCTCTCTAGAATCTCAACTTCAGGTTATAAATTTGTTCCCAAAACTTTTTGAGGAGGATGAAGGTTTTGAAATAGGGAAGGAGGTCACTATCGAAGTAATTGAATCTGCACTTCATCTTTTCGCTAAAGAAAAAGTCCTGGCCCGAACGGCTGGACAATTGAGTTTTTTATCCATTTCTTCGATATCATGGGTAAGGAACTTTTAGACATGGTTGATTTTTCTAGGACAGAAGGAATTGTTTAAGGTGCTCTTAATTCAACTTTTCTTACCCTGATTCCTAAGTGCAATAAGCCAAATAACTTTTTTGATTTCAGGCTTATAGCCTTATGTAACCTTGCATATAAGCTAATTACCAAGATTATCTCCATCATAATTAATCCTTTCATTTCAAAAAAAATTCAGTCGAGCAATTTGGATTTCTCCATGACAGACATATTCTTGATGCCATTGGTATTTCTCAAGAGGCAATCCATTCCATCAAACATAAAAATATGAAGGCCATCCTTTTGAAAATGGATCTGGAGAAAGCTTTTGACCGTGTAAATTGGATTTTTTTTAGATTAATCTCAATTCAAATCGGACTTCCACTCCTTGTCATCAACTGGATTCTTGCATGTGTTTCCTCAACTCAATTTGCGGTTTTGATTAATGGTGTACCTTTTGATTTTTTCAAAATCAACAATGGAATTCGTCAAGGCTGTCCTCTTTTTCCGCTGATCTTTCTTCTCATCATTGAAGGTCTTAGCAGACTTATCCTAATGCTTAACAGAAAGGAAAAATTAAGTGTGTAAAAATATCTGCAGCGGTCTTTATCACTCATCTGCTATTAATTTTGTCGATGATGTATTAATCTTTGGTTCTGAGTCTTTTGAAGAATGGTATACATATCTAAAAATTATACAACTTTTATGTTTAGCCTCTGGCATGAAGGTTAGTGTGAAAAATTCTACATTTTATGCTCTCAATTTGAGTGAAGGCTCTTTGGAGTCTATCATAAATATCCTCCCTTATAAGATTCATAAATTGGTGGATGGTTTCAAATATCTGGGATTTTTTTGAAACTGAATGGATATAAAGCTCAGGACTGGTTATGGCTCCTTCAAAAATTTGAGAACAAAATTAAAAATTGGAATTTCAGGCTTCTTTCTATTGGCGGCAGACTTACTCTCATCCAAGCGGTCTTAACCAGTACTCTTGTTTATTGGTTCTCGCTCCTTCAAGTTCCGAGCTCCATAATAAACTCTTTGAGAAAGCTCATCTTCAATTACCTATGGTCGGGTGGCTCATATAAAGGCAAATTGGTCATGGCTAGCTGGGATAGACTCTCTATTCCAAAGGACTTCGATGGTTGGGGTATTAAGAACTTGTGCTGGTTTAGTATGGCTCTAAGGATGAAAAGATTTTGGAAAGGACTGTTTGGTAACAATCTTTGGTCATATGTTCTGAGAGTCAAATATATCAAAATGGATAGTTTGGAGTTGATTAGAAATGAAAAGAAAAATTGTAGGAATTCCTCACCTATTTGGAATGGTTTCCTAAAAATATATAGTTGGATTGGTAAAGACCTTGATTGGAGTGTAGGCAATGGTAGAAATGTTATTGTTTCAATCGATCCAATCATTGGCATGGGGGAAGATTTCAAACTCCCTACAGATATTATTAACTATCTTTCTGAAATTGGATATTCTACTTTAGCAGACATAAGGAAGCACAGATGGATTAATCAGGAGAATAATTATTGGTTCACTACTAAAGAGCTTGGATTGGGAGGTTGTTGGGATGTGGTTGGGATACAGTTTGGGATAATTTCATCTTCTGCCTCAATGCTTATGGTTGCAGACTAAATAACAAATTGGATACTTTAATTTGGACCTCAAATTCTGAAACTGGCTCTATTACTGCTAAATCTGCATATTTGGCTATTGTCAAAGAAAACATATGCATTGTTCAAAACTGGTGGTTTCATGTTCTCCGGAACTGGAGCATTCCGTTGAAATTTAAATGCTTTATGTGGTTTGCTCTTCAAAACTGCCTCAAGACTTAGGATAATTTTTAAAAAAAGTTGGTAGGGTCCAAACATTTGTCTCCTCTACAAAAAAGATGAAGAATTAGTTAATCATCTTTTGATTAACTGTAGCTTTACAACTTCTGTTTGGAATAGGGTATGTTCTTCTCTCAATATCTCCCAGGTGTGGCATGGGGTCCATTTTGGAAAACCATGCAAAGATTGGCAAAGTACATGTAAAGATTTGGATTTCCTTCCAGCTATTGTCTCCTGAATAATTTGGAAATCCATGAACAAATACATCTTTGGAAATATGCTTGATCAGGTGGATATTATAGTTATGCAGGTTCTTATCTGGGTGAAGGAATTCAATTCTGAAAATACTCAATTATGCAAAATCAGGATTCCAAAACAAATTCATTTCCATAATGGAGCTCTGGGATTTTTTGATGGGGCAGCGCAGGATGGTAGGTGTGCTACAAGTGTTGCTCTCTTTATCAACAATAATCATAGATTCTTTTTCAAACTCTTTTGTGGTTCAGGTACCAATATGAAGGCTGAGTTGTTAGCCTTATGGGTCCTCTACAGAATGGCTTCAATTTTTGGCATTGTGTCATTGATAATTTATGGTGACTCCAGAGTTACTATTAAATGGGAAAATGGTGTTTACAAACTTCAAGTGACCAATCTTTGTCCTTGGTGTCACATAATCAAAGAAGAACTCAAAAATTTCCTACAGTTGAAACCGATTCACATCTATAGAGAACAAAACAAGTTGGCAGACTTTCTCTCGAAGGAAGATTTGAAAGGCATTGAAGGGACCCTCCTCTGGGAAGAATTATGGGATGATAGGCTTTCATATTTGGGAAGCTTTCCACTTTTTGTTGATTAGATTTTCCTTTTTGTTCTAAGTTGTAATTGATTGGTTTCAGTCTATGGTTGCCTCATGAATCTTGTTGGCGCTCTTTTATTTTGGACCTAAGTCCAGTTTTATGATTCTGATCATCAGTTTGATTGGTTTTTTATCAAACAGTGTAATACTTTTTTATTCTAATAGAATACCAAAAGTATTTTTTTTTCCTCTGAAAAAAAACTGTAGCTCATGCAGGGATAACAAGTAGTGACAAGGAAATTTTAAATTCATCTATCAAGCATAGAGATGAATAATTTTTTTTACGTAAAAATAAATTTTCTCTTTGGATGCTTGATAAATGTTTTAGATGGATCTATGATGTGGAACACCTCATTACCCTAGGTGCAATAAATTTAAAAATCTATTTTGCAACATATGTCAGCTTAATTTTAAATTTTACACAAGTTTAAAATATAAACTATTGTAATAATCCACTAATGCAATCATGTTATATTTTCATATTCCTACACAAACATAAATGAAATAGGCTCTCTTCTAGGATCTTATAGTGTTTTGACATAATTCTCTCCCTTTGACAAAGGCCTCAAGGTATGTTACAATTTCCTCTTTGTGGGATCTACAACTAACATATTCTTTGTGGGATCTACAACTAACATATTAAATGTGTTAATTGGGTCTAGCCTAAGTGGTTGTGGGATGGAGTATTATCCTCCACACCCAAGGTCTATTCTCATAAGTGACATGATGAGCTCATAATAAGTATATTTGTTGTATTACCTTTGAGCCATGTTGTTGACTTCGCGTTGTGCCCTAAAGAATCTTTATAATCGTAAAAAAAAAAAAAATTACAAGAGAAATATGCCAACACCTTTATTTCGTAGAATCAGTAGAATCAAGGTATGGAGAAATTCGCATGTCTAGTCAAACCATTAACAAGAGCATCATGCCACTTAAAATATTTGAACATGGGTGGGGAGGGTAACAATCATTCCTCTAAACCACCCAAGCTACATCCAATGGACATTTTTCTAGTTTACTATTGTCCATTATAGTAAACTACTTTTGCAATTTTTCATCATGTAAGGGTTGGGTGAATATCTATCATTTAAACTGAAATAAAGACTAGACCTTCAAATAATTTGATCATTGATGTCATTCTATATGCAACATCCAAGCAAGTTTGAGGATGGAAAATTTTGGTTACTAAGTGCAAGTCCTAAAAGTGATGATTGACATTATACAATTCGCTTCACTAGTTTTAATTCCACTTTTTCACACTTGAGGATCTCTTTCATGCAATGATGATCCAAAATGGATGTGCATTATTATTATATGACTTCATTACTCTAGAGTGGGAAGATAGAACATGGGACCTAAAAGGGTCACTTTGGACCAAATCCTAAGAATTACATTAATCGACCGAAATTGAAAATCCTTTGGTTTCAAAGTCAAAGAAATAGAATTTGGGGTCTTTGACCTCGACAACAACTATCTACAAGTCCTCATTACATTTTACAAGTTGATTGGTTTCCAACAATGGTTTTTTTTCATTAAACGAAGTCCATTTTTTTCATATTAGAGGTTCAACCTCGACAATTACTTTGGTCTAAATCCCCTGGGTGGTCAAAAATTACCCTCCAACTACCACTTGGGGGGTTGTACCATGCTAGAGAATCCAGGGTCCTCCTATTGCATTCAATCTCCAGCCACCTTGTTGAAAAAAACCATAGCTAATGCATTTGAGTCAATTTACCAACACTTGGACTTGAACATGAGACCTCCCAAAGTCCCAAATAACCAAAGGAGGGTGGCTTTGCCAATCCGCATATAGGCCTAAGCCCATCCATATGTATAAGTCATGCCCTTAGCAAGGTAACAATGCAATTATTACCCACACATGGTAACCATATCATCTCACCATTGTCCACCCATGTAGACTTAGTAAAGTATGGGATTCCACTAGGGACTTCTAAAAGCATTGCGAGAATAAAAAAATATTGAACCTAATAACTAAGAAAGTGTGTCAAAACCCTGATTGAAATGAGGAAAAGGGTTCAATGCCCATTGTAGCAATTTCATATTCCATCATAGTGCAGTAGCAAAGAAGAGTAGAGAGATGGCGAAGCAAAGAAGAAGAAGAAAAAATTTGTAGGAGATTGTAGCAAACCATAGTGTCTCATAGCTTTGTAGCAAGGTTAATGATCTTTGTATTTTTCCTTGCACTCGCATTTGATTAAGGAAAAGCACAATCCTTGATATTCTCAATAGAATTTTCCCACGTTAGGTTTCCTAGGGTATATATTGTGTTATGTTGTTCCATTGTCTGTGACTTTACTATTGTGGTATCATTTATATTTCTCAATGGTTAAAGAATCTATATGGGGTTTTTATTTCTTATTAAATCACTAAAAATACAAAAGGATAGTCATGCAATCAAGCATCGACTCGTTGTAACCATTGTAAGTTAAGATCTATTTTAGCTAGTTGACAATTGGAATAGCCAAGGCAATTTACAAATCAAACGAGATGATCATTGGCAATAAATTATTCTTTTTGCTAGTTCAAACATTCCTCACCCTTGTAAGTATCGCCTCATTCAGTGAGGTGATGATCAGGACTATGCAATTCATTTTTCTAGTTTTAAACCCACTTCTTCACCACCGTGGGCATCCCTTGATTCAATAAGGCAATGATTGACATTATGAGATTGTTTTTCTAGTTTCAATCCCATGTCTTCACCTATGAGCATCACCTAATACAATGAAGCAACGATTGACAATGTGATAAAGTTTGTTAGTTTTGATCTCACTTCTTTGCCTTTGTGAGCATCAAGTGATGCAATGAGTGGGTAATAGTGAATGCTTATCAACATCACCTAAAGAAAGTTTCGTAGGTAATGATTTACACTATGTGACTCATTTCGCTAATTTCAATCTCACTTCTTCTCTTATAAACATTCCCCATATATAATAAGTGTTAAGCAAAATAATCAAAAATCACAATAATGATACATAAATATTAATGAATGATTACAAACATCAATACAATGAATTCATAATACTCTTTAAAAATAGCATCATAATAGGTTACTTAAATATTAAATACTTATATAACTAACATTCAAAAAGTATATCATAACTTTATAAATTATTTGTTTATGATGATTATAAAAGTTCATATTTATATTCTTAAAAAAAAAAAAAATTCTAACCTAATATAGATTATTAAATATATCTAATTTACAAGTTTTGATGTAACATGTAGATTATTAAATATATATAATTTACAAGTTTTGATATAACATCATCTTCATATTGATGGATCATCTTTTAATTATAATTTATAAGTTTTGATGTAACATCATCATTATATTGATGGATCATCTTTTACTTGTACATTGTTTATATTATGTATGAAAAAATATCACTGCGGTCACATATCTATATGGTAGATTTTCGTTCCAATTGCATAGCCCCTGTGATGGGATTATTTTTCATATTAATAATTACTCTTCACATCGAACATATGTCTAATGGATGATGTCGAAACAAAATATATTTTAATGAACATATTATGTAACTCGAGTTTAATTATGTTTTCATGTAGCACGGCTTTCAACTTTGTTTAAGGATTTTGTTACACTAAATGCATGTATTTGTATAATTGAGTGGATATAATGATGATGAAAATGTGTTTTTTTCTCGGAGGTTATAGATTCAAATTCAAAGAGGTAGGGTATAAACATTCTCCAATTTGTTTAAGGATTTTGTTATATTAAAGGTATGTATTTGTATAATTGAGTGGATATAATAATTATGAAGATGTGTTTCTTCTTCGGAGGTTATAAGTTCAAATCCGAAGGGGGTAGGGTATAAACACTCTGTAAGCTTTAGTAATCAAATGGTTCCTTTGTCCCACAAACAAAGAGGTTCTTATGCACTAATTTAGATATTAACTAGATTATGACCTTAAAATTAGATTACTATTATTATGATTATTTGGGGGGTTTAATAGTTGGTGGTCCTAAACCACTAGCTTTGAAAATATTAGTATTAGTTTGTTCATCCACTAGTGATTAGTGGATGTGCAGCAAAGAGTCTTTGTGAAAGAGAGAGTCTAAGATGTAGACGTCTCTCTACATGCATCCATTTGGTAATTGATATATGGATGGTTATTGTTAGTCATAAAGTTTGTACGACTGCTGAAGCACAAAGCTCAGGCACCTCTGAATTTGGGATTTGAATTTTGAAAATAGGTAATGTAAAGGGGTCAAGAGATTAATGCAAACAGAAAAGACATAAGATAACTGAAAACATCAAATTATGTAAATGACATTGGATAGCTGGACTGAAGCAAATATTATACAGACAATGGTCAAGACTTGAGGCTTATTGATAACATGTAGAACAAACAGTTCCCTCACATACTAACTTAAAATTCAGAAAAATATCCCAAACATAGAATCATGAACACCGAATTACAGCATGAGCATCCACAATAAAACATCATTATGAATGATTTCATAACAGTGATCAGTTTAGACAAAACTGGATAGCATTCAGATCGAAAGACAGACAGCACAAACTTTGCCCAAAGCAGATAAACATCACTTTCAGATTACAAGCCTCCAAAAGACAATTAACAGAGCATTGTCTCAGACCTTCAAAACACAACTCTCACCTCATACAACACTGTCAGCCTCACGGGCTTAAGAGCCGAACCCTTTTACATTGTAAAATGATGAAATAAATAGAAAAATGTCTTCACTGGCGGTTTCAAATATCCTGGAACAAATATCTAACAATAAGCTAAAAATAAAAGAAGGCTCGAATCGTTGCAAGAAATCTGGAGCCAGCTTGTTTGGTAAACTCTTTTGATTGCCACATAGTGTGCCGACCTAGAAATGTGGATCTGTGGAGAACTCGATACTTGTTCACCTTGCTTGTTGTTTATTCTCTGTCTTCAAATATGAAAAAGATTGATTAAAATCAATCCAAAATATGACCAAATTTGAGTAATCCTTTGACCACTGCTAATTTTATGCCTGAAATCTGGGGATGATTGACTGATGATCCTCTGTAAATGCTAGAACTGGAAACATGAAATTGAATGCTGATCCGCCTCTTCAAATCTTGAATTATAATTTGTAACTAATGCTCTGTTCATAATACTTTGCCAGCAGCCATCAAATGCTCAAATGATGCCCAAAAATGCTCATTAAATCACTAAAATTCCGGAGTTGATGCTTGGCAACCGGTTGCTGTAATTTTATGGAGAATTTCGTCTTGAACAGGGCTGAATTTCTCTCGAACTGCTTCGAAATTTCAGAAACTGCTGCCCTCTCTTAGGCTAAATTTCACCTTAAAAAGGTTTTAATTTTGTTTAATACAAACTAATAAGTACGATTAAAACCTTTACACTATTTAACTTTATGGGAATAAAGTCTTAGAAAAAGGTTTTAATTTTTTTTAATACAAACTAATAAGTACGATTAAAACTTTACACTATTTAACTTTATGGGAGTAAAGTCTTTTGAGTAATGGGTATTTAGAATAAACACAACTATTCACAGGGGAATTCTGAACGATAAAAATAAGATGACTAAGCTTGATACTAACATTCAAGGAGGTTTTGGTGAAAATACTAGTAAAATTTTTGGCAATGAAAATCAGGGTCTTTTTTTGCATGCATGTTGTCCGAAACTAAAAATTTTGATGGTGCAGATTCTAGTACCAACATCTGGTTTTGGTTGGGGATAGAGTCCTCCCTAGGAGGCTCCAAGAACATGCAGACCTTGTGTCTTTTCCTGAAATCATCTCTGACATCTGTAACCTGTCCGGCCTACCATTCACTGCAAACCAAAGCTGCAATCTATTATGCTCATCAAACCCTGAAATGACCCTGCTCTACAAATCAAAGTTACCCTACAACTCATAATGAAAAGCACGAGTACTCCATTGGGCTGGAGTCTTTACCCAAACTAAACTACTGCAATCCAAAACAAACTGCAAACCAAACTGCTCTATTGCACACCAAATAAGCTAAAACACATACATTGAATTCAAACTGAAAATGAAATGCTCGAAAAGCGACGTTATTTATTTACAAACACCTACCCTAATCAGCTGAAACTGCTTGCTCATGTGTAAGTGAATTTCCAATGTACCCAAGTGAGCATTCAACTGATATAATGAACCTCTTGCATGCAACAATTCAAGATAGCCCAAAGAGGATATAACATATAAAGCAAAAAGTTTAAGGGCAGAATATACTTACAACTGCAACTTGATTGCATGATGAATAGTGCAACATGGCAAACCTCTGGAATAACTGACTCCATATAGACAGTTATGGGATCTTGCAGAACATGGTTGACCTTTAGTTGGTTTAAAAGATAAAATTGCTCCTGAGAAAAGACTGCCTCGTTGATAAAACTACACTCCTCATTTGTTCCTTGAAACAACTCACGTGGATCATATGCTTCATAACAGTTAGGGACAGCTAAATTCTCTTGAAACTGCTCATTAGCTTCAATGCACGTTGAATTTAAAATCAGATCTTGATCATTTGGCTGGAAAATATCATATACAAATAAACAGTTTAAAGAGCTCCCGTCAAATTGTTGATATTCCTCTTGCAATGATATCCCTTGACCAAAATTTGAAAACATGTAATTCAAAAGGGTTAGCTTATCTCCAATATCAACAGCAAGACACTTTGAAGTAGCGTCATGAACTTGATGAACAGGCAATGCCTCTTCAACAAATTGGCAGCAGTCATCTACAAAGTCATTCTCAAGTGAATCATTCACATAATCAGCCTCATGAAAGTCAGTAAGAAAATCCATAGCAAAATCACCCTCATGAAATTCTTCAATAAAATTCACAGTAAGATCATCATAATGCTCATCGTCATAATAATGATCTTCATGAAAATCTGTAGAAAGATTAACATCTGAAATAGATATATCAACATATGAAGAAGAATGAAAACACAAATATGATGTGCATTGTTCATACCCTTCCTCTGGTTCCTCGGCATTTGATTCTTCATCTAAGCTTTGATCATGAAGCTTGCCACAAGCCTGTAGATTGTCCTCGATCTCCTTAGCATTAATAAAAATCTGCTGCAAGGAAGATGATTTCCTCTCTGAGATAAAGGAATAAATCAGGATGTTTATGAGTTGTTGCATAATATAACATGGCAACTTTTTTTGAAAGTTGGATATCCTTTGGCATACTGAAATAAAATCTCTTAAACCTCATATTGAACTTAGTAACAGGTTCATCCTCCTCCCTTTTCAAAGCATAAAACTCTGAAATAAATTGGTCATAAGACTTGTTCACACCCCAATATCTCAGGAAGACATCATGTAAATCTTCCCACAATCCAATTGAATCAGCCTCCAAACTTCTAAGCTAGAACCCAACATCTCCATGCAAAGACTGGAAAAAGGTTCTCATGAACACGCCCTCATGGATGATTTCAAAAAGATCTGTGAACCCTTCAAAAGCAACCATGTGTTGCTCGGCTGTCACATGGTCTTCTCCAGTGAACTTAGGAATATAATCAAGAAAATTGGGAGGATAATCATGAAGGACAAAAGGCAATTTCAATGGTTTATAGCCTTTTCTAATCTTGGATTGAATTTTAGTGAGCGGATTACAAGAAGAAACAATGCTCTGAGGAGGTAGTAAGTCAACTTTACAATCAACAGGCTGATCATTTTCAGGATGAATCTGGATGCAGACATCGTTCTTCTCAATAGGCTGTGGTGAAAGGATCAGATCAAAATCAACAGTGTAAGAGGAGGGTAGATCTTCTTCTTTCAAGGAGGGATATACAACAACGGGCTTATAGTCATCCGAATAGACAAAGAAAAGGATGATCCTCTTGACATGTAAAGGAAAAGACAGAAGTGAACTAATGAAAACGAATATTAATTCATAGAGAAGACTAATCACTTGATACCTGATCTTTTCCTTACAGCTCTTCATCTTTTGTCTGCAGGATCCTTCATCCAGTGGGGCCATTTTTAAAAAATATGTACGTTCAAGCCATCCATTGGACCAACAGCGAAGTCAACGGTTGACTTAGCTGCTTGTCTGTTGGATGACTTGAATGTACATGTTTTTTAAGCTCAGGGCTCCAGTGGAGCCTTCTAAACGTAGAGTCGCTCAGTGAATGATTTGCAGACAATATTCTATATCTATCTTTTGTTCACCATCAAAAGACAAAATTACTCAGTGTCACATACCCAGAGGAAGATGAGTTTGTTCCTCTGCTCCCCAGCAACAGCACCAGATGATGTTAGTCCTAAAGTTTGTATCGACTGATGAAGCACAAAGTTTGTAACCCATAATTTTATGATTCAACATATGCATCTTCATATGCTCTATCTTTGCCTCTTTGACCTCTTCAATGTTGCTTCTTCTTCCCTTTCTTTTTCACTACTACGATCCAGCTACTACGATCCAGCTCGAGAAATCCTCTTAAATTGGTATTTATGTTAGTTTATTTGCAATCAATTAAGCTTTGAACTTACAAGATTGCTAAAAAGGTGTGGCGAGGAGTGACATAGAGATTACCTATTATCTTTTAGTTCACTAGAAATACAAGATATCCACTATCATCACTAGCATTGGTGCGCTTTGATACTCTCATGGATGATACAATCATCTCCTTTGCTAATCTCGATCAAGGTTTACAATAGTTCAATTCTTTGTGGAAACTCCATTATCTCTTATGTGATTTGTAAACCATACTTTAAATATGTACCAGCAAAGATCTATCTTAAACTTGGATTAATTAATCACTGAGAGGGATCCATTTCTTGAGTTGTAATTTTTTTTATTGATTTGTAAAAATTACACATCAAGAAATTAAATTCCTCTGAGTGCTTCATAAATCCAGGTTTAAGTTGGATCTATGCTAGTTTTATTTTTTTATTTTATGAAATGACATGAATTTTTTAATTACTTTTTATTTTTGGGAACGTTACTTTATGTAACGTAACATGACAAACATGACAACATCTCTCCTATATTAGACTATAAAGCACCAATATTAATATTAAATAATTTTCCAAAACAATAATCTTATTTAAAATAAATTAAATAAATAACTCTCATGCGTAAAGTTATATAAATATAGTTTAATGAAGTGTATGTTCAAGTTGGATTCCTTTTTTCTTTGGTAGCACGCCAGAACAAGCTATTTTATGGTATAATCTTTACTATTTATGATGTATATGAATGAATGTTTCCTATATCCACTAAATCTGTTGTGAAATTCAGTTTTATATTGTTGACTATTACATTCTACAACTAAATCTTGTAAACGGTGGAAATGACCATTGAGCGAATTGCAAGGCATACGAGGGTGTAAGTTGGGTTGTCCGAAGTCATAGAGGCAATTGAGCCAAGGTAGGCGTTGGGTAAGTCCTCAGAGTTACCGAAGACCATTAGTAGTGAGCACTCATCCTCATTTTAGTTATGGACCCTGCAATGGATTCAGTTGAGCTCACCCATATAGAATGTGAGTCTGCAAATGACACTGAAGTTTCTCTTACAGAGCATAAATCATCTTTCAATCCTCCATCCGCATCTGATTCTTCCTATATTCATATAGATTACACACATCCTTCAGAAAATTGGCAGTTGCCCCAGATCTTGCCTAAAGAAGTCTATCGTCTTCCTTGGTTGCATGTCACTGCAGCCACACAGATTAAGGTGTCAAGTATCGATGTTTCGTTTAGTGGTAAAGATGAACCTGTACATATCAATCTTCTTGATAAGTGTCAGATAGATTGGGCTAAGGCTCAAAAGTTTAAATATGTGCACCTCGGTGTTGTAAAGCTTGGTTTAGGTCCGTTAGTCAGACCTCGTCTTCAAGTCTCTAGTATGTGTGTAGTAGTTGATACACGTCATAGGAATTTCGCTGATGCAGTTATCGGTGGTTTTATTGCTCCACTCCATGATGGCCCAGCCTTTGGAACAATATATCCTAAATTCTCTGTCAGTCTTGATGGCCCTTATATATATGATCTCCTCAAAACCTATGTCTTACCTAAAGGGTTCAATATGGATATTGGATCCCATATTATCCAATTGAAAGGCGGTGTTGTTGTTCGTTTTGGAAACGATACTCTCCCAGCTCTCAGATCTGTTGTTCATAAGAGTTCCACACAGCACAGCGTGGTGGAAAGAGAGAAATCGAAACACGCCACTCCCATAACATTTGATTGGACAGGAATAAAATATCCAAAGCAATGGGAAATTAGATATTCTTAATTGAGAAATAATGATAGAATAGCTTCTGCCTACAAGGCTAAGCCTTTACTGTTTGATGAAGCTACTAGTTCATTCAGAGTCCATGAAGAGCAGTCGACCCGTAGATTTCAGCCTCCTCTCATTAGGTCTGTCTCTACTGCGTCTTATGATAATGCTAGGCATCAAGCCATTTCTAACTCTGTAAATACTTATGATCCCTCCCCTTCTCAACCCTCATTCTCTGGTCTTTTTTATTTTGAACACCATGGCCAACATGCTGACTGTCAAGCATGTATGAAAATAATAGAACGTCTCCAACACCAAAATAAACAAAAGGATTATCCCTCCTTGGGGATGTTTTCTCTTCCTAGAAGTGGTACTGGTGTTGAAGTTGTTCAAGCCGGAAATAGGTCTTTCATCCCTGGTAGAAACCTCCCTGAAACACCTTTCCGATAGTTTCTCCCAAGATGGCCAGTCAAAAAGAGAATTTATACCAAGCAAATCCTTTGCTCCTGATCAACAGGTCTCAGATGAGATCAAGCTTGCAAATTGGGGTAATTTGCAACAAATTCATTCTGCTAGAAATATTGATGATATGGCCCAAGATATTCTGGCCTTAAAAGCCTAGATAGTAGAACAAAGACATCAAATAAATGATGTGGAAACAAAACTTGGTTTACTGAATCATCTCCTGCATGATTCAACAGAAATTAAGATAGTTATAGAAGCAGCTTCAGCGAAGCTTGAAAGACGGTTAAGTGTCCTAGAAGATATCTGTCAAAAAACAGAAAATCTGAAGAAGAAGTCTTATGTGGTTCCAGACCATCTAATTGCTTAGCAGCAAAAGGACATAAACCCCAACACCACAAGAGTCAGTCCTTAAGTCAATTCTCTGTGTTAGAAACTGAAAAGCCAGTTTGGGACTTTGGAGAGAGTGATGCTGAGAAAGCTGAAGTAGAAAAATGGATCTGTGAATTTAAAAAGTTCAAACCAGTCTTAGATCCTGAGCACATGGCTAGTCTTAATGCACTGGAAATTGGTTTTCACAATCGAGATGCTGAATCTTCAAATCGAGGACAGCCTCCCCAACATATTACCTTTGATACACATATGCCTGATGTCGATGCATCAGTTGCTACTATCCTGAGAATCCATTATGGCATAAACTCCATGAATAATCTTCTGTTTCAAATGCCTGAGCAACCAATGTTGAACATCCAGTGTCAAACAAGAGAAGATATAAAAAATGCCATACAGCTGCTAGGTCAATGGATTCTGTATAAAAAATAGCAGGACAATAATCTCACAGGGCAACAGTTGGGAACGCAGTTAGTTGCAGGTCTGTCAGGTCTTGCATACGACTGGTGGCGATGGTTGCCACAAGAATCTCGCAATGAAATGCTTGCTGCAGATGATGCAGATGACCAGATTCTAAAAGCCCTAGGTAGAGATTGTTGGCACTTTGATTCAGTTGTCATTGATGATTGGAAATCAGACAAGCTATGACTCAGATAGCTACGACTCAGACAAGCTGTGACTCAGATAGCTGCAACTCATATGGTTGCGACTCAGATAGCTGTGACTCAGACAAGCTGTGACTCAGATGGTTGGAAATCATACAAGCTATGACTCAGATAGCTGTGACTCAGATGGTTGGAAATCATACAAGCTGTGACTTAGACAGCCGTGACTCAGATAAAAACACAGTGATTCGCGTCTCGATTTGCGAACAGCTGGAGATGAATCTCGAAAATCTGGGACATGGGTTTTGTGCGCAACGGCCTCATTTACCTGAATCGTGGGAAAATTTCCAAACAAAGCTACGGTTTGAGCTATACAAGTGGTTCTCTGAACAAATAATTCTCAAATTTATTGTTGTGGCCAGTTTTACAAATCAGCAATTGGTTGAAACAGCTGCGACTCACAAACATTTAATTTTTTAATTAGTCAGTTAGAGCGTGTAAACTCTGGAATTCAAAGAGACAGTTAAAATGTCAATTACATCGTGTAACTCTGGAATTCAAAGAGACAGTTAAAATGTCAGTTACAGCGTGTAAATTCTGGAAGTTAAAGAGACAATTTCAGTTTTAGAATTGATATATTTGGAAGTTAAAGACCGAGGAAAATAACTTCAGCATCTATAAAAAACAATTGATGAGAACAAAATTGGTGTGAGATTTGAGAGGATGAAGAGGAGTCATTGCTGATGAAGCTGTGACACTACTACAGGATGGGGATCTTTAAGACGTTTCTTAAAGACAAAAGTTGCATTTTGTCTTAAAATTTTGCTTTAGATTGTTTTTATATTTGTTAGAATTTTTAAGACGATATTTTAAGACAGATTTTTCTAATTTATATTGCTTTTATTTTTTTTAGTTTTCAGTTGCTATTTTTTTAACTAGAAACATAATTCTGAAGGAGGGAAACAAAATTGGGGTTTTGCATGAAGATTTTACAAGATAGTTCTCTTCCATTATGTCTCAGATGGCTAGATTTCCAGGGCTGTGAGCTGAAGATGAAGAAATTAAACAGGCAGAAGGATGAATGTTTACAGAGAATGATAGAGAGTGTGTATTAGAGGAACCAGAGCTCTCAATCTTGAACTATGTGGAGACGATCATGCAAAAAGAGACTCTTCAGCTTTATCTAGTTGCACCTCTGCTACTTCCTCGAATGGGAGCAGCCCCATGCAAAGGCGCAGCAGAGAGCAACGTGAGTCTTTTACCCATTAAGCCTTGTTCTTTCTTACTCCCGTCAGTCAGCGCATCAAGGTTTTTATTTTTTTATTTTTTAAACATTGTTTAGCTAACCTAAAATGTATAGTTACTATGGGCACCTCCATCCGAGTAGTAGAGCACCTCGCTTCTCAGTGGAACAAGGCGGCGGTCGTCTCCTCTCTGGTTGAAGTAGAGGTGATGTAATACCAAGGTCAGAAACCCAGTAGTGCTCTTGTGAAAGAGTCCTCATGTTTTGCCTTTGGATCTGTATTTTTATTTCATTTCCAGGTTGTGTATGATTTACAGGTTATGTCTTTGGATTCTTTCTACCTTCACCTAACTAGAGCAATGTCTTTAAAATTCAAGGGGTTTGGAAAGGTCCCATTGATGTTCACATATTTTGAATTTCACTCACTCAATGTGAAAGACATGGTATTCTCAAAACCCCAGCTATGCTTGTGGGGAAGTCATTGGATTTTTTTGGTTATATATTTTGTTTTTGTGAGCTAGTGAAGCTCAGGGGTCAAGCATAACTCCATGTTGATTAGGCTCCCATGTTGTCACTGCCCGCTTGCGAGGTCCACACTATCTGC
This sequence comes from Larix kaempferi, assembly GCA_027924585.1. Lineage (NCBI taxonomy): Eukaryota > Viridiplantae > Streptophyta > Pinopsida > Pinales > Pinaceae > Larix > Larix kaempferi. Next base: position 301,501 of record BSBM01000605.1, read on the forward strand.
TTATGAATTTTTTATTATCATAGTCTATCTCCTTACCATTTCGTTCATACTGGTACTTTCTGACTGTGTAGCAAATGATATTTGTTGTAGCCTATGCTTTAAGGCAACTGCTGCTGCTGTTCTGTCTGGATTTGCATCAATTTATAGCTCTCAGTTTGAATTTCAAAGGCTTAGGGTAAGTAGCATTATCTTTTGGATATTGTGGCAGATCCTTCGGGGAGCCATTCCTCCGCTGCTTGTGCATATTTTCAGCAGTTTGTCTGTTTGGCTTATGGCTAGGATTGTCTTTGGTAGGATTTGAGGCAGACCATTATCTGTTGAATGAGTGAAGAAATTTTAGCTACAAGTTTCTCCCCTTTGATCCAATGCTTTAGGCATATGAACCTGAGCAATGTGCAATGTAGTCTTTCGTTGTTATTTATTGAAATAGTAACAATCTATCTTCTTTATCTATATGTATGCATGATATTCTCGCACAAATTTTGATCTCTCGTTACTTGATAAACACTATATTGTTGGTGTACATATAATATCTACTTACCTCCATGTCTCACAGATGACACTGTAATCTTCCATTGATGAAAGAGAAACTCCATTAGCAAACCCAAGACCATCGAGCAATATCGTCGTCTTACTTTTTATAGGATCATATTTCAGAAGCCTGCCATAGGGTTTTGCTTCCAAAATTTCTTGAACAAATCTACCATATCCAAATTTGGTGCTAGCATCCGAAAATATACACTTCCATCGCTAGCCTCTACAACTGCATCCGCAAGCCTACAAAACCCCACCACTGCTCTTTGTTATATTTAAGAGAAACAACCAAAATTGTGTTCTTTCACATTGCTATATATGCGTCACAGGTACATAGACATAGAAGGGATTCAATTAAAAAAACCTGATTGGAATTCCATCTATTTCCGAAGCCAAAAGAAATACTTGATCATCATTGACTTTAAGCAGACCCTGCATTATAATTTCTATCTTATAAATATTGACACAAAAGAGATATTTGATCATCACTTATTTTCAACTCAGCAGATTCTGCAAAATAATTTTTAGACAGTCAATATACACATTGTAGCAGTGTCATGCATATTATTTGTCTGCGGATGCATTTTGTTTGCTTAATATCTATCTTATAAATACAAAAAATATTAATCTTATAAATACAAAAACATGTAATTTCATAGTTACAAATATATTTTAAAACCTATATCATATTCAATTGTCCATATTGATTGTATATAAAACAATTTTTGTCTTATAAGAAGAAAAAACCCGTTATGTAAAACAATTTTAATATTTTCACAATATCTGAATGGGAGCATGTTGTTGTGGGATTTGATATCCACACACGTGTACATCATCCCACCAGTGAACTAGCCACAAAATTTAAGGAATCCACTAACATTCAAAGGGTTTGGGACTCAGTGTCTCCAACTTCTTCTCAACATAGAAACAATACAGACCCACTGACTCATGAATAGTGTATTGTGGCACTTTGGTTTTGTCTTGAAAGGTTCAAATAGGATTTAAGCCCTGCTCATTGGATTGGAACTCGTCAGACACCGTCTATATGTAGCAATTCTGCATCTCAGTTGGTAGCTTATTTGTTCTTGTAACAGTTATGTGTTCTTTCTGATAACGGAAACTCATCCCGTGTTTTATCTGCAGGTTTGGTCCATTGTGAAAACATTTGACCAACCCCAAAAGTACAAACCCTTTGTTCAAAGTTGTAGTGTGAGGGGCGGTATTACAGTGGGAAGCATACAGGATGTTAATGTCAAATCCGACCTTCCAGCTACATCAAGCACAAAGATCTTCTCATGAAATTCCAGGTGAAGGCACAAACTTTTGACAGTAGAGAACTTATAAATTATTGGTAAGAATTATATGCCTCACAGCTAAATATTTTATCTTGTGATCAGCCAGACATGCCATGTAATTTTTGGATGTTAACAAGTCGACCTGGTGTTATGGGGTCATGTTCACAACTACGAGTGTACATGCTCTGTATTTAAAAAAGCATGAAAATTAATTCCAACAAAAGATATGAATGGAGTGGATATGTATAATAATACACATCAATATAGCGCTCCCGTGCACTTTGTGATCGGGACAAGAGGATTCTATCTGGATAAGTTTAAAAAAAAGTGAGTAATGTCTTTTGTCCACTATAGTTTTGGAAACACAATTCTGGCTACTGACTTCCAAGAATTTTGTATTTCAGTCACAAGGTTGGAGGTTGGTACGCAGATCTGAATATGGATATAGCAGATATTCACGCAAAAATCCAAGAACCATTATTTAAGGTAAATCACAATATTTTGTTGTGTGACTCTGTGTCTTCTTATTTTCACTTTATATAATGTATTTGATGATCTTTTATATGTATTTTCATTGCAGTTTGTAAATTCCAAGACACCAGTAGTGGAAGATAGCTTCAAGATTATCAAATGATCATAGGCTATATCTAGCCCTAAATAGTATATTTAATACTTATAGTGAAGACACTAGAGTCTATAAAGGAGATCCCATTCAAGATTTAGAGATCGTTTGACTCATTCAAGCAACTATAAAGCCCATAGTATTCAAATCATATGCGTATGGCTTATCTTGTATGTCACGTATGGCTTATCTTGTATGTCTAATCTATACGATTTAGTTGGTTCCTGATAAAATATGGATTCACTGTTTCACATACCCTTATTTCCATAATAGATTGAATATGATGACTGTAGTTACCTAATTTTCTTCAAAGTTGCTTATGCTTTTTACTACCTTTTTTTAATGTGAGATCAATGGCACTCATACTTCATTAGTATTGTATATTACAGCAGTGTGTAGACCTAATATAAGCTCGTACATACATGTATTCTCTGTATCAATCCCATTCGTAATATCAACACTATCTAGTTGGCTCTTTTCCCATAGGTAAACCACGAACTACAGGTATTGAATTATAGAATGTTGGCTTGTATAGGTAGTAGTAATCCCATAATGATATTAATAGAGTTGCTATACTATTAATATTGTGAGGGAACTGAATTTCCGTGGCAACAAGTCCATTTTATTCCACTTTTACCGTAATATCTTAAAGTGAAGATAGTACCTAATAGTGTGATTTTGTTGCAGACATAGTGAAAGAAACTATCACTTCAACGCTTTCGTACACCAGTGAAGGTGATTGGATTGTGCATGTTTTAAAAGATAATTTAGTGAATAAAATGCTTTGCACATTTTTTTGGTGGAATTTTAAGTAGATTAACTTGTGATCAGTGAATGAATGGGTCACAAGTTAAGTGCCATGAACAAGTTATCTATTACTTGTTCTCCATGCTTACTTGTAATCACCTATTGTTTATGCCTAAGCTACTTGTTACCTTTTTTAGTTAAATGGGTTGGTTATCACTACCTCTTATCCATGCATGAGTAAGAGTTATCCATGCATCGACTACTAATTTTGAAAGAAGCCCATAAAATCAATATGAAAAGTACACTTGTCCCATCCTCTTCAATTTAGGAAAAACATAGATAGTATTCCACCCCAAATTCTAAGATATTAACACGTATAGTGTAAATATTGAAAAACTCAAACCAAGCACATGATTGCTTCATTATCATTTCACATTAATTCAAAAAGTCTCGTAATTAGATGGACCAACTATCCTCATCCTAACCTCAAACGGGGCGATTTAAGCCAAGAAAAAGATGAGATCATTATCAAGCTTCATTTTATGCTGGGTAAAAAGAACGAAAAATGGATTTGATTACAATCATTACAATCACATTTTGGCCATGCATACAAGCACAAATATTGATTTATTTATGTATGTTGCATGTGGTCTTTGATCACAAGCAAATTGCCAGGACAAACATATAATGAGATAAAGAATTATTGGAACACAAATAATAATTGCAATCTCTATGATAACTACATATGAATGAGTGAAATACAGTGAGCATTTAATGCTTCTTGAGCTCATTGCTTTAAAAAAAACTCTAAAAAATACAAATATTCTTCTTGTATATGAAGTTGCAAGGTACTAGCTCAATGGTAGAGCATCTGCATTATAATGCAGAAGATTGGTGGTTCGATTCCACGATGCCCTATCATAAATATTTTCATGCTATCACTAGTACATAGAGGAGATATTAAGACAATATTTGTGTAAATTGTCTCAACTTAAGACAAAAGAAAATTTATGTATTGTCTTAAATTTTGTCTTTAAGCGAGTGTCTTAAACTATTGTCTTAAATTATTGTCTTAAACTATTGTCTTGAAATTAAGACAATAATTTAAGACAATAGTTTAAGACACTCGCTTAAAGACAATATTTAAGACAATACATAATTTTTCTTTTGTCTTAAGTTGAGACAATTTACACAATGAATGTCTCAAATATTGTCTTAATACCCCCCTCTTTGTAGTAGTGTGATTTGAAGAAAATGAGAACAAAAATGTATGGCTCGATTTAATGAAGAACATAATGCCCAGAAACTCAAGTTGTAGCAGCACAGAACAAAATAAAAAGGGTATGTACTGATATATCTGAACCAATGTGATATAATTAACTGATATTTTTTCTTACATAGGGTGGTAGGGAGGAGCAAGGGAAGACTGTAAAGTCTTCTTTGCAAGTTGGTGCTTGTACATTTGAGAGTTGTAGCTTCCATTCAGTTGGTGCTAAAGAAACAGAGGTAGCAGCCTCATCTGGGTTGTAGCTCAGATAAAATAGAATGTAAAGAGAAGTTGGAGCTTGCCTTTCATCCTAAGGAGAAGAGGTTTTTTCCCTTTATGGGTTTCCTCATGAAAACTTTGTGTCTATGTGTATATCTGTGTGATTGCATGATTATACTGTGCCTATATATTAAATCTACTGCAATGAACATTCTGCTGTTAAAAGAATGAATGTAAAGATTATGATAACACCCTGACTGCTATAAGTTATCAAGGAAAAGTTTTTTAAAATTGTTTAAGCTCTGTAATTAACTGATTCACCCCCCCTCTCAGTTAATTGATACTTTCAACAATTGGTATCAGAGCCAGACCCTTTAGTCTAAGGAAGATCTGATAAGCTTAAACATGACAAGTCATGATGGTTCAACCAATAAAGCTCCTCTGTTTGATGGAACAAATTTTGCCTTTTGGAAGGTTAGAATGAGAACATACCTAATGTCTTTAGGTGCCGATGTTTGGGAAGTGGTAGAAACTGGATATACAAAACCTATTGTACTAGCTTCCAAAGAAGATAAGCTAGAGTTTAGTTTTAATGCAAAGGCAATGAATGCCATTCTGAGTGGTCTTTCTGAATCTGAATTTGTAAAGGTAATGCATCTTGAATCTTCCAAAGAAATGTGGGATAAACTCATTAGTAGCTATGAAGGAAATGAAAAAGTAAAAGATGCCAAACTTCAAACTTACAGATTGAAATTTGAACAGCTAAAGATGAATGAGGATGAGTCTGTTAGTAAATATTTTTTGAGAGTTGAAGAGCTTGTGAATGCCATGAAGGGTCTTGGTGAAAAGATTGGAGAAGCTCCTCTAGTTCAAAATATTTTGAGATCTCAACTTGATAAGTTCAATCCAAAAGTCTCTGCAATAGAAGAAATGAGTAATCTGAAAACTTTATCTATTGATAAACTTCTAGGAACTTTAACTACCTATGAAATGAGAATCAATAAAGATAAAGCTACCGTTAGAGAAGCATCTTTTAAAGCAAACAAACAGATAGAATCTGAAATGGAAGAGATTGAGGCAAAATTTGTAAGAAGACTGAAAACTGGATCAGGAAAATATAAAGGGAAGTTTCCTTTTAAATGTTTCAATTGTGGTAAGGTAGGGCACTTTGCATCTAAATGTCCTTATAAAGAAAAAGGTCAGAATTCTATTGATGAAGAGAAACATACATTTAAAAGATACAATAAAAATAATAACTACAAAAAGAAAAGTTTATGTGTAAATGATGTTGACCTCTCAGAAGTTTCAGACAGTGAGTCATCTTGTGAAGATAAAATGAATAATTTTGTGCTTATGGCCATAGAATATCTTGAAGATGATGGAAGTGATATGAATGATGAAGATGCAATTGTTGATATGGAAGGTGAGTTGATTAGTGCTTTGGAAGAAATTGACAGACTCAGATTAAAGAAGAGGAAACAAAAACAGTTGTTAGTACAGTATGAAAAGAATGCTAAAGAACCGAGTACATACTGTAGCTTGTTAAAGATAGAACTAGAAGAAACAAAGAAAATAAATGATGTTCTAAAAGAACAATTATCACAGAAAAAGATGAGATGTGAAGCATTAGAGAAAGAAGTTGTAAAATTCAGAAAAGAATTGGAAAAGTTTCAATCTCTCTATCATCAAAACTTGCCAAGTATTAAAGCAGCAAAAGAACTAAATAACATTCTGAATAAACAAAGATCTCCTTTGATCAAGACTGGTTTAGGTTATGAAGAAGGGAGTAGCAATTTGTTACAAAACAAAGAAACAACTAAGGTAATTAACTTTCAAAACAACAATCAGTCAGAATATACAAAGTCGGCAAGTTTCATCAAAACTGAAGAAAATAAAGACAAAAGTAAAGTTAATCTAATGAGTGGAAAAGATGATATAGCTACTGGTCTGCAGTCAAGAAGACATGAAAAAGAATTAAAGAACAGAATGACATGGCCATCTATTCCAAGAAGACAGTCAAGATTGACGTATCAAAATTTTTTCAATGGATACTGTTATTGTTGTTCTGATTTTGGTCATAAAGCTGCAAATTGTGTTTTTCACTTTAGAAATATACAATGAAGAATGTTTAACAGTAATCAAGTGCTACAACATAAAGAGAAACAATCAATGGAAAAACAAGAGTATCATACTACACCTTTTCCAGCAAGAAGAAGAGATTATGCTAGAAATATAAATTCTTTTGAGTCTTTGTACAATCAACCAGAATGTTATATTTGTCATAATTTTGGACACAAGGCCATAGACTGTCGTTTAAAGAATTATGAATCAGATTCAAGAATAGATTTTTTCTGTTAAAAAGGCTAAAGTATGGAAGAAGAAAGAAAACAACCAGTGTGGATTAGTGTTTTCTGCTCAAAGACAAAAGGACCCCTGGTATATTGATAATGGTTGTTCCAAGGACATGACTGGAGATAAAGGTAAATTTCTATCTCTGAGTAAACACAAATTAGGAGATGTAACTTTTGGAAATGATGCTCCAGGGAAAATCAAAGGCAAAGGATTGGTACATCTAACTAGTAAAGGAAAAGCTGAAGATGTATTATTTGTGGATGGATTGAAGCATAATCTTCTTAGTGTCAGTCATGTATGTGATAGAGGATGTGAAGTTGTATTCAATTCTAAAGAATGCAAAATAAAATTTGTATCTTCAAGACAATTGGTTGCCAAAGGTATAAGAACAGAAAATAATGTCTATGTTTTGAAAGAAGATAAGGAAGAATGGCATCTAAGCAAGTATGATGAGAGTTGGTTATGGCATAGAAGACTTGGACATTTGAGTTTTGATCATTTAATCAAACTTAGGAACAATGAAGCTGTAAAAGATTTTCCTAAGATTTCAAAACCATATGATGCTGTATGTAAACCTTGTCAAATGGGAAAATTGACTCGAACTCAGTTTAAATCTAAGAGCTTCACATCAACAGATAAACCTCTTCAATTAGTACATATGGATTTATGTGGACCATCAATAAAGGAAGGAACAGGTAAAGAAAACTATTTTATGCTGATTATTGATGATTACTCTAGACTAACATGGGTTGCTTTCTTGAAAGAAAAATCTGAAGCATTTGAAAAATTCAAAGTATTTAAAGCTTTGACTGAGAATCAAATAGGAAAAAGATTAAAAGCAGTAAGATCTGATAGAGGAGGAGAGTTTTGTTCAAGGGACTTCAAAGAATTCTGTGATGAACAAGGAATCAAAAGAGAATATACAATTTCAGGCACTCCACAACAAAATGGAGTAGTTGAGAGACAGAATAGATCAGTTCAGCAGATGGCAAGGTCAATGATGAATGAAAGAAATATTTCTCAGACATTCTGGTTAAAAGCAATTCACACAATTGTTCATGTTCTTAATAAAGCTCACTTAAGGCCTAACAGTGATAAAACTCCTTATGAATTGTGGTTTGGGAAACCTGCTTCAATCAAGCATTTTAGAGTTTTTGGAAGTAAATGTTATATCAAAAACAATGATGAACATCTTGGAAAATATGATGATAGGGCTGATGAAGGTATCTTTCTGGGGTATGCTACAAATAGTAAAGGATACAGATGTTACAATAAGAGGTCACGTAAAATGGTTGACAGCATTGACATTAAGATTGATGAAGGTATGCCTGTAAAAGATATTCAGATAAACAATGTTGATACAGAAGATGCAACTGAAGACGAAGAAGAACAGGTCCAAGAATCAGAAAAGGAAGACTCTGAGTCAGAAAATGAAAGTACAGGTACACAACAACAACCAGTAAATCCTTCTTCAAGAATTATTCAAAAGAATCATCCTGAAAGTCAAATTATTGGAAACAAGAATAAAGGTATTCAGACAAGAAGTAAGTTACTTAAGAATTCAGAACAGTCTCACATTGTTTTTTTTATCAGTCATAGAACGTAAGAATTTTAATGAAGCCAGTGAAGATGAAGATTGGATAAAAGCTATGAATGAAGAGCTTGATCAGATTGAAAAGAATAATACTTGGGAACTTGTTCCTAGGACAACAGACAAGAATGTGATTGGGTCCAAATGGGTATTTAAGAATAAGATGAATGAAAAAGGACAAATCGTAAGAAATAAATCCAGATTGGTTTGCAAGGGGTATGCACAAGTTGAGGGACAAGATTTTAATGAGACTTTTGCACCTGTGGCAAGAATGGAAGCTATAAGAATGTTTCTTGCTTATGCCTGTCACAAAAATTTCAAAGTTTAACAGATGGATGTTAAATCAGTTTTTCTAAATGGAGATCTAGAAGAAGAAGTGTATATGGAGCAACCTGAAGGTTTTTAACTGACAGACAATCCTGATTATGTATGCAAACTGAAGAAGGCACTATATGGATTGAAACAAGCACCAAGAGCTTGGTACTACAGATTGGATAAATATTTACAAGAAAAAGGATTCAAGAAAGGCACTACTGATAGCAATCTGTACATCAAAACTGAAGGTGATGATTTATTAATTGTTCTAGTCTATGTTGATGACATTATCTTTGGATGTAATAATGCATCTTCTGTCCAGTGGTTTGTTAATGCCATGCAATCTGAGTTTGAAATGTCAATGATTGGAGAATTATCATACTTTCTTGGTCTTCAAATCAATCAGAATTCTGAAGGTCTATTTCTCTCTCAAGAGAAGTATCTAAAGGAGATGTTGAAAAAGTTTCAAATGGAGGATTCTTCACCTATTAGTACCCCTATGATTGTTGGCTGCAAGCTTAGCAAAGATGATATCTCACCAGATGTTGATCAAAGAACATACAGGTCAATGATAGGCAGTCTTCTATATATTACAGCAACTCGTCATGATATCATGCATGCTGTTGGAATGGTAGGAAGATTTCAGTCTGCTCCCAAACAAAGTCACTTGGTAGCTGTGAAGAGAATGTTCAAATACTTGAAAGGCACAATGAATTATGGTCTCTGGTATCCTAGGAATCAAAACTTTTAGTTGATTGCATATTCAGTTGCTGACTGGGCAAACTGTTTGGATGAAAGAAAGAGCACTAGTGGAGGTGCATTCTTCTTAGGCGATTCATTAGTAGCATGGATGAGTAAAAAGCAAGGTTCTATCTCTCTATCTACTACTGAGGATGAATACATAGTTGCTGCAACATGTTGTACACAGGTATTATGGATGATACAAACTCTTGCTGATTTGGAGGTGAAATATTCTGAACCTATTCCTATTCATTGCGATAACACAAGTGCCATTAGTGTATCAAAGAACCATGTTCTTCATTCCAAGACCAAACACATTCCAATCAAGTATCATTTTTTAAGGGAGCAGGTTACAAACAGAGTTGTCCAATTGCATTTCATTCCTTCTAAAGAACAGATTGCTGATATCTTTACTAAACCCTTATCCAAAATCCAGTTTGAATATCTACGCTAGAAGTTGGGTGTCATATCTTGTTCTAATTAACTTGTTCACTTTGGCAGGGGGAGTTTGTGCTTATTGCATATCTGATGTAATTCTGAGATGGCTCCAAAATGTTTTATTTGCTGATTTCTGAGTTAATATTGATAGGGGGAGATGTTTTGTCATGATTTCTTTGACATTGATGTCAAAGGGGGAGAAGTTCAGGTAGTTGCAGATAACAAGCAGTCAGTGATTACACTTGCAGCATCATAAATTTTAGGTTTCCATCAATGCCAAAGGGGGAGATTGTTGGCACTTTGATTCAGTTGTCATTGATGGTTGGAAATCAGACAAGCTGTGACTCGGATAGCTGCAACTCAGACAAGCTGTGACTCAGATAGCTGCAACTCAGACGGCTGTGACTCAGATAGCTGTGACTCAGACAAGGTGTGACTCAGATGGTTGGAAATCATACAAGCTGTGACTCAGAAAAGTTGTGACTCAGATGGTTGGAAATCATACAAGCTGTGACTCAGACGGTCGTGACTCAGATAAAAAAATGGTGATTCGCGTCTCGATTTGCAAGCAGCTGGAGATGAATCTCGAAAATCTGGGACATGGGTTTTGGGTGCAACGGCCTCATTCACCTGACTCGTGAGGAAATCACCAAACAAAGCTACGGTTTGAGCTATACAAGTGGTTCTATGAACACGTAATTCTCAGATTTACTATTGCAGCCGGTTTTACAAATCAGTAATTGGTTGAAACAGCTGCAACTCACAAACATTTAATTTTTTAATTAGTCAGTTCGTGTAAACTCTGGAATTCAAAGAGACAATTAAAATGTCAGTTACAGCATGTAAACTCTGGAATTCAAAGAGACAGTTAAAATGTTAGTTACAGCGTGTAAATTCTGGAAGTTAAAGAGACAATTTCAGTTTTAGAATTGATATATCTGGAAGTTAAAGAGACCGAGGAAAATAACTTCAGCATCTATAAAAAACAATTGATGACAACAAAATTGGTGTGAGATTTGAGAGGATGAAGAGGAGTCGTTGCTGATGAAGCTGTGATTTGAAGAAAATGAGAACAAAAATGTATGGCTTGATTTAATGAAGAACAGAATGCCCAGAAACTCAAGCTGTAGCAGCACAGAACAAAATAAAAAGGGTATGTACTGATATATCTGAACTAGTGTGATATAATTGACTGATATTTTTTCTTACATAGGGTGGTAGGGAGGAGCAAGGGAAGACTGTAAAGTCTTCTTTGCAAGTTGGTGCTTGTACATTTGGGAGTTGTAGCTTCCATTCAGTTGGTGCTGAAGAAACAGAGGTAGCAGCCTCATCTGGGTTGTAGCTCAGATAAAATAGAATGTAAAGAGAAGTTGGAGCTTCCCTTTCATCCTAAGAAGAAGAGGTTTTTTCCCTTTATGGGTTTCCTCATGAAAAATCTGTGTCTATGTGTATATCTGTGTGATTGAATGATTATACTGTGCCTATATATTAAATCTACTGCAATGAACTTTCTGTTGTTAAAAGAATGAATGTAAAGGTTTTGATAACACCCTGACTGCTATAAGTTATCAAGGAAATTTTTTTTAAAATTGTTTAAGCTCTGTAATTAACTGATTCACCCCCCCCTCTCAGTTAATTGATACTTTCAACAGAGAATTCTATGGTCCTGAAGATGGTGAGGACTATGACCACCTTGCTTCACTTTTTATGTCAACCAGATTGTGTAATTTAAGCAAAAGTGAAGAGTATTTTTGTTACATGCAAAAATTGTTGATTTCCTCTGGTAAATTTGGAAATCCAGCTTATTTGAAGCACTATTTAAGAAGTTTCCTAGGACATGTTCCTAATGTTGTTGAACAAGCTCTAAAAGATAAAAAGGTCAAGCTTAGAAGTTTGTCACTAGCCCAGTTGCATGTGCATATTCTTGAAACATGGCAAGAACATTGTTTAGAGCGCAGGGTTAGTAAAGATTTTAAGAGACACCAAAAAATGTTTTATGCTTCCTTCTGCAAAGATGTTGCAGGAATGCCCGATTGGGGTCGTGGTGCTCATAATCGTGGACATTTGAAAGAATCTTGTAATTGTCACAAGAAAAAGAAGAAAGGATTCTATTCCTCCAGCCCAAGGTATCATCCTGATAAGCCTTATAAACATAAGTCAAAGCATGGTTATAAGTCTTACAAAAAGCATAAGTCTCAGTTCAAGAATCGCAGGTTTGTTAAAAGAAGAACTGAGAAAGGAAAAAAGGATGTTTGTTTTATCTGTGGAAAACCTGGTCATTGGGCAGGTAAATGTCCAGAGAGAAAGTCTCGTCCAAGGCTTGCAGCCTTATGTGCCAGCTTAGATCCACACTGGTGGGATCTATTTGAAGTTTCTGCTGAGTCTCCTCCTCCTTCTGGAGAAGTTATTTTTTTGGATGAATCCGAATGTGATTCTGAGTATTATGATTCTGCTGCTTTAGCGAAATTTGCCCCTGTCTATGATAGTGATTCTTGCTCAAGTGCTAGCTCAGATAGCCAGGAAGCAAATTTAGGGGGGTCTACACTGCCTGAGTTCGATTTTTCCCTGAATATGTTTTCAGTTAATCCAGTTTATTCCATTGAAAAACAATTAGCTGAAATTGATTTACAGTTAACAACAGTGCCTGTCTATCAGTATATCCAAAGACAAGATATCAGAGTAGAAAAGGCAAGATTATTAAGTCTTTTGGAAAAACAGAAAGATGTCAAGGGTAAAGGAAAGATAAGCTCTCCTCAAATGGTTACAAAGTATAATCCCGTTGAGCTCTACAGAGATTACCCTGATGACCATGATGACAGATAGAACCATAGAAGGGATAGAGAAAAACTCTTAAGGCTACAGATCAAAGATAATCAAAAAGAATTGAAAAAGCTTGACAGAGAAATTGAAGAAGTGAAAGACATGGTGAAAGTCTTGGTTGCAGAAAAAGACCAATCCTCTGATGATGACCTATCTAAACATTTAGAGCAAGCTTTGTCAAACCCTGAGAGAAAGGAAGAGTCTCCTCCATCTACTCCTCCTCGTTCACCCAGTTCTCCTCAGTCTCAAGTCCCTAGTCTTTTAGGTGGTTTTTAAGGTCCAAAATTGTTTATTCAAGTTTTGTTTTGTGCTCCTGAGTATGTACCATATAGTTTGCATTGTTTTATTGATTCTTGTTGTCAGTTCAATCTAGCAAAGGGATCTGCCCTTCCTCCTTTCTATTGGGAAAAATGTAAAGACTATGGTTCAGCAATAGAAGGTACTCCCATATGCTGGTAAAGTAGAAGATTTCCCAATTAAGATTGTTGATTGTTCTAGTTCCATTTCTTTGTACAGACTTGATAGTTTGAAAGAAGACTGTGTTTTAGGTTCTGAATTCCTTAAACGGATGAGTCCTTTTTCTGTAGACACAACAAAGATGTTATTTTCCTGTACTATAAATTCAAAATTTGTTGTGTGTTCGTTAACCTTCAACCATGTATATAAATGTAAGTTTTATGTTGAGTCAGTCCCAGTCGAGTCCCCAAGGATTGGTGATCTGCATAAAATGGATCGTTGTATAGCTTATGCAGATGATCATAAAGAAAAAACTCTAGCCTCCATTATAGAGCAGTTGATTAAAAATTGTTGCTCTAAAAGCCCAAATGCATTCTGGACTAGAGAAAAATATTTTGTCTCTTTGCCATATGACCCTCTACAACAAATAAAGCCCATGAAAGCCTCTGCCAGGCTTATGTCTCCATCTGAAAGAGAGTTTTGTGCAAAGGAGATTGAAGATCTTCTCAATAAAGGTCTAATTGAACCATCCAAGAGTCCCTGGTCATGTCGTGCTTTTGTTGTGAATAAGCATTCTGAACAAAAGAGAGGTAAGTCGAGATTAGTTGTAAATTATAAGCCTCTCAATGCAGTTTTGCAGAAAGTCCGTTATCCTCTTCCAAATAAAGCCAGCCTGTTGCAGAGAATTGCAGGTTGTACAATCTTTAGTAAGTTCGATTTAAAATCTGGATTTTATCAAATAGGGATCGATGCAAAAGATAGGTATAAAACTGCATTTGTGGTTCCCCATGGGAAATGTCAATGGAAAGTCCTTCCATTTGGCATTAATAATGCTCCTTCAGAGTTTCAGAAAAGAATGGAAGATATTTTCAGAGACATTCCATGGTTGTTAGTCTTTATTGATGATATTTTGATTTGTTCTAAGAATCTGCAAGATCACTTAAAACATCTTCATAATTTTTATGATTTGGTATTCAAACATGGTTTAGTCTTATCAGAGTCCAAAATGGAGATAGGTAAATCTGAAATGGATTTCCTTGGATTCAAGATCCAGAAAGGCCAGGTTGTTTTGCAGAGACATGTTTTAAGCTCTTTTGAACATTTTCCTGACCATATTCTGGATAAGACTCAATTGCAGAGATTCTTAGGTTGTTTGAATTATATTCGACCATTTTACAGAGGGCAAGCCTCAGACATTCATGTGCTGTAGCAAAGGTTGAAAAAGAATCCGCCCAAATGGTCTGATGAGATGTCTTTGGCTGTTAAGAAGATCAAAGCCAAAGTCCATGACCTGCCTGCTCTTTTCCTGCCACAAGGATCAGGCAAGTTGATTATAGAAACAGATGCCTCTGCTACCACTTGGGGTGGTGTGTTACTTGAAGAAATCTCTGGAAAAGAGAACATCTGTGGTTATGGCTCGGGTTCCTTCAAAACAGCCGAACTCAATTACCCCAGCAGCCATAAAGAAATCCTTGCTGTGAAGAAAATTGTCCAACACTTCATTTTGTTTTTAAAACCAGTCAAGTTTGTAATCAGGATAGATTTAAAGATTATGCCTGATATCTTTAAAAATGAAAGTTTAATGCCTGAAAATAGCAGTAGGATATTAAAATGGTTTATATGGTTGTCTAACTTTGATTTTGAGATTGTATATAAACCAGGGTATCTCAATTGTCTCGCTGACATGTTAACTCGTGAGACAGTGCAGCAGTCTCAGCCAACTGCATTAAATATGTTTTCAGTGGGTGCCTCAAGCTCGGGAACAGACAAAGATAAAGCTCCAGTTCAGCAGCTTCCACAGCCGCCAAGAAATGTCCTTTTCCTCAAGCCCTAGGATGATTCCATTCCAGAAAAATACAGAAATCAGTTGCTTGATTATGCCCAAAGGCATGAAGTTAAGAGATATCTTGATCTCACCCTTATCAAGCAAATTCAATCGAGTCCCCTGAAATTGCATATAATGGAACGATGGGAAAGGACTGCATTTAGAGGTTTCAGCAGTGCTCGTGAAAAGTTGAAACGGTGCAAAGAGCTCTGGATCGACTGCAACAATGAAGAAGGTGGTCCAGTGTGGTACGTGGACATCGGCGAAGGTAACTTGACATGGACAAGTTACAACCTGATATTGCAGTTCTGCCGTGAAGAAAGGTCAGTGGTTATTTGCAGAGATCCAGGTAATATTAGGAATAAATCTTGGTCAGGATGGACCGAGATACTTTTGGATAAGTTCTGTCCAAGAGTAGATTGGACGAACAGGCGTGCCAACTTCATTATGCATCTGTAAGAAGATATGCAGGTGGTCGATCAAAATAATTTGTGGTTTAAGTTTCTTCTCAAGCATCAAGGTGGGAGATACACAAGACTCGAACACTGTGTGTTTGTGAACCAGAAGTATATCAAAGGGGATTCCAATGGTAACCGTATTGATACCAAAATCTATTCAAGAACTCTGCCTCTGGATTTTCTTGTTGAGTCTATGTTTGAAAGTGATTTCCTGTGTGAAGCCAATCAAATTCTCTTTGGATCTTACGTTGAACGGTGTTTTGGACCATGGCTTTATCCTCCTCCACCGCCAGAAGTTGATGCTCCTTACTTCGATGATTCACAAGATATTGATTCCATCATTGCTGCCCGTGAGCTTCAAGATTTCCTTGCAGATGAAGATTTTGATTGTCCGTGTGGTGGGCAAATAACATCTTTGCTGTGTCTACAGAAAAAGGACTCATCCGTTTAAGGAATTCAGAACCTAAAACACAGTCTTCTTTCAAACTATCAAGTCTGTACAAAGAAATGGAACTAGAACAATCAGCAATCTTAATTGGGAAATCTTCTACTTTACCAGCAAGAGAAACGGGAGTACCTTCTATTGCTGAACCATAGTCTTTACATTTTTTCCAATAGAAAGGAGGAAGGGCAGATCCCTTTGCTAGATTGAACTGAAAACCGGAATCAATCAAACAATGCAAACTATATGGTACATACTTAGGAGGACAAAACAAAACTTGAATAAACAATTTTGGACCTTGAAAACCACCTAAAAGACTAGGGACTTGAGACTAAGGGGAACTGGGTGAACGAGGAGGAGTAGACGGAGGAGACTCTTCCTTTCTCTCAGGGTTTGACAAAGCTTGCTCTAAATGTTTAGATAGGTCATCATCAGAGGATTGGTCTTTTTCTGCAACCAAGACTTTCACCATGTCTTTCAACTCTTCAATTTCTCTGTCAAGCTTTTTCAATTCTTTCTGCTTATCTTTGATCTGTAGCCTTAAGAGTTTTTCTCTATCCCTTCTATGGTTTTGTCTGTCATCATGGTCATCAGGGTAATCTCTGTAGAGCTCAGCAGGATTATAATTTGTAACCATTTGAGGAGAGTTTATCTTTCCTTTACCCTTGACGTCTTTCTGTTTTTCCAAAAGACTTAATAATCTTGCCTTTTCTGCTTTGAGATCTTGTCTTTGGATATACTGATAGACAGGCACTGTTGTTAACTGTAAATCAATTTCAGCTCACTGTTTCTCAAGGGAATAAACTGGATTAACTAAAAACATATTCAGGGAAAAATCGAACTCAGGCAGCGTACACCCCCCTAAATTTGCTTCCTGGCTATCTGAGCTAGCGCTGGAGGAAGAATCACTATCATAGACAGGGGAAAATTTCGCTAAAGCAGCAAAATCAGAATACTCAGAATCACATTCGGATTCATCCAAAAAAATAACTTCTCCAGAAGGAGGAGGAGACTCGGCAGAAACTTCAAATAGATCCCACCAGTGTGGATCTAAGCTGGCACATAAGGCTGCAAGCCTTGGATGAGACTTTCTCTCTGGACATTTACCTGCCCAATGACCAGGGTTTCCACAGATAAAACAAACATCCTTTTGTCCTTTCTCAGTTCTTCTTTTAACAAACCTGCGACAATTGAACTGAGACTTATGCTTTTTGTAAGACTTATAACCATGCTTTGACTTATGTTTATAAGGATTATCAAGATGATACCTTAGGCTGGAGGAATAGAATCCTTTCTTCTTTTTCTTGTGACAATTACAAGATTCTTTCAAATGTCCACGATTATGAGCACCACAACCCCAATCGGGCATTCCTGCAACATCTTTGCAGAAGGAAGCAGAAAACATTTTTTGGTGTCTCTTAAAATCTTTACTAACCCTGCGCTCTAAACAATGTTCTTGCCATGTTTCAAGAATATGCGCATGCAACTGGGCTAGTGACAAACTTCTATGCTCGACCTTTTTGTCTTTTAGAGCTTGTTCAACAGCATCGGCAACATGTCCTCAGAAACTTCTTAAATAGTACTTCAAATAAGTTGGATTTCCAGATTTACCAGAGGAAATCAACAATTTTTGCATGTAACAAAAATACTCTTCACTTTTGCTTAAATTACACAATCTAGCTGACATAAAAAGTGAAGCAAGGTGGTCATAGTCCTCACCATCTTCAGGACCATAGAATTTTCTACTTAGGGCTTTTAGAATATGATCATCTACATCATCTACAGCAAGCATTTCATTGCAAGATTCTTGTGGCAACCATCGCCACCAGTCATATGCAAGACTTGACAGACCTGCAACTAACTGTGTTCCCAACTGTTGCCCTATGAGATTATTGTCCTGTTGTTTTTTATACAGAATCCATTGACCTAGCAACTATATGGCATTTTTTATATCTTCTCTTGTTTGGCACTGGATGTTCAACACTGGTTGCTCAAGCATTTGAGACAAAAGATTATTCATGGAGTTTATGCCATAATGGATTCTCGGGATAGTAGCAACTGATGCATCAACATCAGGCATATGTGTATCAAAGGTAGGATGCTGGGGAGGCTGTCCTCGATTTGAAGATTCAACATCTCGATTGTGAAAACCAATTTCCAGTGCATTAAGACTAGCCATGTGCTCAGGATCTAAGACTGGTTTGAACTTTTTAAATTCACAGTTCCATCTTTCTACTTCAGCTTTCTCAGCATCACTCTCTCCAAAGTCCCAAACTGGCTTTTCAGTTTCTAACATAGAGAACTGACTTAAGGACTGACTCTTGTGGTGCTGGGGTTTATGTCCTTTTGCTGCTAAGGAAATTACATGGTCTGGAACCACATAAGACTTCTTCTTCAGATTTTATGTTTTTTGACAGATATCTTCTAGGACACTTAACCGTCTTTCAAGCCTCGCTGAAGCTGCTTCTATAGCTATCTTAATTTCTGTTGAATCATGCAGGAGATGATTCAGTAAACCAAGTTTTGTTTCCACATCATTTATTTGTTGTCTTTGTTCTGCTATCTGGGATTTTAAGGCCAGAAAATCTTGGGCCATATCATCAATATTTCTAGCAGAATGAATTTGTTGCAAATTACTCCAATTTGCAAGCTTAATCTCATCTGAGACCTGTTGATCAGGAGCAGAGGATTTGCTCGGTAGAAATTCTCTTTTTGATTGGCCATCTTGGGAGAACTGTCGGAAAGGTGTTTCAGGGAGGTTTCTACCAAGGTTGAAAGACCTATTTCCGACTTGAACAACTTCAACGCCAGTACCACTTCTAGGAAGAGAAAACATCCCCAAGGAGGGATAATCCTTTTGTTTATTTTGGTGCTGGAGACGTTGTATTATTTTCTTACATGCTTGACAGTCAGCATGTTGGCCACGGTGTTCAAAATCAGAAAGACCAGAGAATGAGGGTTGAGAAGGGGAAGGATGTTAGGAACCCATGTCTTTACCTTGTTAGTATGTTGTTGTTGGACGCATATGCTTTGTAAGTCGTCCCGTAGTATTTGTTGATCAATAGTTTATGTTATTGTTGTTGTCGCATATGCTTTGTAAGTCGCCCGTAGTATTGTTGATCCATAGTTTGTAACGGCCCATGGTTTCGACCCATAGTATTGGCGCCTAGAATTAGTATATAAGTGTATGTTGAGACCTATGAAGGCACGGTGAAGTTATTTGTATTGAGCTTGCTCAAAGGAGGTTGCCCCCTCGAAGTGGCCTGTGATCAATACAAAAGTGATTCTGAGTTCTGTCATTTCTGCTATTTCGCGTATTCTTGTTAATTAATTGTTGCAGGTGCCTCACATCTGGTATCAGAGCACTTTCTTGGGCTCACTGGGTGAAATTTCGGCCAAATTTTTTTTCGCATCTGTTGCAGGTTCGGATTTGGGAATAATCCCTATCCGCTTAACTGTGGGAAGTACTTGGGCATAAGCCCTAAAACTCATTGTGAGGAGTACCACAGGAACCCCGAAGTAGCTGGCCCATTGAGAGGACCTTCCAGCGAAAAGGGCAACGACCCCTACCTGATTGACTAGTTCCCACCCGTGAGGTAAACCAAGAGCTGTCGTTTGTGGCAAAGCGGTTATCAGTTTTACCTGAGCCGTGGAGTGAGGGGTATTGCCCCAATACGCAAGCCGTCAGACAACATTGGTGGCCGAGTGAAACCCCTGAACTGTTAGGAAGCCGCACATACCTGGGGTCCATATCTACTTTCAGCTGAACTATTGTCGATCACTGCTGCGCCGTTTTAGATCTATTTTGCAAGCCGTTCCAGATTCAGCCGTTTTCAGTCCATTCGGCGCTGTTCCAGATCTCTTTCGATCCGTAGCCGCTCCAGTCTGAAAAAAATAAATAAATAAATAAAAAATAAAAATAAAAAATAAATAAATAAAAAATAAATAAAAAATAAAAAATAAAAAATAAAAATAAAAAATCAGTTTTTTCTCCATATCTCCCTTATTTTAACTCTGTTTCCCTTGAAATTTTCGGGGAACCCCTGTCATCCCATTCTGCATATTTCAGTCCTGAGGACCCTATCCCCAATTTCCCTTCCCAAAGCCCGAAATCCCACAATTGTCTATTTTTAGGGTTTGCCATAACTTCCTCAGATTTCACCCAATCACCTTCAAATTTTACCACAGAGTTCCTTTCTGAATTCTGCTTCTTTGTTCCCCTCTGCCAAATTTTCTCATTCTTTCACCCCGCTTCTAAAATCCTCATTTTTGCCTCCCTATCTATCCAACAGTGTCCAAAACCTAGTCAAACCCCAATTACCCTTCTGATTTTTTCCCAAATCCAAATTTTCCCTTACTGAAGTAGTTCCTGTTTTTGTTTTCCTACCCAGTCAAAAAAAAAAAAAAAAAAAAAAAAAATCCTGGTTATGGTTGTCACCCGTGCAGGAGCAAAAACCATGGAGGAAGCACTTGCAGCCATCCAAGCCAAACTCCAGGATCTGGATGAAAAATTTCTCGGTCTCCATCTTGAACATTTAGCTATGAACAACAAACGGCAGTCCGAGTCTTCAGTAGACAATGGGTTCTCTGCTTCCAGCAATTTCCGTGGTCCGAAGCTTGATTTTCCTCGCTTCAATGGTACCGATCCAACTGGATGGATCTATCGTGCAGAACAGTATTTCAGTCTGCATAATACTTTTGATGTCAACAAAGTTCCGCTGGCATCCTTTCATTTGGAACAGGAAGCTCTTCAATGGTACCGCTAGTACATCAAGGCTCATCCAGAGCCCAACTGGCCAGACTTTTGCCAGCTCCTTTTGCAACGATTTGGTCCTAGTGCTTTTGATGACTTCACAGGATCCCTCACTAAACTTCGCCAAACTAGCACTGTGAGAGAGTATCAAACGGAATTTGAGAATCTAGCCAACCACACCGAAGGATTGTCTGATGAATTTTACCGGAGTTGTTTTATCAGTGGTCTAAAGGATGCCATTCGCTCTGAGGTCAAAATGTTCTGTCCCAACACAATGATGGAAGCACTCGGGTTGGCTAAGTTGGCAGAAGACAAGCTTGCAGCCCAACAACGCTCCAAGCCCACTTTTGTTCCCTTCCGAAATATGGGTTCTCAGCGACCACCTATACCGCAGGCTCCTCGACCGACTCCTATCAAGCGTTTGTCTGAAACAGAGATGCAAGCACGCAGAGAAAAGGGGCTTTGCTATAAGTGTGATGAGAAATTCACTCGGGGAGATAGATGTGTTCAGCAAAAGCTCTATCTCCTGGATGTGGAGTCTCCGCCTGCCTCTGAAATGGGTGACGAAGATCCAGAAACACTGGATGCTCCGGTCGACATTCAGGAACCGCCTATTGACCCTCCGTCTCAGGATGACCAGCCAGAGATATCTCTCCATGCTTTAGCTGGAATCACCACCCCCCAAACAATGCGGGTCAGGGGTTACTTCAAGAAGCTTCCTCTTACAATCCTCATTGATTCTGGTAGCACTCATAATTTCATTGACCCTCGGATCGCCAAACAAGTTGATTGTTTTATCCATCCTTGCTCCAACTTTGAAGTCATGATTGCCAATGGGGGCACCTTACCTTGCAAAGGGAAGTGTCGAAATGTGCGTATCTCTATGGGAGATTATACCTTGCGCTCTGACATGTTTGCCTTGCCCTTAGGCGGATGTGATGTGGTTTTGGGCGCTCAATGGCTACGCACACTCGGCCCTATCTTATGGGATTTTGCCGAACTTTGGATGCAGTTTTCCCTCAATGGACACAAACACACATTGACAGGATTACAACCAGGTTCTCTCAGCATCATCAGTTCACATCGCATGGAAAAACTCCTCAAGAAGAGTTCACATGGTGTCATCGCTCAGATCCATTCCATCCAGATGCAACCATCAGCGGTCTCCACTACTCCTTTGGATCTACAACAAATTCTGGATCGATATACAGGTGTCTTTGCTGAACCAGTGGGATTACCACCTTCCAGGCCAGAAGACCATCGTATTCAGCTCCTTCCTGGCAGCGTTCCTCCCAACATCAGGCCCTATCGCTACCCATTTCACCAAAAAACAGAGATTGAAATGCTCGTTCGGGACTTATTGAAGCAAGGTATTATTCGCCCAAGCACTAGTTCCTTTTATTCTCCAGTTATTCTTGTCCGCAAAAAAGATGGGTCGTGGCGCCTCTGCATTGACTTCCGAGCACTTAATCACCTCACCATCAAGGATAAGTTTCCAATTCCTGTTGTTGATGAGCTTCATGGGGCTCACTTTTTCTCCAAGTTGGATCTTCGTTCTGGGTATCATCAAATTCGGGTTCATGAGGATGATATCCCTAAAACAGCTTTCCGCACACATGATGGCCATTATGAGTTTTTGGTCATGCCCTTTGGCCTCACCAATGCTCCTTCCACATTCCAGGCCTTAATGAATAAAATATTTCGACCCTACTTAAGGAAATTCATTCTGGTATTCTTTGATGATATCCTCATCTACAGTAAAACATGGGATGAACATCTCCAGCATTTGGATCTTGTCATGCAACTTTTCTCTGACCATCATCTCCATGCCAAGTAGTCTAAATGTGTTTTTGGACAGAAGGAAGTTGAGTATCTCGGGCACATTATCTCAGCACAAGGGGTTCGCGTGGATCCTGCCAAAATCGATGCCATGCACAATTGGCCGCAGCCTCAGACACTCAAGAGCCTTCGTGGTTTTTGGGGGTTGACGGGCTACTACCGCAAGTTTGTCAAGGATTATGGGAAGATTACAGCTCCATTAACTGCTCTATTGAAAAAGGATGCCTTCACATGGACACCTGCTGATCAGTGTGCATTTGACAAACTAAAACAAGCTATCTGTACTACACCTGTGCTAGCTATGCCCGATTTTTCCAAGCCCTTCACTATTGAGAGTGATGCATGTGGCAATGGACTTGGTGTTGTTCTCCTTCAAGATGAACACCCCATTGCGTTCACCAGCAAAGCCCTTTCAGGTAAGAATCTAGCTGCCTCTACCTATGAGAAGGAAATGATGGCTATTTTGCATGCAATACAGAAGTGGCGACCATGCCTATTAGGGAATCATTTCTGCATCAAGACTGATCACCAGAGTCTGAAATATTTCTTGGACCAGCGCGTCTCCTCCCCGGCACAACAGAAATAGGTTAGCAAACTCATGGGCTATGACTATGAGATCACTTACAAGAAGGGTAAAGACAATATTGTGGCAGATGCTCTCTCTCGCACATTTGAGGCCCAAGGTTCTCTTTCAGCTATTTCTATGCCTGTTCCAAATTGGTTGCAATCTGTTCAACAGGGTTATGTCAATGACTCCTCCTTATCTCAAATCATCCAACGCTTGACCAACAACCCTTCTGCTGTACCACATTACTCTTGGGATGGTGCTTCGCTGCGATACAAGGGTCGTCTGGTGCTTCCCCAAAGCATAGATCTTCAACAGGCTGTCTTCTATGAACTCCATGCTTCTCCATCGGCAGGGCACTCTGGGTTCCTCAAAACGTATGAATGAGCACGGTGTAACTTCTTTTGGCAGGGCATGAAAAGGACAATTCAACAGATGGTGGCCGAATGTGATACCTGCCAGCGCAATAAGGGTGAAACAACACTCCTTCCAGGATTGCTTGAACCCTTGCCCATACCTACACGGATTTGGACAGATATTTCTAGGGATTTCATTGAAGGGCTCCCTAAATCTGGAGGGAAGACAGTGATTCTCGTTGTGGTTGATAGCCTCTCCAAATATAGTCATTTTTGTGCTCTCAGCCATCCCTATACAGCCTCCTCCGTCGCTCAAATTTTTCTGGACCAGATCTTTCGTCTTCATGGCATCCCTTCTTCCATTGTCTCAGATCGTGATGCGACTTTCACCAGTCATTTTTGGACAGAACTATTTCGCCACACTGGCACCAAACTGAAGATGAGTTCAGGGTATCACCCACAAACAGATGGTCAGACTGAAATTGTCAATAAATGCTTGGAAACTTATCTTCGTTGCTTCACCTCGGAACAACAACATCAGTGGGAAAAATGGCTCCCTCTCGCTGAATGGTGGTACAATACCTCTTACCACACTGCCTCTAAAATGACCCCATATGAAGCAGTCTATGGTCAGGCACCTCCAGCTCTTCTTCCATACACCCCCACCAGTTCACCAGTTCAGGAAGTTGACACGGTCCTTCGAAATCGTGATCAGATTCTCCGCATTTTGTGGGACAATCTTCACATGGCAAGAAATCGCATGAAGCAACAAGCTGATCAACACCGTTCTGAGCGCACTTTTCAAGTCGGCGATATGGTTTTTCTTCGTCTCCATCCGTACAAACAATCATCCTTGAAACTCAAAGGGCGTCATAAGCTCGCTCCAAAGTTCTATGGGCCATATCGGATTCTTCAGAAGATTGGGTCCGTTGCTTATAAATTGGAACTTCCTCCTTCTTCCCGCATTCATCCAGTCTTTCATGTCTCTTATCTGAAGAAAGTTCTTGGCACCAACATCAGTGGACAAACGATTTTACCCGAACTAGATAATGAAGGATCCATCCTTTTGGAGCCAGAGGCCATCCTCAATCGGCGCACACGTCAGCTTCTCTCTCGCTCTATCACAGAGGTCTTAATTCAGTGGCACGGCATGCAACCAGAGGATGCTACATGGGAACCACTCCTTCAGATTCAACAACAATTTCCACATCTAAAGCTTTGAGGACAAAGCTTTTTTTAAGGGGGAGGGGATGTTAGGAACCCATGTCTTTACCTTGTTAGTATGTTGTTGTTGGACACATATGCTTTGTAAGTCGTCCCGTAGTATTTGTTGATCAATAGTTTATGTTATTGTTGTTGGCGCATATGCTTTGTAAGTCGCCCGTAGTATTGTTGATCCATAGTTTGTAACGGCCCATGGTTTCGACCCATAGTATTGGCGCCTAAAATTAGTATATAAGTGTATGTTGAGACCTATGAAGGCACCGTGAAGTTATTGGTATTGAGCTTGCTCAAAGGAGGTTGCCCCCTCGAAGTGGTCTGTGATCAATACAAAAGTGATTCTGAGTTCTGTCATTTCTGCTATTTCGCGTATTCTTGTTAATTAATTGTTGCAGGTGCCTCACAAAGGATCAGAAGTATTTACAGAGTTAGAAATGGCTTGATGCCTAGCATTATCATAAAACGCAGTAGAGACAGACCTAATGAGAGGAGGTTGAAATCTACGGGTCGAATGCTCTTCAGGGACTCTGAATGAACTAGTAGCTTCATCAAACAGTAAAGGCTTAGCCTTGTAGGCAGAAGCTATTCTATCATTATTTCTCAATTAAGAATATCTAATTTCCCATTGCTTTGTATATTTTATTCCTGTCCAATCAAATGTTATGGGAGTGGCGTGTTTCGATTTCTCTCTTTCCACCACGCTGTGCTGTGTGGAACTCTTATGAACAACAGATCTGAGAGCTGGGAGAGTATCGTTTCCAAAACGAACAACAACACCGCCTTTCAACTGGATAATATGGGATCCAATATCCATATTGAACCCTTTAGGTAAGACATAGGCTTTGAGGAGATCGTATATATAAGGGTCATCAAGACTGACAGAGAATTTAGGATATATTGTTCCAAAGGCTGGGCCATCATGGAGCGGAGCAGTAAAACCACCGATAACTGCATCAGCGAAATTCCTATGACGTGTATCAACTACTACACACATACTAGAGACTTGAAGACGAGGTCTGACTGATGGACCTAAACCAAGCTTTACAGCACCCAGGTGCACATATTTAAACTTTTGAGCCTTAGCCCAATCTATCTGACACTTATCAAGAAGATTGATATGTACAGGTTCATCTTTACCACTAAACGAAACATCAATACTTGACACCTTAATTTGTGTGGCTGCAGTGACATGCCACCAAGGAAGACGATAGACTTCTTTAGGCAAGATCTGGGGCAACTGCCAATTTTATGAAGGATTTGTGTCATCTATATGAATATAGAAAGAATCAGATGTGGATGGAGGATTGAAAGATGATTTACGCTCTGTAAGAGAAACTTCAGTGTCATTTGCAGACTCACATTCTATATGGGTGAGCTCAACTGAATCCATTGCAGGGTCCATAACTAAAATGAGGATGAGTGCTCACTACTAATGGTCTCCAGTAACTCTGAGGACTTACCCAACGCCTACCTTGGCTCAACTACCTCTATGACTTAAGACAACCCAACTTACACCCTCGTATGCCTTGCAATTCGCTCAACGGTCATTTCCACTGTTTACAGGATTTAGTTGTAGAATGTAATAGTCAACAATATAAAACTGAATTTCACAACAAATTTAGTGGATATAGGAAACATTCATTCATATACATCATAAATAGTAAAGATTATACCAAAAAATAGCTTGTTCTGGCATGCTGTTCCACATGTCATGAAATAAAACAGTGTATGTTCAAGTTGGATTCGTAAAAACACTAAAAAAATTTGTTGATTTCGAATCAAACTATCCATCGAAACTCACCTTTGATCGAGATAACATTGCCTCACTAACACCATTATCTACTCATATGGTGTAGCCATTGATATAATCTCTTAACCATGAACCCTCATAGGTGTATGGCTAACAGCGTGCCATTAAGAATAATTAAGCACATGGTTTAATAAAATAGGTGTATGGCTAATAGCGTGCCATTAAGAATAATTAAGCACATGGTTTAATAAAATTAAATGTATTTAATGGAAGGAGATGCATGTGGACTTGAAAGAATCATGACCTAAAATCTTAGGTTAACCAAAAATGAAAAGACATTTTTTATGAAAATATCATATCCCTTCCTGCAAAAGCTATTTGTGAAATCAAAATGTAAGACTCTTTGTCAAACATAATTCATAAGTTGGAATAAGTTGGAATATTACAAACACGACGTAGAGTAATAGTTTGAACGATAGATTTAAAAGTGATTTTGTTTGTGATTTGAAGAAATCGTGTGAGAAACACACATTCAATTGAGAGTAGAGTTTACCAATTACAGGAGAAAAGGTCTGCAATGGAAATTTTGCGTTGAGGTGGGGAGAACCAGCTAGCGTTCCGGCTGGGGTTTTCATGGCGTATCTTGGGTTTATTGGCTGTGCGTGGTGATGCGTGGGCGTTTTGTGGTGGAATACGTGGTTGGGAATTTTACAGACCGGCTGCCATGCTCTCCGGTTAAACGATTGTCTACCACATTGCGGTTGCTCTCTGTATCCGGCAGTTTTATAAACTTTCTGTGCATTGGAGCTATATCCGTGTCCGGCGACATCGGTGGGTGTGGACCACAGAGTTACGGGCCCTCCGTGATGGTAATGTGCTACACCTGTTAATATTTTACCACTGTTTACAACAAATTTCACTGTAACTTCTGCTTTACATTGCCACCGGGGATACACCCACGGGGTGTCACAGGGGAAACGAGCTCCGTTAGTTTTTGGGATTGTGTAACAGATTTGGAACTATCTTCTTGCTACCGGATATGGGGGATAAGCTGCCAAAATCCATTCCCCCGGTGGACGACAACATAACGGTTTCCGATTATAAGATGGAAGAAGCTGGGTGTTTTCTGCCGGCCTCACATTTCAGGAACAAACTCAAGGGGAAGAGGGCACTTAACACGGGTAACAGTCAGCTTATGCCTCGTGGCAAAACACACAAGGGACAGGTGGATGGGCAGCGGACTCCGGTGGAAACAGTGGGCTCGGACCCTTCTGTTGGCAGTGGCAGGGAGGTTACTGGGGCGGTAAACCGGGCGCATTTTGGGTCGACTTCCCGCGCAGCGCGTCGACTGAATGGTAAGTATTTTCGCAGGCCTGGGGAAGCCTGGCTTACGGTGGGCCGCGACATTGGTATAGAGGAGGTCGTAGAGTACAATATGACCACCCTGGTAGGGAAATTTTCATACCATGCTATGAACCGCCGTGATATTGTCAGTTGGGTCACGGCTAAATGGAGGCCTTTGCTTAATTACACCCCCCAAGTCATTGCCTTGGCATGTGGGTGGTATGGTTTCAAATTCAAACAGGAGGCTCATTGTAATCGCATTTTGGAGGGTCTATGGCTCCATGGCCCTGGGAGCTTAATGTTACAGAGATGGCAAACTGATTTCACCCCCGAAACAGCTTCGGTTCGTCTCCGGCACTTATGGGTACTTTTACCTGGTCTTCCTCTTGCTCTCTGGAATCGCGGGGCTTTTGAAGCAATTGGCAATTGTCTTGGTCGTTTTTTACATGTGGAGGATGGGCACCTTAATGGTTTTGACCGCAGGATGGGTCGGGTGCTCGTGGAAGTGGACATTTCCTTGGGCTTAATTGATGTACTAAACATCAACTGGAGGGGTCGTAAGTTCACTCAACTCATTGATTATTGGGGTATCCCTTTCCGTTGCTCAAAGTGCAAGGCGGTGGGTCATTTATGGAGGCAATGCACTGCTCCAGCATCTTCTGGTCGGCTCACAGATGGGGGACCGTTTTGGTCATCGGACGAGGGAAGTGATATTGAGTTAGACTCCAATGGCACCATGGACGGCTTCTCCAATAGAGTGACTGCACTTGATGCACCTGACTCGGCGTTGTTTCGTAAGTTAAAAGCTCAGGATCCCATTTTTTTTCATTCACTCAATGAATTAGATATTTCATTTATTAAAAACTTAGACATAAATAATGGAAATGATGGGAATTATATATGTCGACGTCAACTCTTGTCAACAAACTCCTCTGGAACTGAACATGATACATATGATACTTTTGGGGAGGATGACCCTGTCACTGTGCATGAACCGAATGAGAATGTGGATGTGCTCCGGCCTTCGGACTCCTCCCTTAACATACTGGATAACCCTGGGATTCCTATCGATGTCTCCTCGACGGTTGTTATAGGAAGCGACTCTGAGGAACCTACTATGGCTCGTGAGGTTGATGGGGATGGGGGGGTTTCGGTGATCCCTGTTGAAACAAATTTGGTGCCTGATGATTTACCTGGGGGTCACGATGATAAGATTCATGGGACATTGCCACGAACTGATGATCTGGACAGAGGTCCAGATACATCTTTTGAGCCCCGTGAGAAGGTATTACATATCCCATCCTATTCTGAGATGGTGAAGAAGACATCTATCCCTACTTTTTTCAAAAATCGGATGATTGATGAGTCTGAGGCAAAATGTGGGAATGATGGAGTATCGTTGGACTTGAAACCTCCTGTTCGAGTGGGACTCGAAATTAGTTCCTCTGTGATACCACCCGATACTGTGGGGGATAAGGGTATCCAAAAAGGATCCCACAGGGGTGGTCTGGCCCCGGATTTTTCTCCTCTAAAAATGAGGAGTGCTAGGAAGAACAAACAGGTCGCCATGGGGGGGGATGTGGATGGCCTGTGCAGTTTGGATTCCCCCAAATCTTCTGATACCCGGGCGCTTAGAGGAATGAAAGCCCTTGCAAGGGTTAGGAAATGATTTTATTCTCTTTAAATATCCGGGGGGTGGGGGGACTACCCAAACAATTGGCCCTCAAACGTGTTCTACAAATTACAAATCCGGACCTGATACTTCTTCAGGAAACTATGGTGTGTGGTGAAAAGGCTCGATCCTTTTTTAACAAAATCAAGTCGGGTTGGATGGTATGCACTGTGGATGCTGTTGGTCTTTCTGGTGGTCTACTTGCAGCTTGGAATCCCTTAGTTTTTAGAATTTGTCCTTCTGTCACCTCTCTGGGTATACTATTATGTGGCAATATCAGGGGGGGTGGAAAAAAATTTTAATATTATCAATTGTTATGGACCATACTTTGACAGGATGGTATTCTGGGACAGGGCTGCCATGGAACATCTACTAGAATTGGAAAACTTAATCCTTGCTGGGGATTTAAATTTCACTTGGGGAGATGAAGAGGTTTGGGGCATTGTGGCTCGGAGAGACCCGCTGGGAACTTACTTTAGTAATCTTTTCATGAAATTTTCTCTGGTTGATGTGGCTCCACGTCCATTGGATCCAACTTGGAATAATGGTCGTATGGGAGATATGATGATTCAGAAGCGAATCGACCGTTTCTTTATTTCTGAAGCACTCTTGGGTAGTCTTCGGAACTACAGATCCTGGATACATCAAATAAAAATTAGTGATCATCTTCCCATTGTCCTACAATTTGATGTAGAAGCTGCGCATCAGTGTTACCCATTCAAATTCAATTCTACATGGCTCGCGGACGGGGACTACAACCTGGGTCTACGGACGGAATGGCAATTGGTGGATGTTTCGGGGGAACATTCTGCTATGGATAAGCTGGCGGTGAAACTTAAAGCTATTAAAGACTATACTATTAAGTGGGAAAAGAACAAGAAAGCAACGATGAGTAAAGAACTTGTCGAGATTGAGAAAGATATGAAGGATTTGATGCTGAATACTATTGGAACTGGGTTAATTCCTGGAGATGCGATAAAATTATCATCTTTGGAAAGCCGTAAATTAAAAATTCTCCTTACTCAAGAGGAGACTTGGAGGCTGAAGAGCCGTGCTATATGGCTTAAAGCTGGGGATCAGAACACAAAATTCTTTCACCAGTATGCGGACTCTCGAAGGATGCAAAATGCTATATGGGATCTAAATGATCACAGTGGCCGGCGGATCTGGGAGGCTGAGGAATTGATGGAGGAGGCTACCCGACATTTCCAGGACTATTATTGTGATCCAAAGAACACATCTTTAGCTGAACAGTTTAAGGTTATTAAGGAATACCCCCGTATATTCAATGAGGAGGAGGGGGACGATATCTTTATGGAAGCTACTTTGAGTGATGTGGAGAACACTCTGCATGGTTTTGCCAAAGATAAATCTCCTGGGCCGGATGGGTGGATGGTGGAAATTTTTATTCACTTCTTTGATATTATGGGGGAGGATATCAGATTGGCTGTGGAGGAATCCCGGAAACTTGGCACTGTCTCTGGGGCACTAATCTCAACATATTTGACTCTTATTCCGAAAACATCACACCCGGATAGCTATAATGATTTTAGACCTATTACCCTCTGCAATTTAGTGTACAAGGTTATTGCTAAGATCATTGCAGATCGGATTAAACCCTTTCTGTCCAGACATATTTCATTGGAGCAGTATGGGTTTTTGCAGGGCCGTCAGATCCATGATGCGGTGGGGGTGGCTCAGGAAATTCTACATTCAGTGAAACAGAAACGTCTTGATGCTCTTATACTACAGCTGGATTTGGTGAAAGCATATGATAGGGTGAATTGGGACTTTTTGAGACTTATTCTGATACAGATTGGGTTGCCATGGAAGGTGATGAAGTGGATTATGGCCTGTACAACCTCGGTTAATTATGCTATATTGATAAATGGTCACCCCACGGATCTCTTCAAGGCTTCCCGGGGCCTACGTCAGGGATGTCCGCTCTTGCCCCTCCTCTTTATCTTGGTCATGGAAGGCCTGAGTCTAACCATACATAGAGCGAAGCGGGATGGATTGATTGAGGGCATTAAGATTACTAAAGATATAGTTGTTACACACTCCTTGTTCGTGGATGATGCTATGTTGTTTGGTAATGGTACCCTCGACGAGTGGGTACAATATAAGAGGATACTGGATTTATTCTGCTCGGTAACTGGTATGATAATTAGTTACATAAAATCTCAGTTTTTAAAATACTCTCTTGAGATGGATGCTGAAGTTGCTATTGGCTCTGTTCTCCCCTTAAAAAATTTGGAGATGGAGGCCGGAACCAAATACCTTGGCTTCTTTTTGAATCCTGCGAACTACCTGGCAAATGACTGGTCTTGGCTCATTCGGCGATTTGAAGGACGTATCAATCACTGGAGTTACCGGTTTTTATCTTTGGGTGGCAGACTTACGCTGGAAAAAGCTGTTCTGCAAAATTTGGGAGTGTATTGGTTCACACTTTGCAAAGTCCCTAGATCCATCCTATGCCTGATTCGCAGAAAACTGTATAATTTTTTATGGTCGGGAGGTGGTACTCATACAAAATTTCACCTTATTAAATGGTCTGTTTTGGCTCGCCCTTGGAAATTGGGGGGTTGGAATATTAAGGATTTAGACCTATTTGTACAGGCCCTGCATGCAAAAAGTCTTTGGCGTGCCCTATTTGATAAGTCTGTTTGGGGCAGGATTATTAGGGCTAAGTATTTGAAAAATATATCTGTTGCAAACTGGTTTCGCCTGGATCGACCATCAACTGTGGGGGTATCTAAATTTTGGAATGGATTGATGGGATCGTTCAAGATCATATCACAATGGATTGCCTGGAACCCTGGAAATGGCTGTGACATCAAATTGGGCCTTGATCCGATCGTGGGGGGCCCTACAGGACATACCCTCTCGATGGAATTGAGGATGCATCTCACACAAAAAGGTTATTGCACCCTGTCACATGCGTTTGAACATGTTAGGGATGGTCGAACCCTGTGGATCACAGCTTCACAGCTGGGATTAACTGGATCTATGGGCATTGAATGGAATGAGTATATCAGATCCTTCTATCAATCAAACCTCCATTTATCAGACGAGGCTGACAGGCTGATTTGGTCGTGGGATGTGGCTTGTGGCAAGGTCACTGCGAAATTGGCATATGAGGCGATGTTTGCTGGGTCTCCCTCTGTGGATAGCTGGTGGAAGAAGGCTATCTGGAAGATGAATATGCCTCTCAAGATTAAGTGCTTCATCTGGCTTGCGTTATCAAACAGGGTACTCACTTGGGACAATCTATGTAGACGTGGCTACATTGGTCCGGGTTGGTGCCCCCTATGCTGCACATTGGAGGAGACAGTTGATCATCTTTTTATGTCTTGCTGTTTCATACGTGACCTGTGGGAATTGATTGCTAAAATTGCCGGTGTACAATTCTGCTGGGATTTTCATTCGCTATGTGATTGTTTGGAAGCTTGGTCACATCACACCACCGAGTGTATGGAGCTCCCATACTTTATGATCTGGGAGGTTTGGCGAGCCCGCAACATTTGTGTATTTGAAGATGTGAAACCTTTCCGAGCTAGTTTATGTTATAAAATCATAGCTGCGTACAAGGAATATATTAACACTGTTGGTCCTGTTGTGGGTAAGAGTACTCGGCATCTGAAGAATCGGTTGACTCCACCTATCTTGGTATTTCCTTGTGGATTTTTTGATGGGGCTGCTGTATGTCGGAATGGCACGGGTGGGTCGGGCGCAACCTTACATATTTCCTGTTCTATCTCTGTGCACTTGTGGTTAAATTTGGGGAATGGAACGAATACGAGAAGTGAGATTTGTGGCCTTTGGTTATTATTGTATTGGGAACGTCAGCGGGAGATTACTTCTCTTGTTGCATTTGGTGACTCTTCGGCTATTATCTCCTGGGCTAAGGGCACCTCTCCTCTCAATGTTCTTTGTCTCTCATATTGGCTGGAAGCGGCGCGGAAGCTCATACTTGAATTTGAGCACATACATTTTGAACATATCTATAGGGAAGTGAATCTGGAGGCGGACATACTCTCTAAGCGGGCTCTCCACTCTCAGGCTGGGGTCATCATGTGGCAGGAATGGCGGGATGATATACTATTTTCACATGGGTCACAACAGCTTCATTGGACATGATGATGTTTTACTTTTTTGTTCGTACTTATATGTTATATTTCTGATGTAGGCGGTATATATTTTTATATGACATTTAGTGTATATGTGCAGATCCTTGATATAGCCTATTGTTCAACTTCTTGTTGGACTATCTATTATCTTTTATTATATTTGCGGCTTACTATAGCAGCTGAGGATGTTTTTTGGTAGCTGCTGATCTGATTTCTTCCTGGGAACTTCACTGGGGTATCATATCCGGCTGGAGTTACTTTTGATATTCGGCATATGTGTTCCTTTTACATTGGATCATAATTATTTTTTGGAACTATATATTTACTGCTGTTGTGACATATGGTCACGGTATAGACTTTAGGTTCCTTTCTGTTTGGGATGTCTATGGGACATGCTGCACTTCATGACCATTATTTCTGATATTGTTAGTTGATACATTTTGCTGTTTAAACCGGTTTGTTCTGGGGTTACATTGATCATATTGTATAATCGCGCTTTTGATTGACAGTTGGACATATTTACTATTTCGTATATTAATAGTAAGTTGAATTTTTCTGTGAAAAAAAACATAATTCATATAAGACTTTTTACATTAAGCAATCCCTTTTAAGCGAAGAAGAAAAAAAATAAAAAAAATAAAAATAAAAAATAAATAAATAAATAAATAAATAAATAAATAAAAATAAATAAAAAAAAATAAATAAATAAAAAAATTGCTTTCCATGTCTTGTACATGAGAAATGTTTGGTTTCTTGGAAGCTAGTGTTTGATTTTTATTTAAGAAATTAATTCATGTGTCATGTTTTAGAATAAATTTTTTATATATATAAAAAGGGAAGGGAGGAATTTCTCAAAGTACACAGTTTTTATAAAATATAAAACCGATTAATGACCTGAGAATTTATAGTTTGTCTTAGTTCCAAAAAAAATAAATAAATAAAAAAAATAAAATAAAAATAAAAATAAAAAATAAAAATAAAAATAAAAAAAAAAAAAAAAAAAAAAATTGCTTTCCATGTCTTGTACATGAGAAATGTTTGGTTTCTTGGAAGCTAGTGTTTGATTTTTATTTAAGAAATTAATTCATGTGTCATGTTTTAGAATAAATTTTTTATATATATAAAAAGGGAAGGGAGGAATTTCTCAAAGTACACAGTTTTTATAAAATATAAAACCGATTAATGACCTGAGAATTTATAGTTTGTCTTAGTTCCAAAACCAAATATTGCAGAGTTTTATGTCTATTATAATTCCTATTACTCCTATTTTGATACATATATATCTTTCTTCTCAACCGGCTAGCAAAAGGTGGAGCTCTCAGTGGTTTCCTTCTCATTCAATTTGATTTGCATGTGAACCAAGGTGGCTTCAAGGTGAGAAACACGGGTCTCCATGACCTCGTTCTAAGCATTAACAGATTCCACTTGTGTAATTCGGTTCTCCGGGGCCTCTATCCTGAGTTGTTGATGTTCCACTTCATTTCCCATAATTGCTATCTGGTAATTGGTGTCCCCCCTTTGTACTAGATGTTCTTGTCTCCTACCACTGATCCAAGTGTTTATCCATTGACCTCATATCATGTCTTAGGATATGGACCCTCCTTTTCAAACGACTGCCTTTTAACCATCAAAGGCCATGTGAGACATAGCATTATTCCTCCTCGCTCCATCCTTCATTCCCGCAAGTCTCACATGATGATGCAGGACTGCTCGCAACTGGTCTGCAAGTCTTCCACTCCACTCTTTGCCTTTATTATTTTTTGAGATTTTTTTCCTACTTACTTCTCTCTAGATTACCACAATTGCCTTTGAACTTCATATCCACAGTGAGGACTTTGCATATTCTTCGGAGCAAACCTAATGTCATCTCCCCTAACTTTGCAAAGCTTAAGAATTACTTCACCACCTTTCTGCAAAATTAACAGGCCCATTGGGGCATGCGGGGGATAATGCAAAGGACCTTGGTTGTCCTTTCAATTTTCCATTTCGCTTGAATCCATTATGTTTCCCCAACGAGGTCATACATCCTTCCTTGCACATTTAACACCTCGAGTGCATCATGTCAATCTACTCCCTTCCACATGTCCTCATCCCTTGACCTGTTGTGTCATCATTGCATCGTGTGGTGAACATGGATCCACCACCCTCTTATATTTTTCTTTTAGAGATCCCACACCTACAGTCATATGCATTTCCCATCAGACCACAGCTAAGACCGTCGTGTTCTTCTGTCAGAAAGGTTCCCCATAGCAGCATCGATTGGTTATGGGATCGTTGTGTATTCCTCCAAGTCATTAAGGCCTTTGAGAATTCCTTCTAGCGGGGATGGGGCCAAGTTTGCTAAGTAATCGGATTCTTTGTTATTCTCCTAAGGAACATGTTAAAACTAGAAGTTTCCTAGGGTGTCCAAGATCTTCCTTATATTTGTATAGTTTTGATCCAAACTGAGATCTGCAAGTGGTTCATCGGAATTAAAGGCTTTGACGATGATCCTTGAGTCGCCAATGATAATTGGATCTTTCAAATCAGTATCTAACAGAGTTTTCACCCCCTGAAGTAAGGAAAGAATCTATGCCATGTGGTGTGTATATCTTCCTAGCTCCCAAGTGAATCTTGCTTTCAACATTCCTTCAGGATCATACAAGATCCCACCCACACCTGTCACCCCAAATTCACGTGTCATTGTTGCAAGGGAATGTAGGAGACGATGACAACTTTATTTCATGGAAGAATTGATCCCTCCCATCCAACTTATGATCATTTATTAAAGTTTCCCTTGTTTTAATTTATGGTTAATTAGTTAATTTATGCATAATTAGCTTTGTGTGTGAGAGAAATAGTAGGTTAGTCTTAGATGGTGTGGTGTGTGGGTTTGGGTTGGTCTTTGGTTCATGTGTCTCTTATCTAGAGAAAACACGTTGCTAGATTATATAAGATATAAACTCAAAAAAATATAAAAATATTTATATAAAAGATGAATAGATAATGATTATTGAGTTTAAAACGAGGAGATATTCTTAAGTGTGTGTCTTTAGTACCTTTTCGTTAAAAGGTCATGTCTCTTGGTTAATACTTAACTTTATTATATCATTTGCATTATTTTTTTATTCAATGTCTTATCTATTTATTTATATGTAATATTATATTTATTATTGTATATGTAACATTGCATTCCCTTTTTTTTCGAGGAAAAAATATTGCATCCCCTTTTAGGAATGCTTTGTCCGCAAAGCAATCCTATATGATTTTGTCTTCCATTGTAAAGAGTCATCTTGATTTCGATTTACAGTTGAATATTTGCGAGGTTTGTTTCGTAGTGGAAACATGAGATTTGTGAGTTCTTTTAATGGATGATGTAGGCTTCCTAACCCATATCTTGAAGTTCTTCCCTTGCCATATGAATTCCATAAATGGTTCTTGGAGGTTCATGGCATAGGTGCCTAGTTGGATCAACCATTCTACTCCTAATACCATGTACATCTTGTGATTGATAAAGCATAACATCTAGTTTGTAGATTTTCCAAACCTTGTATTTATATAGAAACATTATGGCACCTACTTGTTTTCTTGATTTGTTAACTATCCATGACTGTAACAATGCAATTCTTCATAGGGTAAACAAAAGGGCTCAATTATTCTATGAGAGTGATATTCACAAAATTGTGAGTACTTCTATAGTTTGTGAGAATAGTGATTTATTTTTGTATGCTTCCCTGGAGTTTTAATGTCTTCTGTTCCATTTTTCATGTAATTGTTGCAAGTGATATCATGGGTTTTTCATCCCGAATGTTCTAGCTATTTCCATTGTTCCTTAAATGAGGTGGAGTATATCTTACTATAGATGGTTTCACTTCTTCCTTATGAGTCTACTTAGTGCATGTGATTGTTTCCAGCGATATCTTTGGTGATTTTTCATCCTCGTCAAAGTCTATCATGTCTTCTTCAACCAAAACATTTACTTCCCTTTTGTTTATAATTTTGTTGCAATATAAGTTATTAGATGCACATTTATGATTTGGAACCCAATTCCTACCACATCTACGACAATTATCTTCCTTCGTCATCAAAGTTGCTAATGGAGGTATATGATTCTCTTTCAGCTTCATATTTGTATGACTTTTAATTGTTGCATTTGTGCCCTAGTGACCATTTTTCTCCACAATATCTACATTTACCCTCCCTTTGTCACTTGGATTCCAAACTATAATTGTTATCCCCTCTTAGATGTTGTGAAGGATATTTTGAATTTCCAGAATCCACCTTGAATACACCTTGTCATAATTATGGTTTGACCTTTTAAACTTATTTTTGATGACTTTTTATTTATGTTGAGCCTTTTCCATGGTTGTAATGTTATGCATTTCTAATTATTCCCTAATGTATGGCTTTAGTCCATGCACATAATTTTGAAGTAGTTGATCATCTGATGAGTCAAATAGTGTGTTGAAAATGCTTCCCATTCATGTGTGTATTCATCTACATCACCTTCTTGTTTATCCTAGTGAATTTTACAAAAAAGTCCTTTTCTATTACATCTTGAAACCTCTTAAAGAAATTATTTTTGAATTCGGCCCAGTTACAGGAGCACACCTTGGTCACGAACTTCCACCACATTTACCAATTATATGTGTTGTCTTCAATCTACATCAAAGCATACTTTACTTTTTCCTCATTGAAGTGAATGTCATGTATGTCAAAGAATTCTTCTACCTTATTAATACAAGCCACATTTTGCTTTTCATCTCCATCAAATTTTGATAAATCTAGCTTTAACCTCATTGGGAATCTGAAGATTTGTTGAGAGGAATAGGGTAGTGTTTGGTTGACATTAACAATTGGTAATTTATTGGGGAACATGCTTGGTTGTAGGTGGATTCCACATGGAGAACTTGGTTGTGGGCTAATGGTGCTAG
Organism: Larix kaempferi; assembly: GCA_027924585.1. Lineage (NCBI taxonomy): Eukaryota > Viridiplantae > Streptophyta > Pinopsida > Pinales > Pinaceae > Larix > Larix kaempferi. Next base: position 340,166 of record BSBM01000605.1, read on the forward strand.
AGGAACTTTGTTACAAAGGAGTCATATTTGGAGGAATTGTGAATTGACCGAGAATTTATTATCCTTGAGGAATTCCTCTATTCTCTCTATATGTGCTTCTATTCCATCTATTATTTTTGTGTTGATTTATTTTGTTATATCTATTTTCAGCTTATACATGCCTTGTTGCATATCCACCCTAATGTCTATAGCAATTTTGTGCTTGAGAGTCTACGTTAATTCTTATTTCAAATCATCACTTTTTTATTTAATCTCTTCTCTTAACTCTTCTTAGTTCTTATATATATTTTTCCTTGAGTTTCTTGTGACTCTATTTGTAATCTCTCTCTATTGTCTCAATCTTGGAAATTACATCTCCCAGTTTTCTAGTTGTAGGGGGAGTATTTTTTAAATAAAATTTGAATGTTTAATGGTTGTTGTACTATCTCATAATTTTCTACCCTTTTAGAATTAAACAATTGTATAAAGAAATACAATTGTACAGTATATGTGCATGTGCAAAGTAGTATGATGTGTGGAACATTATGCTGTACATATGCAAGGAATAGTCCATTGTATGCAACAATACGATTTTACAATATAGTACTAAAATGTAATGCATATTTCTTGCTTGTACAAAACTGACCAACTTGGCTTTGATACCAATGGAACAAACACGTTGTTGGATTATGTGGGAGATAAACCCAAAACATGTAAAAATGTATGTATAAAAGATGAATAGATAATAATGACTGAATTTACAATAAGGGCCCACTATAAATACTCCTAAGTAGGCGCCTTTAATACATTTTTCATTAAAAAGTCATGTCTCTTGATTAATAATTAACTTTATTACATTATTTTCATGATCTTTTCTTATTTCATATTTTTATTTATTAATTATATTTATTATTGTGTATGTAACATCATCCCACCAAAACACACATTGTCTAAAGTGTTGGAGCTTGAGTCTTCTATATTTATTTATATTGTAGCTTTAAATGTTAGCAGGAATAATGTACTTATGATTTTATTACAATTGTTGCTAAATGGATGTAGGTGTTGAGCATGCCATATTTTAAGAGTGGGGCACATAAAATATGAGTGTAAGACTTCAAAATTCTAAAAAAACGCACACATATTTGTTGTAGTGTTGTAGTATTTGACATTCTGATGTCTTTATTAATTGTGATATGCAATGCCAAGATCAAAGACGTTGGTGATCATTTGATAAGGACATGGATGAATATAATTAGGAGAGAGAAGTATAGGCCGGTTATGTATCAATTGAATAATTAGGACCCACTTTCTTTTCCAATCAATGCCATAATTCCATTCAAAACAAAGTCATAATAGAAATTTGGAAAAAATTCACAAAATGTGAGTATGAGTATTGATGAAGCTAGCGTTTTCATCTAAATAGTAGGACCATGTGAGCCAATGCTCTCCCTTGGAATGGAGAGCACCAATTCACATAGAGGACACTAGATGTTTAACTCACATTGTTACATATTTAGGATTCCTTCCTTCTCAATTTGCAACAATAGTTGTCAGTCTTCATGACTTTGTTCATTGAGATATAATTTTTCCCCTTCGGTTTTGTGTTGCATGGGGTTGGATCGATGTTTGAACGTGGATTTATGTGCAAACATGACAAAAGCATGAAGGATATCAAAGCACATACACATGATGTAGCTCCTATTTTATTCAATACCTACATTCTTTTTTTCTATGGCATCATAATTATTACCTTCAAAACATGATCAACTTCTTTAGTGTCATTATGCTATGACTTCTTCCCAAATCTTGTTCACATCACCATTAACTACTTGAAGATGAGATCCTACTTCAATCATGACTCCATAATGAAGATAGCATGTGCTCCTTACTTCATCTTATGTTCCTTCCCCAATTGCTTTGGAATTTCCATTCACTCGTTAAGGGGCCATGCTAGTTTGTATAGGTTAAAATACCCATAGTTGTCCACCTTAACTTTGGGGTCCATGTTGGTTGTTCCCTACCACCATAGCAGTTGGAATTGGCACCTATGGAACATTGAGGATGTGTCCAATGAAAATGAAATAAAAATGTGTAAATTGAGGGTGTTAAGTGGCAGCATTATCCAATTTCCAATGGGTAGTCATTATAATCCCATTGATAGTTCCCCCAAGTGATAATGTTGCAATGACGAAGGGAAGTAATGGTGCTTCACAATTTAACTTTGGGTACAAATGAGGGGCATTTGTGCATAAAATAGTGCCTAATAAACATGTGCAAGAGAATAAAATAGCCATGTGGGTTATCTCAAGTGGTTGAAAGTTGTGAGTTGTAAGCATAAGGTCTCAGGGTCAAATCCCTAGGTGGATATACATTGATATATAAGGGCTTCACTTGATGTCCCCACCAGGTTAGTCTCTGTAATCAAATTCAGTGGGGTGAGGCCCCTTCGGGTGGGACCCCTGTGAAATCTTCCCGTGGGCGTAGCAACTCCTCTTCGGGGTTGTGAACCACATTGAAAAAAAATGCAAGAGAAGAAAATCTAACAAAAATTTAAGAAAATTAGAATGGACAATAGCACATACACAATACATAAGAGATTTACCCTAGAAACCCTTAACTAAAGAAACCAACAAACTCAAAACCACACCTATTTCTCATGGTATTAACAGAAGAGTTCATAATACAAGGTATTGTGTAACATCATTCAACCCTCATTCTATGAATGGTATCATAATACAGTGTCATAAAACCATGCATTGAAAACCACTCAAAGCCCATAGCAAACTCCCTAAAAAAATTGTGGGGCTCTCACCCCCAACCATATATTCATGAATAGTCTACATGGATGTAAAGAATACAACGTGACGTTTCCAACAATCTCCCAATACTTGTTGCATAATTTGCATAGAGGGAGGGGCATGGATGCTTAAAATGATCTAGTTAGGGCATTTATCCCTATTGATTTCCTACACCAAGAAAATTTGTCAATGCTCACGAACTTATCAATGAATCTGCAACATTCCTCAAAGTATCACCTTCTCCAACATCACCTCATCGTCTTCAACCACGTATCCAACAAAATTATATGTACATCAAAATGCTTTGTCTTACCATGATAAGCAAGGTTCATTGCTAGAAATATTGCACTTTGATTGCTGCAATCTATCCTCGGAGCGTTTTGTAGAAAACCCAGATTTGAACATAGTCTTTGTAACCATAAATTGTCCTTACTCATATGAGTGGTTGTCATGTATTCAGGTTATGTATTTGAGAGTGCAACTACAACATTCCTCTTGTTCATCTAATTCATTGCTCCTTCCAATAATTTAAACACAAAAATTAATAGATCTTCAATGTTCAATATTTCTAGCCTAGTCTACATCAACAAAACCTTGTACATTCAATACTTTGTTTTTCTTAATTCTTCCTTGGTAGCAAATTGTATACTACAAACTACAATGCAAATATTTGAAAACTCTCTTTATAAAAATCCAATGTTTCTTCCTTGGGCTGTGCTTGGGCTAGACATACAAAGTGTAGTTGTAACAAGTTTGGTATTTACTTTGCAAATGGATACAAATACAGAAGTCATTATTGTCCTCCAACAATTGAATTGATTTTGTTGAGTACTTGAATATTGTTACTCTTGGCTTGTACAAATTTTTGGATCTCCTAGTAGAGATGTTTTGGGTAGTATTAATGTCGTACTTTGGCTTACTATAAATCTTGGTTGACTCAACAGAAGGGGACTAATTGATCAATTTTGGATGAAACATGTTGGATTTGGTTTTCAAATTTTCAAAAAAATAGCATATGGAAAATTTGTTCCTACATGTCTTTTCCATATCCTTTATTCAATCTTTGATCGCATTGGGAGGTATGAGACTGTCAACTTTGGGTAGTAGGTTATTAAAATAATGGGATATAGTATGACACACCGAGGGTTCACCTTCGACCCCTTACATTTTGAACAACCACATACTATTAGGGTGTCATAAAGAAATATAGTTCATAGTGAAGTACCATTGGTCTAGGATGGATGTTGGAAGATGGAATGTTATAGTTGTCTAGGTAAAGTGGCTCTCCATTTTTCATCTACCATATGCCTACATTATCTTTCTATTAATAAGAGCTTGTGATAATTTTGTACTAGTGGAATATCATGCACATCCAAACTTGATCCCGAATAAGGATCCTGCAAAATTCAATGCACAATTATTCAAATGCAAGTATAATGGTAGTGTAAATTAGATCATATAATTTGACGATATAAATAAAGTTTGGGCTTACTCCAAATGACAAGGGAGAACTTGGTGAACTTGGAACGATATGTTGAGAAATTTGAAGAATATGCCACTTGATATTATCATTTTTTCGCACTACATTTGAGCCAAAACCATAATCAATATGTGTCTACATTCTTTAAAAAAAGTTTGTGAAGCATTCCACATTTTAAATTCAAACAATTTTGAAGGTCTTTTTAAATAACAAGTGCACCTACTTTACATTAACACACCAATGTGTTTGTTTATACTATATGCACCGATGTGAGAGATTTTGATGCATGCCAAAAAAAAGTCCTAATTGGTAAAATCTTGCAAAGGCAACCTTCACAAAGTACTAATTGTAGAGGTTTTCACTTCTATTTTCGTTGAAAATAATTGCTATAGTGTGATTAATGTACTATAGCACATCGGTGAGCTTAAATCTGATGAGCACACCGCACACCATTTTTTAAGAAAAAATAGACCATTTGTTTTCATCAATGCACCCAAAACTCAGATAGAAAAAAAGAGCGAGAATTTCATTTTGTAAAAATGAGTTCAAGCAAATCTCTAGACCATGATCCATTATTGTGCCAAAAGTTAGAGGGTAGACTTGTGAAAGAGAGATTTACCACATAAGAGATTGGAGTGGGCATAATTTTATCAATAGTGAAATTTGTAAAGGATGACTATGGGTCACATATGATCCTACATAGGAGGAATTTTAGGTATGTACCTTCATGTTGTTCATCTCAACAAATTTTCTCCCAATTGATTAATAAATTTCTATATTTTTTTATTTATTCATATTCATATTTACAATGCATTTCAACAAAATAGAAGGGTTTCAAACTCGCCTCCAATGTTGCAAACCCTCGCTTTTTTATTGTTTCTCTTTTGTTTTTGTTGTTGCAAACCTTGGAGTGGGCATAATTTTATCAATAGTGAAATTTGTAAAGGATGACTATGGGTCACATATGATTCTACAGAGGAGGAATTTTAGGTATGTACCTTCATGTTGTTCATCTTAACAAATTTTCTCCCAATTGATTAATAAATTTCTATAAATTTTTTATTTATTCATATTCATATTTACAATGCATTTCAACAAAATAGAAGGGTTTCAAACTCACCTTCAATGATGCAAACCTTAGCTTTTTTGTTGTTTCTCTTTTGTTTTTGTTGTTGCAAACCCTAGCCATAGTAGTTTAGCTTCTTACTCTTTTGACAATGAGATTTTTTTTTCAGGGATTTGGGATTTGTTGCCCTTGATGGTTATTTTTATGTAAAAATTGTTTTAATGAATTGAGGCCCCTCAATTCATTGTATCCCAATACCAATCCTTGTCATGTTTAAAATATATGTGTGTGTGTGTGTGTGTGTTTTCAGATTGCATGGTGCTTTTTATATAATAATACTCACTAATGCATTTGTCAAAGTTAGTGAACAACTTGGCCCTGATAGTATTTAAAAAAGTTTGCAGTCTTCCAATGCACATAGGACATTATATAGCATTGATGCTTTTATTACGCTAGAGTGCACTAATTGGCATGAAAACTGGAAAATATATTAGTGTGCAAGAGTTTTGTGTGGTTTTGTATTGAGTTGTGCAATGCTCCATATAGAATTAAACACATCGGTTTGAATTTATATAAGGCACACCATTGTGTATCATTGTATAATGTGCATTGATTATCCTGAAAATAGTTTTAAGCTGAAATTACTTACTTACTTTGTAAAATATATTTCATAATTTGTATATTTCATTATGAAGGCCTTTTATTGATAGAAGATCACTAATAGAAGATCATGGAAAATAACTTATAACAATGAGTGCAAATGAGGCACATCCTAACATGGGAACATGGAAAATTGTTTGAAGTTTTAATATAAAAAATATATATTTGAATAATATGTACGTTTAAATAATGTGTATTGATTAACATGTGTCTTGTAGAGCCAAACTTGTAAAAACTCAACATTATTGTTTGCAATCTAAGTGGAAAATAACATAGAATCTTTATAGAAATGTTGGAAAGACATAATTTAGGTGGTCAAGAGGTGATGAACATGAAGTTTTTCTTTCAAGTTTTGCTAATAATGTACTTCTTGGTAGTAATAACTAATAGGTTTCAATTTTTGTATTTCGTGTGTGTTGAATGTTCTATAGGGAGCAACTCTAAGTGAACAAAACACCCTTCGAAGAAGACAAAATTGAGAAGGATGTAAATGACGATGAATTCATCCTCGATGCATATAGAGCGATGTTGGAAGTTAATGCAAAGGGGATTTTTTTTATAAAAATACAAGAACATAGTGGAAATATCGTGTTACATTCTTTTTTATCTTTTAATTTTTCCATGAAATACATATCCCATGGAAACCCACCAAGTGATCCCCCACATTTTGAGGATGGTACCCAAGGTAAACAAGACTCTTTAGGGCTCAAGGCCGATACAAAAATATAATCATTAAGATCTCAACATGTCACTTGTTGGAATTGATCTTGGGTGGGGAGTGTAACAATCTTTTCAGGTCTCAACCACCCAAGCTAGACCCAGTTCACTACACATTTTTTTGCTTACAATACAAAAATAACTCTAATGAATCCATAATAGGGTTATATTTAAACTATGACAAGAATTTTTTAAGCAATGGGTTATAGCAAATTGTAAAGTAACAAAAAAAGGCTCATTTAAAATGTATTATTGTTAAACATATTTTTCTATAATATGTATGTACTAGTCAAAAAAAAATTACCAAGTTAATATTTTCCCTATATTTACTATCATATAAATATTAATTGACTTTTTATTGTTCTTTTATTTTTAATGAAAATTAAGAAAGTTAAAGACATTGAATGAGATGATATCCAAAACATGCTAGAATGGACATCCAAAAAGGTGTACGAGGAGATTGTCAGAGAAATAATAATAATTGAATAGTTGGAGGAGTTATGCCAACTACAACTTGCATCAGCCTATATCGTCATTCATTTTTTTTATGTGTAATCCTAGAGTTTAATTATTGCATGAAATAACAATTTTCAATTGGTTTGTTGTTCCATAAAACAAAATAAATTTGAACCCATTCAACACATAAGATGGTATGACAAAGTAGAAAAGGGTTGATCACAAACTTTGTGAGTACTTGCCTTTTCCTTACTTAACATTTTATATTTCTTGTGATGTTTATATTTTAATTAATTTACAATAATCCATGGAAGTTTTCTACTAGGTGTTGACATGCAAAGGAGAGGCATCTGAACATTTAGTTGCGACTATATTAGGTATGAGTTGTAGTATATGTTGGAGTATTAAGTGTTAACTAAACAATATATAAGTATCTATGTTGTTTTACTTCCCTTATTTTGTAACTAATGGAACAAGAAGAAACATTTAAGTATATATATACTTTGCCATGGCGTATAAAGTTTGAAAGAAATGGATTATGGAATGGAGCCAATAGAAGATGTGTTGAGAGACGACATGAGGAATGGCTTCGAAATAATATGCATTGTTTTTTAATCACTTGTCACTATGATATGGTTTTTTATTTACACAATAATGTATATTATACTATAAATGTAGATATACTCATTACACTTTATTTATATGTCTATAAATGGAACATGAAGAGCTAGAACAAAATCAAGCTAACCAACAAAACATTGTAAAAAATCCAAGTACAATATCCCTTGCAACTGATGGAAAATTGCATCATGTAAGCAACTTGAGTAATGACACCAGTTTGATATATGAATGATGATCAATAACTAAATGTAACAAGTTTTATATTTGGAATTTTCATTTGTAAAAATCAAAGATTTTGTTAATGTGAACATATTGTCCCAATTGGTATGATGATGAATTACTAATAATTGTATTAGTTATTTATTAACATTATGATTATAAATTGGGTCCCTTATTCGTATATAATAAATTGGGTTTCTTCTTTTATTGCATTCTTCCGTGTTGTAAAATTTTACATTCTCGATTAAATCTGTGGATCATTTAAATGATTATGATTAATAGAGGTGTAATAGTTGTTTCTTTTGTTAACAGAAAAAGGTATGGGTTTGTATTAAAAGGGATGTGTATAAGCCAAACAGCCAGAGATTACAAAAGTCCAAAATTTTTAAAAAGAGATCTCTTTCAATCTAGCATATCAAACATACTTATGAATAAGAGAACAAAATATATATTGAGACTACAACTTGCCTCCAATATCTAAAACTATAGTGTTTTACATACTGGCCGAGCAAGAAAATACAAGTAAAAACCATAAATGAAGACTAGTTTTAATTGTATTGATGCCCACTGTAGGATTCTTCCATACAAACATCATCTTAATCCATGCCACACTCACCATGAACCTGCAGTTGATATGTAAATGCTATAGTAGTTTGCTGAATTGTTTATTCCTCGACCACATGTCTTTAATTGACCCAGTAGAGACATTGGGATGACTGGTAGTAGATTGAGAACCTTGTGTTAGCTCAAGAATTATATTGAAGTGCATTTCTAGGTCACTATCAAACTTATCAAATTTCAATCCCCGCTCATTCAATTTTGATTCCGTTGCTTCTTTTTTGACCTCTTGCTTCTCCATGTGAATGTTGAGGTACTATATGGCTTATCTCATTCCCTCTAGTTCCCTTGGCATTCTTCTGGGAATTTTATTGAGCTCTTCATTCCCATCACCTACGGTCCCACCTAAATCTAGGCTAAATTATCAAGATGGAGCAATCAAATTCCATCCCCAATCCTCACCCAACACTAAGACAGAAAAGACCCTAGGTATAGCTGTAAAATTGAATAGAAGAGCCTTGGAAGCCTTCAACAATAACATAAATGATCCCCAACCACATGCACCCTTAACCATAGATAATAAATCAAGCAAAACCAGTATGTCACAAGACTATGATACTTAGGACAAAAACTACAAAAGATGCAATAAAGGACACCAGTTAGAACAAAAGAGCATACCTTTCCCAAGAGATAATGGTCACCAACCAACAAAGCCTGGGATATTTCACGCTCATGAGTAGAACCAACATAGATAAATTTGAACATTTGTATCCCTATATAGGACAAAATAATATCACTTGTGGAAACTAAGATGAATAAATGATCGGTAAGAGCCAACATACCTTGGATCAAAATCACCATTGTGAAGGAATATATGGCACGAGGGAGTGCTAATACTCCCTTGTGGAAATTGAGGATGAAAGGACTTGCATACCTATCCTTATTTAGATCATGTCAAGTGCTTACTATTCCTTCTAGGATCTAATTGAGAATAGTAGGATTATGTAAATTCATGATAGGGGATATAATAATAATGATAAGGGATCCAAAACCAGGACCCCCTTGTTTAGATAAACTATCTCTTCACCATCCGATCTCGTAGCCCATTGTTGGATCGTCAAACATGGAGGATATCGAGTTCATTCAAGACATAAATATTTGCAAATAGTCTTTAAAAGTTCTAAATGGCAAAGATCCTTCTTTTTCCTTCTTGGTTTTAACTTGTCTAAAGATAAGGAAGGAGTCACCAATAATCAAAACCTAGTACTTAATATTGAGAGGCTAAAGAAGAACTGAACCATAGAGTAAAGAATATAGTTTCACCTGATTGTTCATTACTATTCCTAATCCCCAAGAATAGCTTGCTTCCATATGTCCGTCAGTCGCAAAGGGCACTCCCCTCCCTTTTGGTACCCCTGGGTTTCCCTTGGATGCATCATCGAAAAAAAGTTGATAGCACTGAGAGGAATCAAGCCATTGTTGAAATTCGAATTGTTTGAGATATAAACAACAATGTTGACTATTTTGAGGTTTACGGAAATGATAAAATCCATATATGCCTCTCATGTTGAGTGATTATATCATCAATGCTTTGGATTTAGTTCCTTCCTTATGAGGGTGAATGAATATAGATGAAAAAATGACCTTGTCTCTAGCAAGACAAATCTTCCAGCAGATGAATTTTGGCAGGACCATCCAAATTCAGTATAGATTTGGCTTATTATCTAGAGATCTCGAGTAATAATGCTTCCAATAAGAATAAGTTGCTCCAAGTCTGGAAGATGGTTTCCCATACATGTCGAGTATATCTACATTCAAAGAATAAATGCTTGAAATTTTCTTCCCGTTCCACAGAGATAGCACAACGAGATGGCCCTTCAATACTTTGTTTCCATATAATTATAGCTATAAGGAGATGTCAATGAGCCAATTCCCAACAAAAGACAATAATTTTTAGTAGTTTGTCTAAATGCCAAATCTTTTCCCACGTGTTAGACTCAATAGGTAGGACCAATTTAGAAAGCAAGGATTGGTATCCTTCTCGAACTAAGGTGTAATAGTTGTTATGTTTGTTTAAATGAAATACATTGATGCGATGATTATAAAAATGTATTAATTAAAATATTATAAACACTATTATTATAGAAAATATTTTATTTTCTGATGATTAATTGGAATTTTATATAGCCCGTGGGGGGCAGATCAAGTGGTAAATATGAGAAGTTGTAATCGGTTGTAAATGGAAGGTCACGTGTTCGAATCCCCCCAAACTTACATGTGCGCCATAGTCGGGCCTTGTGGATGCACCTAGGGGTATAGTGGTAGCAAGATTGGATCCCTGGGCCCCATGTCAAACGAGTACCAACCCAACTCCAGTTGTTGATTCCCCTAGTAAAAAAAATGAAATTTTATATAATAATAAAAGAAGCTACATTTGCATACCTACAAAGTGAAAAAAAGAAGCATCATTGAAACATAATAATGCATTGTATTCATTTGAAGGCAATAGTGTGTTCCCTACCTATTTACACATTGGTGAGTTTTAATGATTGTTATGCACCACTACAATAAACATCTAAGCACACATCGATGCTAAGAATCGTAATAAAAACATCAATGCTCCTAACTAAAACAGTAATATTGTTCCTTTCTATAATATCATTACATTGTCATTATTATTATTGTTATTGTTACCATTACTAAGCCTTCAAGGTGTGCACAAATATATACACATCGATGCTTAATCATATATATTACATGTCGGTGCTTTAAAAATTGAGAGTAAATAATTTGCATTAGTGCTTTGAAATTATCTAATGCACGTCAACACTTTGGAAGTATATAATACACATCAGTGTATTATATATGTGTGCACTCATGCACATTATTATTTTAAGTGCACCAAAAAAAACTCCATTAGGACCTCCATTGCCGAGAATTTTTTCTTTAAAACCTTTGTTGTTAACGGTGGAGAGTATTTTTATAATTTTCTCCCTTTTTGTAACTCTAAAAATGTCCACTAAGTGGTGTTTTCCTTGTAATGTATTTTTTTTGCATTGGTTTAATATTGTTGTTTGAATTATTTGGTTTTCTTTATTGAACTAATCAAGTAGATCTATAAGGATTTTCACTCAGTTTTGGAAGTTAAATCTATGGTTTTTGTTACTTATAGGGTAGATTGGTGTCTTTGCTTGACTTGTATGCAAGGATCTTGGAGGTAAGACCCCCTCTTGCTCATCCATTCAACATTAGAAGGTGCATCAAGAAGTGTAATTCAAATGTTCCTCGCTTCCCTTCTTTAACGGAACCCTAGTTACTTCTTCCTTGCTTATCTTAGTGAAGTAAACTTGGTTTGTCTTTCACTGGCCAACCAACCATCGTTGGGGATCAAGTAATACAACGATGTGAAAAATCTTGTCAATGGAGTGGCAACTCCATTGAGGAAGAGATTTCCTTGTACTTCAATCCTCTCTTGTGATTGGCTTTAGGGAATTATGCTCTACAATTTTTTGTTTGTAGCCTCTATCGATACGATATGTACAACACCACAACATTATAACCATGTTTTGTGACTTAATTTTATTTTTTTTTTGTATGGACGTACCTATTTCCAACTTTTATGCACCTTGGATGTAGGTATACTAAAATAAACGTGCACCTAACTTGCCTAGGGTGTGATTATTATTGGAAAACCTGTGCCTAACCTATTTTTGTTTGGGTGAAAAAAATAAAAATTAGGGATTCTTCTATGATGTTAGTTGTAAATCTGAAATGTATTTCTTCTATTGTTCATTGATGTCTATTATTAAATATGGAGATTGGGAATTGAGAGAAAGTGAAGAAATTGTTGATTTGTTATTGAATAACTTTTCCTTTTAAGCATTTACTTTTTTTTCCTAGGTAATTATCCCGAGGAAAACCTCACAAGAACTTTCCCTCATTTCAAAAATGGTACTTAGGATAAACGTTATATTCTTTGGGGCACAAGGCCAAGTCAACAATAGGGTTTAAAGCTAATACAACAATATACTTATTATGAGTTCATCATGTCAATTATGGGAATAGAACCTAGGTGGGGAGGATAACACTTCGTCCCACAACCACTCGGGCTAGACTCAATTGACAATTTAAAGCATTTACTCATTAGAGTCAATTTAGGGTCTAAAATGGGACTCATAAGGAAAAGAGCCATTGATGAGTTGGAATTAAAGAACCAATAGAATTTCAAGAAAATAAATCAATGTTAATCATTGAGTTCGCATATTTGTCATAAAAACATAACTTTTTTAATTCATATATTAGCCTTATTTCCTCGTGGTTTTACTCAAATTTCAAGTGAGAGCACTAGTTGGATGTGGAATTCAATTCTGCATCCAACGAGTGCTCTTGGTCAAAATTTGAGTAAATCCAAATTCCACATCCAACTAGTGCCCCTGCTCAAAATTTGAGTAAAAACAAAGGGAGATAAGTTGAAAATACAAAGAAAAAATAGCTTTTTTATTCGTTTCTTCCGAAATTCATAACTCTTATTTTATTATTTTGCTTAGGACACCCATTTTAAACCCCAAAATTACTCTAATGTTGTGCATTTATTTTTTGCAATAAACACATCAAGCACATACTCATAACTCTTATTTTATTATTTTCCTTAGGACACCCATTTTAAACCCCAAAATGACTCTAATGTTGTGCATTTATTTTTTGCAATAAACACATCAAGCACATACATTACACACCTAAGTAAGTGACAACTTCTCGACGTTTGTTAATTCATGATGCCATGCATCTTTGTTAAGCAATGAACTTTCAAATATACCTTGATGAAAGTAACTTATACTTCTCTATTTATGGTAAAACAAACCAAAATTCTCATTATGAGCTCATCATGTCAATTACAAGATTGGAAATTGTGTTGCGAGGATAACACTCCATCCCACAACCACTCAGCTTACACTCAATCGACAATTTTAAGCATTTACTTGCACATTTTGTTTGCAATAAACACATCAAGCACACACATTGCACACCTAAGTAAGTGACAAGTTCTTGATGTTTGTTAATTCATGACACAAACCTTCAAATATACCTTAATGAAAGTAACTTATACTTCTCTATTTTTGGTCTAACTGAACTCCAAGATTAGGTTAGACTTTTTTATTTTGGGTTACTGAGTTCTCTCCTCACTGCATAATTGTGTGTGGAGTAAGTTTATTTTTGTTGCAAAAAATTAACCTTGAGACTCTTGTGGAACTATAAGATATGATTAATTAATTAATTATTTGCACTAAATTTGACAAGTGGGATATATTGGTTTCATATTCTCCTAGGAGTTCCCTTGTCTCTTGAATTTGATATTGGTCGCCCCTCTTATATGCATCTTAAATGTAGCAACTTCTTACAATGAATTATGTCTAGTAGTTTTGGGACTTTCAAACTTCCATCATTTGGATGCATTAACGAACCTATCATAGCTAACATGAATCTCCTAAACTTGACCCTGAAGCCTTAATTTGTTAGGGTGCTACCCAAACCCCCTTAAATAGATAGTTAGGTTGTAATGTATTGAGACCATCTATATTAAACAAGACCCACGAAGTAGATATAGCGTGAAAGCAATTTTTGTAAGAAGAATTACTAGAAGGTTCTACCTACTAGAAAGTTCCTTCACTAAGAAGGCTTACTAGAAGGTTTTTCCTACTAGAAAGTTCCTTCACTGTAAACTATGCAAAGGAGTAGAACTAATGTAATAAGATGTCTTTTGATTGAAGCTATGCTCATTTGGAGGTTTCCACCTTGACGAGGCAAAAGAACATTACTTTAATTAATAAAGGTTATGCTTGTGATATTTAGCTATCCAAAATTGTGTATTTGTATGGTAGTTTTGTCCTCTTCATTCTAAAATATTGCTTTATTCTGATATTTATGTTGTAAATTTCCAGTTACTGATTTGTCTTCTTACTACTTGATTGTGTCTAGGGTAAGTTGATTTTCGTTGCAAAAAAATAACCTTGAGACTCTTGTGGAACTACAAGGTATAATTAATTAATTATTTGTTATGACTTTGACTTGTGTAACATATTGGTTTCATATTCTCCTAGAATATCCAGTATATTTTGAGCTTGATCTTGCTTCCCTTTGATAGGCATTTTAAATGTAGCAACTTTTTACAGTGAAATATGTCTAGTGGTTTTGGGACTACCAACCTTCCATCATTTTGAGGCATTGAAAAACCTATCATAACTAACATGAACCTCCCAAACTTGACGCTACGACCCTTGGTTGGAGAGTTTGAGAGCTTTGTACTTCATAAAAAACCAATCCTCGTACCTTTCCTTAACATCCGAAAGGAATAGGATGAATTTGAAGAAGCATAAGAATCGGAACCGATCGGAAGAGGTAATTGTTAGTAATGTTCAAGCAAACCAAGGTCAAACATAGAGTAAACAAGGACATCATTTGAAACACCCTCTTGTTATTTGTGGGAAATATATTTATGTTCAATTATGTCTTGATCTTAAAGAATACCACAGATTGAGGGTTGTTTTCCTAATTATATGACCTCGCAAGAGTTTGTACCTTTATCACAACCCTCCCCTTTGCATGAACCCATTGCTCCTAAAGTTGAGGTTCAAGTTGCTTCAAATTCTTTGGTTTCCAAACAACTTGGTGACATATCTATTGATATCAATTGGTTGGACAAACCTTTCAAGAAAAGGAACTGAAGAGCCAAAACCAACATTTATGTAGTTTATCTTGAACTTTTTAAATCCTTTAAATGACTTAGGATTAAAAATCTATTGTGCATTAATGGGGATAATGAAATCAAATTATCCTCCATTATGTGAATATGCTCCTACCTCCTCAACCATTATCTCCTAAGATGATCAAAAGTTCTTGGAAGTCGTGACTACTTTTGATAGTACTTGGGATGATCTTCACCTTGGATTTCCTATTCATTCTCTTCCTAGGGTTGGCCACTCTACTTGTGGGACCTTAGACTCCATTTCCATTGGTGATATTGATTCTTTGTTTCCTCCTAGAAGTATGATTCCCCCTTAATGAGGATACCTTAACCCAATTTTCCCTAACAAAGACCATTATTGTTTCCTTGGAAATAGATGTTGTCAACCAATTTAAAGTTGACAATACTAACATGATTTTTATAGCTTATGATGAATCTTACATGATTTTCTATTTGTTTCATGGGTGTCGGACTTTGAATTTGATATTTTGGTACCCTTGGATCATTCTCTTAGCCATGGTTAGCTCGATAAGGTTTATTCGTGAACTAACCTATAGGATTAGGATCTCCCGTTGTCATATTGTTGCATATGAACCTTTGCCACTTGAATTTACTATAGGATCTACCCCATTGGACAATGGTGTTTTGTCCCAAATTTCCCTCTCGTTCTACAACATAGCCTTCATATGATGGGTTTCCCTAGAGTAGCACCTATTCGCCTTTTCGAATTCATTCTAAGTTTTTTCTACTCGATTAGGAACCCTTACAAATTGAGTTTGCATTGTGAACCGCATTCTCCTTTCCTATCTCTTTATGGGCTTACTTTTAAGGGCTTGTACCCATGGTTGTTTGTTGTCGTGCATGGTTTTTAAATGATTTTTTACATATGTCTTATGTGTGAACATAATTTGGGGACCCTACTCAAGGCATGCATGCAGATATTAGAACAAATTCTACACCTTGGGTGCAACTCTAGTGAGGAAGGCACAACTTTTGAAAGGGATAAATCAACCTATCTCATGCAAAATATAACACATTGCAATGCACCTTGGGGCTAGGAGTACTTGGGACATGGAAGAAAAAATTCCATAGTTATAGATGTCCCTTGATGTATGAGGCTAGTATAATATCATATGTATGAAATGCATTATGTGTTTCTTCATGGAAATGAACATTCAAAAGCCTATGGAAGATGCTACGGTCATATAGAAGACAAGGAAACCGCCTACAACCATAATAGAGGGTCACACTTAACGTGCATTTAACCATAATTTGGGGATTAGGCATTTGATTATAATGGAGAGTGAGTAACGATAGGAAAATTGGGTAAATAAAGACTCAGTTTTGACAAGCAAATTGGGCTTTGGTAAAACTCAATGACCATGATAACTGGGTGGAAGGACACATGTGGATGAATATACGTAGATGCTCATGCCAAGTGTGACACCAATGACTACCAAAACCAGACTCATGGGAACTTAACAAATTGGGAAAATCCCCAAATTTAGATCCAATCTTTCCCCCCATTTTTATTTTTTATTTCTTACGATTTTTGGGGTTTTTTTATCGTTCGAAGAATGGAAGATAAGAGAGAGAGAGAGAGAGTATATGCTCATGCCAAGTGTGACACCAATGACTACCAAAACCAAACTCGTGGGAACTTAACAAATTGGCAAGATTGGTATGCAAAGGATATGCACAAATCGAGGGAATAGATTTTGAGGAAACTTTTTCCCCAGTGGCATGAACGGAAGCTATCAAAATTTTCTTGGCTTATGCCTGTGCTGAAGATGTCAAGGTGTAGGTTTTGGAGCGTGATCTTCCTGATTCAAAGATGTTGTTGTTTTCAGTTGTGTTTGTACCCCAGTTTTATATGATGTGCAGGTGGACTATACACTCGTCCCAACAAGGGGGTGTGGGGGGGGATCTCTCCCCCACAGAAGTTCGGGGAGCATCGGGCCCCTGGCAAGGGTTTGGGGGCAATGCCCCCGAGAAAGGGGGTTCAGGGACAAAGCCCCTGAAAGAATTTTTTGGATATCTTGTTGGCCAACAATTTACGGGCCCATGGTATTGGGTGGCCCATAGTATTTTACCATGGTAATTCCCCTTTATAAGGAAGACATTATAATACGGTTGTATAATGTATTGTAGCGTTGTAAATAGCTCTGTGAAAGTGTAAGAGAGACTGAGAAAGAGATAGAAGAGGAAGTTGCAGCGGAGGTGTTGCAGGTTGTATCCCTTCATTTGTTGGATGGTATAACAATAAAAGGACTGGAAATTTCTTCATGGACGTAGCCCAGATTAGGTGAACCACGTATATTAGTGTCTCTCTTGTATTGTGTTTATGCGATTTATATTTGCATCTTGTTTATTGTTATTGATTTGTGTTCCTGTTTTTCTAACACAAGGTATATCAAATGGATGCAAAATTAGCTTTTCTAAATGGAGATCTTGAAGAAGAAGTGTACATTGAACAACTAGATGGTTTTTCACTCTCGTGCAACAAGGATTAGGTCTGCAAGCTAAAGAAAGATCTGTATGGACTCAAACAAGCTCCCAGAGCCTGGTATTAAAGGCTGGACAAATATCTGCAAAACCAAGGTTTCAAAAGAGGGAGTGTAGACAGTAATCTCTACATCAAAATTGAAAACGAAAAAATTGTAGTCGTGGAAGTATATGTTGATGATACCATTTTTGGAAACAATTATGATAGAATGAGTTAGCAATTTGCAAAAGATATGCAAAAGGAGTTTGAAATGTCTATGATAGGAGAACTGTCTTTTTCCTTGGGTTGCAGATTTCATAGTTAAATGATGGCATCTTCATATCCCAATCTAAGTATGTGAAGAAAATGCTAAAAAGATTCAACGTGGAAGATTGCAAGCCAGTTTGTACACCCATGGTTACAGGATGCAAATTGAGTAAAGAAGATGAGGCTAAGGAAGTTGATAAGAGGATTTACAGATCGATGATTGGCAGTTTATTATATGTAACTGCTTCTAGACCAGACATCATGTAAGTGGTTGGACTTGTCGCAAGGTTACAGGAAACACCCAAGGAAACGCATGTTCAAGAAGTCAAAAGAATTTTCAGGTATTTGAAAGGGACTATGTATCTTGGTCTATGGTACCCACGAAGCAAAAATCTTGACTTAGTTGCATACACTGATGTAGACTGGGCTAGAAGTATTGATGATAGGAGAAGTACTAGTGGTGCTGCATTTTTCTTAGGGAATTGTCTTGTGTCATGGATCAACAAAAAAAACCATCTATGGCATTATCTACAACAGAAGCTGAATACATTGATGCAGTTGCTTGTTGTTCACAAGTGTTATGGATGAAACAAACTTTAAAGGATCTTCAAGTAGATATAGATCACCCAATACAAATACTTTGCGACAACACAAGTGCGGTCAATATCTCCAAGAATCCTGTTATGAACTGCAATACTAAGCACATCCCCATTAAGTATCATTTTTTGAGAGAGCAAGTCACTGATAATGTGGTCAAACTAGAATATGTTGATACTAAGGAACAAATTGCGGGCATATTTACAAAACCCCTTCCACGAAGTACATTTGAATATCTCAGAGAAAAATTGGGTTTGGTTCTCAATCCTCAACACAATGAGAACCTAAACAAATAAGCATAAATCCAGAAGGGATTGGAACTACGCAGTGGGTAAGTAAGGATGACAGCATGATCACTGCGCAAGGAATGATGAGGTATTGTGACAAGAATAGGAGATCAAGGTGAAGGAGCAATGTAACATCTTTATCAAAAAATCAATCAAAGATAATTATGAAAGGATATCAGTACATAAGTTGTGCAAGTAACATAGCATAAAGACAGAGGGACTTATCCATGGATACAGTCGTGATGGACGCCAGTGCAAAACATACAAAAGAACTCATATTGCGCAAAAGAATGGCACCTCTTTTCTATTGATGTCAAAAAGGGAGAAATGCATGCAGCTGAGGCATGAAATACACATCAGAATCTTACATGTAGAGGCCGAGACATGGAGCGATGCATGAAGTCAGCAAGACAACACGAAACGGGGAGAACTACAGATAATAAATAAAAGAGCATGAATCCTTAACAGGCGTGAAAGAGTGTGAAGAATATCACTTGGAGAATTGAAAGCGAATCATAAAAGGAACAACATGAAGCTACAACAGGCGTGAAAGAGCGTGAAGAAGATCACTTGAATAAATGGCATATGGTCTGCCCAGAAGTAACAGGAAGCAACATGGTTCACGCAGAGATAGTAGAAGTGTTAACAACACAAAACACAGTAGCCAAAATCTCAAAGAACTCAGGGGGAGCAATGTGATCCAGTACAAATGAAGCATACAGTTCAAAGAAGATCAAGTACAACTTCATAAGGTGTTGACATCAATGACAAAGGGGGGAGATTGTTGAGCATTGGTTTTCATTCATGTCAACTAAAGATGATGTCAAGTGTTTGACTGCCAATTAATGTCAAAGAGAATGTCAACTGATTCAATCTGAGTTATTGATATCAACTAGTGTCAAAGTGGATACAATATTCCTGCAGAAGTATGAAGAGGTATATGGAAGCCACTTTGAAGTAGTATATGCGCAAGATGTAGAAGAACATGAATGCCAAAATGGTGAAGGTGATAGATATGAATGCAACTTTGGAGTATATCTAGAAATGCATCCAATCTGAAGTTGTGTGTCCAAGGATACATCATGCATGACAAGTTTGAAGAAATACATAAGAATATATATCATGAAAATCAAGTTCAAGAAAGGACCACAAGTAATGTATCCTACCGCATGTGGTTCTTATGCATAAATCAATTCCACCAAGCCATACTCTCTCTTGATAGCAATCAAAAGAGTTGGTTGGAAAATGGTACATGTGCACAAGCAGCCAAGGAATTGGTTGAGCAAATGGTACAAGTGCGCAAGTTTGTTGAATGAAGTCTTTGGAATGCACAAGCAAGCCTGAGCATTGCTTAGTTAATGGTTGGAAGTGTGCAAGCAGTTAATGGTTGGAAAATCCTGAAGGCGCGCTAGCATAGCCAATCAGAAATTGCTTTCAGTTAGTGGAACGCACACAATTTCCTAGAAGGCCAAAGTGGTTGAATAACATCTATGAGCAAATTCCACACCCGAAGGTACAACAGGTGCATAAGTCCCACAAAGGATGACAAGGAAAAGGTCAAAGACCCACTTGGAAGAAGTTGGAGTATGCACAGATTCCGCAAAGTATCAATACACCAAGGGTGAATTACCCACAAGGGATGGTACAACACAAGTCATGGACACATCAAGATGAAGTATAAGATTGCGCACATACCTTAAGGAAATGTTACATCAAGAGCGCAATGGTACACCGGCAAGGTGTAAAGTCCCACTAAGTTGTGGACCTTGAGTGCGGAAGACACATATTAGATGACACATCAACATCGCAGAAGATGACATGCGGCATATGCATAATCCGTGAAGTGTGGAAGAAGGGATGCCACAACCAACTTGTGAACATACAATCTGTGCAGGACATGTATAAATTGAGATGCAAGTTGGAGATTTGAAGTAAGCTTGATGGCGAGAGCATAAGAGCTTCAAGTGTAAGTTTCAGTTTGATTTTCGGGGCATCAAGGGACTCGTGGACAGAACAGATGATCTAGCGAAAAGCTGAATGTGCACAGTATGCGCAAGTGCTTGATGTTTTGAAGAACAATAATACGATCAGCACATCGATATTCATAGATGTTGTAGAGATAGAAGCGCAGAGATAGAACCGAATTTTATCAGACAATGCGCAGATGTCTAACTGATGCATATGAGTAGAAGTGAAGGTGTGCAAAGTTGAGAACTCCATCGGATGCACAACGGTATAACATAAACATAATCTGATAAGTGCATCATGATGCAGATGATATGAGACAAGTGCGTTAAACATAATGGACGAATCATTTGATGCACAGGACATCATATATTATCTGAGAGACTCCAACACTTAATCGGAACAGACACATCAAAAAGTGTGCAGTCCATCTGTTACTAGTGCTTTATTTTAGAACAACAAAATATCAATTGAAAGCACAGTACCAGTTGATCATAGCAGTCACATAGAGTAGAACATTGAGCTAACATAGACGCAGGCTGCAGTATCAATGAGCACACAGTACATGAAGTAAGTCATCAGCAGAAGTGTGATTTGAGAGGAATGAGATGTCAAGTGATGTATGCAGTGCAGTGACCGAGTATAGACTGCATATGAAGACGATGCACAACAGAATCATCAGCAGAAGACCAGAAGAGTGCGTAGAATTGAAGTTCAGTACGATAGCAACACATATTGGACATCAGGACGATCGAACGGGGCAAGGAGATAGGGAGTTGAAGCTTCCTTTAGGTTGGTTCCTGTAAAACAAAGAAGACAAGGGGTCGGTGCCTCCTTCTAGTTGGTTTTGGAGAAAACATAGGGAGTGGAATCTTTTTTCAGGTCGGTGTCTGTAAAACCAGGGGGTTGGTGCCTCCTTCCAGTTGGTGCTGGTAAACATAGGAAGTTGGTGCTTCCTTGAATGTATTCTTTCTCATTATAAAGAAGCATTCCGTGGTTTTTCTCCCGTTTGGGTTTCCACGTAAAAATCATGTGCATTATGTGTTGTTTATGTTGTGCATATATGTGGATGTTTATTTTCTGATGCATAACTGAAGATAAATATTAAGTAAAGGCTAATATGTTAAAGAAGGTAAAAACTGCTAATAATTGCGCTAATACTGATTCACCCCCCTTTTAGTATTAAATCGATTCCAACAAGGATTTGCCATCTCTGTAAATCTAAGAGCGTTGAGGATGAAAGTCACTTTCTCTTAGTGTGCCCTGCCTACAACCACATTAGATTGGAGTTTCACAATCTCTATTATAGTAATAACCTCGCTAATCTTTTAACCTCCCAAAACTACAGTGACCTCAGTTCATTTCTTTCTAAGTTGTTTGAGCATAGAAATAATGTCACATCAAATCAAATAATTTCTTAAAGTCCTATAAACCAAAGTTGGTCTCAACGGAAGTTAACCATCATTATCATCAAAATATCAAAAAAGACATTTTTTTATTAAAAATAAAAGTAAAATATTACAAACAAGCCATATTAAAAATAAATATTTTTATTAAATATTATCTAAAAACAATTAAAAACAAACAAACAAACGAAACAAACTTTATATAACAAAAACAAACTTAAACTTGGTATTACACAAAACACGACAAATAAAGGGGTGTGAAGGTTCAAATAATTGTCCTTACATATCCATTACACTTGAAAGTTCAAATGTTAAAAATATAGTTAACGTAACCCTACTCCATCAATTCACGTATTAAATACTATTCTCTAAATACCTCATTTCCCGATACTTGAGACTTCGTGAATCGAGCAACATCTAATACAACATTTCACAAACGCATCATGGATTTCTTTTATACATTGGGTTTAATATGTATATGTGACATATTGCAATGGTTTTGCACCTATTAGTCCCTCCATACTAGCTAAATTTTCAATCTTTTCTATAGTTAAACTTTTGTAAAAGTGCCTCGAAAACTGGAGCGAGGGTTTTGGATGGCCGTGTGTCCTCCGAAGTACAAGCTTTCGATTGAAACGAAAGAATGGATTGCAAAGAAGAGTAATGAGTGCATGGCATGTTGGAGGAATTGTGCATGCACTGGAAGAATGGGATCATCATGAATGCGATGATGTCATTAACAGCACCAGCATTACTCGAGTGTGGGAACTCAGAAGTTGCAATCAAACATGGCTTTCTTCATTTCAATTCCATCAAAGGCAACTAATAAAAGCTTAATTGATGCAGATAGTGAGGTTTCAGACAAGGTGGATTTTAAAGTGATGGAAATACATAGTATTTTTATTGAAGTGCATGTGTTGTGGGTTTGTTGTCTATTTGAAATAAATAAGAGTAAGGTAAAAGTGTCATTTAGATGAGTGAGTTGTGTTTCATGATATGTTTAAAAGACATGCAACTTTGTAACTTGGTGTGTAATATTCTTACTATAATAATAACATATTCATTATAATTAATTTGTAATTGTTTTTGTTTTTTTTCAATTTTAATATTTCACATGGTATCAGCTCCACCATTAATTATTGGAATGGGTGGTTCTTAAAACTTGTATTAAGCATTTGGCTGGAGTAGAAAATAAATAAGTTTGATGTTCATATGGTCATGGCACATATAACATGTTTATGGAGGTTTTTTTTTTTTTTCACAGAAAAATATAACTTACTATTAATATACGAAATAGTAAATAGCACCAGCTGTCAGAAACATACATGTCTGCTCACAAATCCAGTAAAATGGACTTGTCAGACATAGACAGATGAGTCACCCATAATAACAGTATAGTCCAGAAATAGCACCATATGTCCACAATAATAGTCAAGGATCCCTCCGGGTGGAGAAACGGATCCCGAGATCACAATATAAAACAATAAGTCCATAATCAAGTACTAATCAAAAATGACTACAGCAACAGCTGTCAGAGGCCCAGAGTGTCAAATATAAAGTATAACATAATATATAAGCCAAAAAGTAACCAAAAGAGCTGTCATATTTGCCGCAAAAAAGTAGTGTGAGCATAGATGTCCAACCAGTAATTGGATCCAGGCTCTATGATGTATCTGCACATATAGCTAACCGGAAAGTAAGATAGATATCCGCAAAAAATAGAGCATAATGAAGAAAAATAAATAAACAGTCAGACATAAGAAACATCATAACAATCAAGGCCAGTGTAGATGATAGGAACCCTGTGAAGTAAGAGAATCGGCCTGCCATTCTTGCCACATGATGACCCCCGCCTGAGAAAGAAGAGCACGTTTAGAAAGCATATCGGCTTCCATATTGGCCTCCCGATAGACATGCTGAAAGTGGAGATGATCAAAATCCCGGATGAGGTTTTTGGTCGCATCCATCCAGTGTTTGAGTAGTAGGACATTGAGTGATGACTTGCCACATGCCCAAGAGATAATAGATAGAGAATCACCAAAGATAACCAGTGATGTTTATGGAGGTTATAAGTGATTGTTTTCATATAATTTTAATGATAAAGAGTGATTTGTAATTGTAATTGCGCCAGCAATATCATTAAAATTATAATTTGGAATTGAAATGAAGAAAGCCATGTTTGATTGCAACTTCCAAGTTCCCACACTCGAGTAATGTTGGCGTTGTCAATGACATCATCACATTCATGATGATCCCATTCTTCCAGTGCATGCACAATTCCTCCAACATGCCATGCACTCATTACTCTTCTGAGCAATCCGTTCTTTCGTTTCAATCGAAAGCTTGTACTTCGGAGGACACGCGGCCATCCAAAACCCCGCTCCAGTTTTCGAGGCACTTTTACAAAAGGTTAACTATAAAAAAGATTGAAAATTTAGCTAGTACGGAGGGACTAATAAAATTTGAAGTTTTGTAGCTTTTGATTTCTACATATTATAAAATCTAGGTTTATTTGTTTTAAATTTTATAGCTTTTCATTTTATATTTTATAATACTTAAATTAAAATATAATATGTAGCATTTTGATTTGTAGATATGTTATATATACAAAATAAAATCTATTTTAAATATATAATTATTAAATAATTAGGTAAAAAAATTATTGATGACAACAATTTATATATAATTTTTTCAAACTTAAAAAATTATTAAATGTTTTTATTTTATTTTAAATTAAACATAGTATATATTTATGTTATACATCACATTAATAATGAATTGTAGAATACATACAATATTCAAATTTTTTTTCTATTATAATTTTTTTTACATTTCATATATATATATATTCACTAAGAAAAAGCTATACTTGATATTCATGTTAGAATCAAATTATACATTGAACTATATCTAGATACACTTTAACCCTTATTACAGGGAAGCCAAACTGTAAATCCCTATTACAAAGTAACCAAACTGTGTTGTGTGGAAAGAACACCATTACAAAACCTGCTCAAAAGAGAAAAAATGCAGAAGGAGCCCTATAAGACCAAAACTAGCCTTTGAAACCCTTCCCTTGACGACCGAACAATAACAACGACACTCCATGCTGATAATAGGGAGTCGCCGCCTCTGCAAAAACCACGACAACGAAAGTCAGCATCGCTGCCACAACTCCCAACAGAAGACGTAGACCCCACTGCTAGAGCCACACCACAGAACTCGCCACCGTCGTTAGTGCCCTCTCCAAGAGCCCCATTGTCACCGACGGTGCCCTCTCCAAGAACCCCACTGTCGTTGCCTTCGAGGATGGGAGAAGCCAGCCACCATCACTGGATTACACCGTTGGAAACCTCGCATCCAGAGTCACGCCACAAACCCCATCACCTCCATCTATCCCAACATCTCCATAGGAGCCCCGCCATCGCTGCCAGAAGAGGGGAGGAACCAGATGCTGGTACTAGAAGCAGCTGCCAATATAATCTACCGATGTAAGGAGCCCGCCACAGGAGCCGCAGGAGTCTAGATGAGCAGGGAATATGGAAGCGGAAGGATGGTGTGGCGACTAGGGTAGGAACCCTAACCACCTGTAAGTATTATGTATCGATTCTCAAAACGCCTTTGTGTTTAGCCTCACCCTGGGTTGTGATACTTATGTCGGTCCTGAAACGAGCACACACACACACACACACACACATATAATCATAGAATCATATATCTACTTTTTAAAAATAATTTTAATATTTTTCTCAACTATGTTATTTTAATTGCATTATGTGGTAAGAATCGATTTAAATAAAATTGTGGCCCGCACGGGTGTGGCTCATTGGCGGTTCAGTTGTTATGAAGTCACAGTTGTAAATGGAGGTCACGAGTTCAAATCACACCCAGCTTTACCCGTGTCCCATGCTTGCGAGGTGTGTGGGGCACCTGGGGGTATAGTGGTAACGAGATTGGATCCCTGGACCCCGTGTCACGCGAGTACCAACCCAGTCTCTAGTGGTCGATTCCCCTAGTTACAAAAAAATTTAAATAAAATTGTAATTGAAATAATTTTGTTTATTTTATTTTGAATTATAAAGTAATCATTGAAAATATTTTTTTGTCGATTATTGTCAATATTTTTTTATTATCAATTACACAATATTGTAAATAGAAGTGGGTTTTCCCCCATTAAGAGCATCGCTATGACGAGGTGCTTGATGTACAAGTACAAGATAAATGTCATGGGAGACCAGAGACTCCCTAAAATTGATTTTAAGTCCAGTCAAGACCACCTGCGTCTAAAGAGGGGTTGGCATAAAGATAACATGGCTTGGTTAAACCATTGGGGGATAGACGAAAGTGAAACTTTGCAAGATATCAATCATATTAAAAGTACTATTACAATTGAGTTCAAAGAGGAAATGTGGGTCATGAGGATTTAGAGGGTAAATGGAAGTTAAGATACTATAAAGAGGTTATTAACCCTAATCTAGAAGACCAAAAGTATCTCTCTATTCTAACTAGCTCAAAGAAGAAAACTAACATAGCCAAAATAAGAACGAACTCTCATGAGCTTTGAAGTGAAATAGGGCGCTGAACAATTCCAAAAACACCGTGGAAGGAAAGGATTTGCGATCTCTGCGAGTCTAAGAGCGCTGAGGATGAAATTCACTTCCTTTCAGAGTGCCCTACGTACATCCACATTAGATCGTAGTTCCAAAATCTTTATCATAATTCTAACCTCTCTAATCTCATAACTAGTCAAAACTACAGTGACCTTGGTACACTTCTCTCTAAGATTTTTGAGCAAAGGAATAATTTGTTACAGCAAACCAAGTAATTTCTTAAGGTCCAATAAACCGAAGTTGATCTCAGTGGACATTAACCATCATCATCATAAAAATATCAATTGTTTTCATGTAACTATTACAAATATATTTTCAATAATTCTATATATTTCTTTGTGTATTTTTATTACATAATCCAACATTTTTTGAACGTTTTCTTGTGTTTAATTATCCAACTATTTCTTTAATTCTTTTGGGCATATACCCCATGGTATATGAATCCAATTTACACTTGATACATAAAGATTAATGTACAATTTGTAATTAAAAAAAACAATTATAAAACCAAGAAAGTAAACATGTATAAAATTTTAACATCCTCTATCTCCTATATTTTATAATTCATTTCTAACATGAAAATATATAAAACAAACAAGCTAAAAAATATATATACTCCTTTCCAATTGAGAACAAGATTCATTAGACAATGCTTGGAGAACAAGATTCATTAGACAATGCTTATCTATTAATTTTCACAATTCAACTAAAAAACTAGTTATTATTTTTTACCAACCATTCCTTTTGAGATAGATATGAAGTAGCCTTGATGCTTATTCCACTTGTTTGTGTTGTTTTGTTTAATATAAAGTTTACATTTGTTTTTTAGATGGAACTTCTTGTTGTTGTTTTTATGTTTTTTTAAGTTATATATATATATAAAGTAATTTTTGTAAAAAAAATTAGTTTTTAATAAAAATTAGTTTTTTAAGGTGATTTAAAAAAATGTTTTTTTCCTTGGGACATGTATGGTTTTAAAATTTCTGCAATTGTAACTCAACAGAAGAAATAATAGAAGAAAGGGGAGCCATTGATAGCACCTAATTTCGATTTGGAGCTTATTTTTGGCATTTTCGTTGCAATTGTGCTGGTTGTGAAGACCATGGTTTCGAACATGATGTATTTTTAACTCCGAATAAAAATGAGGGTGATTTTGGACGACCACGTTTTTTATTCGATGGTTGATTTATGGATTTGATTCCATTTTCGTCGAGCGAGGTTTCCAAAGAGTTGTAATTTTAGCCCTGAACAAAAAAGAGCTGAGCTACCGGTAGCACCACTTTTCGATTTAGGGGGTAAAAATAGCTACTAAATACAACTTATTAAAAATGATAACTATTTAGAGTTCTCGGCAGGTTGTATAATGTGTGCCTCTGGAATTCTTATTTACTCAAGCTTGATGAATGGTCAAATTCAACTAATTTGCTCCAAGTAAGGTTGACTCACCTTCCCACAGGAAAATCTTTCTCTATATTCAATGTTTACATGCCTTCAAAATATTAGGAAAATATTTTGTGTTGGAATTCTTCACTTAATCTACAAGAAGGAAATCATGATACCCCTTTCATAATAGCAGGAGACTTCAACACGTCCCTGCATGCCTCAGAGAAGAGATGAGGCAGTATTGTTAGAGACCACTCTAGAGAGCATATGGAGGACCTCATCATAGGCTTGGATCTAATGAACATAAATCCCATGTTTGGTAGATACACATGGACAAGCAAAAGATTGGGACCAAGTCACATAACCACCATATTAGACAGGTTCCTTTAGCAACAGTATTTCGGAAGACCCAATCCCGCCCCTTTCCCACATTCTCCCTTGGGCGGGCTTAGACCATCGTTCTATTTCTTTGGAGTTGAAAAATTGGGACTATCTTGGTCCCACTCCCTTCAGGTTTAACCCCCAATAGGCTCGGGTTACGACCTTCTTGGAGCAAGTTTCCAGTGTTTGATCCCCCTGGATCTAAGGCTCTCCAGTCTTTATATGGGAACAAAAACTAAAAAGAACCAAAAGGGCACTAAGGGAATGAGTGAAATAGAATGAGGAAAAAGATGAGAATGCAGCTCAAGATCTGGCAAGAAAAATGGAGGAGATCTACCATTATGTGGAAACAAATCCGATAACCCCCTTCATCTTGGTTGAAGAGCAAAACATCTTCATAGAATATCAAAAAAAGAGGAAGAAATATGGAGTCTAAAATCAATAAGTCTCTGGCTCGAGTCGAGAGACCGAAATGAAAAATTCTTCCATTAGCAAGCCAAGGCAAGACTTTGGAGAAACAAAATTTCAGAGATCCAATCGGAAGATGGGACGAAAATATCTAGACAAACCCAAATAAAATCAACAGCTAAGGATTACACTAGTAGAAAAGATAATTACTTTGAGAACCTATATATTGAAGAGGAGTGGGTCGGTATATATGCCCAAGAGTCCATGCTCAACAATATTCCAAAGCTAATCATCCTGGAGGACAACAAGGAGCTAATGCAGCCTATTAAGAAAGAAGAAATCCTAAGGGTCCAAAGATAAATGAACTCGAACAAGGCTCCGGGACCAAATGGCTTCCCAACGCAAGTCTATATTATTTGCTAGCACATCATCAAAAGAGATATGGTTAGGATGATTCAATATGTTCAAAAATCTGCAAGAATGAGGGGAAGTGCAAATTCTTCCTTCCTCACATAATTCCCATCCTTCGCTAGATTCTGACCAATCTCGTTATGTAATGTTTCCTACAAGATCATATCCAAAATTATAGCAAATAGAATCAACCCTTTGCTGCCAAAATTAATATCAGCCAATCAAGGGGGATTTGTGGCACAAAGACAAATGATGGACAATATTTTGCTAGTCCGGGAGGCTATTCATTCTAGCAAGGAAAGGGTAGAAAAGGGGATGTTTATAAAACTAGATACGACCAATGCCTTTAATAGAGTCAGGCATAGCTTCCTTTTCGCAATGTTGGATAGATTAGGATTTGGAGCTGATTTTTTGGCCTGGATCTCCTCATGTATAAGTGACCCATCGATTTATCCATTGATCATTGGCAGGCCAACAGATTTTTTCAGGATTTCAAGGGGTCCGATACAAAGTTTCCCTCTCTCCCCCTTATTATTGATGGTTGAAGCACTAAGCAAGTAACTACAAAAAGCAATAAGAGGGAAATCTATTCTAGGAATAAGAATTGCGCAAGGAGTCAAAAGATTAATCCAGTCCCAGTTTGTAGATGATATGCTACTCTTAGGGGGGCTTCCACAATAATTTCTAGAAGATTCAAAGAAATCTTACAGAATTTTACGGGAGCATTTGGGGGCAAGATCCATAGTAAAAAAACCCACATTTATGTCTAAAATGTAAGTAACAAAATTGCAGTAGCCATAGCGACATCCTTCAGTTCCCGCTGATGGAATATTAATGGTCCTTTAGATATTTGGGGATCCCCATATGCCTCAAATCCATTCCAAGAACTGAATGGACTCGCATTTAGATAAAATCAAACTGAAACTGACCCAATGGGGCACTATGTGCCTTAACATAGTAGGTCGGGTCATCCTTATAAAGGCTATTCTATCAACTCTGTCAATTTTTCATTTTTCTACACTGCTAGCGCCAACTTATGAAAAGGATACCATAGCCTGAGATCTTTGAAAATTCCTCTGGATGGGGAGGAAAGCAACCACTAAAAGAATGCACTTGGTAAGTTGGAGGGTGGTGAGGGAACCAAAGTCGCATGGGGGGCTGGGTGTTCTTGACCCAACCATTTCCAATTTAGCTCTCGGAGCAAAAATCCTCTGGAGACTAATGACTAGAAAGTAGGAATGGTGGAAGAAAGCTATGATTCAAAATTACATGAGTGGAGACAGACTTAGATGTCTGGATATAACTCCCTCGAGATTGAATGGTTCTTCCATTTGGAAACTAATGAAAGAGTCCCTTCCCTTGTTTTGAAGCAAGGGGACTTGGATCCTAGGAAATGTGAAAAATATCTCTATTTAGAAGGATGGCATAATTGGGAATCCCCCTTGCTCCAAGATCAAATATTATCCCCCTTATGACTTGGTACAGGGATCAGGGAATAGAAACTTTATTTAACATATCAAAAT
This sequence comes from Larix kaempferi, assembly GCA_027924585.1. Lineage (NCBI taxonomy): Eukaryota > Viridiplantae > Streptophyta > Pinopsida > Pinales > Pinaceae > Larix > Larix kaempferi. The sequence continues at coordinate 371,185 of BSBM01000605.1, forward strand.
GGCAACCAGGCGGAAAGTTGGAGAGCTGTCAGCTAACAAGACTACTTGATCATTTGCAGGAAACGTTCCAAGATCTCTGCTTCAGGCTCAAAGGGTGCATTCCTATATGAAGATCAAGCAGGGACTCTCGTGATGGGAAAAAGGTGAGTACTTAGTCAAGGAGGGATATGCCTCCGTTTTGGTCCAAGCAAATCTTCCTCCCATAGCAAGCACGCGGAAAAAGGTATGGAATTCTGATGGTCTTCCTAAAATAAATATGTTTTGTTGGATCTTAACGCATGGCAAGATATCAATGGGAGAGCATCTACAAAAGAGAGGATCCAGAGGCCCATTCAAGTGTCAGTTGTGTTGAAGTTTGGAAGAAACCAGTTCACGTCTCATCTTAGAGTGCCCATTCTCCAAAGAGGTTTGGAGGACAATGCCGAGAAACCTATTCCACAAAATCAAGTGGCCAAATTCCCTAGACAAACTTTTTAGCAGATGGCAAGTGAGTTATGGAGGGAACTTAGACAACAAGAAAAACATTAGAGATGCTTTTATGGCCTTGCCGAAATTCACCTCATGTAAAATCTGGCTTGCTAGGAATCGATCCATATTCTCATAAGAATATGCCACCCCTATGTTGGTGGCATCCAAGATTAAGGGCTTGTTGGTGGAACAATTCAAGAGAAGAAAATTACTCTAATCCAACAACAATTAAACAAGGTAGAATCCAACTGGTTTTAATGGATAAACATAACTCAACATCCTTCTTCTACAAATATTCCTAGAGCCAGGATTTCCATCTTAGCCATATCAACTTGGTAGCTTCATATATCGACCCATGAATTTGAAAAATGGAAAAAGTATTAGACTTACAATATTTTAAGTTTTGATGGAACCTCGAAAGGGAACCCCGAGGTGGCAGGTGCAGGTAGGGTGATTCTCTCCCCAAGAGGAAATATCAGAGTTCAGTATTCATGGAGCATTGGTAATGGAACAAATAATCAAGCAGAATCCTATGCTCTCCTCCAAGGTCTTCACTTAGCTAGACAACAAGGGATAACATCTCTCACGATCCTGAGAGATTCAAAAATAATTATAAACCATATGAGAATGAGGACTTTGTTAAAGGATATGAAATTGAGAGCCATTTTCCTGAGGATTCATCAGGAGGTTCTTGCTTATCGCTATACCTCTCCCTTCCACATCCTCATATCTAATAACTCAATTGTGGATATGCAAGCCAATTTTACCACCAAAGACTTGGTAGAAATTCTCAGAATCAATGGGAAAGCCTCTTCACAATCCATCCCTTGATTATATTTATGGATTTAAGATCTATGAATGTTGAGAAACCCAAAGGCGTTCACAACATGGAACCTACACAAGAGAATAGATTGAAAACCTTCACCAAAGAACACAATAATTTTAATCCCATGTGCAAATTCAGTGGCATCATGAAATTTGGGGGCTTCCTCTCTCCTCCCATTTCTCATCATGTTATGTCACCTATCTGCACAAGAATTGAGTGAGACTTGGATAATATATGTCCCTCCTCTTGTACTCCCCTCGTGCCCGAATCTAGGGAGATTGTATGCTTTCATTGAAAATTGAAGGCTCTGTAGGATTTGGCTTCAATCAAACAAGGTACAGAGTGTACCTTCTCTCCACATCACTGGCCAGGAATGTGCAAGTTAACTTGGCCATTAATGGAAAAGACCGAGGAATCAATATGTATGATGGATATGGAAATCACCATGCACGAGTATGAGAATAGGTGAAAGGAAATGTGAAGGGGATCACAAGAACAAAGAGCTAAGAAGGAAAACTGGGTGGATTCAGTGCAGGTCATAAATTTTTCAAACTTGCTTCCCCCTCCCCAGTTTGGAAAGTGTCATGGAGAAGAGAACCAGAGGGAACGCCTATTAGAGTAGAGAAATGCAGGAAGAAAAGAATTTAGAGCTTGAAAACACTGTTCAGTCCCTCCAAATCCAAGTCCAAGGCTTGTTTGTCCAAGTACTTAATCCCCTGGATATCTTAGTAGAACAAAAGCATGGGTAGCAACGGTTGCAAGAAAAATGTTATGCTCTCTGGTATGAAGTAGAGGAGTTGCGTAATAGGCCTTCCCCTTGGTTGACTATACAAGAGAACTTTGATCACTTGGTGGAAGAGTTGTCCCCTAGTCCTAACACAAAGTTATCCTAGACGTCAATCAGCCACCACCTAATGCAGCAGATGAATCTCTAGCAATGGTAGAAGATGAACCTCCAGCAACGGCAGAAGATGAAACTTACGAGTAGGCAAAGGTAAAAAAAGACAGGAAAGTCCAGTCCATGTAATATTTTTAATGAATTGTTTTTGCATTTTGGTTATAAGAGCCTTCTATAAACTATATTCCAAAGTCAATTGGGAAAGAATGTATAAACTTAAGCCTAATTTTGAATTCCATAATAGTTCAGGTATTTTGCAGACCATCAGTGGCAAGTATTGATCTGAATTATGATCCTTTGATATTTTTTGTACATTCTGTAAGTTTCTTGTAACCCTTTTAACAAAATACTTTACCAGTTCCATTGAAAAAAAAAAATTCTTACAGTTGCTCAAGTATGTTAAGTATATCAGAGATGATAAGGTCAAAATTTAGCGTTTTCTAAGTGGATTACCTTAGTCACACAAGGACATGATAAAGTTTGATGAACCCCAAACTATGGATGAAACCATAAGGAAGACCAAGTATTGTTATGATCAAAACAAAAGTGGGCAAGAATTCCATAAGTCAGGGAAGGACAAGAAAAATGAGAAGTTTGACCAAAGAAAGAGGGGATTCAAGCCTACGCATTTCATAAATTAGCAAAGGCAACCAACTCAAGGTGTGACTAAGCTATTTAGGATGATGGGAGACAAGACAAGGGAGCCACTTCAATGTTGGGGATGTAGAGAGGACCATTTTATTATAATAAATTGTCCACATAGAAATGGGAGTGCCAAGCATGTTCACAACATCCGAGAGGTTGAAACTATGGGTGAGGTGGCAAGGACCACCCCTAAAATCTATGTTGCACTGGAGGAGTGGCAAGTAGACCATCAATCAATTGTGGTGGAGGTTGAAGGTAATATTGTTGAGCAATATATTTTTATTTTTATGGATCAAATCATAGTCATATCACTCATAGAGTTGTTGAGGTTTGTGCTTTTAATAAAACAAAGCATAGTAAATCATGGTTGGTTAATTAGCCATTGGAACCAAGAGGAAAGTTAGTGAAATGGTGGAGAAATGCCCATTAGAAATGGATGGAATCTTCAAAAGAAAAAATATGAATATTTTCCCACTTGGTTCTTGTGTTGTTCTCATTGGAATGAATTGGTTGGAAACACATAAAATTAAACTTGATTGCTACAATAAGACCTTCAAATGCATTGGTGAAGAAGGAAACCCAAGGATAGTAAAATAAATTCCAAAGGTGGTTTCTATTAGACAGGTTTTAGCATTGCACCTGAAGAAGTTCTTTAGAGAGGGTTGTTATTGTATACAACCCATGTATTGGGTATAACAAAAAATGAAGTTTCCAAGTTGGAGGACTACCGAGTCTTGCAAGAATTCAAGAATGTGTTTCCTGATAAAGTGCTAAGAATTCCTCCAAAGAGGGATATTGATTTGACAATTGATCTTGTGCCAGGAGCTCCACTAGTGTCTAAGACACCTTATGGAATGAGTATACCAGAATTACTAGAGCTGAAAACGCAGTTGCAATAGTTGTTGGAAAAGAAATACATACGGCCAAGTGTGTATCCATGGGGAGCACCTATGCTATTTGTCAAAAAGAAAGATGGAACACTCAGTTTATGTATTGATTATAGATAGTTGACAAAAGTTACAGTAAATAATAAGTACAATTTACCTCAGATTGATGATCTCTTTGATAAAATGACGGGGGAAAAGGTATTTTCAAATATTGATTTGAGGTCCAGTTACCATCAAGTCAAAATCAAGCAAAAAGGAATCCAAAAGATAGGATTTAGAACAAAGTATGGACACTATGAGTTCATGGTGATGCCATTTGGTTTCACTAATGCACCAACTACATTCATGTGTCTTGTGAACAATGTTTTCAACAAGTATTTGGACAAGTTTGTTCTTGTTTTTTTAGATAACATTCTTACTTATTCCAAAAATGAAGAGGTGCATGAAGAACATTTGAGAATGACTTTGCAAGTGTTAAGAGAGCATAAGTTATATGCAAAGCTAAGAAAATGCGATTTCTATCAAAGCCAATTTATTATTTGGGTCACGTTATTTTAAAGGAAGGAATATCGGTGGACCCAAAGAAGATTGAGGTCATTATGAATTAACCAACTTCGAACAATGTGACAAATGTGAGATCCTTTATGGGTATTGTTGATTATTACAAAAGGTTTACTGAAGGATTCTCCAAGGTTGGACACCCCATCACTTATTTTGAAGAGAAGGGACATGCTTCAAATACCCCATTACTTATGTGATGGTTTTTCCATCACATACATGCACAGCATGTCTTCAATCAACCATCCAAACGGGATACTTTCTACACTTTGTAGAGTTTGCATATAAAAATGGGCAACAAGATTGTTGATAATCAGTCCATTTGAAGCTTTCTATGGTAGAAGGTGTAGGTTGGGATAATCCAGTGAACAAAATTGTGCTTGGGCCATAAATGATTAAGTAAATGGAACAAGAGGTTGCAATGATTAGGCAAAATTTAAAGGCATCCCAAGATAGATAGAAAAGCTATACATATAATAATCAAGTGCATAGGGAATACAATATGGGGGATCATGTTTACCTTCGAGTAACGCCAGGAAAAGTTTCTTGAAGCTTGGAATTTGTGCCAGGCTATCACCAATATATTGTGGACCATTTGAAGTGCTTCAGAGGATAGGGAAAATTGCATATAGAATTGCATTTCCCACTAACACTATAACTCATAATGTTTTTCATGTTTATTTGCTAGAGAAATATGTACATGATCATAACCATGTGATTGATTGGGATGTGATCCAGGTGGAACCCAAGGGAGAGTTCCAAATAGAGCCACTATGCATCCTTGACAAGAAGGTAACATTGCTATGGAACCAAACCATCGAACAGGTAAAAGAGTAATGAAAGCACGTTGGTCCCGATTGGGCTATATGGGAGCTAGAGGATGCCATGAGAGAGGCATATTCATTTTTGTTATGATTTTGGGGAAACATCGAGGATACTGTTATTAAGAGGGGATTGTAATAGCCCCAGTTTTGACTTGCAGTATATTAAATCAAACCATGTATAGTGCAAATATGCTAGTATGGATTCCTAGTGCGAAGCTCAAGGCTAAGGCTCGACTAATGAATGGCTAGGCATGTATAATGTAAATATCTCTATATGAACCACGTGGTTAGCTTATCATGCTAACTCGAAATCTATGTAAATATTATGTTGGAAAAATAATAAAATGGCCCAAGGTGGCTGCGTAAAGAGCACTAGAGGGGATATGATTCCACTAGAGGGGTAGAGGAAATGGGGCCTATGGGATATTAAATTCTCTATTACCAAGTGTTAACCTTGGAACTCATCCATTTGATTCCACTTGCCTTAATTGAGCCAATTGCTTTGTTTTGATTGTTATCCAATCATTGAATGCATGTGTGAGGTTGGGGGGGGAAGTCTTCTCATGTAGTTATGGAAGCATGGAATGGATATACTTCTATGACTATTGTAAGAGTCCTCTCTTCTATGGTCAGAAGTCATGCCAGTTGTCTCTTCACCATTCTCTCATCTCCCTTGGAGTCTACCATTCCTTATCATGCATATTTTTACAAAAGATTTTATAGTAGGGAGAGTTTTTTCTTTTTGTTATTCATTCCATTGCCATTTGTCATTACTAGACTATGTAATAACCAAAAATAACCAAAAATTCAAATTTAGAAGGAGGATTGCAAAAATTAGAGAAAATAGATGGTTGTAGGTGGGAATAGAGTCTGGGCAAAATAAGAACCTTTACCCATTGAGTTTTGTTGTTCTTGAATGCTTGAGAACCCGTGAATTAATGTTACATGAGGTTCTCCAACATCATACAATAGGTTGGACTATTTCTGCACACACTAGTAAGCACTATAAGGGTTGGATTTCCTGAGGGAGTTGTGGAGTAGTGAAAGAAAATGCCTCTCTTGTGTTGTGTGGGGTAGTAGAAAAGAGAGCCATGGTTGGGATGGATGAGTGAGATCCTTTTAAATGTTTAGAGGTGGGCAGTTTGGTTAACATGATAGCAAATGGGTTGTGGGATGAGAGAGAGAAGCATGTAGGTGTTTCCTTTGCCCTGGTGGACTCATAGCCCGACTTGGGGGTGGTATTTGCAGCTGATACCTACGCTTGGGTGGAAAGTCACTCAACATAGCCAGTTGCTTGGATATTCTTTGCTAAAAGATACATATTTTCTCGTATATGAATGTGGAATGATTGTATCTTTTTCCTGTGTTAATTATGCATGTATATGCACACTGCATGTGTGCATACAATTTTATTTCCGCTGTGTTAGTTATGCATGCACATGCATGCTGCATGCGTGGGTAGAGTTTTATTTTCGTTGTGTGTTTACATCTTTGCATCTACACATGCAATTCTTATTTGTGAATTTATATTATGGTCCATGGGGTGAAATTTAGAAATTGGAAAATTTGTAAATATGGAATGGTGGAATGGCATGTGACAACAAAACTTTGTATAAATATACATTCATAGTCTTAAAAACAATAAAATGAGGAACTTGAAAGTCGACATTAAACATAAATCCTTCAACTCCAAATACACGACATTGCAATTAGTTATTTAGAAACGTGGAAAGAAGCTTAAGCCAATCTTTGTGGTATTTATGCTAATATTATTTAATATCAGTGTCGTAGTTTAAATATTCTATGAATTGGCTCTTTTTTTACCACTGAAAATAATGGTAAAGGAAATTGATATTTTTGCATGAAATCTAACAAGAATAATCTTGGATCGATGAATTAAAGACATCAAGCATTAACTTTAAAAAATAAAGTTGTAGAAAGAGTATTCGAAGGAATTAAATCCATTTTTGCATTAAAAACAATGATTTCAATAATAGTAAATTGAAGTTAAAAAATATTTTAAGGTTTAATTATAACAATGGTAAATATCAAAGTAATAGAATGTTTAGCCTTCTTCAATATTAATGTTCATAAATAATCAATATTGAAAGGTGGATTCAAAAGAAAGCATATAAAACAAAACATGTGAAATTTAAATCAACTAAAACAAACCAAATAAGTCAAAAGAAAACATATAAAATGAAATATGAGAAATTTAAATCAACTTCAAAAAAAGGAAAACAAGTCCAATGTGTTTGATCACTAACATTTAAAATGCATATTTTTTTGGACGCTTATATTAGAATATGACAAAATGGAAACTTCAAGTTTTGATTGATCTAGTGGTTATTAGTTTTTTCGAGGTCTCTGGGTTAATTCAAAGAGGAGTGAAACCCTTGGAGGCATAATTCAACTATGAATAGAACCGAGGTCACAATGACACATATGAAAGTGTTTGCTTAGGAATTGAAGTTTCCCACCGGATTGTTGTTATAAACAAATTCCTAATTCTCCCTTCCCATGTTAATATTTAAATTCATAATTAAAATGGCAAGGACAAGCATGCAAACACACGTAAACAACAATTTATAAAAAACAAATGGCATTGATCAACAAAGTTTAGAAGATGAAGTTTTTTGAAAATACCCAACCCTTAAAAAATGTCTTTGACATAACTATTGCGATTTTAACAATGGCTAAAACTTTGTATAAATATGCAACCATAGTATTAAGAACAACAAAATGGAACCTTGAAAGTCGATATTAAATATAAAGCCTTAAACTCTAAATATACAACATTGCAATTAGTTATTTAAAAACATGGAAAGAAGCTTAAGCCAACCTTTGTGGTATTTAAGCTAATATTATTTAATATCAATGTATTAATGTTAAAGTCTAAATATTAAACGAATTGACTTTTTTTGATCACTCAAAATAATGAGAATGGAAATCAATATTTTTTTTTGCATTAAATATGATAAGAATAATCTTGAATCAATGGAATTACAGATATTAATCATTAACTTTGAAAAATCAAATTGTAGTAGAGGTATTTGAGGGCACTAAATTCATTTATGCATTAAAAAAATGATTTCGATAATAAAAAAATGCAATTTCAACAACTATTTTAAGGTCATATTACAACAATGGTAATTTGGAAAAGTTCAAAGTCATAAAATGTTTAGCCTTCTTTAATATATATCAATGGTTGTAGTCTAAATATTCTATGTTTTCAACCTTTTTTCTGAGTATATTTTTTGTCTTGTTTTGTTCAAAGTTTGGTTGGAAATCTAAAAAATCTTAGAATTACATATATTAGTGATGGAAATTGCATAATCTGAGTACTATGTGGTATTTGAGGGTGTTGAATCTAGTTATGCATTCAAAAACACAATTTGAACACTTTCAAATTTAGATTTCACCCCAAAAAATTTATTGGATTCCCACCAAAACTCACTAGAAAGTCCAAAACGTAGAATAAATAGGCTACTCCTATATCAATGTTAAGGAATAATCAAACTTGAATGATGGATTCAAAAAAAGACATATTTTTTTTTTCCCAAGGAAAAAAGCTTTTTATATTATCATCAAAGAGTGTCATGATTATATATGTATGCAAGCATACAACTTTCGTAACAATACTGTAAGAGCATACTGTTCGAATGTCAAAACCTTCTCTGTAATAGTAAAGCGAGCATAAGAGTTCTGATTCATAGCAAAATCGAGTGTCTAGCAAGAGTAGATTAATTACAAAAATATCCGAGAGGATATGCCAATAAGTGCCCAAAAAGGATCATTTTTGGAAAAAGAGAAAACATGCTGGAAATGTGAGTACATGGGTTTATATTGATTTTCAGTAAAATTCAAAAGAAGACATATAAAAATAAACACGTGAAATTTAAATCAACTTAAAAAAAGTAAAATAAGTATCTCAAGATTTGGGTTGAGATTCCAAAAGGAATTGGAAAAAATCAATATTTGGGTTGAGATTCGAAAAGGAATTGGAAAAAAACAAGAGTAAAAATGTTAAACAAAATCTTAATCTTGGATATGCTATTCATTGTAATAGAAAAAATTGCAATTATTATTAACATTAAATATAGATAACAACTACAATTCAAATGTGTTTGATCACTAACATCTACCATGCATATGGACACTTATATTGAAATCCAACAAAATGGAAATTTCAAGTTTCGATTGATCTAATGGGTTTAAAATGCATATTTTTTGAACACTTATACGGAAATCCAACAAAATGGAAATTTCAAGTTTTGATTGATCCAATGGGTTTTAGTTTTTTCAAGATCTTCGATCAATTTAGGGATGAGTGAAACCTTGAAACATAATTCCACCATGAATAGAATTGAGATCATGGTGTCACTTTGAATCATACTAATATTTTTATTAAAATTGCTTTATAACTATTAAAGAAAATATGTGTGATTGAAGAACTTTTTTGCTATGCTCAAGTAAAAAGGGTTCATGACATATCAAGTAAAGTCTTTGTGGAACGAAGACAAAAATAAAATATTCCTCTTTATAGAGGGGTCATCGACATGAATGGTGAGGAGGTAAGTTTTGCATTCTCTCTACATGAGTTGAAATCCCTAATGAGACATTGACCTACTGTAATAAGGCTAGAAGGATAGGTGCCCCTTTAAGTGAAACCCTCATATTAAGTGTGTCTCCGAACATCTCAACCTTTGACCTCATCTAAATAATCCCAACCAGTTACCATTTCCCCTCACAAAAAACAACAACGCTACCAAAAAAACAACCTTAACCGCAATTTACAACGACTTCGACTCACCATTTAAACTACTAGCAACTCACGCTTAACTTGATAGCATATCTTCTGTGAAAAAAACTTGATAGCATATCATTCCATCCATCGACATAGAGACGTGTTAGAATATTCTTATGAAATGGACCATTTTTTAATCATTTCACATGAATTCCAATAAAAATGCAGCCTCCTCCGTAGAGGTTGAAAGTCGGGTGAGCAGGCGGTCGGTGAATGATTCCACCACATTCACGATCATAAAACCAACAGGCAGACAGAGGTGGTGTGAGGTTTCCGAAGCCCACAAATGGCGTCTCTGGCAGCAAGATCTCGCAATCGCCTCGTGTATGCTTCTAAACAACGCGTCCGCGGGTTTCGATCCTGGGCGTATGGTTCATCCACAAGGCACATTTCCTGTGGGTAAGTCTTGACTTCAAATCCATCTCTTCTTTCCTTCTTTGTACATCACGTCACAGTTTAGGGTTTCAAATTTCAAACGATGACCATTTAAGAAATAATATTGTCACCCAGCTTCCCGATCTTCTTTGTTTTATTGCTCAAAAGAAGCATGCCCTCACACGTTTTGAACTAATACTGATCTGTTCACAGTTCTCTCCTTATTTTGTTGAGTATTTGATTTTTTTTTATATTACATTGGACTCCTTGTGATTGTTCTCAACCTCGGCATTTTGATTATTTGTCTTTCGAAATGCGTGATTGGCATTATTCAACATCTTCAATTGTGCTGCCATTTATTGGCATAACTGCGACACGCAATGGATTCACTAGATTACATTGTTTACTCGGCCTTGGACAATATAAGGCCGAGTAAAAAATTGTCCGGTTTCTGGCAACAGAGTTTAATACTATACGCCAATTTCACTTTGTCTAGCGAAAGGATTTTGGGTATCTGCAGAAGCTGGCTTTCATTTTAGTCATTCATTCCCTTTATCCTTCTTGTTCTCGTTCCAATCCCACCTCGAGGCTGCATTAGTGCATTATTTTGGGTATCTGCAGAAGCTGGCTTTCTTTTTAGTCATTCATTCCCTTTCTCCTTGTTCTCGTTCCCAATCCCACCTCGAGGCTACATTAGTGCATTACTATTCATGATATACGTTAGAGGGGTTTACTATTCTCTTCTCCAGTCTAAATTAGTACATTAATAATCAAGTTTTTATATGCATAACTGCATCGACGCAAGCGAGGTGCTCTTACAGCCTATGGTGGGAGATATATCCCTGTCATGTCATGTGTGTCACATCCAATATTGAGTGTTTTGTGAAATGCTCCTTTTATCCCCTTGAATTCCTTATGATCCGACTGATAATTCCTCCTCAGTGCAAGATCGACATACAAAATATACATACTCTTTGAGAACAAAATATACATACTCTTTGAGAACAAGTGACACCTATTAATTTTGAAGTCAACCTGTAAACTAGCACAGCCACTTAACATATGGTAGGTAGGTCACAAGTTAAGTGCCATGAACAAGTTATCTACTATTTGTTCTTCATGCTTAATTGTAATCACCTATTGTCTTTGCCTTAGCTATTTTTAGTTAAATGGGTTGTCTGTCACTACCTGTTATCCATGCATGAGCTACAAGTTAGCCATGCATCAGCTATCAGTTATTTTTTATATTTCTTTTTTTTATAATTGTTTATTTCTAATTTTGAACGACCACCATAAAATCAATCTGGATAGTACACTTGTCCCATCCTCCTTCAATCTAGGAAAAGCATAGATGGTAGTCCACCCCAAATTCTAAGATTTAAACACCTATTGGTGTAATTATCTGATTTTTTCTTCTTCCCAATCTACTATTGGCAGTCCTTCCAAAATATTGTCTGCCCCGCACATAGATCAAGTAGATAGAGTCTTTCATGTGTTTGTTTTTGTTGTCTGGTGTAGAGGTCCCCTTTTTATGTCTGTCTACAATGATGCCTTCAACTTGGGATGGGTGTCTATCTTCTAAACTTGATTGTGTAATAATAGAGCAGAGCAAAGTGACTTCCAAATAATTGGAGGTGTTTTTCTATTAATGCCAGAACTATGCCCTTGAAGAGGAATAAAATAGAACTCTAGCATGAACAAGCAACATCTTTTGTATTGTGCCCAAATGCAAAAATGACACACTAATATTGTCAATAATAAATACAGATCAAATGTAAGTAGTAGTAGAAATTAACTAAAATTAAGCTCAAATAATATAATGGAAGCTCAAAATGATTGATGAAAGATAGGAAACATTCATCCTATGCATGTAAATGCAAGCGTTGGGAGCATCTGCACACCCAATAACAGATTATAACTGGAAATCTCCAGTATGGTATTAGAACAGTAATATGATTTGATTGTTATATGTAATGCGTTATGCATTACAAAGAAAATGGGAAAACTCCTACTTATACAACAAGAGAGAGAAGCCCTAACTTGAGGCCCAAGTTACCACTAAAGGAAAATCAGGTCCTTATTTAACAAAATATACTTTAAGCCCTTACTGCATAAAAGTGGTCCTTTCACAATTATTGAAATATGACACCATAAAGACCTAGGGCTAAAATGCTATTACAAAACTGTGCGCTTACAAACATAATAAGTCATATACATCGATTTACTTGAGCAAAAGGGTGTTTAGGCACAAAACATACTTCGTGGCTTATTGCTGGGCAGTGGCTTACACAAACTAAAACTATTGTTTCCTGTTGCTGGCGTGACATTTTGGACCACAAAGGTGTAAACTACTTAATGAAATTTATTGATGACTTAAAAAAAAGTGTACTTTCTCAAGAACAATTTAGTTGCTCTTGAAACTTTCAAATATTTTAGAGCTATGGTTGAGAGGCAAAATGGGAAGAAGACTATGGGTCTTAGGATAAATAGCAGGGGAAGTTTACTTCTTTAAGTGTTGCAAAGCTTATGGTATCAGTATGCAACTTATTTCCTCATACACACCACCCTCATGTTATACAGTTATACTCTACAACAAAACAATCATGTGAAGAGGAAGAATGTGACCAACATGGAAATGGCAAGAAGCATGCTTAAGGGTAAAATTCTCTCAAGGAACTTTTGGGCTGAACCAGCCTTCACAATATTTTACGTACACAACAAAAGCCACATTAAGGCCATGAAAAAGTTAAAACATCATCTCAAGGTCTTGGGTTGTCATGCATATATGCATAGAGCCAAAAGAAAAAGGCACAAACTAGAAGGTAAAATAAAAAAATGCATCCTTGTAGGGTACATTGAGGAGTGTGAGGCTTATTGGATCTTTGATTTAGAAAAAAAGACAATAGTAAATGGAGTTGTTGTCTTTGATGATATTAGAGAAGAAGAATTTCAGATTGCTGTGCTGTGGGTTGTAGAAGACAAAGATCACAATAAAGAGGTATAGAAGAAAGGGAAGCCAATAAAAAACATGAAGATAAGACCAGTGCAACATCAAATGACGAGGAGGCGGCTAGTGCCAAAAAGGCAACTTTGAATTTTTTTGTTGAATTTCAAGTAAATCCCAAAGTGTTATTTATATACAATAAGGGATTCAAAATTTTGGGAGTTAACTCAAACAGGTCAAGGCAGGATGTGAATAATGCTGCAACAATCATCTTCATGCCAAGTAAATGTTTCTTTGATGGTCATATCTTTGAAGTCATATGAATATATTTCATTTGAAAGAGGACATGGAAAGCACAAGGGGAAAAACAAATGCATAATGAGTACAATGCAGTAAAAAGAAGAATAGGACTTGTGAGCTTTTGGAATTACTTGAGAGAAAAAATGATATAGGTTGCTAATGGGTCTATAGGACGAAGTGTAAGTTAGATGGTTCCAGTGGCAAATACAAGCCAATGTTAGTGGCCAAAGGCTTTGTGTATAAAGAAGATGTCGACTTTGAATATAATTTTGTGCCTGCAGTTAAGATGAATAAAATTGGGTTGGTGTTAGCTATGGTAGTTCATTTTAAATGGGAGCTTTACCAAATGGATGTCAAATGAGATTCTTGAATTGTGTTTTGATTCTTGGAGGAGGAAGTGTATATGCAACAACTGATTTTGTGCAAGAAAGGGATATCTTGTATAATGGCTGTAAGTTGAAAAAGGCATCAATGGTCTCAAGCAAGCTCCTAGAGCCTAGTATGCAAGAATTGATGATCACTTTAGATCCAATGGATTCAGAAGAAGCTCATCAAATCCAAACTTGAATCTCAAAATCAAAGGTATGGATGAAATAATGGTTGTAGTCTTAGATGTCAATGAACTCATTATTACATGGAATAACAACAGGAATAATTTGAGGAGTTAAAGCTTGAGTTGCATAAAGCCTTTGAAATGACAGCTTTAGGAGTGCTTCATTAATGTTTTTTTAACAGTAACAATTACTTTTTGTATTTATATCAAAATTAGGCTGCGGCCAAACCGTTCAACCTGCTAATACATCCGGCTGAAAATGTCTGATACATAACTTAAACAACTGTTCAAAACTAGCAGAAATTCAAATACAGATTGCCTATATCCTATGATTCTACTGCTATTACTAGTGCATCTACAGGAGTAAAGTCTTATGAACTGTCCAGTTAACAAAATACATCTACAGACCATGTAAAATTTAAAGCATGATTGGTACCTAGCTCCTTGGAAGCTTCCTCAATTCATCTGGCAATGGATGCAAGGTAAGAGGTGTGCGCACGCTGTTTATCATCCTGGACCTGCTCCACTCTGTTTTCATCGTAGTCCTTCTACTGTTCCATTCCAAAGGATCACATAGAGCCTTCCGGGACTGGTGTCTTTCTGTCTGTTTGGAATCCAGGAATTCATGAAATTTCACTTTGTCCTGCAAAACTCTGATATGTTCCACCTGTTCCTCATTCTTTTCCTTTAGGCATTCAACCTCTATTTCAGTCACTACCAGCTTTGTCTTGGTTCGGTTGACCTGAGCTTTAACAACCTCATACTGCCTTCTGGCAACAGATAGATCCCATGCGTAGCTAGTTTCCCAGTTTTTTCGCCACTGCTCCATCTTCTGCAATGCTTTGGCCACTGTGTCATGGGCTTCATCCTGAAGTGTTTCACATCTTCTAACAGTGTTTTCCATATTCTTAGGCGAACTCGCCATGCTAAGGATCTTCCAACCCAAATTCAAGCAATCTCTGTAAACTCTCACAGGATTACCATAGCGATGTTTGTCTTCCCAATTCCAGTTTTCTCTGAGTGTTATGACTACAACATCAGCTTTCCATGCTATTTCCCAGAGGAATTTATCGCCATTAACCTCTGTGGCTATGACCCGTGACAATTCACACAACAATTTCATACTAATCTGTAGAGACAAGTCGCTTCCATCCATAGCACTACTACCACACGCAAGAGGAGGGTCGAGAAAATTCGTCATAAATGAAACTCAATCACCATTGAAGGTAGGTGGTACCTGCTTAGACCTGTCACCCACTTGCATGAGATGAACCCAACACTTGTTGATTGCATTCATTACTGAAGGATATTTGACAGTCACGGCTCAATGAATGAGGTTTGGCATGATCATGACTTAGGGGATGATGGAGATTAATTTCTCCCCCCAATTTTTGAACATTAAACCTTGAGCTAAGTTGCAGGCATAGTTTGCATGAGAGTCTGCTTTTTTGTTAAGTCTTTGATAAACATGATATACAGTAAGTTACTCCATATTGTCTATAAACCAATGTATTCTCTGTAACAGTTGACAGAGTATCATATCCTTAGGGAGCATCTTATAGGCTAGATGTCGTATCATCACCATTGAGTCTCCTATGATGACCAATTACCTAATCCCTCTTTCTTTGACTTGCCTTATTCCTTGCTAAAGAGTAAGAGCCTCCGCTTGATTGTTGGTGGAAGTTCCTAATCCCCAGGTGTAAGTTTGTTCTGCTTTAGGGGGCAAAGAGCACCCCCCCCCCCCCCCCCCCGCACCTGCCACCCCTGAATGCTTTATTAATGTTTAGGAGTGGAGATTTCAGAAAAAGAACATTATCTTTGTCCTAGAGTAAGTATGCATGAGATATACTAAAGAGGTTTAGCACGGTTGATTGTAAATGTACACCAACTTTTACTGAAACACGCATGAAATTAACAAATCATGTAGACTCAAAGCAAGTGGATGTAATATTGTAGATATAGTTGGTAGGGATTTCATCTGTCTTACCACTACAAGGTCAGATTTAAGCTATGTTGTTGGCATAATATGATGATCTATGGTTTTCCCCAAATCTATACATCTGAAGGTTATAGAAATAATCTTAAAGTATGTGAAAGGAACATTGCAATGTGGTCTTAAATATGTGCACAATGTTAACTTTAACTTGGTTAGACACACAGAACTGGATTGGGCAGGTTGCTTATATCAAAGCAAATCTACCACCAATTAATATTCATGTAGTATGGAATCATGGACACTTTCATACGACAGAAAAAAGCAACCAACTATTTCATTGTCCTCCATAGAAGAAACATACAAAGTACTAATTGGTGCACCTGTAAATTTCTAGAATCTAAAGTGATATGGCTCAAGAAGATCCTTAATGATCTGATCCTACAACAAGCTCAAGCGACATCTCTTTGCTATAATCAAAGTGTTACCCAACTCATAAAGAATCTTATGTTTTATGAGAGGATAAATCACATTCAAGTCATGACCATTGTTACTTCAGTGGCCAAATGGAGAATATGGAGATTGAATTGATATATTGCCAGTTTTCCACGGGGGTGTGTCCCCCAGGGTCGGGGGCTTGCCGCCTACATTTCCCACGCCCCTGGGATGGGGAGGCTCCTTGAGAAATGTTTCCATGCACCCCTTTTTCTGAGAAACATGGGGAAACACAACATAAGGAGTTTCCGGCTTCTACATGTCCCCTCCTGAAAATGGGGGACACCCACATGCCCAACCCAATTTTTTTAAATTAAAAAAAACACAAAAGAACCCAAAAAATAATTTAAAAAAACAACAAATTAAAACCTAACTTACCTTTATGGAGCCCAACCCACTCACTTACACTCATTTCTCACTTTAAACTTGAAACCCGATTTTCTCTTGGACAAAAGCGAATTTTCTCTTGGACGAAAGCGACCGACAGCAAGGAGATGTGACTGTGGGAAACGATCTTCGAGCGATTTCATCATTACCCTTGATTGGAGCTATTTCCCCAGAGCAGAAGGACGACTTCATCATTTCTCCACAACTATTGGAGTGTTTTCATCATTTCCCCACAACTGTTGGAGCGATTGGATAGTTGGACAGTTCCGAGGAGCAACTGAGTTACTCGTTTTCCTTCAACCATTTATTTATAAGTAGTGAGAGGTAGGAACAACACTATGCTTGTTGTTTAGACTGCTTTTATTTTTCTATGGCTGTGCTTTATTTTTTTCTACCTATTTTCCAAGGTTACACGAACCGTGGGTGCGATTGAAATCCACTGAAGAATCCGATACGGGTGTGGCACTCATCCCAAAATTAGGAATCGGAGATTCGGAACCCTAACCCTAATTAACCCTAATTATCTTACATAAACAACTTTAGATTAGTGAAAACGAGGTAGAAGAATCCGATGAAGAATCCGAGAATCCGATTTGGGTGCGGTTAGGCCTAGGGCCGAATTCAGTAACTATGCTATTTTCTAAATTCTTGGGCATGTTTTTGAGTTTTGCTTGGTTGTTTGTAAATTTCTGTCAATTGTTTTGTTTGTTTGTTTATTGTTTTTTTTAATTATTTGGTAGCTTAACATTCAAAGTTTGATCGAATCCCAGCTTTGGACATCTCATCAACCATGAACATTGAAAACCCTTGCTGTAGGTTGCAAAAAACTGTAAACTGCTCATAAAACCATAAACAAATGAGTCATTTCGACAATAGCGGTGGCGGTAATTCAGATTCTGAGACTCAAGTAGAAGGTCAAGTTGGAAGTTGGACATAGGTTGGAAGTGGGGGTCTAAACACTTCATCCATGTCTACTAATTTGGACAGCTAGGGCAATGCCAAATCCACCAAGGGCATTGGATGAATATGCCAAGGGAACATATGATCCCAAGAAACCACTTTTGTTATATGCAACACAAGTAATTGTGCCCCAATCTACGACAAAGCGAGGTGGTGGTTCACGTCGTTGGACATGCAATGTTTGTGGCCATCCTTGTGTTGGTAGTTACAAGGGGTTAATGTATGCGCAATATTAAACATGGTTCAAAGATCTGACCTTTTGAGGTTGCAAATGGCTGTGGATGCAAAAGGCACCTTTTCGAGCCAAAATGTCACGGCCCGTGCTAATGACAATGTGGAGGTAGCTTCTAATTCCAAAAGGAGAAGTAAAACATCCACCCTATGCCTCTACCATCTTCTGCTACAACATCATCCACAAAGAAGGGCTCTACTTCTTGTCCTTGTGCAATAGGGCCAACTAGTACAAGGATGTATGGTAGGTTGAATCGTAATGATGCAGATGATGCCATTGGCAAATTCCTTTTTGCCAATGGAATTCCATTCTATGTTAGTTGCTCTCCTTATCATAGGGAGATGGTCCAGGCATTTGTAGCATCGGGACCTTCATATGTGCCACCAGGTGAACATAAGCCGAGGACAATGATTTTAGAAAGGCAAGTGTCCAATATCACTATGCAGAAAGAAAAGATGAGATTGACATGGGTGAGGGTAGGTTGCTCCATTGTTATGGTTGGGGGGATAGACATTGCCAAACATCCACTTATCAACATTGTAGTTACATGCATAGATGGGCCTTTCTTTCTTAAATCTATTGATTGTTCTAGAAAGTGCAAAGATGCAACTTTCCAATTCGAGCTTCTTCGAGATGCTATAGAGGAGGTTAGGCCTACCAATGCTGTGTAGGTTGTGACAGATGCGGCAACAGTGTGCAGATCAGCTGGGTTACTAGTTTAGAGCAGATAGATGGATATTTTTTGGACCCCTTTTTGTGTGCATGCACTCAACAATGCATTGAAATACATTAGCAAGATTCAGTGGGTATCCTCCTTGGTGTTAGCGGCAAGAGATGTGTAGATGTTTATTTGCAACCACCGCACCTCCTTAGCCATGTACAAGGCTCACTCAAAGAAGGAATTCCTCATGCCCAAAGACATTAGGTATGCCAACTATTATCTCTTATTGTAGAGGATGTTGGAGGGGAAGAAGGTCGGGCTTTAGGTATTGGATAATGATCGGTGGACAGATTGCAGTTATTTGGTGTCTTTCTTGTGCCCTATAGTTGAGGTCATTCGCTATGGGGACTCATATTCTCCTAGTCTTGGAGAAATCTATGAGACTTTTGATAGCATGTTCAGTCGAGTAAAGGTGGCCATTCGTGAGAAAGAGCCATCCTTAGAGTTCTATACAACCCATTATTTAGCGTAGGTGGGATCGAATGAACACATCTTTACACATGGCAGCATGTGCACTTAACCCAAAATGGTATATTGACAGGCCTGATAGAATTCCCCCCATTGATGATCCAAAGATCAAGAAGGGATTTCAGCTGCCATGATGAAGATGAGGCAAAAAAAATTCGAAGAGAGTGGAATCATTTTGCATGTCTCAATGGTCCCTTCAACAAGCGTGATGCGAAAAAAGATCTCAAGGACTTAGGCCAAGAAGACCCCATTGGTTGGTGGAGGATGCATGGGGATGATGCTCTAGACATCCAATATCTTGCTACTTGCTTATTGTCTCAGATTGCTAGTTTCTTTGTAGCAGAGAGGAATTGGTCTACATATAGCTTCATCCACTCTATCAAGAGCTACGTTGTAGGAAACGCCTAGGACCTCGCCGTACCAACCACGTTTCAGCAGGGAAATGCTGAAACGCGTTTCAGACCGTACAACAGCGTTCCACGTGTGGGAAATGCGTGCTATACGGTCTGAAATGCATTTCAGGTGTGTATCAGCCTCCGTACAACGCGTTTCAAAATCGAAAATAGCCTGTAAAGCAATGTTTTCGCCGCTTATGGCAACAACTAACCCAAGTGCAAATTTCTCAGAAAAAATTGTTAGATATTTAGAGAATTGTCATCGGTAATTTGGTTCATTCAGAGCAACTGACAGTGGCTGTTTCGATATCGAATGTAATGTAGTAGGCCCTCATGTATTATATATTGCCAATATACAATAAACTCAGTGCCTGCAATGTTCTTAAAGAATGTTCCAAGGCCTTTGAAAATTGGCTAAAATGCACTTCAGTTTACCCAAATCTATCGTGACATACCATAACAGATTCCGTGATAGCCTGCTGCGAAATTACAAATTAATGGATGAATTGGGAATAGAATATATATTTGGTTATATTTACTGCCTTTCAAAGATGTATGTCCCTTGGATTTCGATGACATATATATCAAACAACAACAATATTTTATCTTTTGTGATTCTGAGAAGTTGCACAGCAAAAGCCCTTATTATTTCGAGTTTAATCCACAGGAATAGGGCTCTTCTAGCATAACATTCGCAACAATTTTGAAACGTTCAAGTAGGTTTAAGTTGAAACTTGATTAAAGAAAGGTGGTGGGCGTCCTGGTACAAACTTGGCAAGTTCTTGAACCAAACGGGCCTTATGTCATCCACAAATGAAAACGGGAGAGTGGACTACTAATCCAAAATTGAAGAGCAATCACATTGCTGGATATACCAGGTTTTCTTGAGCCGAGCCAAATGAGAATTAATGTGTGAAATGTGATGAGTAAAATGTGATTTATCACTTCTAGTTGTCATTTATGTTTCAAATTTAATTTTTTAATGTCCTTCCTAATTTTAAAATTTAAAATTTAAATAATATATATTATATAATATATATATATATATATATATATATATATATATATATATATATATATATATATCGCGTTTCCCCGTTTCCTAAATTTTGGGGGGTAACGTTTCCAATGCGTTTTCGTATCGGACACACGTTTCCGTTTCCCCGTATCATGCAACTTAGATCAAGAGTAATAGACTTACCTCTAAGAGAGCAGAGAAGCTAGTTGTAGTGCACAATGCCCTACGTCTTTCACATAGGAAGACACCAGAGTATCGGATGGGAACGAAGACACGATGGGATGTGGATCCAGATGATGATGCACAGATAGATGATGAGGAGAGACCAGATGAGATGCGACATGGTTTGGTTGGTGTGCCATTGGTCACTCTTGAGGTTGAGATTGAGAATGTTGACACTCCCATAAATGGTGACTTCATGTAGTAGATTCATCAGGAGGACCAATCCATGGATCTATCTCCTTGATGCTTTTGATGATTTCTTTTTGCTACTTTTAGTTTTAGTTAATGTCATTGATGAACTCAGACTAAGTCCTTAGACTTTGACTCATTACTCTTTAGTACTATTTTGAGTAATTTTAATTTGCTATATACTTTTAGAGTTTAGTATTTCTACATCATAATTGTTTGATTCAATCATTTAACATTTTAAGACTTCAATATCTGTTGAGTTAAATAGTATTAAAATATTTCATATTTGTAGGTGTTTACTATTTAGTGTTTACAGTTTATGTGACATGTCTATGATTCAGATTTATGATATATCATTTTTAAATTTATTTACTATTTATGTCTATGATTCAAAGTTATTATGGAAGATGTGCATGTATTTAAAATTTAAAATAGCCATTATGAATTGAATATCATGTTTACATTGCACAATGTTGAATTTCAATTTAGTATGTAAATGGTGATGGGATGAAGAATTGATATGTTCATATGTTGGGATTCATATTTTTTTATTTATTTTTTAATAATTTTAGAGACGGGGGACTCTGTGTTAGGGATCCCGACGCTGCCTCCCCCCCAAAATACCCCCACATTTGGGGTTGTCTCTACATGTCCCCAATGTGCGTTTCCCCGCTACTGCGTCCTGGAAACTTGGTGGAACATTGTATATTGTAGGTCTCTAAAATCAACTAGTAGACATTTTCACCATTTTATCAAGAAAAAGTTCGAGAGGTTTAGGGAGATGCTTGGTGTGAGAGAAGACATAATCGTCACTAAGGGGAAGTGCTAGAAATTAATGCCCATTTTTTATATTTTTTGGCATGTCAGCATTAATACCCCATCAACATTTGAAGCATCTTTATGCTAAATATAAAATTTTAAGAAATTAGTTGAATGGATTTAGTGCATGCAATCTTGATGAAGTAAGGCATGCACATGGTTTTAATGAAGTGTAGTTGTTTAGGTAAGGTTCAACAAGTCATGAGCATCAAGAAGAATTTTATGTCTATTTTTAGCAATTTCTTTTAGCAATAGGTTATTTTCAGTGTTACTGACGTGAGACGTTATTTTTTAAAAGTTAGTTTATTTTAGTCTAGAATTATAAAGAATTGAAGATCTATTTTTGTCTTTTGTCTCTTATTTTATCACGATTTTGTACTATAAGTATGTGATATTCTAAAGGTTTGAAACAATTAAGTTTATGGAATGTTCATGGTGTGTGCTCTTTCTTTCATGTTTTACTGCTTTTATGGAGAACTAGAGTAGGCAAGGTTGTTAGACTTGGATTTGACAAATACTTTGTTGGACTGAGGCTTGGAAAAACTCAACGACTTAGCAATATTCGTTCAAGAATCAAGATTCGATGAAACTTGACAAATATAAAAAACTCAAAATGTAATAGTTTTGTGTAGAAAAAAAATATTAATGATATTTGCAATCCATATAAGCCATGGAACAATTGTTTAAACCACAAATTTATCATATCATCACATAAAATACGATCATACAAAATTTGACACTCGATATTTGTTTGTAAAATAGTAAATTGAAAGTTGAAACATAAATCAAATAGGTTGCAATCTGAGCCTGAGTCGTGTCTAGTGAGTTTGAGTCGAGCCAAGTCAGGCGAGTCTTTACAAGCCCTAACTCTACTTATCGAGTAGTTGTTGTAGACATGACTTGGCCAAAATAGGAGGACTCGACGAATCTTAGATGAGTCAAACAACATTGAGATTAGCTCATATGTGTAGTTTGTTTTTTCATTAGTTTTACTAGGTTTGAAAGCAAAAAAGTTAAAATATGTCCAACGTGTGAAAATACTTGAAATTTTTAAAAGAACAATGGAATTTTTTATGTTTGCCAAGTTTTCAAGGTAAGGATGTTGAGTTTTTTGGGACAGCTGCATAGAGCCCCCAATCTTTAGGGGAACACAAGTATGAGACATAGGGGATGCCCAAAAATATTAAAAATCACAATATTTATGCACAATGAATCATGATTAGTCATAAATAGAAAAAAAACCTATTTGGGAAACTACTTTTTCACCACAAAAGAAAAAGAAAAAATAATTTTTTTCTTTTATTTTTATTTTGAAGATGTCACCAAACGCCCCCAACAAACAAGGGATGACTCAAGGATGTGACTGAGTCATCCTCTTTGTCGTGGGGATGGTAGAGGATGTTTCCTATTGTCCCCATGTCATCGAAATGCAAGAAATGTAAGGCATGAAGGGATGCATCCCTATTGTACATTGAAAAAAATTGAAGTTGATAAGTCTTGCACTCTCCCCACCTTAGTTCAAATTGCTAATGAGATATTGGTCCGTTGTGATAAGGCTAGACGGGTAGCCCCCCCTTGAGTGGGAACTCCATCTTGGGTGTGTCTCCAGATGTCCTTGCCCTTGCTAAGTCATACGTTTCTTACTAGGCATTGGCTTGCAGGCTGTTGGCACTAGCCTAGGGTTTATAGTGGTAGCCAACTAGATTTGAACATGGTTCTCGCTTAAGGTAATCTCGACAAGTTATCGATTCCCGTACATCTAAAAAAAGAAGAAATTGAAGCTGATCCATTTCTTTTAGTAGCAACGATTTTCATTTTTTAAGTGCTACACATGTAAGACTATTTTTGATGAGTTACTTTATTTTTTGATTAGAGGTTTGTACTATAAATATGTGATATTCTAAAGGAATGAAACAATTACGTTTGGGGGAATGTTCATGGTGCGCTCTCTTTCTTTCATGCGTTGCCATTTTTATAGAGCACTAGATTAGGTTATATTTGTAGATTGTTTTTCTTAAGTTTTAGTTGGTTAGGAAATAGAAAGGTCTATAAAAGTCCATCATGTGAAAATACATGATTTTTTTTAACAAGAAATCAATTAAAATTTTTGTGTTTTACAGAGTTTCAAGGACAAGGAGGCTTAGTTTTTGGTGATAGTTGGAGAGACTCTCCAAATTTTAGGGATGACAAGGTATGGGACACAGGGGATGCCCAAAAGATAGAAAAAGCTATTTGGGAAATTGTATTTTCCGCACAAAAGATTTTTTTTTCTTTCTTTCTTTTAAGTGGGAAATGTCCACTAGACATCCTCAACAAATAGGGGATGACTCAAGGATGTCACTGAGGCATCTCTATGTTGTGGGAATGGAGGGATGTTTTCTACTATCCCCATGTCACCGAAATGCAAGAAATGCAAGGTACGCATTCCCCACCATGGGGGATGCATCCCCATGGTACATGTCATTGGTTGAAAATGCATGGTTTGTTTTGCATTTTTAAAGCCACTCTTTTCAGCAACATTGTACTAGGAGATGTGGGAGTTTGAGACAAGTTATAGGTTAGAGCCTCAATGCCTCATCTTGTTATCATGATGGGAGAGCTAGTGGTACCTTTTCTTTCCATATTGAAGGATGCTTAGGTGTTTGGAGTTATTGAGTTCACCTATTTGGAGGCACTATTGTACATGTGGCAACATCTCATGTTTTGGGGCTCTTTGCTACATATTTTTATGCTTATTTCTCCAATGAGGGTACCTTTCACATTCCTTGAGGCAATCTCTACATATTTGAGGCATGAGTCATATTTGGCACACTTACATGAAAAAGGAGAAGCTTTTAAAAGGACGGCTTGCATTAGGACAAAGAAGCTATTAGGAGTGCTCCACCAAGAGAGGGCTCTTATGAATTTTAAGTTATATTTTATGAAGGGTTCTAGGTACTTCTAAGGATAGTTTAGTGGAGGTTTCTAGGAAATTCTTTAAAATAAATTATTAGAAGAAAATATGGAGGAATCTCTAGGGGTTTCTAAATAATATTTTATTGGAAGTTTTTAAAGGAGCACTCTTCCCTAGAAGCTTCCAGTGTTTATCTATACTATTTTATTCAGGCTTCTGGTATTTTCTAAATATATTTTAATGAGAGGAGGTTGGAGATTGAACGCTATAGAAGGATGCCTTCTTCTCATTTGCAACTTGTGATTTTAGGTTGGAGAAAATCCTAGAACACTGGTGGTGACTATTTAGGAGTTGATATTGAACAGATTTGGGATGGCTTCAATAATTTTCAGGGCTATAGCGTTGAAGGAAGGCTGATTCTTTCATGTTTGCATTTGATCTCTCTGCTAGAAATTGTACTTGTCTATTTATGCTGGTCTTATCTAGTGAAGGAAGGGCCGAATAGAGAGATTCTTTAAGTCTCTTCAGCTAGATTGACAGATCTGAAAGTGTAATGTTTTGGGAGACCGGAGCTGTTATTCAGTGGAGAACTGTCATGCTGTTTTATTTTTCACTATCTGATGTCATTTGTTTGATGCAAAGAAGTTGGGTTAAGTCTTTGGGTTAAGTGTATCTTTTGATCATTAATGCTTGGTTACAAGTGAATGTTTCGGATCTGTTATAATCTGTAAAATACTGCAGATTTTGTGGGTTTGTTATGCTATTTATTCTTGTTGACAATTCCAAATCAATTCATACATCCTTTGACTCCATGCCCATTTGTCAAGGCACTTGTCTATTGAAATCACCACTAATACTCCTTGCAGATCATAAATTATTTTGCTAAATCGGGAAATTGTTTTAAAGGTTCAAGGACAGATTTAGCAATCCTAGCAGGGAGTCCCCCCTTGCGCTGGAGGAGAGCTGACCTAAAGTAAGGACGACAACCACTGAGATGATAGTGGGTGGTGTCCTCAAGTCCTCCAAGGTTTGAACTTGGATGATTGGACTTATCTTTGAAGTGCAGATCTTGGAGGTAACAATACAGTGAAAAAAATTGAAACTGATCCTTTTCTTTTAGCAATAGGTTATTTTCAGTGTTACTCACGTGAGAGTTTATTTTTGATAACCTAGTTTATTTTAGGCCAGACTCCTAAAGAATTGAAGATCTACTTTTGTCTTCAATGTCTGATTTTATCACAGTTTTGTCATATAAATATGTGATATTCTAAAGGAATGAAACAATTCAGTTTGCAGAATGTCCATGGTGTATGCACTTTCTATTATGTGCACTGTTGTTGCTTTAATGGAGCACTAGATTAGGTTATATTTGTGGATTGTTTTTTCTTAAGTTTTAGTGCTGGTTTTACACACACAAGTATGAACAGGAATACATGTTAGAATGAGAAAGAGTGGATTCGTTTGGGTGATGATCTTCAACTATTTGAAGAAGTCCCTTTCAGATTTCCCACTTTTACTTAAGGCGCGAGGTGGTTGAAGTAATGCATACATGTATCCAGGAGTTCAGTTTTTAGGGCCTAGGTCCATGTTGAGGTATGCTCTCCAATCTCGGGTGAGTAAGGGATATGGGTCCCCTCACTCTTATAGAGGGACAATGTTTCCAACACTATTTTTAGGACATCTTGTCCAAACTAGAGCTTATAGACTCCATCCTTAAACCCATTGTTTTGTATGGTTTGGAGGTTTTGGGATCAAGCCTGCTCGATGGATTGGGCTTGCTTCGAGAGATTTTAGATCTTCTTTCTCCCCCACATCATCAAATGCGAGACGATGGCCCCCCAACCTATCATTGCACCGAGAGGAGCAAGGTGCTCTACAACCCAGTATGGGGGAGATGTTGTCACGTACGTAACGTAACACTACATTACCAAAAATAAAAAAAAATATTAAAAAATACATGTCGACTCATAAAATAAAAAAATTATGAAAAGTAATTTAAAAGGTCCATGTCGACCTATAAAATAAAAAATTAAAACTTAAACCCGAATCTATTAAGCAAGAGAGGTATCAAATTTCTTGAATTTAAGATTAAAAAAAAATTATACCTCAAGAAATTGGATCCCTCTCGGTGCTTGATAGATCTGAGTTTAAGATGGATCTATGCTGGTCTATGTAGATTTTGCTGCACATTCCTTCCCGATCGAGTTTGTCTACAAACTGGTAGAGCTGTTGTATCGCCTTCAAAATTTTCTCAACATGGTGGCGGGTAGACACTAATACCCATATCTAGCTTACCGAACTTCAGAGGTCATTGCCCAGTCAATGCTAGTATTCAAAGGTTTCTTACTTCCCTTAGTTAGCTGTTATATTGATAGACCGTCTTCTGCTGGTCAGGTACTCTATGGATTCTCCTGGTCATGCCTTTCATAATAAGCAAGGATGAATGGGATTATTAGGAAGGATATTTATAGACAATATGTTTGGGTTACCTGGGTCGCCCCTTAGGGGCTTGACACTCAAGTGTAGAGAACTTCTTGGAACTCAGAGGTGGCCCCATATTGTGACCCCTTTACATTCTTTGACATTAGATGCATGGGCTTAGGATTCCTCTAGGCCAACTTAGAGTGGGCTTGTATCAACTTCTATGGAAGCTGGACACCAGATACCATAGGAGGACAAATTATGCTAGAACTGCCATAGAAGGAGACATATACAAAGTAGCACTTAAGATTCATATGCCCTCTTTAACTATGAGATATGCAGTTGGTTCCATTGCCTATTTAGAAAGCCTCGTAACTCTCTCTCTTACCTTTTTTCGGTATCTAGACTAGCAGTGCCTAGTGTAGTTGTGAGAGGTAGTTAGTCCTAGACCTTACATTCTTCAGTCCCCCACATGACTAGACACAATTCAATGAATCACATCTTTCTTCCCAATGCTCCCAGTGGATAGGGGCACCAAGAGGAACACAAAGTGCAACACCATTCCAACCCTCGGATCTATGAGACCCTGGGAGGTAGTGCAACCCTTGATAATGAGAGCCATGCGAGGTTGTCGTATGAGGATTTGGGACAGTTGACACCACTATATCTGAATAACGAGTCACATCTTCTAGACACAGAGACATCCCTCGGATAGGAGCCAACTCCAACCATATTTCTATACATAGATTCTTTTCTTTGGCCTTAGATGTAGGAGAGATTCACACTTGACTTTAGAGGATGACCCCCTCACTCCTTGGTCCTACGACATGCACTTGGAGCACTGAGGCTCTTTTCCCTACACTTGGCTCTTGAGCATAGCATTTCCTTTTGGTAGTGTAATAGTGTTGCCTAGATCATAGAGATTAGCTTTGTTTCTTGCTTTTATAGGAGTGACATTCATGGTCCTACTTTGTATTGCCACTTATGTATTGAGTAGTCTTGTTGACCTACTTTTGATTGTTTGACATTAACAAACTTATCTTATCTTATCTTATTCATGTCATTAGATGATGTAATGTCTCATTACATAGTAGTAGAAGAGGAGTACGTTACGTAACTCCCAAATACCTAACTATTAACCAATACATGAGGGACTTATAGCCCACTCGCTTCATCAACACAGATATTCTACGGAATCAAAGTTTGGTCTTTGTTCTCAGTGTTTTACAGAAAGCTCTGTCTTTTGAATTGCTACAAGTCCTTTGTCCCCGGTGTAGTCTGCACACAACTACCAACTAACACTGTCAATAATTATCAAGATTTTGAGTTTGTTTCTTTGTTGTTTATCACCAAGGAGGGACACATGAATTGGCCATGTTTCTTTGCTTCGAAGCTTACTTCTACTCTTGATGTATGGGAAGATGGTTTTGTTCATAGTGCACTGTTTCCATGCCAAAGCTCTTCACATATACTATGCATTGTGAAGTACAATCATAATAGTCTTGCTAGCCACCAACACCTTTGCTAATCACGCGACTATTCTCAGGCTTGACATAATGATTGCATACATGGTTCAATTGCCATTCATTTAGTTGGTGAAAAAGTTACTTCCAAATACCTTGTGCATATAATCACATTCCAATTCCAACTTGAACAACACTTTTTAAAGCATAGATGAGGCAATTAACTTAATACCATTAAATGAAGAATACCTATGGGTTGGTATTTTTCTAATGCATAAATAAAATGGCACTCAATTAAAACCATTTATGAAATGGAACCATAAGAGTATTGGAAAGTCATAGGCATCAATGTTGCGAATATCTCCGATTTCTCACGATATTTCCAATTTTTCTAGAGTTTTTT
Source organism: Larix kaempferi (assembly GCA_027924585.1). NCBI lineage: Eukaryota > Viridiplantae > Streptophyta > Pinopsida > Pinales > Pinaceae > Larix > Larix kaempferi. The sequence continues at coordinate 400,289 of BSBM01000605.1, forward strand.
GTGTTGCTAAGTTGTCCGATATTTTCATAATTCTTTAGGTCTAAATTTATTTTTATTGATATTTTTCAATAATTCTTGATATTTTCCCTGATATTCCTGATAAGTTACTTTCTAGACCCTCGACGATATATTCCCTGACACGATATTTGCAACATTGATAGGCATTGCTCTCATACACACAACTTTTACAAGTCTCAAAGCATGGATTTATAAGTGATGTGCTCTCCTAACAAGCTTTCTATGCTTATATTCAATCTCCACTTCAACGTAACACCATTCAAATAACAAGTATGGGATAGCATTCCTTTAAATGATTATTAGATGGCTGTATTCGAAGCTGAGAATAAGACAACCCATACATATCCAAACACCTTGTTCTTTGATATGCCCATGAAGCTTTGCATCACTAAATGAAAAACTCAGTGAGAGCGAGAGTAATGGAAGAGTCCCTGCATTAATTTAATGGCATAAATTACCAAGCTACGTTCACATGAAGGGAATCAACAAATGCCAAACGCATGGAAAATACAGACTCCCACAATGGTTGCGATTTGACGAAGGAGGGGAGAGTTAATGTCGTGATGGTTTAATCAACCAATGGAATTTATGTTTATTTCCCACCGTTCAAGTTGACTCTAGTATAGAGGTTGCATGTAGGAGAGGTTACACGAATCTCAAAGAAGAGGACAACAATTGCAACGTACGACTAAAGTAGGTTAGTGTATGGCCTCAACCATCAGGAAATCACTGGGTGTAGGATGCAGGGGAATGTGTATGATCTCTGCACATTGGAGGGGTTGAGGATTGGCTTCCTTAGATGCTAAATTGCCTGAAGAGACTTAGATTGATGGTATTTAGGGACACAAATGGAAACTCAACCTAGAATTTGCAACAAACAATTTGTCATAGCTATTTATCTCAATCAAGCAACCAAATGGACGAGCTCAACATGCTAGCTGTTGTGATTACCTAATGAACCTCAAGGAGTTAATCAATAACACAACCACAATATTGTTGTACATAAGTATTACATGGTTGCAAGCAAGGATTTATTCAATAGTGAACAGAGCCCTCCATTTGATTAAGCAATATAACTCTTGAAAGATGGAATTCAATATGGTTGTTCGGATTTAGCTTTCCATTGGATTAACTCACATAAAAGTGCTGGATAGCCATTACTCTCCAACAAGTCACATAGTCCATGAATTAAATAACCCAATTAATTCAATATACTGGTAATTGATTAAGCAATTGAAATAAAAATGCATAACAAGCAATATGCATAGCAGACATAGCATTTAAAACACACTACAAAAACACAGGGAGTTTACCTTGGAAACTCAAATGGGAAGACCAACTTCAAATGGTTACTAAGTCCTATTTCGACAATCTTTGGTTACAATGTAGCTCACGGTTCTTTGGCATTTTCCTTTTGTGGCCCAAAAAGAGCCTTTGAGAGACAAATTAGAAGGAGTAATAGGAGAGCTGTGGGTTAATGGGAAGGCCAAGAGGCTAACCCTTCAGTTCCTATTCCACTCTTTCCTATTTTCATTCTCTATTTTTTTGATTCATTATTTATCCTCTCTTTTGTCTCATTTAAGTTTACATTGTATTGTCTTTTTATGTCTTATTTATTGGTTGTTGAATTAGAATTGTAGGTACTGAGTCTTACAACCATTTGCTTGTTCAAATCCATTTCGGATCACACCTCCCCATTGAGAGCCTTTTTGGTCCCCAAAAGCTTAGAGGAAACCAATTTGGATGAAGGTGCCTTTCGTCTGCTTCTCTGGGACATGGCTTTGACTCTGTCTCTTGTCTACATCTTTGATTCTAGCTCTAGCTCCAACTTTGGATTGTGGCTCTGGTTTTGGCTATATGGCTCTGACTCTAGTTATTGGCTTGCTTGTTCCTACAGTGCAAAAGTCTGCTCATTGACTCTCAGCCCCGAGCAATCTCTAGATCCAAACTCTTTAATCATAAGTCATTCCCATCTCCAGTGTGTAAGTGTCTTGCATTTTCAAACTTGGAGATGGTCTATCTTGGTGGCCAATGAAGATAAGTTGAATCCTGGTCTTCTCTTGTTCACTGTTGAATGTATGCAACACTCATTCATTAGTGAGATCCCAACAATCAATGTCATCACACAACCCCATGAAAGAGGTGTGGTTTGCCTTCTTTTGCTAGGATCAATTGCTTCTTGGCATGGAAACAATTCTCTGTTGGTGAGCTATTCTTCATTTAGTCTACAATGAATAAAACATCATCCTAGGCTTGAGATCCTTCTTTACTCTCTCTTGCATCCATTGAACAATCGCTTGCTACGCTGGTGAGGCTAACCTACTGCGCTGTTACCAATCTGTGGGCATTTTCTGCTCATTGGGTTTCCAAGGCAGGAAGCTCTTCATCTCTTTTAATCTTCACTCTCCGCACTCTTCTTTTGATTGTGTGGTTCTTGTAGTGAAGCTTTGGATGTTGTCGACAACACTTTGCTTCCCAATGTCCACTCAACTTGCAGTTGTGGGAAAAGTTCTTGGCGCTATTGTATGGATTGCTTGGTGTAGTTCTTGCTAGAGTGGTGGATAAACTTGTGTGTGTAAAACCAACACTAATTATCTTGGTATTGATTATCATTATGTAGATATGTACTATGCATGTTTCCTTGAATCACTCCATATGTATGCATTGTTTATATATATATATATATATTATGTTTTGTGTGATATGAATGTGTTGACTTCTGAATGATTCTGCACCTCTTTCTACTACAACTTCCATTGTCTCAATGCTTTCTAGATTTGCAACCTAGGAAATTTGTTCACTTTAGGGATGAGTACGATGGCTATGTAGCTTTGATTATTTCAACAAACTCGGAATCTTCACTGAAAGTCAATCCTGGTTGACAATGCTTGCGTTTTAGTTGTAAGCAACACATAATATCAGGAGCATCTGGGATGTCTTCCCAAGTCGTTGAACATCCAAACACATGATGGACAAGTGTAAGCACCAAGTGAAAATGAAGTGACATATTGATATGACTAACTTTAGTTTTATAAAGAGGCAATTCAACAAACTTGGAATTTTCACTGAAATTCAATCCTGGTTGACAATGCTTGCATTTTAGTTGTAAGCAACACATAATATCGTGAGCATTTGGGATGTCTTCCCAAATTCTCGAACATCCAAACACATGATGGACAAGTGTACGAACCAAGTGAAAATGAACTGACATATCACTAACTTTATTTTTATAAAGAGGCAAAGCAATAAAGATTTCTTCTCATGTATACATGAAGGATGCAATGGTCTTAACATTGGAATAACTAGAGGTAAGGGGGGTCCACTAGGGTGATTCTTACACTAAGAAGTCAAGGTACGTGCCTCATTTTTTGTTTGAGAGCTTTGATATGGGTATTTTCACATTTTCGTATTTGAGTCTTGTTAGATGGGTGTGCATATATTCTCATGTCATTAATCTTCTAGGAGAATAGTTCATTATGGATGTAGGGTAGGTGCATTAAGAACTTTAAAAATATGTGTCCTGATATTTTTAAAACAATAACAGTGTCTTCTAAAATGTAATTTGGATCTTAGGTGTTATTTTTGAGGAATATATGAATGCGTTTGAACTTTAAACCATAGTTATTAGAACTGATTGGTTTAGATTGTTTTGGGCCAAAAACAGTTCGATTTTGTATTAAAACTTTGACTGGGACTGGTTCTTTTCTAAACCACTGTGCCACTAAACCAAAAAATACACACAAAAAGAACCTCAAAAAATCCTACCCCCCAAACCCTAATCCTAGCCTTTATAATGATGACCACGCCTTCTCATTGATCATTTGTGATCATTTGGAGATTTTAGAACTGTGCCAAAAAGAGTTGATTTGGAAGGAGATTTTGGTTGTGCTTGAAGAATTGAGGTGAGAGGATGATGGCATTGATACCTATGCAGAGCCAGAGGGTATTGATGAGGATCTTGATCTAGGAGATGAATTTGATGATTTGTTGTGAATCATGATTTATTGTTGAATGCTATTTTTTTTGACTGTGGAGGCCATTTAAAGCCTTAATGTTTATGTATTTTGCTTCAAACACGTATCTCACTCTTATGCATTTTTTCTATATTCATCCTTATGTCATTATACATGAGCAACATTACATATTTGGTGTCTACTAGTTTGTATATATATATATATATATATTTTATGTATTCTTTCAACTGTTTTTAACCCATTTTTTCCTAGTTTTGGTTTGGTTTGAGATTTTGGCAATTTTGGTTCTGGTCTGGTTTTGGTTCTGATAAGATTTGTTTAAACTTTAATGTTGATTTTTAACATAATTAGTAATAATATGGTAAAATAAAGTTAAAGAGACTATGATAGTGTAAAAGTTTAAATAGAGAAAGAAACTCAGGGAGTGCTCGCTTGGTTTTATCCTAAATTACAAATAGCATCTCATACTGCTTTTTGATTAGGGAAATTTTGTTGTCCTCTGTCTAGATGCCATTTTTTGTCACCATGACCTCAACCAACTTCTTTTAGCATTTCCCCATCCATATTCACGAGTATATCCTAAAATGATTTTTTTTGGAATGCTTACATATAGCTGTTAATAAATGAAATCCCTTATGATTGATTCACAACTTTTAGACTTGCTTACACTATAAGTTGGATCAAATATGTGGAATCATAATTTTTTTTTAAAACATATACATTATAAGTTTGTTAATCACAGATTCACAATGTCTTAAATAAGAGTAATGTATTTTTCAAGGACACCGACTATGGACCTTTAGCTTTCCTAAAGTCATAAAATGAATGTTTTCAAGTGCTCTTAAACATTCAGTCGTTTACTAATTGACCTCATGTTTTTCATGCAGTTCTCTTGATAATCAGAAGCCACATTTGGCCCATGGCCAACATGGAATATGTGCAAGGTATCTATCCCTTTGTTTTTGCATTTGCAGTTTTAGATTTGAGTTGTCATCTGCCAATTTAATGCATGTAGTATTTGTCGTGACTAAATATAGTGTACTTTAATTGCGTCATTGTTATTGGACTTTGTGTATATATGCAAGCTTTAGCTGAGGTGCATGCATTAAATACAAGAACTTTTATACTGTTGTAAAAGAGTTGAGGTAACCCTAATCTTCTTGTTAGATCCATTGTCAGTGAGTGCTGAACACAATACTCTTGTTGCCAATCCTAGGGAATATTGAAATAGAATGACCATGCATGTATTTAGTTTGTGTTAATACATCAATAAAACCTTCATCAATTTATTAAGCATAAGGAATATGTGTGTTTATTATGAGACTTGGTCATAATTGACTTAGTCAAAGATGTACTACATTTGTATTTTATATTTCTAAATCTCACTTAACACTCTACCTACCTCTGCCTAACTCTCACCTACCTTTTGAAGTCTTTTATATTTATATATATCAAATGAAATGTACAATGTATAATGTGTAGAATTGCAATAGTCTCCCTTGTACTTGCATTCTTCCTTTCTTGTGTGTCAATATTTCACATTATTGTTAGATTGTGCACATACTGAAGAATTTTGATAAACCTATGTAAAGAAAAACAATACCAAATAGAATCTAAAATGCAACAATTAACAATGGTTCACACACAAATTACATAGAGATTTACCCTGGAAACCCAAAATCGGGAAAAGCAACATTCTTGACTCTTGATAGTTTCTCCACTCTCTATCTCGTGTATTATTTTTTCTATTTACAATACATTATTATAGCATCCAAAACCTTGATCTATTAACCCAAATTAGACCACACCCCTAATTCCTTGACCAAAATTAATATACAATGGGCCACAAAGCCATGAGCCTAAAACAACTCAAAACAAACAAAAAATGGACCCAAAAAATTCTTTTAGGGGCCTTGCCCTCGAACCCATGACGAGGGGCTCAAGCCTCAGTGGCCCCTCGTGCCTCCCTAGTCGGGGGGCTTGATCAACCCTCTCGGACCCCCTTGCTTTGGGAATATTCAAAGACTACAACACATGTCCAACACATATTAGTTTGTGTGTGTGCCCATCCAATTGTTTATATTTATTTCTATTTTTTGCTTCCTCATGTGTGAGTATGTGTGTGTTTGTATGTACATAGATAGACCTTCACACCAATATGGACTTGTTATCACCAAACTTGTAGTTACCCCTAGAGATGGATCCAAGATGGATGGCAGAGGGGATGGGCAACCAAAGAGGTGCAACCAAGATAGCCTCGACTCCCAATGGATGGTTGTCATGCCAATCGAGGCAATCTTCACTTTATGTTATCTAGCCCAAGACAACAAAGGGGGAGACCTAGATCCACTCCCGATAGGAGAGATCAGACCAAAACACCAGATCAAATCAAATATGGATGAAGTACGTAAGGTGTATGGTGAACCCTAGATCTATGGATGAAGTCACAAGATGAGTAATAGGTTGGATCAAGGGGTTTAAACAGTGTAGCTTTGGTCCAATATGTATATGTGAGTGACTTATGATGTTTGAAGTAAGATCCAAAATCAAGGTACTAGTCAATTATGAGAAAATCCACTGCCTTGGGAACCGTGTCCAATGCAGGGTAGTTAAGGACCAAATTGGGGCTAACCAATACCAAAGATGAGCTTGATGGAAGGATAAGACAATGTCAAGATACTCAAGCAAACAAGACAAAGATCAAACCATAAGCTAACCCAACAATCGAGGAAAGTTGAATTGGCCTGGAGAAGATTAGTGCCTTGGGAAATGGGCCAAATGGAGTCGGATGTCCACCAAATTATAGATCAGGGATGTTGAGGTGTCAAGCTTGGCGGATCTTGAAAATTATGGTCATCCAATGGCTAGATCTCAGTAGATTTGAGATTCAAATGTATCACAAAGTGACCCAAGTGGGGCTCAACCCTCAAAATGAGGAATGGGGCCCACAAGGTGAAAATCACTGAAGTGACACACTGGGGGTAGGTTATCAAATGTGTAGATGAAGGATCAAGTGGGATCTCACCTACCCAGGTGCTAGATCTTAGCAAACTCACCCTTCGTAGGAAGTGCGACCTCCCTTGGAGAGATAATTTTTCCTTGGGAAATGGGTCATATGAAGGCCAATCCACACCAAACTATAGATCCGAATCGCTGTGGATGCTATAAAGGCGGGTTTTAAATTTTATACCCAAAAACCAAGTAGATCTTGCTAGATCTTAGAAATTGTAAAATGAGGGTTTTAACTTATGAGGGTTTTCAGTAACTTAGACAAATGGATAGATCATGGAATGAGAAATTACCTTGAGATCATACCCGAGTGATGGATGAAGATGCCTTGTTGTTGAGGAAGACTCCCACAGAGATCAAATGAGAAATTGTTGATTTTGCTTGCCAAAATGATGCCCTAGCCCACAAGTGCGACCTCCTCTACCTGTCAAACCAAGGAAATCGATTCAATCAGAAAGATCAAGTATGGAGGAAATACAAGCGAAATGCAATTGTAAGATGAAATAGAAGGTCAAAGACAGTAATACTCCTTGTTACCAATGAAGAAACCCAAGAAAGAAGTAGGGAGGGTCCTCCCCTACCAATACGTCCTCCTTAAATCAATTCAGCCTCCACCTGTAAATGACAAAATCGTTGTACCAAAGATAGCAAGACAAGATCTCCAAAAACCCAGTGCAAAGGAAGAATCAACGAACAAACTCCAAAAGCATTCACCACAACACAACAAATAGATGCAATAATAATTTTCTATTCCAATAATCCAGAGCCAAAAGTCCCTTTTACAATGAGAAGCTCTCTCCTTTAAATAGGAAGGAGAGGCACCAAAACCCTAACCACTTTTTGAATGAGTGGCTAAGATTAAAAGATCAAAAGATCTAATCAATGGTTGAGATGAGCTCAACAATACAATACATGGATCAACTCAATAATACAATATAATAATGGACAAATCACCCATAATAAGGGGGTCCCACCAAATGTCAATGATAAAACATAAGAAATAGCTCATGGTGGGTCCAAGGGGTAATTTCTAACACCCTCGGTCAATCCCCATAGCACAATAATATAAAATAATCACTCTAGACACCAAATCGTACCTCTCTGGGAAAGTCGTGAGCCTTAGGAGGCTCCAGAAAATCATATAAAATGCCATAAGTGATTGATGTGGGTCCCGATGAAGCTGAAATTGTTGGAGAAGGTGTGGGAGACATCCCACTCATCATCACTAATCATCCCATGCCAAACATTTGCCTCATCAGCCCAAATCGAATTCTTCAGTAGCCATTTTCACCATTTCTAGACTGCCTCGGGAAGTGTGAAACTGCCCAAACTGCCTCCTGGAGTGCCTGCACTGTCAAGGTAAGCTCACCAATTTGTCTGGGAGGGGGGTAATATAGTAATAAGTGGCTAGACCACCCCCTCCATGCACAATGCCCTAGGTGAACCAATAAAATCTCATCACTGCTCTGGCAGGGCCTCTGACAGGCCAAAACTGCACTAGGGTAGCCAACTGAGGCTAAAAATCACTGTGACTGTCCGGAACTGAAAATAGACTGTCTCATTGGACTCAGAAGGTCCAAATCCATCTAAGGTGTGTATTCATATACCATATAGACCTCTGCATGGTAAAAAAAAGTGCTCATCATATCCGGCAGACCAAATAATAATAATTTGTAAAAGTGCTGAAAAGCACAAATCATCATCATAGGCCTGAAACCACTGCATAAGCCCACCATGGTAACCTGTACCATACCATATATCATCTATCTGTAACATCTGAGGTCTGCCACCTCATGTCCTGTCGTTGACTTTTGGTCAAATTGGTTTGACCAAGTCAACATGACCAAAATATAACTCAAATTGTCATCAAGCTGCTTCAAGGTGTCAAAGGTTAAAACATGCTTTACAATCCATTCAAATAGCAATTATAACAAGAAGTAATCATTACTGGCGATCTAAATCCAAATATAATAGGTCATTAATTATTATTATTACTCGGACCCGACTTTCAAGACCATACTCACTTCATAGTTGTGATCAATTTGCTAGTGAAGGGTGAAGGCTAAGAATAAAATGGCTAGGTCAAAGGATGACTTACTGACTTAACACTATGACACTTTGGATATGGAAAAGGGGATACACACCATAGCATATAGTGGACAAGCAAAACACAGGGAATGGCGGTGTCTCACAAATGGGTAAGTTGTTCAAAGAGTGTTTATTCACCTTGATAGATGCACACAATCCATAATACAAATGAGGCCAACAATATTTTTGATATAGAGTTTAGTTCCATTGCTTTTTGGGCCTATAGTTTCCATAGCCTTTGATCTATGTGTGTTTACAAACACATTGCATAGATTTACATTTCTTTAGGCTTCTTGCTGCAGGTGTGTTTTTAAGGCACTTGTTTACCTGAGCACTTCTAGGTGTGTCTTTAGACAACTTGTTTACCTAGGTATTTACATTTCACAAAAGATATAACATTTGATATTTCATAGCCATTTTCATTTGGCTTGCCTTTCATTCATGTGTGTTGAGAAACACATTACATGAATGGGCTTTCATACAAGATACAATATTTTATTTCCATACTTTGTATTCATGGCAGCACTAAAAGTTTCAGGTTTAGCCAACAACATCTTTAGTGACTAGGGGGACTTCATGAGGAAATCCAACTCACCAAAGGTAAGTTTTGTCACCAACTTAGAGCCGAGACACAATAAACAAGGCAGCTCATCCAATACAGAGGCTACAGTGGGGAAAGGTCCTCCATGCCACTAGTCAAGTAGTAAGTCAGGATAAATAACAAATTAGGTAGGTAATGGATGGATGAAGACAGTGAGTAATGAAACCAACACTAGCAAGCCAAAGTATGGTGGGAATGACCACCTCTATTCTCCCTAAGGAGGGTAAAACCAATGAGTATAGGCCAAGAACTTCTAAGTCTGAGTAGGGATAAGTATATATATAAAAGTACAACCAGGTCCACATATCTATATGATCGCTAGATCATGATACTAAATGCTAAGACATGCTACAAGAATGAATATAAAAGCAAATATAACCATAACACCAAAATATACCTGCTGAGTCATATACCTGAATGCTTATCATCTGAACCAACATCTGTCCTCTGAAACTGCTGCAGTAACTCTGGGCAATACTGACTGCTCTGTAGAAATGGCTAAATGGCTACATTGGTCATCTCTCCGAGTGTCTTGAAACTCAGTCATGGCATGGGGAATAAAACTGCTGTCCATAATCTGATAGTGATCCATAATAGATGCTCATCTCAACATCTCAAATGCAAGGGAACGGGCTGAATAGTGTACTGGAATCTGACAAAAAATGTATGGTAGCCCGACCACTATATATGTGATAACAAGACCTTTTGCCAGTAATTGCTATGATTAATGGGACATAACACATTGTATAGCATGGAAATGAGGAGAGTGGGTAGTGTTGGTTTGGATGAGGGAGTTACTAGGGAACATTTATTTGGTGGAGGAAGGGGGGGAATTTAGTAGGATTGAAATTCATTTTGGGTTGGAGTATCCATTCCATAAGGTTGCTGGTTTGAAAATATGCTATGTTATTTTATGTGTCAATTTGGTAGGAGTTTTCTAAGGTGCTATGAGATTGGAAGTTACATGTAAACATTTCTTTGTGTATGTAGTGTTTGAACTTTGAAGTGTGTTACTGAGATTTGGACTCAAGCAATATTAACAAGATACAGATAACTTTGCATGCTTGTTTAGAAGTTTTTGGTACATCATGCAAGATGGCTTTTTGGAGCAAGATAATGGTATTCTTGGATTCCCACATGGAGATGTATCGAATATGGTCAATAATGCTCTCCCTTTAGAAGATTTCTGAGAAGTGTCCCACTAGGATTTTCAATTTACTAGTATAATGAGGACCAAAGGGAAATAATTGTTGGGAATGGCTAGAAGGTGGCAATGAAGCTTGGGAAAGGATAAATATTGTCTTTAAACATTTGGTAGCAAATAAAAAGAGAAACAAGGGTTAGAAGAAAATGGGTCCCATGGGAATGTTCACGCTTCATACGGGGGCCAAACATTTTCAACAAAAAGAATTGAGAGGGAGAGAGGCTCTCTATGCACCAATTGAAAGTGGAATTGTTGATAAGGAAAAGGTAGAGTTCATAGTAGGCAAAATTGGTTATGCCTATGTAGTAGGAAAAATAATGCTAGTGTTACCACCCAAGTTGTTGGATTTCAAGTGAGCCGACAAAGAATGATCAAGTGTACTTGGTCATATTAGAGTTCAGAAGTACATCAGGCCTTCTAGGCCCTTTTATTTTTTTGTATCACATGTTCATACTCCCTCGGGGGAATTGTAATAAAATGTGCTAGCATGGTAGCTGTATGTAAAAGACTCGGCTTCCTAGGACTTAAACATTAATCCGACTAGTCCAGAGTGTTTTTTCTCTTGTTAATTATTTGTTGTTGAACAAACGACTAATAATTTTCGAGTTTTTCACTCATACCTCCAAAGTTGGAGTGGTTGGCTTGGTGTTTCGGCCTTAGGAGGTTATTAGAGCCTAAGTGTCAATGTATTAGACCATGCTAGGTATTAAAATTGAGTCATATGGATATGTGCTAGGTCCTCCTAAGTTTTTTTTAAATTATGAGAAAAATAATTTTTACTGTAAAATTAGACTATTTTTTAATAGTTTAATTGGACAAATTAAAAATGTAATAAAAGTATGGTTTGTGGGCATAATTTGTCAAGTAGATGCTCGTTTTCTAAGCCAGAGCACCCATTTAACCCATAAACCCAATTTTCGTAAGTTTTGAGTAAGTATTTATCTCAGAAAATAATATTTACTCAAAAAACCCAAAAATACCAATTTAATTGACAAAAAAGACGTAATAAAGGCAAAATCCCAATCCCACGGATCAAGGAAATGTGTTGGAATAAAATCTCCTTTGATTGGCAATCAAATCAGGGACAATATTGAGCAAATAAATGATGATTTGATTGAAGATTGGAGATCCACCAAGGGGGGGTGGCTAATTTGTGGTTGGAGAGGTGACAAGTGGAGGTTGAAAAGTGTCAAATGGTTGGAGGAAGGTGTCATTAATATCCCCAAACCTCTCACATGTGTCAACAAGCCTTTTCCAAGTGTATCAACTCATTTCTCCAAGCGTCAAAGAGGATCTCTTTTGGGTTTTGCTATATATTGAGGCTCCATTCTCTCATTTCACTAGTTTGAGTTGGATTAGTGAGCCTATGCTATTGGCATATTTTTGCTTGATAATAAAGAAGCTTTGGAGGCTAATGGTGTTGTGCTATGGTGTGTGAGGCAAAATTGTCATGATCTCATGAGGTAATTTGTTTCTCATTTCAATTTCTTGCTTTTGCTTTGTGTATCTGGCTTAAATGATTGCTCCCAACCATTAGAAGTAGAGTAATGTAAGTAAGTTTACTTGCTTTTTCTACTTTGAATACATATTTTTAGAGATCTAGATCTAACATGTTTTATAAGATTATGTGCATGTTTTAATCTCAATTTATATGCTATCACCAGATCTCACGGGTTTTGCAAGTTTCTTGAGTGGTTTTCAAGATATCTAGTTTGGAGGAGGTGTGGATCTAGTTTGACTCCATTCCACTTCTAACATTTTGCAAGACATAGCCCCTCGGCATCCCACTACAAAGTCTTTGAGAAAATCTTCCGCGGCAACAAGCTCTTTCTTCTTCTCATTCTCTTTAAAAATTAACTTCTCCTTTGGTTACTATGGCTTGTTTATGTAGATATATTTTGGTTAAAGAATAAATCATTCATCAGATCTCATTTTCAAGTTTTAAAAAGCTTAGATATCATAGTTCTTCAAGTTTCGTTTATTTTAAAGTAGATCTAGCTTAGGAAATTTCATTTTTGGCAAGTATTTCAAAGTAGATCTTAAGCTTATTTTTAAAAGTACTTTCCTTTGATTATAAAAGTTTAAATCAAGCATTTTAGTGCACATCATGTTGGCTTCCCAAAAACAAGCCAAGATCCCAAGGAAAACTTGCTTTCCTTGATTATTTTTTGCAATTTTTATCATAGAAATAACTTAGAAGTTTTTTTAGGATTTTTGGGGATTGTTCAAAGACACTCTTAAAGTGTTTTTGAGCATCTTTGGTATTTGATAGCTTGCTGATTTTTGCAGGTTTGATGAAAAAGAGAGGGAAACTCTGGCCAAATTTCGAGATTTTGGGCCATTTAATTTTTAACGGAGCTCCCCTTCTTCCTTCTTGTCATTTTCTTAGCAAATTGTAAGCCTTTGGATCCTATTTCAAAAGGACCTGTTATCACACCATAGTAGCAGGGCTACTATTCTTGCTTAGCAAATATTTGCACATTTCAGAGCTTGGCTATGATGAGCTTATATTTTGAGATCACTTATGATCAGAGTAGTGCATTTATTCAGACTTATGTTAGACCTTGTGCCAAGGCTGTGCCCTAGGGGGCAGTTTCAGTAGCTTCACAGTTACCGAGGCAGGTTAAAAATGGAATAAAAGGGTCACCGAGGAATTCGATTTGGGCAATTGAGGCAAGGTTTTGGCACTTGGTCTTCACAGAGGTCTTCCAAGGTGAACCCCCTATCTTCCATCCAGTTTTCATCAGTTAGTGGGGTCCACAGAGGCCACAGGAGGCCTTCTACTGCAGTCTCTCACAGATTTTGAGGACAGATTTTGATCATTTGTATTATTGTGCCATGGGGATGAGCTAGCAAGGATTGATGCCTCCTAGCCCCACCATGAGCTTTATGAGTCATGTCCATGTCATATGAGGTGGGCTCATGTACTTTTGCCCCCTCTAGAGGATGATTTCACCCTCACTTTGTCTCTTTTAGCTATGACGTCACCTCTATTTTGAGTGATCCATGTGATATTATATTATGGCTCATCTTAGCCATTGATTATGTTCTGAGATCTTTTAATCTCAACCACTCATTTCATAAAGTGGTTTTGAGATCTAGGGTTTTGGGTCTTTATTATCCTATATAAGGAGGAGACCCTCTCCTTGTAAAATCATCTAGAGAATTTGGCTCTTGGCTCTTGGAATAAAATTTCTATCTTTTGGAGTACATGCTTGGATCTTGGAGTGGATTGTTGGTTGCTTTGATTGTAAATGCTTTTGTCCATTGCACTGGAGGATCTCTTGTAGCTATCTTGCATATTTTGCCATACATTTTTTACAGGTTGAGAAGACGTTTTGGAGGAGTGCGAATTGGTGGGGAGGCCTACCCTTCAAGCTTCAAGAGGACGTTTTGGTTAACAGGGAGTGGTTTTGTCTTTGTACCAACTTTTCTTTGCTTATCTATTTCTTGCTTGTATCTACCCTAATCTTGTTCAACTGATTGATGCTTTGCTCCTTGGTTTTGACAGGATAGAGGGACACACGTGTGGCTTGGGAGAGGACGTTTTGACAAGAGGGCTTCAAAATTTTCCATTTGGTCTTTGGCAAAGTAATCCTCATCTCAACTAGCATCCATCTCTTCATCCAGGTATGCTCCAAAGGTATGGTTTTCTTCTTCCTTGGCTTATCCATTAATTGTAGATCATAAAAACCATAATTGATTAAAACCCTCATTTTTGTTTTTCTTAGATCTACTTGGATCTAGCTTGGCTTTTGAAAAGACATTGAAAACCCACCTCTATAGTATCCACGACAATTCGGATCTATAGTTTGGTGTGGATTGGGTTTCATTTGACACACTTTTCAAGGCACTTAGACTTCCTTGGGTGAAGTCGGGCTCCTTGGGTAGGTGAGTTACGCTAGTTCTAGGACATGGGTAGGTGAAATCCCACTTGAATCATACTCCTCTCACTTGATAACCTACCCCTAGTGCTTCACTTCATTGATTTTCACCTTGTGGGCCCCATTCCTCATTTTGAGGGTTGTACCCCACTTGGGTCAATTTAGTGATGCATTTTCAACCTTAGATCTATGGAGATCTAGCCATTGGGTGCCTTTAATCTTCGAAACCCACTTTGATAATTGCCTAAACTACCCCGATCTATAATTTGGCATACTTTGGACTCCATTTACCCTTCCATCTTAAGGCACTAGTCCACCTAAGGCAAATCACACTTCTTGGGATTAGTATCATGTGTTAGATCCCATATGTGGTTATCCTCAATTTCATCTTAGATCCATAGATCTACTCTTTGCATACCCCTTGGTACCATTTGCATCTTTAATCTCACCTTGTGGGTCCCAAGGAAGTGGGCCCCACTTGTGTATTTCATGGTACTAGATCTTGTTATGTGGCCTAAATCATTAATTGGTTGAAACATAAGTCATCCTTTAAGCCTCTTTCAACCACACTTAAACTTCTAAGTCCACCTAACCTTGCATTGGTTTCCGTAACTTGTCTTTCACACTTCCCTAGGAGCCTTTGCTTTGGTCCAATCACCTTTGATTGGCTATAGGGTCTCCCCCTTGGTCTTGATTCATCTTGATCTAAAGTGAAGAGTGCCTCGGTTGACGTGACTCCCAGCTTGCATTGGGAACCGTGGCATCTTTTGGGTCACCTCTTTAGTTGTCCATCTCCTTTACCATCCCGGATGGGATACCACTAGGGACAACTACAAGTTGTGTGATAACAGGACCAAAAGGCATTTCTCTTTCTAAGATTGTAATAAGGCTTAATAAATATTTTGAGTAAGCTCCTAAAATCCCACTCCCCATTCCCCCAGGGGGGATCCGCGTTGGTGTGCCTTTTTCATGAGTTTTACTTTCTAGTTTTTCTTTAGTTTTATTTGGGCTAAAATTAACTTAGATTAATTAAAATTTAACATTTGAAGTGTCCGATCCAAATATCGGCCTTCAGACTCTTTCAGGACATAGGAACATTTGTTTACTTTTGTAGGCAATATCTTTCACAATTTGAACAATATTTTGTTTATTTCTTGCAAAGTAAATAGATACTAACCCACTACTGTGGTAGTGTAGTAACTAGTTCATCTTTCCATTTTCCAGTGTTTGCTTTTATTCAATTCAAAGTAACGAACCCGACTATGTATACTCGAAGTATGCTCTCGCCATCACATAAAGAGCTTGCCTGAGTACGCGGTGGATGACCAGAAAAGAGTTTCTAAGCATGTAGTAATTACTCTCACATTTTGCAATTAACCTCCTCGAAAGATGAAAGTCCAGCGTCTCGGTTTTGCTTTGTGTGGGCAAAGCTTACAAAGAAAGCGGGAACAACTAGAGAGCGACCGTAGGGCCTCGTCAGACTACACCCTAGTTTGGTGTAGTGTTGGACATCCCTCTGTGACTCCATCTAGCCCACATTTTCTTGTGTAGGGCCACACTTGGTGAGTTTGGATATATTCCGGTATCATTTTTTGGTATATCAGGAATCCCCCTCCCCTTTAATCAACTCATCATTTTAATAACTAAACTTGACAAAGAAGCACTCACAAAACATCTATATTACAACAACAATTGCATTTCCGACTCCATTATTGGCACTGGTACTATTTTCAACATTTATTTAAGTTATGTGTTAAATGGTTATAATTTTATGTTGTTGATTCAATTCCATTTTTGCAAGTGATTCATTGCTCTCAGTAATCTTGTCAAAAAACTCCTAAACAACTTACTCATCCACTAGAACTAATTAGCTTAATTAGCCTTAGCAACTTTAGGGTCCACCCCCCTTGGCTTCATTAGGAGTTTGCCTAAACGAAGGAGTCAAGAATCAATTTACAGTACTTGACTTGAAGCTTGCCCCCAAGGACACACTTAGTGGCTTGAAGATTTCTGCCACGTTAACCCCCAGGTGTGTGAAAGGCAGCAACACCTAGGAAATTTGACTTCAATTTGAGGGCAAATCCCATTTTTATGCTTGTGGTTGAAAATTGGTAAACATATAATAAGATAATAATTTCTTAGGAAAATTGAAAAAATGTTGTTTTGCAAGGACATCTACAAGTGGTATGTGTGGGGAATTGGGACAAACATTGGTGGAGGGTTGGAAAGAGTTTCATTTGTGTGGTGTTGGTGTCTTAAGATGCGGTTAAAGAAGTTATTGCAAATGGAACTTGGATGATTGTAGGAGCCATGACCTATATGACTAGTCTTCTCGAGATGACATTTCTCTAGAATGTGCATCTTAATACTAATACTTGACGTGGATTGAGTTTTGAAAGCTATCTGAGCATTGCAAGCAATGTATAAATGAGATTGCAAGGCTATTTATACCTCTTTTGGTTAGAGGAAAACACATGACCTATGACTAGTCTTCACGAGATGACATTTCTCTAGAATGTGCATCTCAATACTAATACTTGACGTGGATTGAGTTTTGAAGGCTACCTGAGCATTGCAAGCCATGTATAAATGAGATTGCAAGGCTATTTATACCCCTTTTGGTTAGAGGAAAACATAAAGTCAAATCCATGTGATGAAATGTGTACGTGTACAAGTGAAGTTCATAAGGAGCCTTTCGTCAATAATTACAATCTAGTTGCTTGGGTGCATTCATCTTAAAAACACACTCATCTTAGTCTTTTTGATGCTTATTTTGCATGCTTTTCTCCCAGACATTTGATTAATGATTGCATTTTATCAAAAAAGTGACGAGAAGCCATTTAGGAATCAAAACAATCAAGAAGGGAATAGTGGTGACAGAGAAGTAGCTAATCATGAAACAAGGAACAAGATGGTGAGGGTAGCTAGACAGAGTGATAAAAAAGAAAGGGAAACTAGTTTATCCAACAAAGGATCCACAAGAATTGGGGAAAGAGAATGTTCATTCAATAGAAAACACTTGGGTGACAATACAAACTAAAGTTAGTAGCAATGGAGAATGGAAGGAGAAAGAAGAGAAGCCATTTAATAATCATGAAGCAAACAAGGAATATTGTAGTGAGGGGAATTAAATCAAGGGAGAAAAATAGAAAGGAAAGATAGGTGACACAACAAAAGACTCACAGGGAGAGGGGAAAGAAAATGCTTGTTCCACAAAAAAAACATGGGTGCTAGCGCAAACTAAAGTTAGTAACAATGGAGAATAGAAGGAGAAAGTGACAAGCATCTGCTGGATACTGGGCGAGCGCTTGTGATTCATGAAACTTTTTCTATCGTTCCAAATCCATTTGTCATTTTTGCTTAGGGCCATTTAGTTAAATTGAGAAATATTTTGGCAGTTCTCATGTTATGACCTCAAGGGGGGTATGTGAGATGTTGCATGTATAAGTAAATAGTAGATCAGCTTGATAGTGGACCTACATAAATAATGAACGAGAGCATGTATAAATAGAGGTTAATATATCATTATTATACACATTAGCATGTGATAATTTTATATGGATGTATTTGGGAGTTCTCCTAATATCTTGAAGTTCTTCATCCATTATGGACTGTGGGAAAGACTCATCTGCGAGATGAAAATAATGATTGGGGCACATAATCAGGATCTATGTCTAGTTGTGGGATTGGATGCCTCACTTCCTACTAACTGTAGAGTGGGTTGTTGTAGGAGATTTCAATATGGTAGAGTTGGAGGAAAAGACAACACTCTTCGACCCATTGAAAAGCAAGGGTGGATTCATTGCAAATGCATGTTGGTGAATTTTGATGTGAATCAAAATATAAACAATGTAAATTAGGGACTATAATACTTGGTCTAATCGCCAAAGAGGTGAAGAATTATACATGCCAAACATGATGGGTTTTATTACCACTTGAATTCTCACCTATGGTGTAAAGTCTTCACCAAGTTGAACCCCAAGAGGAACTCAGAAAAGTCACTACTGTCACCTTAGCAACACTTTCCTTCATTTACTTTGGGTTCTCACCACATGGGGGGGCTTCCCCAAGCACACTAAGTCCAAATGAATATAGAGGAAAATAGAGGGTTTGGGGACCTAATAAAATTTAAAAAATCTGTTTTAGGATATATCTTAAATGATGTATTGCATATTTGTATTGCTGAATTTTAAGTCTAGTTAGAGATACAAAAGTGACGAGTTTCCTAGACTTTTGAGGCAACTTTGAAGCATGATATTGAAATGTAATTTTCAGATTTGTTGAACAGAAATAAAGATTGCTTTTTTGAGATTTAAACTGGTGGTTGAAAGCAAGAGTTGTGCCTAGGAAAAGTACATTGGGCATATGGGGTCAAATAAGGCTCATAGAAGGCCATCGTATGAAGGAAAAGAGGGAAAAAGGGGCTGGAATGTACATGCTACAATGGCTCTATCTTTTCTGTCCTAGATTGCAGAAAAATTAATTAGGGAGATCCCAAGGATAGATGAATTCCAATATTTATGAAGATTATGGCTACCAAGAATGAAATATATGTGCACTTATCCAAGCATAGAAGAGTATGCATCCATAGACAACATCCCAATGATAAAGACAAAATAACAAGGAATGATGTTACCCTAATTCAATTCTCTTCAAACATATGTCAAGTAGTTTACAGCAACAAGAGATAGAATCAAGATGTAGAAGATCTGCTCATCTGCTTTATTCATCCATCCAAGAGTTTCAATACAATTTGCTAAACAAGATTCTAAATGGTTGCAATACCTAAACTTTCCACCAAACAAATGAAGAGAGCAAACCTTTATAATAGGTTTGAGCTTTAACTCCTCAACAATAAAATAGTATTTGTTTTCCTAGATCCATGCTTTTCTCCAAGTTCAAACAATACAATAATAAATAAGTGGGCTCCCCATGACTAAAACACCATACAAAATACTAAAGAAAAGAAGTCTCATGAATGTGATGCCACATGTCCTCCTTCTCAAGTAACATACAATATGCAAACACATGCAAAGTGCCATCTGTCCTCTAATGCAAAATGTTCTTAAAGATATGACTTCATTGACCACAGAACAAATGCTTCATGCCATGTGTTCACACTCCATGTGGAACGCTCCTCAAGGAAACAACCATAAAGTCATATAATATATATGTCAAATCATAGGAGGGGAGGGCACTCTCCAATGTGCATGAAAGCCAAGTGTAGCTGAAATAATGGTGGAGTTCTCAAGGAAAACACTTCTTTGGCCATGCAATAATGTGGAAAGAGCATCTAGGATATGTGTGCCCTAGAAGAATGTGCAAAGGAGCCACAAGGGTTTGAAGTTGAAGGACAGGGACATAAAGTCTACAAACTTGTGAATGCTTTATATGGATTGAAACAAGCTCCTCGAGCTTGGTATGCAGAAATCGATGATTACCTAAGAAAGATGGGTTTTGGTTTGAAACCATACCAAGCTTCATATGTTGTGATGCCATCCAAGGAAGTAGTGGGAGATCTATTTCTTAAGTAAACTGTAGTGTGAATTGCTTCTGCCTAGTAGGAGGAACTTAAGCTTTTGAATTTCAACATTGATCTTGCCATATCCATCAAAGTTCGGTTCATTCTTTCTGTCACTCCGTTATGCGATTGAGTGTATGAATTTGTGAATTGCATTCTGATGTCTTTATCTTTACAATAATTTTGGAATACATTTGAAGTGAATTCCCCTCCATTATTTGTTCTCAAAGTATCTATCTTTTCCTTTTTTTTTTTTTCAATCAGACGACGAAAAAATTTGACCTTTTCAAATGCCTTTGATTTTTTCTTCAAGAAATACACTCAAGTCATTCGACTGGATTCATCAATGATAAGTAAAAAATATTTACATCCTCCAAGAGAAGTCTTTAGAGGTCCACAAATATCATTGTGGATGAGTTGCAAACATTTATTTGCTCACCATGTTCTAGTAGGGAATGCTTCTTGATTTTGTTTTCGATAATTGCAAGCTTCACATATTGCATTTTTCCTCTTAAAGGTGGGAATCCCTTTTAACCATTCCTTGTTTTTGCAGTTGTGAAAGACTATCAAAATTCAGATATCCATACTGAACATACCATAAAGTTATCGGTGAATTTTCTGAATCAGCTGTTCCTGCAAAATCTTACTTTTGAGGAATGACTTTCCCTTTCATCTTGGGAAGCTTACCATCTTCATATTTTGTTATGATTGTTTGAAATTTTGTTTTATTGAGTTGATTTTAACCAACCTGTCTTCCATAATAATTTGGTGCCCTGTTTGTCGAATCATTACTAAGTTCAACAAACTCTTTTTAAATGTTTTTACCTACCAAACATTCGAAATAATTTTCTCTCCAATTCTAGGAAGAAAATATTTCATATAGCCTCTTCCTTGAGGTGCATGCAATGTATCATTATCCAAAAAAATTGAATTGAATTTACATTCATGAAAGGATCAAAATCTCTTCTGAAAGTGTGTTGAGTATTGAGTAGCACCTGTATCCAATAACCATGCATCTTCATACTCACTCTGAAAAGAGTAGTTGGAAGCCATTAAAGCTCTTGATTCTGATTGTTGAAGAGCGGTGAATACATACTCAAAATCACTTTGATCATCATCTTGATGGTTGGCATTAACATACTGTGTTGAACTTGAATGTTGCCTGAAAGTAGGAAACTTATTATTTGGAGTTCTACAATTTTTTGCATAATGACCAACTCGATTTTATCGCCTGCAAGTAATATTACCCATATCTTTGCCTCTTCCAGATTGATAATTGTGATTTGGAGATCTCTTTGACTAACTTCTTATAAAATTCTTTGATCCTAGTTGAAAATTATTGCTTCTTCTTCCTTGACTATGCCCACGGCCATGACCTCTATAAGAGGACTGATTTTGATTGCCACGTTCGCTATTATTGATCGGAGCTTCTCTACCTTTTGAACTTTCTGCTTTGTTTGAACTAGTGAAGAGAAGATCCTCCCCATATTGTTTTTGTTTACCAAATGACTTACTATGTTGAACTAATAGTTCACCGAGTGAATCAAAAGTCGTAGTTGACAATTTATTAGTGATTTGCAAAGTTTCAATAAAGTGCTTATAAGATGGAGGTAAGCCATTTATCAATATAGAGATGAAAAAATTTAGGAAATCCACCTTTGATGATGTCTTGATGTATGTTCTTTATTCTTGTAATATTTTCTAACATGTCCTTACCATCAACTAATCTTTGCTTAAAAAACTTCATTTGTAAATCATCTCTTTGAGATTCAGGAGGAGTATCAAAAAGCTTGTGAAATTGATTCCAAGCAAACTATGTGGAAGTAGAATTCTCAATATGGACAAACAAATGTTCAGCTACGAAAGATAGAAGTAAAACAAGGGCCTTTTCATCTTTTAATTCCCATTTATCTAAAGGAGTAGGATCAGAGTGAGTTTTGTTGGAGGAATATCAACATTACATTTATCCTGCCATAGCTCATTATATATTAATGTGTTTTTGGTGTGGCGTTTCCAAAATTTGTAATTCTTGGGGCTATCCAACTTATCTGAATCTCTGAATAAATTGATTATCTTTGACATTTTACTTGATGATAGATTGCCTTGAATAATTAAAACTTGCAATTGATTCCAAGAAGACCACAACATGAAAATTAGATGCAAGGGACCAAAAAAACGATCACATGTTATTTGCAAAAATAACAGTTTTAAGGGCTTGGACTTGATGCTCTAAAAGTCTCGTTGAAAAATAAGTTGAGAGAGTATTGCACTGGACTCTTCTGAATCTCTTATTTCAAAATTACAAAATCATCTTTGTCTTCAAAATTAAAATTGGAAACTTTACATCAACTCAAACTTAAAAATTTGACTAGTCTTCAAAAATGAAATGGGTTTCTAACTTTCACAAATGATTGAATGCCCCCCCCCCCCCCGCCACTTAAAATAAACATTTGTACACACTTCACTTAGTGCTCTATAAAGTATATGATTCTTATATCATTGATTAAAAAAAACCCAATGACATCATTCTTGTCTTTTTATCCCCCAAAAAATGTCCACAAAGTACATAAACCAAACTATTTATAAAATGTTTTTTGTCACTTCTATAAAATATTGTATATGTGTTTTTAAAATAATGAACCTCCATTTAACTTCACTTGTTTGTTTTATATAGCGAATTAAATACTCACATATACAACAATTCACCATAAGATACCATTCTTAAGATTGATGATGCTAGATTGCTCGTTGATGAAGCAATCGCTAGAGTGACAAAGCATATGGTGGAAATCATTAAAATGTTGAGAAGGTCGTGGTAAATCGATGGAGCATCAATTGAGATCGCCATGATAGCAAATCACCGAGGATCATTAGGCAGATAACAAATTGTTGAAAATGGTTGAGATTGATGAAATTGCAGAATCATGATTTTGAAAAAAACACTGATGCGGATTACCACTGCTTAGATCCGTATTTTTGAGATGCAGATCGATGAGTAAAGGGGGGTGCAGTCTGAAGGATGCAGATGTGAAGGATGGGCTGGTAAATCGTTGCTCTGTTCAATCGTTGAGGTAGATTGATTTTGAAGTTTGAAATTGATGCTTATTTATATCTTAAATCATATCATGTCGTTGTTTCTTGAAATTGTTGGTTTAGGAAGATTTAATTGTTGTGGAGGTAAATCTAATTCGTTAAATAGCTTTTATTCAATTGAAATGCAACATTGACAGTTTGTGAAGGCACACTTTTTGCTAGTGGATCATTGGTAGATCGTAGGGATCATGGGAGCCAATGACCATGCAAATGGCTTCGGTTGCGTTTGAATGCAAGATCGAATTCACAAGGAATAAATCATGGATCATTGATAGTACCAAGACAAGAAAAAGACTGGAGCTAGATAAAAAATATATAGCTCTACAACAAAAAATAGCCAAATTTACAAATCTGAAACAATTTTACAATATGAACCCCTTAATAAATAAAAAATCAACCTTCTATCTTAGATAAAAAACAAAGGCATCATTATATCATATCTACTTAAATTTAAGATTACAATACAAATATTGTGATTTCCTATCAAAATTTACAACTTGGAAAATTGTAGATTTACAAAATTGCAGCTTAAAAGATGATAATTAATCAAAATTTTCAAAATAATTGTTGCAATTAAAATAATGTTTTCCTTGTTTGATTGACAACAAGAATACCTTAAAGAGATTGTTGTCATGGAATTTAGGAGAACTTTGTTGATGTTGTGGAAACTTCTTTGCTTCCTCAATCCCTCAACATTTCAGCATAGCTTTGATACCAATAATGAAGAGGTGTCCTCAGACACGTAATTTTATTAATAACGAAAACATAGTTACAATAATAGTGAGGGTATAAAGCTTATGTACCTCATATGAAAAAGAGCTAGTTTATATAACTCAACTTTAAACTAATCTAGGAAAACAACCAATCACATAATCATATGAGAATGATAGGTGTTTTTTACATGAAAGTTAAGTGTTCTTATCATAATAAACTAGAATAAACTAATCTCTAAAAATATTTATACTAGGAAAATACTTATATCATAGAACTTTAGGATTTTGAGGCTAACAATGCAATACATACTCAAAAGCACTTTGATCGTCATTTTGATCATTGGCAGTAGCATTAGCATTTGAGAGAGTATTGCATTGTTAGTCTCATAATCCTAAAGTTGTATAGTTTAAATATTTTCCTAGTTTAAATGCTTTTAGAAATTAATTTATTCTAGTTTGTTATGACAAGGACACCTAACTTTCATGTAAATGACACTTATCATACTCATGTGATTGGTTCTTTTCCTAGGATTTAGTTTAGAGTTGGACTATATAAACTAACTCTTTTTCATCTGAGGTACATAAGCTTTATGCCCTCGCTATCTTTGTCACTCTGCTTTCCTTATTAATAATATTATATGTCCGATGACACTTCTTTGTCATTGGTATCAGAGCTATGGTGAAATAGTGATGAAAGGATTGGTGATGGATTGAAGAAACAAAGAAGTCCACAATATCAACCAGGATCTCTCTAAATTCAACGACAACAGTCTGTTTGAGGTATTTTTGTTGTCAATTCAGTAAAGAAAATGTTATTTTAATTGCAACAATTATTTTGAAAATTTTGATTAATCATTTCATCTTTAAAGTTGCAATTTCGTAAACTTGCAATTTTCTAGGTTGTAGATTTTGATAGTAAATCACCATGTTTCTATTGTAATCTTAAGATCTAAGCATATATCAAATAAATATGTTTTTTTGATCTAATATAGAATGTTGATTTTTCATTATTAGAGGGCTAATATTGTAAAATTGCTTCATATTTGTAAATTTGATAATTTTATGTTGTAGAGCCATAGATTTTTGATCTAGCTCTTGTATTATTTTTTGTCTTGGTACTATCAACGATCCATGATTTATTCTTCGTGAATTTGGTCGCGCATTCAAACGTAGCCAAAGTTTGAAGAACAAACTGTTTTCTCTAAAACTTTTGCGTGGTCATAGCTCTTACAATCTCTATGATCTGCTAATGATTCGCTAGTGAAATTTGTGCCTTCACAAGCTGTCGATGATGCCTTTCTCTTTTGATTGGGTCGATTGAATGAAAGCTATTCAGTGATTTAGATTTGCCTTCACAAGTTGTCGATGATGCCTTTCTCTTTTGATTGGGTCGATTGAATGAAAGCTATTCAGTGATTTAGATTTGCCTTCACAATAATTAAATCTTCCTAGACCAACATTTTCAAGAAACAATGATTTGATATGATTTAAGATCTAAATAAGCAGCAATATCAAGCTTCAAAATTGATCTACCTCAGTGATCAGACCCAACGATTGAACATAGCAGTGATCTACCAGCTCGTCCTTCACATCTGCATCCTTCAGATCTATGCCCTCCCTTTACTCATCTCAATCTGCATCTAAAAAATACAGATATGAGCAGTGGTAATTCACATCAATGCTTTTTTCAAGATCACGATTCAGCGATTTCATCAACCCTAGCGATTTTCAATGATTTGTTATTTGCCCATTGATTGTCAGTGATCTGCTATCATGGTGATCTCAATTGATGCTCCAACTATCCTCTATGATCTTCTCAACACTTTAATGATTTCCACTGTATGCTTTGTCACTTTAATGATTGCTTCATCAAATAGCGAATCATCAATCTTAAGAACGTTTTTTTTATGGTGAATTGTTTTAAATGCGTGTATTCAATTCTCTTTAAAACAAACAAGTTAAGTTAATTAGGGGTTCATTATTTTAATGCACATGTTTTTTCTTGGGATTAAAAGACAAGAATGATGTCGTTGGCTCTTTTTTAAGTCATTATATAAGAACCGTATACTTTATAGTGCATAGTGCACTAACTTGTGAAGTGTGTACGAATGTTTATTTTTTTTTTGGGGGGGTCACATTCAATTATTTGTGAAGGTTAGAAAGCCATTTCATTTTTAAAGACTTGTCAAATTTTGAAAGTTTTATTTGATATAAAGTTTTCAATTATTTTTCAACAAGACTTTTAAAAGGTCAAGGCCAAGCCCTTAAAAGTGCTCTTTTTGTGAGTAATGCATGATCACTTTTTTGATGCCTTACGTCTCATATTCATGTTCAGATATACTTGGAATCATTTGCTAGTTTCAATTATTCAAGGCAATCTATCATCAAATAAAATGTCAAAGTTAATCAATTTATTCACAGATTCAAATAAGTTGGATGGCCCAAAAAATTACAAATCTTGGAAACGCCACATGCAAAACACATTAATATATAATGAAATATGGTGTGAGATTATCATATTTGTGATGGTGATATTCCTCCAACAAAAATATTGACGCTGCTCCTTTGGCTAAATGGGAATTAAAAGATGAAAAGGCTCCTGCTTTATTTCGATATTCTGTAGCTGAATATTTGTTTGTCCAAATTGAGAATTCTACTTCTGCATGGTTTGCTTGGAATCAATTTTACAAGCTTTTTGATACTCCTCCTGAATCTTAAATAGTTGATTTACAAATGAAGTTGCTTAGGCAAAGATTAGCTGATGGTGATGACATGTTAGAATATATTTCAAGAATAAAGAACATATATCAAGACATCATCAAAGGTGAATTGCCTAAGTTTTTTGACCTCTATATTGATAAATGGCTTACCTCCATCTTATAAGTACTTTATTGAAACTTTGCAAATCATTGATAAACTGTCAACTACGACTTTTTATTCAGTCAATGAACTATTAATTCAACATAGTAAGTCATTTGGTAAACGAAAACAATCTAGTGAGGATCTTCTCTTCACTAGTTCAAACATAGCAGAAAATTCAAAAGGAAAAGAAGCTTTAGTCAATAATAAAGGATGTGGAAATCAAAATCAATTTTCTTTTAGAGGTCATGGTCGTGGGTGCAGCTAAGGAAAATGAAACAATAATTTTCAAAAGGGATCAAACAATTTTAGAAGAAGTCAATCAAAGAGACTTCCAAATCGTAATTATCAATCTAGAAGAGGCAAGATATGAGTAATAGTACTTGTTAGATGATGTAATCAAGTTGGTCATTATGTAGAAGATTGTAGAATTCCAAATAATAAGTTGTCTAAGTTCAAGCAACATTCAACTTCAGCGTAGTATGATAATGCCAACAATCAAGATGATGATCAAAGTGATTTTGAGTATGTATTCACCTCTCTTCAACAATCAGAGTCGAGATTTTATGGCTTCCAACAACTCTTTTCGGAGTGAGTATGAAGATGCCTAGTTATTGGATATAGGTGCTACTCAACACATGACTTTCAAAAGAGATTTCTTTTGGTCCTTTCATGATTGTAAACTAAATTCAATTCTTTTGGTTGATGATACAATGCATACACTTCAAGGAAAATGTTTTGTGAAAGTTTTTCTTCTTGGAATTAGAAAGAAAACGATTTCAAATGTTTTGCATGTACCAACATTTAAAAGAGTTTGTTGTCCTTAGTAATGATTCGACAAGGCATCAAATTATTATGGGAGATGGGTTAGTTAAAATCAACTCAACAAAACAAAATTTGAAAGCAATTCTGACAGGATATGAAGATGGTAAGTTTCTCAGGATGAAAGGGAAAGTCATTCCTCGGAGCAAGATTTTGCAAGAACAACCGATTCAAAAAATTCACCTATAAGGTTATGGCATGTACATTATGGACATTTGAATTTTGATAGTCGTTCATAACTCCAAAAATAGGGAATGGTTAAAGGGATGCCAACCATTAAGAAGAAAAATGCAAGATGTGAAGCTTGCATTTATGAAAAGCAAAGTCGAGAGGCATTCCCTACTGGATCATGGTGAGCAAACAAATGTTTGCAACTCATCCACAGTGACGTTTTTGGACTTTTAGAGACTTTTCTTGAAGGATGTAAATATTTTTTACTTATCATTGATGATTTCAGCTAAATGGCTTGGGTGTATTTCTTGAAGGAAAAGTCAAAGGCATTTGGAAAGTTCAAAGGTTTTCGTTGTCTGATTGAAAAAGAAACCAAGAAAAAGATTGGTACTTTGAAAATTGATAATGGTGGAGAATTCACTTCACCAAAATTATGGCAAAGATGAAGGCAACAGAAGGGAACTCACAAATTCATACACTCCATGGCAAAATGGAGTGACCAAAAGAATGAGTCGAACTTTGATGGATATGGCGAGATCAATGTTGAAATTTAGCGAAGATCAATGTTGGTGGTTTATCACTAACCACCAACATGTACAAGCTATGTACAGGGAATTTGCTAGACTCCAACTTCTTAAGGTTGCAGAAACCATATTTGCATCACATTATATAATGATCAGGCGGTTAGTAGACATGAGGGACTCTTTGTCCTCTATGGTTGTTAGTCCATGGTGGCAAACATGGAAACAGAGCAACAATGAAAAAGCAATGCCGGTTAGAGGTACGATTCTTGATGAGGCTTGGTGGGTTCAAGCTGAGCTTTTTGTTTCCATAATGGAGCCACTTGTTGATTTGGTGAGACTTTGTGATTCAGATGTGCCAATGTTGGGTGGCATCTATGAGGGAACTGACCATGCTGCTTAAAATCATCAGTTTGGGGAATTAGGTGCTGTTCCATTGGAGGATGTGGAGGGAGATGACTATCTATCAGATTTGTTTATCTCATTGAGTCACTCTAGATTTTCATATTTATTGTTTTTCATTTCAGACTTCTAAAGCTCTCTAGATAAGCTCAATTTTTGTTATTTTGAAGAACTATAGCCTTGACTCATGATATTACCATGTTGACATTGTATGATTATATTAGTATCACATTTGTGAGTTGTCATTGTCATTATGTTTAGACTTTAGTTTATGTTATGAACTTATGAATTTGATTTCAAATCTGAAAATTACATGTATGAATCTAGAATCTATAATGCTATCATTGCTATGCATATTGCTCATTGATGTATGAATCTGAATGATTGAATCATGATCATAATATTATAACTTACTGTTATACTATTTGTATGAAATTTAATTTGATTTCAAATCTGAAAATTACATGTATGGTTCTATGAATCTATGATTCTATGATGTTTCATGTTACGAATATGAATTATATTTATATGATGTATGGTCATGTTACAATTACAACTTTAAAGAGTTTGAATGTATGATGTAAATGTTACATGTATGATATTGATCAATCATTCAATGATATGTTGATGATTCATGAATCTATGAAGCATTGCTGGCAATGTTAATTGTTACCTGTAAGGCATATGATTTTAAATTTGTGATTTTTTATAAAATTATAGATTTATAATTTTAATTTTTTAATATGTATTAAATTATTATTATTATATATATTATAAAAAATTAGGGTTAGGGTTCTGAATTTCTGAATCCTAATTTTGGATGACTATTGAATCCCACATCCGATTCTTCAGCCGAATTTGGTCGCACCCACGGTTCATGTAACCTTGGTTCTAGCTCTAAGAGGAGATAGGCCACATGGAGGGGGGGCATATCCCCCTTGAATCGAAGGATTAAGTCCCCAAGAGGTGTGTCCCCTGTTACCGGGCAAACTAGCAGGGCTAGTTCCCAGTGATCAAATATAAGAACTGTGACCCAATGTCACCTCGATCACGATTCTAACTTCTTCGGAGTGTCGGAACTTCCAAGGGGAAAGACCCTTATGATGTCCTGCAGGTCACTGATATAATAAAGACTATATTCTCTATGCAATTGTTAGTTTTGACCACTTCCTTATGGAATCAATGTAATTGCATGAAATAGGTAAATAACCATTCATCAAATACCAACAGTAGGAAATGTCATACCTTATTTAACAAACAAGGATATAAATATCAATGCTAACTCAATGTATGAAGGAAATATTGTAGCAAGGTTTAACCACTTATGCATCCACCACATATGATAACTAGCATCCAAATATCTCATTCAGCGTCATTTAGGCCAATGATGTTATGCATGTGAATATTGACATCAATTCCAACTCAATGTATGAAGGAAATATTGTAGCAAGGTTTAACCACTTATGCATCAACCACATATGATACTAGCATCCAAATATCTCATTCAGCATCATTTAGGCCAATGATGTTATGCATGTGAATATTGACAAAGTAATAATATATAGTTAGATCAAAGTTTATGCATGTAGTGTAGATAAGTAATATTGACTTCAAAGTTATTGCAACTACAATAGCAATAGGTAACCAAACATCACAGAATTGTCATAACCATGGATCATTTAATGAAGAATAGGGACACTCATTCAAATGTTAAGATATGCAGATACAATTGCCAGCAGGTGTTAAGTAACTGGTAAATCAACATCAATGCATTAGCGTGAAAAAAATCAGATATTAGTTTGAGACCACTTCAATTGACCGAACGAATGTTTCAGATCTGTATGTATGAGGTCACTTAGAATACCAACTTTTCAGGCTGTCTATGCCTGTCAATTTCAGATCTGCTTTGTGATAGAAATAAGGCTTTTACTCTTACTAGGTCAGATTACCATTATTACACTTTTAGATCTTGCAAAGGCGCTAGTTGACATTCAAATTTAGATCCCTTTTTACTGTATGAAAGTGAGCTCAATGCACCAATTCTGTGTGTAAATTAACATCAGAAATTTATCATTTTAAAGACACTGTATGCTTTTCAGACTTACTTGGCAGCAGTAGAAGTTTATAGCAATATTAATCAAAGCTGGAGAACTTGCTCATAATAAGAACATCCAACACCAATTTTCAGAAATGAAATAGCATTATTCATTGATCATTTAGCTTACTGTATGTAATGAAAGATTCGGATCTGTGATAAGTTAATTTCAGACTTCCTTTTAGGTGAAAATCAGACTTCCTCCAAGCAGAACTTTGACCAAGAAACAGTGCAAGAATAGTACAGAAATTTATAATCAAATATCCCCAAAATGATATTAACTTTAGTTCCTTTTACTGTGGCTAAGTGCAGGGGTTTTAGGGCAGTGGGGTAGGCTGTCCAAAAGGGGCAGTAAAGAGAAAAAGAGTAACGGAAGTGATGGAAGAATGATGGGATGAGGATGGAAGGAGGTGGAGAGGGCATCGAGGTGAGGAGAGAGGGTAGGGAGAGGCTGCTAGGCCACTTCAGTTCTGCAGCTAGGGTTAGGCAATGGTAAATTATGGCTTTTTAGGATTTTAAAAATTTAATTTTATGAAAAAATAAAATTAAAAATGACCTAAATTAAAAAACTAAAATTTAATCTAATAGAATATGTACAAAATCACAAAAATTAGGTTTTGTTTTTAGGATTTTTGAGTTTTTAAAATTTTGAGGGCTCCTACAATTTCGCCCTAGGGTTTCCAGGGACAAAAAGGGCAGGCCAAATTTATAGGAGGAAGGGCTGAAAATTTTAGGGATGCCAAAAATTGCAATTTTTTTAAAATTTTTTTAGGGTTTTTGTCATAAAATTGCAGACCTAATTCTAGCCCTAATTCTACCATGAAAATGCAGATTTACAAATGAAAATGCAAAAATAACCTAACAATAATATTTACAAAAATACAAATTAGGGTTTGATGTAGAGAAAATAGACAAACTTAGGGTTTTAAGGTTTTAGCCTAGCCCTAGGGCATTAAGGAGGATAGCCCTCCTCTTGAGATGGTACTTGCCAAGTTTGGCAAACTAGGGATTTCTTCAACAACCACAAAAGTTGGTTGAAGAGGCCCTAGTTAAGACAAACCTTGGAGACCTAAAGCTCAAGCTTTACAATGCTAGGGCAACTAAAGGCTGAAAATGACTTAGCTAGGACAAAATGCAACATTAATGGCTACCATTCCACCTTAGACAAGCATACATCTAACATTTAACAAAGAGAAATCAAGAGAAGAAACTTAGATACCTCCTTGTGCATGTGTTAAGCAAACAACTCCTAGCATCACCTTACCAAAGAGCAAGAACAAAAGATATTTCAAAGATTTGCCTCCAACTAGCGAGTACATCCATCTTCAAGAGGTGCCAATCACTCAAAGAGTCCAAGTAGGGTAAAAATAAAAAGTAAATGTTTTATCCCATAAGTTAATGTGTTAAAATGAAGTGAGGAAAAGTTATTTATACCTTTTCACACTCACTTTACAAAAATAAAAAAATCCAGGCCGACGTCCCATTTTAAAATGTCAACTTAAAATTAAAACAATAATAATATAAAATAATCAGAACTGTGGGTAATTTGGGGTATTTTCCCCTGTCTGTACCCACATATGACTAAAATGCCTAAAAATGAGCAAATTAGCCTGTTCTGAAGGCCAGACCGCGGAGGGGGGGGGTCGTCATGCCCCATCTAACCCCAACAATAGTGAAAATCCCTCAACGCGCCCCCTAATCAAGCATAGCAGCCTGGCTTCAAGGATGACGTCATTATAAAAAAGGAGCCCCAGAGAGAGGGCATTGGTGAAGTGAAGGGCCAGGAGGGTGTGTAAAGTGATCTAGATAATAAATATGTGCATTAGTGCTGACACATCTTCCACTGGAATGATGAATCAAGGTTGGGGTCATGTAACCCAGTGACCCACCCCTGGAAGCCCCAGACACCAACCTCAAGGCTTCAAGCCCTTTCACGAGGCGGTCGGCAATGCCACTAAGCTCTAGTACTTCCAAGGGGGAACCAGAGGGTCAGGCCCTAACCCCTACTCAGAAAAAGCTGGCTAAACACCCCTCCCGGTCAGAAAAATTTGACCCCCTCTCCCCGGGGACCTTTGCAGGTGCGTTGGTACTGGTACCACGTAACACCCCCCATAGAAAGAGAAAATTCCCAACCAAAATCCACAAATTAAGGATTATGAGCCCTAAAATTAGGGGATTATGTGCCTAGAATCCAAAAATCAAGTATTTGCAGGCAAAAATCCCATAAATCAGGGATTCTTGTCTCCAAAATCCAACAAACAAGGGGTTATGTCTCATGGGGATGCACTTAGCATACTTTGAGGGGTTAAATTTGTCTAAATGAATTGCACCCATCATTTTTTATGGAGGGGCATGTTCCACGTAATATATAGATCCCATCAAGCAATACTTTACAATAATATAACATGAAAATCACCCCAGGAGACCCTAAGCCATGTGCAACGAATTGCACTCTGTCTTGATCTAGAGTTTGAATGAAGTCATCATAGTCGTCAACTATATTGCTCTCATACAATATGATGGGTAACATGCTCTTTAGATGGTTGTTCTACTTCTTAGTTAAGCTTTATGGATGTATTTGGAGAAGCCACTTCTGGATGCAATTGATGACAACTATGATTTAATATGTCAGAGGAAGGACAATTAATGGATTGTTCACTATGTGGAACTCAATCTTGTCCATCTCATAAACAATAAAAGTGCAAGCAAGTTTGGGATTCCTTATTACCCTATTTGGCCTAGTGAACACCACACATTATTAATAAACCTAAAACATAGCTCTCTATCCACAAAATAGTGGATTTTGCTACTATTGAGTAGTACATTTCCGTGTTCAAAAATATGAAAGCAAACATTCTTACAAGTGGTGGTAAAGGAAAGACTGACCCTAAATATATCAATATTGTTCTTATTAACTCTGTTGCATTCAAAAATTTTGTGATCACTTTTTATAGCATTTCTCTTTTTATTCCAAACCTAGCTTCACATGTTAGAATTTACACTTCAATAGTAGTTATGTTAGATCTTTAAACAATTTCTACTATATCACAATAAACATAAGCAATAGGATCACTGAAAGATAGACAAATACAACATACACAAGAGTTTATCCCGGGAAACCCTCCAGGGGAAGAAAACCCAGCATAACTTCTTCAATATAGATTTTGTCAACAAGTACAATGTCAATACAACGAAGAGCATAAGCTCTTTCACAGAAAAATACACAATAAGCAAAGATAAGATAACCCCAAGAATGTCTTCCCCAACTGCTGCTACTCTCTCCCTCTTGCGCACTTGTCTCTCTCTTGCTTGAGCGAACTTGTGTGATGATACTAAATGGGGAATTCGACCCCTGTATTTATACTTTTCTCTGGCCGACTTTTTCACTATATGGCCGACTTCACTGGGGTAGTGTTGCTCATTGTTTGGGGTAGACTGCCCATTGTTTGGGGCAGTATTACCCACTGACTTCTGTGGAGCCGACTTGTCTATTTTCACTTTATTTCTTTGAGAGTATATCTTTAGTATTATTCTTTTAGGGTTTATGCAATACAAGAATATCTTCCGAAGTTACATAATCTTCAACATACATACTTTGGAAGATATATTTTGTAACTTATCTAGCGTTGAGTTACCTTGAGAAACTTGTGTGAACCATCTCCTCGGAAGCATGCCCACACTAAGGTTGCCCTCTCCTCTTGTTCGAATGAGCCTCTAGGGGACACTTATAGGTTTTCCATAAAAGAAGAGGCCAATATGCTTGTTTTTACATAAGGAGGGATATTTGTTAAAAAATGTTTCCTTCATCTTCAAAGGATTGAAGATATTGCTCAATAAACTAGTGTAAATGATGATCTATCAAAGATAAAGCTAGTGATTTTGCACACTTGGCTGTGCACACTGCTTTATGGTCCCCCACTTCTTCTCAAGAATGGATTATTGATGCTAGGGCAACCAAGCATACGTCGAAGCATCGACATCTCCTCTCCGTTCACCGAGATCAAGATAAAATTGAGCATGTAACTATTGGT
Organism: Larix kaempferi; assembly: GCA_027924585.1. Lineage (NCBI taxonomy): Eukaryota > Viridiplantae > Streptophyta > Pinopsida > Pinales > Pinaceae > Larix > Larix kaempferi. The sequence continues at coordinate 435,295 of BSBM01000605.1, forward strand.
GATGACTCAACTCTCCTAGGACTGTTTGCAATATTATTCAAATTGATAATGCTCAATACAAAGATGTACTTCATCTTCTTGAAGTGGTGCCAAATCTTATCTCTATTTATTGTATTACTCGCACCAATAAAAAGGTGAAATTTTGGTCAAATGGAGTGGTACCAAATCTTATCTCTATTTATTGCATCACTCACACCAATAAAAAGGTGAAATTTTGGTCAAATAGATTGGTTTTGAAAGTCATCACTGACAACTTCCAAGTTGTTTCCTTTGGATATTGTGATGAATCAAAATGTATGTACAAGTTGGGGAAGTCTTCTCCACCTCTAGCTTTAAGTAAATTAAATAATGGTGGCTATTGAAGATGATGATAGTAAGCTATGGTACTTTCATCTCGGTCACACCAACAATGGATCCTTGAGGCACACGAGTTCTCTTTGCTTTACTAAAGGCCTTCCAGAGATCTACCCTCCCAGTGGTGTTTGTGATGGATGTGTGATGGGTGAGCATCACCAAGAGTCCTTTCCAAAGGACAACTTGTGACGGGCCTCTAAACTACTCAAGTTAATACACATTTTGTGGTTCCATGGCCACTTGTTCTATTAGGGGAGCCAAGTACTTAATCACATTTCACGGTGTAGAGCCATAGAAATTGAGAAAAATCATGGGGAGCCAAGTACTCATCCTTGAATTTCACGGTGGGGAGCCAAGTACTTAATCACATTTAGTGAAATTCAAGGATGAGTACTTGGCTCCCCATGATTTTTCTCAATTTCTATGGCTCTACACCGTGAAATTCAAGGATGAGTTTTTTGCCAAATTCCGAGAATTCAAAAACCTTGTTGAAGTTCAATGTAAGCAGGAGATTGTGTGTCTTCGGTCTATGTGGGAGGAGAATACATTTGCAATGCCTTCTGTAGTTTCTTCACTCATGGTATTAGATTAGTCGTTATACTCCTCAACAAATTGGTGTCACTAAGCAAAAGAATAGGGCCATCATGAGAATGGCTTGTTTTATGCTTCACTCCCAAAACATGAAGCTTTCCTTATGGGGAGAAGTGGTTGCCTATGCAAAATTTATCATCAATTGGACACCTACTTGTGCTATCTTTGGTATGACTCCTAATGAGGGATTGCATGGGCAGGAACCCTCTATTTCACATTTCGGGAATTTGGATAAGGTGCATGGGTCCACTCCTTTCTAGACTGTGGTTGGTTACAATGAGTCTTTTCATGGACGGTATTGTCTTTATTAACCCATCTCTCATCATGTGACTGAGCATCATGAGGCTATATTTGATGAGGTTGTTCCACATGGTGGTCTACTAGGATCTCTTTTATAACTTCTTTCTAGTGATGATTTCGATGATAGATATCAACATGTCTCCACGAAACATGGCTCTTCTTCTTCATCATAACTACCTGTTGATGACTCTTAGCTTGTTGTAGTGGATCTTACCACATATTTATCGAGTCTTGGTGCACCCATGGGAACCTTTTCGAACCCTTCTTTTGGATAGCCTCCTAGGACTTATGGGCCTAATTATTCAATCAACTCCTCTTCTATTCCTGTGTTCTCTTCTAGCCTTCCCTCTTTTGATGAGGATATACAACCTAGTGACGAGTCTTCTTCTAATAAGAAGTCTAGTGATGAACATATTTTTGATGAGCAGTCCAGTGACAAGCTCTCTCCATATGTGCGGTATTGTGATGGGTCCTATCTAGATGTGCAACATAGTGATGGGCCCTTTGTTGATGGCTATTCCTCTCCTTTGAATGATTTCCTGTTCAATGATGAAAGATTCTACTTGTAGTTTTTGATGTTGGATGATAATGACCCTACTACTTCATTGCTCCCATCTTTTGCCCAAGTGGGCTATCACCACTTTTACTATCGCTATTGACTTTCTTGCTCAATCTTCGCCACAATTGGAGTCACCCCCATCCCGAGCCCTTATCTCAGCTAGCACTCCTTTACTTGACAGGTATGAGCTTGCATCACCGAAGACCTTTTTTAGCATGATCAATCCCATATTGATCGTTAAGGCTTTCTTCGTGAGTGGTATGGCTTCTTATGACACCAACTCAACATTATGGGGGGTTGCTATGGTCATCTTCTACAACAATCTATGGAAGTAATGCTGTCTTTGTGGCCCCTTGTTCAACTTAGAGGGAGGGTTGTTAGATATTTTGGCCAATCTTCATTTGTTGCCATGTTCCAACTAACTATGTAGGCAGTTGAGGCCCTTTATGGGCCTACTTGTGGGTAGTTGTGGGTTGTTACACCCGTTATTACACTTTATTGTATTTTATTATATTTTAGGGTAAGGTTGGCCTAGTCTGCTCCTTGGGGCTAGCACTTTAACCCTAGTGGAGTGGTATAGATACAACACATTCCTCATTTGTAACATCATCTCATTCAAGAGACTTTATTCATTCTTTTTGCTAAGGGCACCTATACTATTTTGTTGTACTTGCATTGTGCACTCTCTTGTAGTCTTATGTGCTCATCATTAAGGTGCCGTTATATTTCAGCTTGTTTATCTTATTGGATTAGGGTTGGAGACTTCACTGTAGATCCTCTACGTCATGATTTCTTACATCAAAGCATAGTTTTAACAGCTTGGACTCTTGTCATTTTAAAGACTGGCTCACGCTGATATAATCCGTGAAGTTTTTGCTAGTACTGGACATATTTATAATCTTTGTTTCTGTATGTGTTGTTTATTCACTTTGAAAGAAAGGCTTTTTGTCAAGTTTTACATGTAGTAAATTGAAATAGTTTTCAAAATATTATGTTACTTGTTTTGTAGTACTTATTTTCTAACACACATATCAATGTAAGCATGCTAGCCTTATGATTTGGTTGATTGGAGTTTTATCAATTATTTAGGTAGTCAATAGTTCTTGCATCTTTAGGAAATGTATGGTCTATTCCATTATTTATGGTAATAACTGAGGCTGCAGGTATGGTTTGCTGGTTTCATCTAATGGTGTTCAACAAAATCTAGTTTCAGAACTTGAGGTAAGAAATCCAAGAGTATTTTACTGATTCTATCTACTTATGGACATGGTGCGAGATTTTTGCTAACCAATGAATATTCTCTGCAGTTGCATCATGGATGTCGACAGTTCTCTTCAAGTGGTGAGTCCTTTCGTCTGTAACTAGTTATGGTCTGCACAAGCATCCCTTATGTTCAGCTCTGGTACTTGTGCATTTAATATATGTCAGAATGCACAATTATATTGCCAAAGTTTTTAATTGAATACGAACTGATCCTTCACAACCTCTGGTAACTTTGTCTTCACCATTTTCAATCTAGAGCTCTTCTTTGACGATCACCCTTTCAGCTGAATAATTTATACATAACATCAACAATTCCAACCTTTAATTAATGCTTAGAATGGCATTCTTTTTTTTATGAATAAAATGCTTCCATTCAACTTGTTATCACCTTCCCCACACCTACCATGAGAAGCATCTTGAAAGTGATTAGTCATGGACGAGTACAAATTGCAAGCAAGGGTTGCTTACAATGGCAAAACAGAGTTTTCTTTAAAATTAATCCACCACTCCAAGTGTTCTGCAGCCTGCTTCAGACCTAATAGACCTAATTCAAGTTCTAGGGATAGAGTACAGTGTCTCTAGATGGATCCAATCATTGCCATAGGGTTATGCCAATCCAGCATTGATATCTCAGAGAAAGAGTCTGTTTGAATCAGATGTGCATCATCTAAATCAGCGTTTTAAAAGGCCACATCAGCAGATCTGAGTTAGTCTTTCACCAAGCACAAAGCGACTGACACATCAGCATGATCTCAAACAGTCCAAAGCATGTTTCTTAGAGCCATACCATTGCTTCAGACAGCATAAATTCCACATAATATCAGTGCTGTTTTTGTGACCTAAAAGAAAAGTAGATAGTGTTCCATATGAGGATGAAAACAGGTCTATATCTACAAATTTACCTTACAGATTCAGATCAAATAGAAATGCTTTTATGGAAGTCCCTAATCAGAGTTCAGCACTTTTGTGTTAGCCAAGTCAGCATCAAATAAACCTTGGAATCAGTACCTCTCTAGAAGATTCAATTAGAATCCAAGATGGTAAAGGTAGTGCTGGTAATCTTAACTTATGGATCTTTGAAAGACTTGACAATCACCAATAGACCTCTTGTAGATTTTAGTTTTTGACAGGCTGACATTTAGGAGGACCCTGCTGAACGGGGGGATTTTCTCCTTTGGTTGTGATGCCATGCTTACTGATGCCAGCTGGTTCAAATGCGGATTCAGAAGCAGGAAGGTCTCCTCTAAAAGAAAACCCTAGAAATTCATATCTTGTGTTTATGGCTTCAATTGATGTTTCTCTAATGTTGCTAATTGGGATCAGGATCTTGAGTAAATACCAGCTCCAGGTTCAAATTCTTTAAGTAAGATATTGAACCAGAACCTGTTCTGAAGATATATTTTAATTTAATAATATTCAATGAAGCTATTTGAGTAGGGTCTGGGAAGAGGGTCAGCTTTGGTTTCTTTAGCCCCAAATGCTAGTTTGTATTGTTCTCAACTTCCAACTTGATTTGTTGGTCACAAAGTGTTTTCAAGCTGGGTTACTGGATCCATCCACCCTGGGCAATGGATGCGCAGATCGCTGGATCTTGTATGGAATCGCCTAGAATCCGCCCAGGATTCAATTCAATCAAAACTGTGAACATTTATTTCAATATTCGACCGCCTCATCACTTTTGGAGCCCGTGGCTTTCGAAGTCGGCTGTGGGGCCCATGAATAATTTGACGGAATCCATGGCGCAGTAACAGGTTGGGATCGGATGCTTGGTGTTAGCAGCTTTGTTGTGCCATGTTTTTTTCTCCTAACTTTTATTTTAGAAAATACAGCTTTTATCTCCTAATTATCTCTTGATTAATATTTGGTAAAATGGATTAACTATTGACTTATACTTTATCATTTTCTATAGTTTTAACTTCCTTGATCTTGAACAAAAGTATGGCATATTATATATTACTGAAATCGTCTCAGTACAAACTTCACAATAGTGGCTGTAATAAGATAACTTTAGGAACCTAGGAAGAGAAATAAGTGTGAAAACATATGAAACCTATATAAGGTATAGGTGGGCCTATGTGCACACCATGCTCTCTCCTCTTTGAACTAGTTTGCCCTAGAGAGTTGTTGTTAGAAAAACTTCATTTCATCTTGCAATTCTTCCATTTGATGAGATATTCTCAATGTTGTCTGTGGTTAAGGAAACGAGACAATGAGATCTTTTAAGCTTCAAGCAAAATTGTCACATTGTAAAATGATTGACCCATCTTAGTTAGATTTTTGTCGAGGTTGTCTATTGATATTTCAAGCTAAACTTCTTTGTGTTGGATTTTTTGCAACTTCGGAAGATATTATTATTGTATTTTTATTGTACTTGGTTGTACCTATTCGGGTACACAGGGTACTCCCAAAGGACCGAACACCAAGAGCAACCACTTCACACAAACAGATCACAGATCAACACACCGATGTTTTGACGTGGTTTAAACCCTCTTGAGGGAAACACTCCACGGCCCCGGCCAAATAGCTGCTTCTACGGGACAATTTATTATGCAAAGAAAGAAAGTTACAAATGAGCTTCTCGTAATCGATCAACTAAACAATGACCCTCCATGCTCTTTAAATAGAGATCATGGACCAATCGGGTGTTAAGCCACGGATCAAGGTTAGGTATGATCTAAGGGAAGTTGAGCCGTCGGATCACTCTATGTTCGGAACATATCGTGACCATCGGATTAAGTATTTACAAATGCATACTAATGCATACTAAAGAAACACACTATCCCTAACGGATATATTACACAAGTTGATCTTAACTAACTCCTAAGTGTCTAAATATCCTAACATCCCCCCTTAAGAACAACTTGGGATAGGATTGAAGGATTTACAAAAGTGACACTATTAGGAGAAGGAAGGAGGCATTAGAGCCTATCCCCCCTTAATGACAAGTTCCTGAACTCCTAACATCGATCGAAGTTTAGAAAACTTCGCTTCTGTAAGAGACTTGGTGAAGATTTCTGCAACTTGATCATCTGTAGGGCAAAAGAGCACTTCAAGAACACGATCATGAACAAGATTTCTGATGAAGTGCATATTTAGCTCAATGTGTATGCTGCGTTGATGTAGAACTGGATCTTTGGCAAGCTTGATGGCACTTTGATTGTCGCACCAAAGTGGAGTAGGTTGCTGCTGCTCGAATCCAAACTCTGAAAGGATCTGTCGAAGCCATAAAGCTTCCCGACTGGCATTAATTGCGGCTCGATATTCTGCTTCTGCTGAAGAAAGAGCAAGAGCTTGTTGTTTCTTACAAGCCCAAGTGATAGGTCCAGATCCCAGATTGAAAACATAACCTGCAGTAGACTTTCGATCATCAGGATTGCCGGCCCAATCTGAATCAGTGAAACCAACCAACAAAGGTTTCCCCCCTGTACTGTAATGAATCCCAAACTGAACTATACCTTGAATATATCGAAGTATTCTTTTAGCTGCTTTCCAGTGACTTTCATGAGGTGTCTGCATATAACGGGCAACACGACCAACGACAAAGGAAAGGTCAGGACGGGAATGAGTCAAGTATAAGAGACTACCAACAAGCTGACGATACAAGGTGGCATCGACTTTAGGTGAAGTACAAGTGGCAGAAAGTTTGACTCCAGACTGGAAGGGAGAAGGGGCCGGTGTACAATCTTCCATGTGAAAGCGACGAAGGTCACAAGCATACTTAGACTGAGAAAGAAAGATTCCTTCTTTGGTTTGCAGGACTTGGAGACCAAGAAAATAATGCAAATGTCCTAAGTCTGACATTTCAAAATTTTGTTTAAGACTGGGTTATAAGCTTAGGGTCACTACCAGTAAGAATAAGGTCATCAACATATAGAACAAGTATGATGAGATGGTTTCCTACTTTCTTGGTATAGACATTCGGGTCAGAATGGCATCTAGAAAAACCAGTGTCAAGGAGAAAGTTATCCATTTTGGCATACCAAGATCTAAGAGCTTGCTTAAGGTCATATAAGGATTTCTTAAGGCGACAGACAAGGCTAGAGTTATTCTGAACATATCTAGGGGGTTGTTCCATGTAAATTTTCTCTTGTAAATCACCATGTAAGAAGGCAGACTTGACATCCATTTGATGGACTTCCCAGTTATGTAAGGCTGTAAGGGAAAGAATAAGGCGAATGGAGTTCATTTTTGCGACGGGAGCAAAGGTTTCATTGTAGTCAATCCCTTTAACTTGAGAAATACCTTTGGCAACTAACCTTGCCTTAAGTCTTTCAACACTTCCATCTGATGCATACTTAGTTCTGTAGACCCATTTACATCTGACAAGTTTTCTTCCTTTTGGAAGAGGTAGAAGATCCCAAGTATCGTTCGCCATTAAGGAACGATATTCTTCATCCATGGCTGCATCCCAATCTGGATTCCCTGAAGCTTCTGCAAAAGTTTCCGGATCATGATTCTCGGAAACTTGAGCCAAAAGAGAAGAGGCTCGCTGAAACTGAGAACGTGTTCGACGTTGATCTCTAGGATCACCAACAAGATCACCAGCTGCTTCACATGTTGAATGGACCCATCGAGGAAGTACTTGTGCTGGTGCAACTGGAGGAACATGAGCAGGCAGAGGTGGATTTTCATCCTCACTGTCATCATCAGAAACTGGAGTTGGAAACCTGTCAAGGAAGTTGGAAGAAGAAGAAGAAGGCACAAACGCCGAATCAGGCTCGCAGGCCAAAAATGGCACAATCGCCGAGTTAGGCTCGCAGGTCAAGAGATTTTCATCAAATTTAACATCTCTTCTAATGATTATATCATGAGAATGTGGTTGAAGAAGTCTATAACCTTTTACATCTTCAGAATATCCAACAAATATGCACTTTTCACTTTTAAGCTGCAATGCTTTCCGTTTTTCATCCGGAATGTGAGCCCATGCTTCACTACCAAACACACGGAAGTGACTTACATCAGGTTTAGTTTTACTCCATGTTTCTTCCGGTGTTATACCTTGTAATGCTTTAATGGGGGTGCGATTAACTATGTAATTTGCACAATTAATGGATTCAGCCCAAAATTGAAAACTTAGTCCCTTAGATTGGATCATACAATTAGCCATTTTTTTTAAAGTGCGGTTCTTCCGCTCAGCGACACCATTTGTTGTGGTATATATGGAACAGTGTGCTGTTGTTGGATGCCTTGTTTAGTGCAGAAAGTAGTGAACTTTTTGTTAACATATTCTCCTCCATTGTCAGATCTTAACTTAATAATTTGATGATCAGATTGTTTTTCAACAAGGGCCTTGTAGGCCAAGAACATGTTAAATACTTAGCTCTTAAGTTTTAGGAAATAAACCCAAGTGCATTTGGTGTAATCATCAATGAAAGTTAAGAAATATTTGAAACCAGAAAAGGAAGCAGATGGAAGAGGACCACACAAGTCACTATGCACAAGCTCCAAGGGAACCGAGGCAAGCTCCAAGGGAACCGAGGCATGCGAAGAGGCATGTTTGTCAAAACTGTGCCGTTGATGTTTTCCGAGTATACAACCGGAACAAACACCATCCCTGCAAGATACCATCGGAAGACCTGTCACCATATTGTCTTTACATAGTTGTTGCAATGAGCGATAATTTAAGTGACCAAATTGCTCATGCCAAAGTTTGCTCAAGTTATCACTATGAGCAACAAAAACTGAAGGGAAAGGTGATGACCCAAAGTTGTTAAACTTGTACAACCTGGTAATATCATCAACAATTCCGGTAGCTAGGACCTGTTGAGGATCTTTAAAATCCTTGATTACAACTTGGTGAGGTGTAAAGGTCACAGTTTTACCTTCACCAGAATGAGTGATCTGATAGACTGATAACAAATTGTAGGATATTCTTGGAACACATAGTACATCACTAAAATGACCATTATCTATTGGAACTGTTCCAGCTCCTACAACACTTAGAGATCTATCATCACCAACAAATATTTGTTTGGTGTTACATTCATGCATAGTAGAAAAGATGGCTTGATCCTTAGCCATATGATAAGATGCTCCAGAATCAATGAGCCATTCATTTGAAGTAGAAGAAGAAGATGCATTATAAGAATAACCAAAAGCACAAAGTGCATGTCCATAAGAGGCAGATCCTGAAGGCGAATCTAGGCTGATGTGGTGCTTCTTCATTGCTGCTTCCAAGGCTGCCATCTTCTTGAAACACTTAAATTCATCATGATTATCTTTTTTGCAATAGTTGCAATGACGCTCAGTCTTCTTGCCTTTTGGCTTGGATCCTTTGTCATTTTTTAAAGGAGCTGACTGAGAGGGTTTTGGACCCTTGTTTGACTTATTATTGCGAAAATTTTGTTTCTTGGGAGGCTTGGACTTTTCTTTCTGTTGGGACAATAAGGCTTTCCCAGACGTGTCTGCATTGTTGATTATTCCAAGATGAATGAGTTTATCTTGCTCTCTAATCAAGGAATCACAAAAGGATTCAAGACTAGGCTCTTGATAGCTAGCTGCATTCAAGGATTCTTTCATGGAGTAAAATGTAGATACAAAAACAGAATATGCAGGTCCAAGTTTGGAAAGAATATGATAAATGCATTGTTTGTCTTCCCTCTTAATCTTACATTCTGCACATAAGAGTTTAAGAGTTTTGTACTTAGATAAATAATCTTGAATGATTGACCCATCCTAGTTAGATTTTTGTCGAGGTTGTCTATTGATATTTCAAGTTAAACTTCTTTGTGTTGGATTTTTTGCAACTTTGGAAGATATTATTATTGTATTTTTATTGTACTTGGTTGTACCTCCTAAGGGAGATGAACTTGATGTAATTAATATGTAAAACCCTTGAAAGAATAAATGTAAACTTTGGGATGAAAAGCAAGCAAAAGAAAAATTAAAATAAAATTATTTATTGCTCCCCAAGAGAAGTCAGCCTAGTTAGGGCATTTTCCAGTTTGGCACTTGTATAAATAAGAGGTAAAGTGCACCTCATTATTCACTCACTCTCTTCACATAAATTCGCATCGCTTGGAGAGAGAAGTTCGCACCTGCAGAAGGAGAAGACTATTTTTGGGGTTTCTATCTTTGGAATGCATTTCCTTCTTTTCTCTCTCATCACTATACTCTGTTCTCGGAATTATCATCTCTATACGAAGGTTGCTGGGTTTTCTCCCGATTGGGTTTCCTAGGATAAACTCGTGTTATTGTTTTGTGCTTTGTCTTTCTTCTAGTGATCCTATTTATGCATTTGAATTATTATGCTATGAATGTATGAAAAACTAACACTTTGGTTACAATTTTGAGTATATCTTTGATTATGATTCCAGGTTGTTTTAGAATTTGGAGTCTTTAGAATGTAACGGGAGTGTCACCTTTGGTCAAAGTAATGTTGATATCAGTAGGTTGACTAGTTCATGTGATGACTCTTGTGATTAAGGTGTCAATAAGCACCCTTGCAAGTTGCTCCTTATTTTTTATTTATTTTTAAGATACTCTCTGTTCACATTAATTTAATTATTTAAACCTTCATCATATGCTTGTGTCGTTTTGTTAGTTGATAATATTTAGTTAGTAACAACACTTGTTTTTTTACTTCGATCAAGTATGTAAAGGTCTCTTTAACCACGGTTCGCCTTTTGACTTTTTTTTCCGAAGAAAAAAAGCGTAATTTTATATCGTTGAAACAAAATTACATTCTGTAGATGCACAGTGAAGTGCATTGCTGATAATCTCGTAACCAAGACGAGGGACTGTCCCATAAGCTAATGCTTATACACAAAACATAGGACTGACTGTATGCATAGTCTGCTCCCCGAGCATAAGTGTTTAGTGAAGTGTCCAAAAAAATAATAATCAGTCTACAAGTTCAGCTCCCCGAGCTTCAGGTGATATGTGCTTATGACAAAAAATTAAGAGTATCGGTGCAAACCATAACGGTTCCACAAGGGCTATTAAAAAACAGTAAGAGATATATAGACCTCTGCAAAGTTATACCCTGCAGCCACCAAGAACAGGAATCATTCAATAAATGGTCGATGATGATATTCCTGCACGATACCATCCAGCGTTTCTTTCACCCTCCAAATTCCCAGAGTCAATTGCAGACCTTCTTTCGAGGCTTTGTCCGCCTCTTGGTTATTTTCCCTATAAACATGACGGCATGAGCAAATGTCAAAAGAAAGTTGAACCACCCGAATATCTTGAAGAATATTTGATAATCTTAAATGTCTGCACTGTTGTGTCCCATTAAACCAGTTAATAACATTCATTTGGTTCCCAAAGATACAGAGATTCCGACATCCTTTTTCAGTTGCAAAGATAAGTAGAAGTTTAAGACTCATAAATTCTGCATAGTTGTTTCCACCTTCTCCCAGGCCCATGGATAGTTCAAAGAAATGGGTAGAAGATAAATAAAAAGTAGCCCCTCCCCCACAGGAATTGTTTTGTGAAGCACCATAAAAAAAACCCCAAGGATTCGTTCTGTCGATCTCAACAACCAATGCCACTCTCTGGTTAGCCGCTCGAACTGTTGGGGGAAAGCAGTAAGGATACCACAGGACTGGACCGCAATGATTTCTGGAGTGCAGGCTTTGTCATTAAAAGTGAGATTGTTACGTGTAACCCAAACACCCCAACAAACGAGCAAAGGGAGAGAAACTATCGGTTTAAAAGCATGCTGCGAAGACCAAGAGTCCCAAGCATGCACAATCCTTATACCATGCCATACGCAGTGGAGTCCCTTAAGAGGAGAGCATTCGTTCCACACTGCCTCCGTGAATGGGCAATGAATGAACAAATGTGCCACAGTTTCCTCCAACGCTTTGCACAATGTACACCAACCCGGGCCCTGTTTTTGTTTTATTTGTAAGTTGTCCCATTTGGTGCTTTATTTTCCATTACATTCCACATAAAAATGCACGTTTTGTGAGGACATTCAATCTTCCACAGCTTCTTCCACCAACTAACAGGGATCCTGTTATGACCAATAGCACTAAGACAGATATAACCAAGCTTCGGAGAGCATTTTCTAGTGGGATTACCATCCCAAATAAGTTCATCCTCATGATCCCGCAAAATTACCTGTGAACGAAGAAGTTCACCAATATATACATTCAATGCTTGCTGATCCAACAGAGGCAGATTAAAATCCTATAGAGTCCGCCACATTTGATTCCATGGTGTCAATTGAACAGGTTCAACAAGTTGGTTTTGAAAGGTAATACCCCTAAACCTCAAAGCTTCCACCGTCCTACGAGGCAGAACATGTTGACCTGTACAACCAATCTAGGGATCTTCTCCCACCCTAAGGCTCCTTCCATTACCAATGTTCCAAACCAGAAAGTCCCCAATCACTAGGAAAGAAGAAACCACAGCCTTCCAAATCACCAACCCCCCCACATGAGATTTTTCGGGGTTGTGAACCCAGTCCTCAACAGTATCTGGAGCAATATATTTCTGAATAATCACCTTAGTCCACAAGCTGTCAGTTTTAAGAATCCTCCATCCACCTTTTGCAGTTAAGGTTTGTGAAAATAAAAAAATGTTCTTCAACTCCCATCCTCCTAGGGCTTTAGGAGCAACAATGCGCTGCCACCTAACCTAAGGTGAAACAAAAGAATCTTCTTTACCACTCCATAAAAACTAAAAATAGATTTTTCGAGCTTTCTCCAAAATGCCTTTTGGAATCCATGACAAAGACATCCAGAAAATCGGAATCGCCTCCAAGACACATTTTACCAATACCAACCTACCAGCTCTTGACAGCCATTTGTGTCTCCAAACCTTTAGGCGCTTATCTAGCTTCTCCAGCAACCACATCCAATCCTTTTTCAAATATGCATTAGGGTTGAGCTGAAACCCAAGATATTTAAGTCCCTCCTCCACCTCCAGAAGGGTAAAAGGAAAAGACTGAGTAAAAGTGTGAAGCTCCACTCCCCGCAACAAGTTCACTGATAGAGTTGATTTCCTAGCGTTAATTTCCATACCCATTGCCAAAGAGAAAAGATCCAGAGTTCCTCGGAGGTTGTTGGCGTCACAAACCGAGCTAGTACAAAAGATGAGAACATCATCCACAAAGAGGAGGTGGGTAATAAAAAGATTTGGAGACACCTGTATGCCTTTCAAATTGCCAAGACGAGTAGCCTCCCGTAGTAAACGACTCAAACCCTCAGCCACCAGGAGGAAAAGGAATGGGGAAAGTGGGCACCCTAGTCTCGAGCCCCTCCCAGCATGAAAAAAGGGGGAAGCCGCCCCATTGTTCAGAACAGAGAAGGATACCAAGGTGATGCAGCTCATAATCCACCTGATGAAACCAATACAGAATCCCAAATGAGTAAGAAGCATACAAAGATATAGCCAACTTACTCTGTCATATGCCTTGGAAAGATCGATCTTGAGGACGACCCCTTTGAGTTTTTTAGATTTGATACTATGCAAACCCTCGTGTGCACACCAATGGCCTCATGAATCTGACACCCTTCAAGAAAACCAAATTGTTCACTAGAGATGTGTTGAGACAGGATGCCCTTCAAACGCCTCGCAATGATTTTTGAAACCACCTTATAAACACAGTTGCAGAGAGAAATAGGTCTAAAATCATTAAGTGTCGTAGGATTATCTGATTTAGGAATCAGAGCTATGAAGGTTGAGTTAATACAAGCCGGGATACGCCCAGTGACTCGGGTATCTTCAACCAACTTGAGTAAATCCGCCCCCAAAAGTTCATAAAGTTCATAAATTCTATCGTCCACCCATCCGGACGCGGACTCTTGTCTTTCTGAAAGCTCTGTAGAGTCAACTTTAGTTCCTCCTCAGTAATCTCCTCCATTAAAGCAACATTGTCCGCCTCATCCACAAAACGTGGAAAAAGTTGTGCCACCCTGATCACCTCTGCAATATGAGCCTGATTATTAGCCTCAAAAAGAGACTGGAAATGTTCAACCCCCACCCTAGACATCCCATCAAAGGTAGTCTGAGATACCCCCTCAGCATCAACAAGGTTCCAAATAGTATTGGCCGCCTTCCTTCCTTTCGCATAAGCATGAATTTTTTTTGTGTTTTCATCCCCCGCCTTCAACCATGTAGCACGATTTTTCAGCTGCCAAGTCTCCTCTTTTTCCTGTAACAAAGTGTTCCGACGCCCTTCCAGCCGGAACAGCAGATCCCTTGTCTTCGATGAGCGTAACCTTCCACCATCATCATCATAGATCGAAAGAGATTCTGCTTCAATGTTCTTAAGTTCAATGTCCTCCTTATCTTCCTTTTCAAAAGCCCAAGTTTTAATAGGGCCCTTCACCCTTTTAAGATTCGCAGCAAACTGATAAGAAGCAGAGTGTGGGGACCTGCTATTATAGGGCATCCACAAAGAAGTAATCAACTTAGAAAAAGATTCATCTTTCAGCCAAGTTTTGTTGAATTTCAAAGGTCCAGGAGTGTTAGGAGGACCACACCTAAGTTCAAGGAAAATAGGGAAATGATCCGAGCGACCTCCCATTCCCACCCATTGTCGAATAAGAAAAAGTCTGTCCACCAAAGGTTCTGCAATTAAAAAACGATCCAATCTCTTGGCCACCCTGTTGTCCCTAGTCCGATTATTCCTTCAAGTCGGTTTAAGAAGAATAGGTTCAATGTCAATCTGATTCCTAGCAGCAAGACGCTGAGAGAAAAAGCCGGTTAGCAAATCCGTTTGAGCTCGGGGGCCCCAAACCTCCGATTGACCAAGAGTAAAGTTAAAATCTCCACCCAGAATAACAGAAACCTCCCTAACCAGAGAATTGTTCAGTAACGAATCCCAATAGGGGATTTGGTTCAAATATGGACCATAAATATTGAAAATTGTAAGGACTTCACCCAAGTCCAGAGTATGAAACGTCAACCTAAGTGTAGATTCCATCCCCCACACATTGAGTTTCTTCACCACATGATTGTTCCATCCAGTAGCCAGCCCCCCAGACCGCCCCCGAGCATCTAGAGTTTCAAAAGACCATCCAGGGAGCCAACTTTCGAGTTTCGCCTGCAACTCCAACCCATCACCCAAAGTTTCTTGTAACAAAATAACATCTGGGCATTCCAAAGAGACTGCCCGTAGCAATGCTGATCTTTTCAAGGGACCAGCCAGACCCCGAACGTTGAAAGACATGATTTTCATCGGCGGCCCTTCTTGTGGG
The DNA here is from genome assembly GCA_027924585.1 of Larix kaempferi. Lineage (NCBI taxonomy): Eukaryota > Viridiplantae > Streptophyta > Pinopsida > Pinales > Pinaceae > Larix > Larix kaempferi. The sequence goes on from BSBM01000605.1 coordinate 450,517, forward strand.
TGCGCACCGCTCTAAGCGCTCGTTCAATAGATAATTGTTTCCCCTCAAGAAGGTCCAATTTTGCTTTGGACTGTGCTTTGGAAATATGTGACTTCCGCCCCCTACCTTTTGGCATAGGCTCCTTATCTATACCCAATCCCTTAGGAACAAGTTTGGAAGCAGAACGGAGGTATTAACCAGAGTCTGAAGACTCGGGGGGGGGGGGGGGGGGGCATCATCGTGAGTAAGGAGTTCTGGATTAGGATCAGGGTCCGGGGGAAAGGGGGCTTCCAAGGCAGTAACTGGAATAGAATCCAAAAGTAAAGGGGACTTGGAAATAGGTAGTGGGGATAAATTTAAATTCTTCAACCCTTCAATCCAATCCAACCCAGGAAAAGTTACATTATTCATGAAGAAATTGATAGCAGGAGGAAGAGAAGTAGGAGGAATACTGGCAAACAATGTCTCCTGTACGAGCAGTGTAGTGGGTGCAGGGCCAGCATCCTCGACGAATGCAACTGGGAGGGTTTCCGCCGCTTCAACAGTCACCTCCACAGTAACCTCTTCCGTAACATCCTGAATCGGCGAAGGAGCCTGAGATGATCCTCCATTTTGAACATTCCTATTAATCCCAGCAGCCCATTTGCGTCGAGAGCCATTCCTAGTCCGGAGTGGGAGCTTACATTCCGCCACCGGATGTCCATAAACATGGCACCGCCTGCACCTGAAAGGAACATTCTCATAATCAAGCTTTTGAACAATGACATAAGGCCCCCAGCTGAGCTTGAAATCCTCCGCCAACCCTTCACGCACGTTGAGGATAACCAAAATCCGGGCCACCTTCCTTTGATGTGAGTGCAGAAATGAATAATCCCCTTCAAGATAAGAACCCAACATGTTCCCAATGCACCTGAAGTGTCGTTCGGACCAATAATGGAGAGGGAGCCCTGGAAGGCGCACCCAAATAGGAACCACGTCCAACCACTCCCTACTAGCATCAAACAATGGATGCCATGGTTTCAAGAGTACAGGGCCATGATCCCAGCTCCAATTGCGATTAAGAACCCAAAGAGCTTGATCAGCCCTAAGAAAATTAATGGCGAACCGATTTCTAGTAAGTTCAACCACTTCCGGCACATATCCAAGATGTTCCTGCCACTGTTCTGCAACCCACCGCTCCATAGTCCGCAAAGAGAAGGACCTACCGAGACCCTTCCCCACCAAAGTTAAGTCCGTCATCTGAAGCACATTGTCCCATTCAATGTCCTCGCCCAAAGCATAGTTATAATCAAAACTACTCGATTTAATCCACTGTTTCCGCCCCCTTTTCCCCAACAGTGTTAAATCATCCAAAAAACCGCCACCACCTTCACTCGAGTTCATGCCAGAGCCCGTGTGCTAACCAACCTTCCCCAAAAAACCTTGAGCACCCCCCGTCCCAGTATCAAGGCTACCACCAATCTGACCCACCGATCCTTCAACAACCGATGTTCCCTTCAGTATGCATGGCTCACCAACCTGTGCATGTGGAACTACCCCTTGATCCGCCACAAAACCAGCAGAGAAAGCAGGATCCTCATCAGCCCAAACCGTATTACAGTCCACCCAATGGGGAACCTCCAAATCTTCAGGAAGTTTTAAACCCATAGCCTCAGGAAGAGTAGCAGTAGGGGACGATGAAACCAGAAGAGTCGACGGCGAAAAACCAACCCCAGAAAAGGATGGTTCCGGAGAAACCCCAGCGGTATTCCAAGAACCTAGTTCAGCCACTTCATCCCAAACTCCGCTAGGTGGCTCAACCCAAATGTCTTCATGCGTCAAAAGATCTCTGGAGAAATCCACCTGTTCTTCTTCTACAATGGTAAAAATGAAGAAAATAGTAAAAAAATAAATCCTGCACAAACCTTAATTGCGTGCATGAAAACCCATCCACAAGGTAGAGATCACCGCCATATGATAAAAGAGTGTCGAGACATTCGTCGGCGTCCTCCAGAATGTCCACCAACCGTCGTCCGGAACCTTTATGATGAGCCTTCCGGGAAAGAGTGCCGTGCAGTGTCAGACTGTCACTGTCATCCATAGGGGTGGAGGGGCCACCTGTATGCGGCCATCGGCCACCACAAACCCTACCCTAAGATCATAGCGAAACCCTACCATTTAGCTCCTCCACCACCTCTTTTGCCAGAAGTAATACCCCCCCGTTTGCCTTTTGATTTATGAAAACATTCTTGATTCAATTGGATTTGTAGATGTCACTTTGTTGATTTTTGGAATTGATATTTTTATACGCTTTAATCATATAACTTTGATAATCAAGGTTTAACTTTGATTCCATAGATGAGTGATTTCCTTATCTTTGTTTGATAAAATCTTGTCAAAATTTTGCTTGAGATCTTGCTTTTGATGTTGTAATTCTTGAATATTTTGTTGTTATTTTGCTACTTTTCATTTTAATCAATGGATCACTTCTTTCTTTGTGGTGCTCCCTTCCTCTAGGGGCAGCAAGAGACTAGCAAAGGACGACATTGCTTCTGACAACAGATCAGTTAGGACACGAGGGACCACTTCCACTTCCGCTCGACACCAACGATGCGGCTAGTCTCGGCCCTATCCTAGCAGTAGGATTCTCACTCCATGTGGTGAAGCACTACCCATTATAGTTCCTCTTCCAGTTCTTCCTTCAGATGTAGTACTATTTTGAGTTTCCTTCATTTGGCTTCGAATATTAGGAGAGATGCTTCCAGTGCTTCCAATGCACCATGACAGGTTCATAGATTCCAGATCCACTCCCCTTGTACATTTTTCTTTTTAATTGACTCTCTTTGTTCATTTCTTTTTTGGATTGATTCTTCATATTTGGAGTTAGTTCTTTTTTGTTTTTAGGTTGGAGTCTTACCTTTTCCTTTTTATGAGAGCCGCCTTAGCGCTCCCACTTTGTATTGACACCATGGTACCACAAAGTTCCATTGACCTACTTTTGTGGTTATTTGTTGGACATTAATAAAAAAATTATCTTGTCTTATCTAGTGAGGGACATGTTTTAATCTCTTAAAGCGACATTTTCAAAGGATTTCTTAAGAAATTCCTCTTGTAGTTGTGTCAATTCTCTATGCAACCCTTCACATACTGCCATCATCAATGCCATGTTTGCTATCGGACTACTTTTATTGGTACAAAAATGAGATATAGAGGTTTTCGACTTTTCACACATTTGGTGACATTATGATATGGTAGATACAAAAGGGTATGAGAACGAGATATGAAGCGTTATGGGAACGAGATATAGAGTGGACTAAAGTGAGATATGAAGGGGGTGTGAAAGTGATGTGACCTTGTGAAGCAGGATATGAAGGGCTGTGACCCATTGAACTTCCTATTTTGGACTTGTTGTCACAAAAACTAACAACCTAAGGCAAAGTCTCCTGGCAAGTTTTAGCCAAGTGCGACTATGAAAACTTTCCAACTGTCACCTAAATAAAGCTTCCCTTCATTTAAAGTGAGGAAAGATGATTCTACACTAAGTGGGGATTCCCTAAGGCAACTAAGTCAAAGGTAACAAAAGTATTGGATTGGTTGATAGATGAATGGTTTCAAAAGTCTAAGAAGATTAATTAAGTTAGAACATCTTATAGGTGGATTAATAATTATACTAACTCATGCATTAGATAAACTCTTAAGAACCATTAACCATTGATCATTGAGAACAAATAACCATACTCACAAGTAAATTTGCCAAGAAAATAACCAAGTTACCAAATGAAAAGATCATAAATTATTAAGGAATACAAAGTAAATCATATGAAATTATCTCATTAATAAAAATGATCCACTTGCAATTACTGTTACAGATTTTCAAGTTAAATGATCAACAATAGAAATCTGAAATTCTCAAACCAGTAAACGAAAAAAATGTAACCATTGAAATTGCTGAATTAAGAAAATCTGAAAATGACCAAAGTAACAAGTGCTTCATCTAGTCATTAATTCTTGTTCTGTTGCTGGCGTTGCCTACAGAAAAGAGTGGTAAATTCTAGAATTATACTAACAACTTTGCAAAAATGGTTTACAAACCACAAGAGATGGGCATGAAAGTTAAGTGGTTATTAACAATGTCAATGCCAGCAAAATAGAAGTGTGTAAGTAAATGCAAGTTGCTGAGTAGATCAAGTAACTATTGCAGAAAATTAGGTTGTAGATTGCAAAATATATCAGTTGCTTGTTTGTGGCATTAACATGTAAAAGGATGTTTTCAACATGCTAATAACATAAAAAAGTTTCAGATCTGAAAACTGTGTATGTGAATTACAAAAATATAACCGTTCAATATCTAAAACAAAATTACAATGTTCCACCAAGTTTCCGGGACGTGGGAGCGCACGAGCAGGGAGATGCACATGGGGGACGTGTGGAGACCACCCCCAAATTTTAGGAAAATTCATGGGGGACAGGGGGACGTCGGGGTCCCTAACATAAGGGGCCCCGTCTCCAAAATTATTAAAAATATATAAATCCCAACATATTAACATAATAATGCCTCATCCCATCACCATTTAAATACTAAATACTAAATTCATCATTGTAAAATGTAAACACGATCGTCGATATGATTTATCATATTTCAGTATTTGAATTTCACATATTGATATCCTATTCATTAATAGCACAGTGTGCCCCCCTTTAGGCTCTAGCCCTTGTCTCTACCTTGAATCTTGAAGTTTATCCTTCAAGGACATTAGTCAACACCCTACAATTTTGATGAAACCTCCTGATCCAAACTTTAAAATGAGGTAGAAAAATTCAAAAAGCTTCCCATGATTAATAAATGATTTTGCTTGAGTGAAGGGTACATTTTTAATCAGTTCATGATAGAGGAGTTCAACAATCAGCACCTTCAAAATCAAGGTACATAGAGGGGTTGATGTGCTTGATTAAATGCCAATCCCATACCCTCATGCATGATAGAATCCAATGGAAACGTTGAAATCCTGAAATCCTAAATACTATTAAGCCTGTTTAATTGTGAATGTGATCCAAAATTCTACTTTTTGCATATGAAGTTTGATGAGGTTGGGACCACTCTCAAACATCTTGAAACAATTAATGGTAATGTTAAAAATTTAAGTAAAATGATAGAAAATGAAAGATAAGGAGAACGTTACTTATACCTTAAGAATTTATATTACCAGTTAATGTTAGATAATTCAACAAATATCAGAGTTTGAAATCATACAAGCTAACTCAGAAATCAGGTTCTATATATATATAAGTAGTTTTTTTTTGTCTTTTAGGAAAACAAAATTCAAAAATCAAGAGGGGGCATCTAGGCATCTCACTTTTTGGGATGGGGTACCCAAACGTCCTCCTTTTTGTGAAACGTCTCTCCATGCGTTTCCCCATGTTTCGCCAAATTGGGGACGTGGGGAAACGTTTCCCTAGGTGCCCAACGTCCTTTGGGCGCAGGAAGCGAGGGGGGCGCGCCCCTGACTCTAGTGGACGCGTCCTCATGTAACACTGCAAAATTACGAAATGATTGTCTAAAGGTACTTAAAATGATAAATTAATAAACAATCTTTTAAACAATTATAGTTCAACCCATTTAAAAATCTGAAAGTTGAGTTACAATTATAGTTCAGCCCATTTAGAAATATGAAAAGTGAGTTACAAGTGTTAACTTTTCATAAACCGGATCTGATTGATATTTATTCATTGATTTTTATATGTGGTCTTAATTTAACACATAAAACTGAATTAGAAATAACAATACACTGATTTACTTAACAAATAAGGCACAACAGAAATTCAACAGGAAATCATCAACACATTTGACACATTGATTTACCCCGGAAACCCCAATCCCTGGGGAAGACCAACAACAAATTATCTTCGTATTTCAGATTTAAAACAACACTTCTAAGTTGCGTTGAAGCGGATACGGATATGGGGGAGAAACGGATACAACAAATTTTCAAAAAATCCAGACACGATACGGTGGGAAAACAACACACACACACATATATATATATATATATATATCGTCAACACCATATATATTATCATTGTCATCATAATATTATCATTGTACATCATCATCATCACCTGACACTACTATCGAATATCATTAATCATACATGTAACATGATACTATGAAAACTTTTAACTGATATCATCTAAATTCTCATGCTCAGTGTTAGAGTCATCATCTATGTCCTCAACAAAAGTAGATCGAAAATAGGGATCCCAGGCCTGGCTTGATTCCCCTGGGCTTGAAGGCACTTGCCCAACACCAATGTTCACATCCTCTAGCTATGGAAGTGGGTCCACGTCCATCAAAGACAGAGGAGTTCAACAATCAGCACCACCAACATCAAGGTACATAGAGGGGTTGATGTGCTTGATTGAATGCCAATGCCATACCCTCATATATGATAGAATCCAGTGGCAACGTTGCAATCCTGAAATCCTGAAAACTGTTAAGTCTATTGAATTTTGAATGAGATTAAAAATTCTACTTTTTGCATATGAAGTCCGATGAGGTTGGAACCACTCTCAAACATCCTGAAACAATTAATGGTAATGTTAAAAATTTAAGGAGAATGCCACTTTTACTTTAAGAATTTAATATTACCATTTTCCTGAAACATATCACCTCTAGGCTGAAACGTATCCAAAACCCTTGAAACGTATCCGTACCAATCTGATACGTATCAGTGACGTTTCAAGGCAGTATCCGCTCCATTTCAGGGTCCGAAATGGGGAACGATGTTTCATCAAGGCTTCTTGGGTGTTTCTGGTAACTTAGCAACACTTACATTTTACAGAGCTCCAGAGAACGTATTGACTCACTTCCACTGCAATCTGTGCTCAAACCCTCAATCATTGAAGACAACCCTAGCATGAGAGAATCACTCTTTCCGAATCCTCTAAGAGAGTCACTCAGTCGCTCTCTTAGATCTGATCACTCACTGATCTTAGCTTGAGAGAATCCCTCTCTCCAAAGCCTCTAAAAGAATCCCTCTCTTAAATCTGATCACTCATTGATCACTCACTCTCATTGTATCTCACTCATATTGACAATGATCGAATGATCTATGTCTGCAACTCAATATAGACTCTTTTATAACATTCTCTTAATGCAAATACCATGGGCCCTCAAATACCATGGGTCAATACCATGGGCCCTCAAATACCATGGTTCAATACCACTGATTCAATATTGACCCTTAAATCTAGATCTTAGATCTAATCCAATGGCTGGGACTTAGTATCTTGTTGAGATCACTTAAGTTACCCTTTTACATTTACATAAAGTGTTATGAAAGTAATTTTTACAAAGTCTGTCTAGAGAGTTCCTTCTCTCGGGCACTTCTACATGCTAGACACCAAGCTAATGTAGAAGTATTTGTCCGAGCTGCAAACTCTAGCAACAAGTGCATTGAACTTAGATCTGAAATAAAACTATTATTCCACAATATTCCTGTTAATAATCAACAAGTAAAAGATCATACAAGATTTGCAATAAATAGAATTAAAATGGTGAAGTTAATTGCTGCCCTCAAAGGGGATTAGTGTGGTTGTTTTGTGCAGAAATTTATGTGTAGAATTATTAGTTAAATTTCAGATTTAATATTTAATAGTTTAGATCTACCACTTATGCTTTGGATAAAGGACTCCCGTGATGGTGGAAGACCATTTAAAGTGTTGAGGACAAGATCCTTATCGCCAATAGGATCTCCACTGGTGCTGAGCTTGTCTTTGAGTTCTGCGATCCTCATAAAGTATGAGGCAATGGATTCCGACTTCGCTATCTTCATATTTGAGAGTTGGTTTCTCAAAGTTATGGATACATTCAGGCTAGTGTGTTCAAACAACTTCATAATGGTCTTGAACATTTTCCTAGCACTCTTCTTACCTAAGATCTGAGGAACCAAATGGTCTCTCATGGAATTCACAAGAATCCTTCTTGCTTTAGCATCATTCGTCCTCCATCGAGATTTATCTTCTTTGGCTTCTGGTTTTTGGACCTTCTCATTTACATATAGTAGAAGATCATTTTCTTCTAGGAGTAGAAGAACCCTATACTTCCATGAGATAAAATTTGAGGCTCCTTCCAAACGATCTTCGACCTTCATCCCAATCATCTTGATTTGCGGATATGGATAAAAAACCCTAGTAGGAGCTAGGTCAAAAATAAAAGTTCTCGGAATTGAATTCTGTCTTCACCAATGGATTAGTCTAGCAAAAAACGAAATTCCTATGGCTCTTTTTCTTCAAAATAATGGGTGAAGACTTCACAAGATGAAACCCTAATTCCGACAGGGTTCCAACAATGCTTCGGCAATAGCTTCTTCTAGAATGGCTCTGAAACCAAGTTAAATTTCATACATTCATAGCATAAAACATAAATGCATTACCAAGATCACTAGAAGTAAGACAAAGCACAAAACAACAACACAGAGTTTACCATGGGAAACCCAAATGGGAGAAAACCCAACAACCTTCGCAGAGAGATGATAATTCTGAGATTGGAGTACAAATGAGAAAATAGAAAGTGTGGAAATGTTTTCCACAAATAGAAACCCTAGAAATCAGCCTCCTCCTTTAGGTGATGCGAAATTCTCCTCTCCCAAGTGATGTGCCAATCTCAAGTGTGAGAATGAACAAATGAGGAGCACTAACCTCATATTTATACAAGTGTTGAAACCAGAAAATCCCTTATGGGGCCGACTTCACCTGGGGGCAATAAATAATTTATTTTTAATTCTTTTATTTGTTTCTTTTGCACCCCAAGGCTTACATTGATTCTTTCATGTGTTTACATCATTGATTACATAAAGTTCTTCTCCCTTAGGAGGTATAAACAAGTACAATGAAAGTACAATAAAATATAATGAATAATATCTTCCGAAGTTGTACAAAATCCAACATATAGTAGAGGTCAAAATATCTGTCCATATGGTAAATGCCCATGCAGAAGGCAGTTCATTTACAGTCCCTCAGGTGAGGTAAAAGGGTCCACATAATTTGTTAATTACTTTACTAGTGGTTCTAAATTGCTCATATGATTCGCTGCTTCCAAGAATTTTGATTCGTATTATTTGGAAAGTGTTACAAACTATTGACTATATTTTTTGGGTGAAACATTGCAGAGCTGCCCATGCACAATATTCTTCAGATGCCAGCCTTATCGCCAACTATGGTATGCACAAAACTAGATGAAAAACAGACAATTTTGATGACTTGTAGAAATAAGCTTGATGAGCAAAACTTGCTTATGTAATGTTGATGTTTTTTGGATAACGGATAAAAACACTATTTGTTGATATTTGTGACAAACCATGAAGTTGGTTTCTAAGCATGTTTCAATTTATAATCTTGGTTTGTAGGATAAAGGGAACATTTCTGCTTGGAAAAAGAATGAAGGAGATAAGGTGAATTTCAATTGTGATTCCTTGTACTGCTTCACCTCTATACTTGTAGATGATTCTGCATCAATGCACTTTTTTGTTCTTCCTATTTGAAACATTCTCGATGTTTCTAATATATAATCATTCCTCTGATTGTATCTAGATAGAAGCAGGTGATGTGATCTGTGACATAGAGACTGACAAAGCAACACTTGATTTTGAATCAATGGAAGAAGGGTAATCCATTACACCTGCGATATTTCTACATCGTTTACCATTCAAATCTGTTTTTCTTCTTTGTAATAGTAAGATTTCATCGTCAATCTTACTTGGTAATGCATCTGACAGTAGGTATAGGATTCCACTAAGACATGCACAAGGAATGACATGAGGCCATATAGAACATGGGGTCAGATCATATATATATTGAAGAGACAGGGATAGTGGATGGTACAACAAAAGGTAGGGTGAATAATTAATAGTTGACGTGCCCCTTAGACAATAGTTGTGACCTCGGGTCACATATGTATGTAAAATTCTGTGATCTATGGCAATTAATGCAAAACAAAAATTTCAATTCTTTCTTAGAGGTTTCCTAGATCTCTTAACCCTGTGAATTTTCATCCTTAGGGATGTTATGAAATATAAATAAAACAGCAGCAACAATGGACAATATTGCACCTCTTAACAACCCCAATCCACTACGCAATTGAAGAGAAAAGATATCAAAGTGTACCAATAGTTTTGAGCCCTTTATGGTGATCTTATTATGCATAAACCATATCTCAAATTTACTTATGACAGCTGTGAATACAACAGCAAATCTGCCCTCTCTTCTTCATTATTAATGATAATCACGTAACGCATTCAACTTTAACTTATGTCAAATCAACAAGACATCTAAATGTTGGAGGTTACAAAACCACGAAGAATTAGATGGCTGAAAATCAAATCTGCAATAGAGGCAATTTTGGACAGCTGAAAACTTCATATACTTGCATAAAGATGAAATTGTACATACCATACTCTTATCACAAGGCTAGTACAATCCTCTAGTTCTCCAAACCCCTAGTTAGAGAAAACAATGAAAACCTTAGCTTACACCAAAGAGCTCCAACATGCTAGCATCACAGAAAACAATGTCCTCCAAGGCAAGATGTCTCATTTTCTTCTTCACTTCAACAAGTACAACCTAGTGTTTCATCTCAAAACCCTAATACCCTAGTCCCAGTATTTGAGATGATCCATAAAGCTCCAAAAAAGCCTAGCGACTCCAAGACAAGAGAGATAAAGTATAAATGAAAATGCACAGGAGAGAGGAAGACTAGTGCAGTCCTAGTCATATCTCTAACACAAGATAATGAACAAGAATGATAATGATCATCTCCCACGTCTTCTTTACAAGAGTAAACCCTAGTATCTCACAAAAGCATCCGACTCCAAGAGGAGAAGTACAAAAAGAAGAGTGATTGATGGTGATGAATGACTCTCTCTCTCTCTCATATATATATATATATATATATATATATATATATATATATATATATATACGAGGTAAGGGAGCCAAGTTGCCAACAATACATATGTGGCCTAAGTCCTTACAAGCTACCTGCAAAGCCAGATGTAGGCTCATACACGTGGAGTGCTACACTCTAAGCTATGTCACAAGGTTTGTTGAACTTCAACCTTGATGTTCCATGTGTTGTAGTTCTTGCTAGAGAACCTTTGGCTGGCTTCCGACATGATGTTGGGTAAAGAAGCCACAGATATAAGACACAAATACATAAAAATATACTGAAACAGAGTAGAATGCTGAAATTACCTGTATGAACACTTGGATATTGGCTCTATACAACTGTAGCAGCCATGTATCACTGATAAAAACACAATTTCTTGATAAGTCTGTCCACAAACAGCCAAAAACCACACAGATTTTGGAAAATCTGCTGAATAACAGCCCAATAAACCTTAGATCTGTACTGAACAGCTGAAAACAAATAGGTCTTGACAGATATGCTCAACAACAGCTCAAAAACTCTCGGATCTGCACCAAACCAACACTAAAACAATTAATTTCTCTTTGGATCTGCTGAAAAACAATAAATCAGCAGTTAAAACTTCCAGATTTGTAAATCTGGGCAAAAATTCATTATGAATAGATCCAATTTGTTCCCATATCATTGGAATTGGATGAAGATCAGAGAAATTTCACAAATTAGATGTCCAACAGGCCGTACAGTGCAGAATTTCTGCTAAATTGCTGATTCATATGGTTGATTTTTTGTTTGGCTGCTGAACTAATGAATACGTGCGGCATAGGGCTAAATCAATTTTCTGTATGGCTATACGATCAATTCGTACGAATTCTTGTGATTTCTGTACTGTGCAATATTATAGTGTCCTCTTGATTGTACTGCAGCTAGGAAATGTACAACGAATGGTGGCTATGGCGGATTCTGTATGGAGGCAATTATATATTTGTATGGTTTGTTCATATGATTTTAGAATTCCCTTTTTTTTTCCTTCCTTGTGGAACCTAGATTGGCAGGGTTCTGCTTAAAATTTTTTACTTCACTTTAAAATTAAAAAATGAAGCAGTGCCTGGTTTCGGCAAAACCTTTTTGGCTCTTTAATGTACTACGCTAGTGATTCCTTGATCTGTCTATGTGGGCAATAGTCCATAGGTCTTCATGCTCTCACAGACTCCATGGCTCTAATTGACCTCTAATACCATATCATGGGAATCAAACACAAAGAAACCAAGACTAACTCAGAAGAGTTATCGTATTGTATTACATAAATGAAAAAGCAAAATATTTCTTATAAAGATCTGCAATTAGGTCGAATCAATCCACCTTATGAATGTGGGATAGACTAAGAAACACAATAAAATGAAATAAAGCATACAAGCATAACATAACCTAAAGTCTGAAGCAAAGTTTGAAAAATCGAAATCGGACTCGGAATCGGTCGAGGGTCAACTCGGAATCGGAATCGGAATCGGTAATGAATCGGTCATAAATCGGCCGATTTGAATTTAATGAATTGGTTTACTCAAAAATACATAAAATATTTAAATTTTAAAGAAAAACAACATTTTCAAGATTTTAGCATTGTTGTTATGACCTAGACCTGTTGCTTGAAGGCCAAAGAGCACCTTTGCTTGTTTAGGGCTGCTTTCATCCACAGTACTGCTCACAATTTATTTTTAGCCTTTAAGGTGATTTTCATGACTTTTTATTGCTACAAAGGTCATAACAAGCACATGTTTGCTTCAAAATTTTTGTACGAGGGTTTGAACAGCTTCAACATAAGTTGCATGAAACGGGGAAACGAGGATGAAACTTCGAAACAGGGGAAACGTGACCCCCAAAATTGTGGAAATGAGGAAATGCAATATATATATATATATATATATTAAATTAATAAATTAGCAAAGACATTTACAAAAATGAATGTGAAATATAAATCATCAATCATACATGTCAACGAATCATTGCCTATATTGGGATCCTATTCATCAACAACACCCTATGCATCCCTCCTCTAGGCTCTAGCCCTTGCCTCTAACTCGAATTTCAAAGTTGATCCTCCAAGGACATTAGTCAACGACTCAACACACTACAATTTTGATGAAACTTCCTAATCCAATAGCTAAAATAACGTAGAAAAAGCTTTCGATGCTTGATAAGTGATTTTGCATGAGTGAAGAGTACATTTTTATTAAGGTCATGACAAAGGAATTCAACAATCAACACCACCAACATCAAGGTACATATAGGGGTTGATGTGCTTGATTAAATGCCAATTCCATACCATCATACATGATAGAATTTGGTGGAAACCTTGCAATCCTAAAATCCTGAAAACTATTAAGTCTGATGAATTTTGAATGGGATCTAAAAATCTACTTTTTGCATATGAAGTCCGATGAAGTTGGAACCACTCTCAAACATCCTGAAACAATTAATGGTAATGTTAAAAATTTAAGTAAAAGGATGGAAAATAAAAGATAAGGAGAATGTCACTTTTACTACAACACCATGGGGATATAGGTTAAAAATTAAAAAAAACCATTTTTTAATGGCCCACAGGCCCACACGAAAAAATCGGCCGATTTTTGTCAAAATTCGGTGTATCGGACCGGTTCGGTACCGAACCGGCCGATTTGATACCGAATCGGCCGGTTCGGTACCAAACCGGTCCGGGTACACCGATTTTTGACAAAAATCGGCCGATTTTTTGGTGTGGGCCATTAAAAAATGGTTTTTTTTAAATTTTTTTAAAATTTTTTAACCTATATCCCCATGAATCGGCCGGTTCGGTACCAAACCGGTCCTCCGATCCGATTTGGAGACCGGTTTGAACTGGTCTTGCCTTAAATCGGTGAATCGGCCGATTCCGATTTCGATTTCACCGATTTTTAAAACACAGGTCTGAAGTGACTTTATTATTGCCCAAGTCTAATGTTTAATCGACCATTATAAACTAAGTTTTACTTTAACAATTTGGCCTAGGGGATACAATTACGTTATCCTTTCCCACCCATAAGAAATTGAAACAAATCTTTTTGATCTTATCTAAAACACCTTTCAGGATCCAAGCTTGAAGTGCCAATACATTGGAATGGCTTCCAATACCACCTTGAAAAGATTTAATTTGCCTCTTGAGAGCAACTTGTTAGACTAGAAGTGAACCCTTTTCTCTATCATACCCAATACCCAATAGCCATCCCCAATCACCCTTTCTGAATTAAGTACTTGAAGCTCTCTTGAATCTCAAATGTCTAAAACGAAAAAAGAAATTTCAAATGAGCTACAAACTCCTTGCTTAACCCATTGCAACTAATGGCTATCTTTTGAATATTTACCTTCATACCTATGGTCTTACAATAAATGCTAAGGAGTTAATTTATTTTCCTTGCTCCCCTTTTTGATTCATTTGAGAATAATAGGATATCATATACATAAAACAAATGAATTAAAAGCACTAAACAATTTATCTTGATTCTTTTGAAGTATCTTGTACCTTTTACCTCCATGATTGCTCGACTGAGTCCTTATGCAACGAACTAGAAAAGAATAGGAGAAAGTGGACATCGTTGTCTTAATCCTCTGGTGGGTTTGAAGAATGCTAAGGCTGTTCCATTGATAAGGACAAAATAAGTGGCTGATGTGACACATCCCATAGTCCGTTTTACCCCAGCGAAACTGAATCCCACATGAATTGGTATCATTCTTGGATAGAACCAGCTAATCCTATAGGCTTTGGAGAGGTCTAGTTTGATTACCATTGCAAGCGGCTCCCTTGATTTAATTGAGTGAAGACCCTCTTTTGCAGCCCCAATCGCTTCATGGATTTATTTGTTGGCTAGAAACCCAAATTGTTCTAGGGATATTACCTTTGAAAAACCCACTTTCTATCTCACTGCAATTACCTTGGCAATTTTTTTATAAACACAATTAGAAGGAGAGATTGGCCTATAATCATAAAAATAAACTGGCTTGTCACGTTTGGGGATTAATGCAATAAAAGTGGAATTTAGTAACCCTAGAACCTGTTATCACATCCATGTTAGCTGGGGCTACCATGATGCAGAGATTTTTGTCAGAGACATTCTTCATATTTTTGAGCCAGAGCAGATATGAGCAGAGATGATCCAGAGCTGTGATCAGAGTGGGCATTATTGTATTTTTGTTGTCCATAGCTTCACTGAGCAGCACTCCAGGCCCCCTTTGTCCTACTTGCCCTTGCATGACCCCACTGAGAAGGGTAGTTTAGCCATAGTTTGATGAGAGCAGCAGAGATCATAGCTGGTTTGCCACTTCTTTGCCCTTATTGGTCAGAGTTCATTCTTAAGATTCACTTGTCAGTAGCAGGTATATGGTATGGCAGGTATATGGTTTATGCTCATAGGTGTGTTTTTAAGCTCGTGGTTTCACCATTTTCCATTTTTTTCCAATATGATTTGTCCAAATTCTATAGGAATATTTTTTTTACTTTAAAAATCCCCAAATTATCCAAAACTATATAAAACCCTTCTAAATTTGAATATTTAAAAAAAATATCGCCAAACCTTTTATGGTTGGGAATTTGATAATCAGTAAGATTCCCCAAGGTTTCTACACTTTAAAAAAGTTATGGATCCTTAAAATTTTCCTTGAAGTGTGCCTGCCTAAAAGGGAATATTCCCTTTCACCTACCACCATAAAACATGAAAGTTTGTCTCTAGAGTGCAAAAATCAGGGGATTTTGTCTAGAGAAGTTATGCTAGGCCTTTTGATGGAAGATAAAGTGGTTTATTAGGTGTTTGACAATACCTTAATCATTTTAATACAATTTTACAACATTTACCCCCCCAAGGGACCTAAATTTACATTTAGAATACAAAAAAAATGGTGACAAAGTAATGCATGACACAAAAAGTAAGGGCTAAGAAGACCAACCTTTGGCAGATGTACGAAGGATGCTCATGGCTTTGGAGGCATGCTTGAGTGAAAAAACTTTGACAATATACATCACAGGTATCTATATTTATCTAAGTAAAAAAAAACTCTCAAGAGTACTGTTTACTATAACTGTCATAGTTGGGCTAGCCCTTTTATACATGTAATATAGGTGTCATGTTACTTTACAATCATCATCTTTTGACCATGGGCAAAAGAGACGCAGATGAAGAAGAAAAAGAAGAAGAAGAAGAAGAAGACGAAGAAGAGGAAGAGTGCTTTGGATAAGCCTTGGAACTGCAAGTCTCCTGGTCCTTTGTCAACTTCTATCTTTGTAACCATCCCTGTGGAAACTGAGTACGCAACAGAGTGCACGTGGTCTTGATTTTTATCATATATGTTTAAGAGGTCATGGAATTTTATCATATAATTTAATAGTCTGAAAAATTTGAACTATATATATCTTGAACTTAATGGCAAATTTTATCATATCTTTCTGCACTAGTGTTTTTTAATCCGAATTCCATTGTTGTTGAACTCAATCACGAATACAAACATGAACCAGGTGACTTGGATAATATGGATCAGCACAATACATAATATGATCAATTGAAAGTTTAGATAGTCTTTTAAGTATTCATAAGCAGTTGGTGTAATCATATTTGTTGATTTGTTTATCTAGACATGCTTGTACAATCTCTCATTCGATTCACTTTTTTAACCATCAATTAGATATTTAGTCCTGGAAATGCTGCTATGGCATAGTTATAGAAGGTTGAAACTCATTTTTGTTTTTGTTTTCAACCAATTGTGAATTGCGACAAGTGCTAAGAAGTTAAAAGTTTTATTTATGATTTTGAAATTTAATAAGGTGTTTTGGGGTTTGCAGGTATTTGGCTAAGATATTAGTACCTGCTGGCTCAAAAGATGTACTTGTTGGGCAACCTCTTGCCATTACTGTGAGCTCTTATCTTCAGTTTCTGCACAGCTTTATTTTCTGTGTTGATTAGAAGGCCTAGGAAAGTGCAGTTTTCATCAAACAGTAGATTGCAATAAAGATGCTACAGTTTAAATGTCTTTGATGTCAACTTTTCCTCGCATCGTGTTCTAGTATGGTCTTAAAATCGACTTTTCCTGCAATCATGTTTCGCTATCGCTTTAACATTTTTCTTCCATGATTCTGGAAAGCAGACTGAAGAGAAAACTAACATTGCTTCTGACTGCAGGTAGAGGATCCAGAAGATATTCCAAAATTTACAAATATAGTAGCTGAGGAGTTTTCCACTAAACAAGCAGAGAAAGGTACAAAGGCAGAAGAGGACACACAAGGTCAAGAACAAATACTACAACCGGAAATCTATAGATTTGGCCCTTCAGTAAGGCGTCTTCTTGCTGAGTTTAAACTGGACATATCTTCACTTAAGGCTACAGGTCCCCGTGGGACACTCCTGAAAGGTGATGTCTTGGCAGCAATTAAGTCTGGAGCAGGTTCAGTAAAATCGTCAGAGAAACCTAAACTGCACAAGCCATCTGAACCACCAAAAAACGTGAAGACAATATCAGAACCAACAGCTCCTGTATCTTTGCAATCACCCTTGCCGCTGCAGTCGTCTGGGCTATATGAAGACTTGCCAAACAGTCAAATTCGAAAGGCAATGTCTCAACTTAGCTATCCTGCATGATTAAATGTTATGCTCTTAAGAGTTGGTCTTAATGCCTTATTTATGAATACAATGTGTGTAAAGCATGTAGTTTTTGAAGAGAACTTTATTATACATGAAACAGAACTGTTACACTACACATTAAGAGTATACCTAATATGGCTAGCATTGAGCAGTTTCTTTTTTTGGAAAATACATCTTGGTTATCATCACTAAACAATAAGAAAGTATAACAAGAATGATTCATCATGGAGCCTGTTATCACCTAGAAATTCTTACATGCAAAATGAAAAGAGTCTGGATAAGTCCTAGGAATAGAGCCAATGTTACCTCACTCTAAACCTTTCTCACTTTGGGTTGGTGCTTTGCCAACAACAAGAGGGATTCCTTAAATGGTCTAAGGTATGCAATGATGGTTCTTAATGGTTAAATATGACCTCAAATCAATTAAGTATGCTGTCCTAACTAATCATCTGAGAAATCAACATGGAAACAAGTACAACTAACGGGCAGCAAGTAAACATGCCTAGAAACGGATTATAAATGGATAAATTGCTATGTATGCTCACTGATTGGTGATAACCTCCTACTGTTCATGTTAAAGTTTGTAGTGAGGATAGGTGCTTCTACATTGGCTTGTGTCTAACATGTGGAAGTATTCTAAATTTGTAACTCTCTTTTTAAAAGTGACTTTTATAATACTTTATGTAAAAGGTCAATTTGCCTATGGTATTGCCCATAGTATTGACATAAAGTGAATGTTATAAAAGTTTAAGGAGAGTTGTGTGAGACACATTGAGAGTGAGTGATCACAGTTGCAATAGACGGATTTCCTCTTGTAGTAAGCAATCTAGATCTTGTTGCCAACTAAGTTGTACTTGGTTGGATTATCAAGCGAGTGGGCAGAGTTGAACATATGACATGTTCATTTTTGATGATTTGATGATCAACTGGTCTTTATTAAGGGCCCTTATTATTATTATTTTTGACATGTCCATGCTCTACGGGGTTTGTAATAAAATGTACTAGCATGGTATTTTTTCTAAAGGACTTGGTTCCCTAGGACTTTTTGACCAAGTCGGGTATTCCAAGGAGTTTTTTCACTTATTAATTATGTCTTGCAACTTTGCATAACATAATTTTTGAGTTTTTCTCCTGCTCCTCCAAAGCTGGAATGCTTGGTGAGGTTAACGTGCCTTAGGGGGTTATTAAAGTCCATGGGTCAATGTATATGAACATGTTAGACATTAATTTTGAGTCGTATGGACATGTGCTAGGTCCCCCTAGTTTTTTTTAAATTTCCGGTGAAAAAAGTTTTTTTTCCGCAATTGAGCCATTTTTTAATGGTTTAATTAAAAAAATTGTAATTGGCGTAAAAGTGTGGTCTAGGGGACTTTTTTGCCTTGGGGGTGCTCGTTTTCTAAATCAGAGCAGCCACCTTACCCCTAAACCCACTTTCTATAGTCTTAGAACCATTTATTTCTCACTTATGGCTAAAAAATAAAAAAATAAAAGTGAAAAATGGAGAGAAAAATTGAAAAAAGTAAAAAAGGTCATAAAAAAATTAAATTGTTTTTGGAGGAGTTAAAGGTCTGAATTATTTCAACACCTTTTATGGAACATATTGGGCTGAAATGTAAGAGGTTTGGGCAGCCCATTTCATGGGCATGACTCCCCGATATCAAGCTAGGCGCATTCCTTGTGTTGGGCGCATTTCCCAAGGGAGGGAGCTCCCACGTGGCATATTTGCAGCTGATTTCATGGCTGGGTATGGGCTGCGTTTTTGGCAGCATGGTAGAAGGAAGGGGCAGCCCCATTTGGGCCATGAATCACTCCACCATCTCCTCCACGAATTCACCCATCCTCTCCTCATAGCTTGGGCACCCTTCTCTCTTGCTCACTCTATAAATTCAAGGTTGATCTCTCCATTTTGGGTTAGTTGGAGTTGGAGGAAGCTACCATTTTGTACTTGTCTTTTTGTTTAATAAAATAAGAGACTTTGGAGGTCACTCATGGTGTTGGGCTTTTTATGAGTGGATGAATGTATTGGTTTAACATGAGGTAACCTGTATTTGTCCTATTTGTTTCTCGTTGCATCAAATCTAGCTTTGGGAAAGATCAGTATTGATTTATAAGGGAGGTTAAGTAATTTGTTTATTGCTTAGTCTTTTATTTATGCATATGTAGAGCATTTTCGAGCATTTAAATGTGTCATTTTTCATGAGCATTTTCTTTTAATTTCTACTATGTATTTTTCTAGATTTGATCTTTGTGTTGCAAGTTGATGTGTTTTGCAGGTTGCTTCAAGTTGATAGGTGGGAGAACTTGCTTGTTTCTTCTACTTCTCTAACTTCTTATGCAGATACAGTCCTTCAACTCACCACCAACAAGGATCCAAGGCTTTCTTCAAGGAAAAAAATGATAAAACTATAAAATTTCTCCATATCTCCTTCTCTTCTACTTCATACTTTCACTTTGGTTACCGGTTACAAGTATAGAGTAATAGTGGTTTGCATTTCAAAGTTCACATTCTGATTTATTACTCTAGAAGTCTGATCTTTTCCATTTGCAAAGTATTCATCATTAATAGATTAGATCTTTCATTTATCTAGCACTTTACTTTTATCAACTAGTAAAAAAATTGTCAAATCTTAAAAAAAGTGTGAAAGGTAGTGTTTAGATTTGTTTTAAAAGTTTACTTGGTTGTCATAAGAGCTAGTACTTTGCAGTTCATTGAGTTTTCAAAGATCCTAAGGACACACGCCTCACAGTTTGTCTCACTTAGTTATTTTTTCGCATTTTTACTTAGAAGTTTTTTGGGTTTTCAGTAGGTGTCTCAGATACACTCTTAAAGTGTTTTTGGGCATCTTTTACTAATGTTTGCTTGCTGGTTTGCAGCATTTGATGAACATGTAGGAGGAGATGCTGGCAAAAAATTGAAGATTCAGGCCATCCGGAGCACCTAGAACCTTATTTTTCAAAATCGGTTCCTCTTTTCCTATGATTTGTAAGTCACCGAGTCATAAAAAAAAGGACTGAGGCATTTCTTTTGCATTGTAACAAAAAATTTAAACGAGAGCAAGTGGGCTAACTTGTGCCCACACCCCATCCCCCCAGGGGAGAAAACTGTGTCGACTCATTTTCGTGGCGTGACTTTTTTAGTTTAGTTTTATTTTTATTTTCGGCAAATAATTAAAATCAACTAGGATTTAAAATTAACCTCGTTGGTCCGTTCCATTGGCGGGCCACAAGTTCACTCAGGACCTAGTTTTCTAACTTTTTTTTACAATTTTTTTTTTTTTTACAAATCCAAAACACCCCCTTGCTTTCCCGAAGTAAGGTTTTAGGACAAGGGCTTGCCCGAGTACTGGCCTGAAAAGAGACTCTTGGGGCTTAAAAAAGTAAAATATTGGTTCTAAAAAACTTAAAATCTCCAAGGCTTTTCTCCGTATGCTCTGTGGCCACTGTAGCGTAGTCTGAATATGCTGGCACACATCAGAAAGGGATAAGTGACTATTAATAGGTTCTAACACACCCCAAATAAACCACCTTTTTGTGAAAATCCGACACAATTGTTCATTCTTCTGTGTGGGCAAATTTCTCAAAGGACGCAAGATACCTTGGGTAGCGACCTCCTGGAAACCGTTAGACTATACCCTCGTTTGGTATAGTGTTGAACATCTCCTTGGGACTCCGATCCAACCTACATGTCTGAGTGAGGAACTACATAGTTGAATTCCAAACATATTCCCTCTACCTTTTGGTATATCGGGAATCCCCCAGCCTCAATAAAAATGTCATTACCACATTAATAATAAAATAAACCAAGAACAATTGCACAACATTGTCTTTTCAGTTCAAGCACTTTTGTGACTCCATTTATCGGCACTAGTCTATCTTGTTATATTTCAATGATGATGGATGTCTTAAAATGACAATGATGTTGATGAATAATATTTGCTTTATATATATGCTGCATTGATCTTGGTTTACAAAAATATTCTAACTCCTAGATTAGATGTTTCGTCTTTCATAGATTAAACACCTTAGTTTATTTTCACTTTTTACGGTCCACCCCCCCTTGGCTTCTCTAGGAGCAAGCCTAGATGGAAGAGTCGAGTTTCAGGTGACAGCACTTGACTCTGGCTTGCCCCAAAGACCACACCAGCAGCTTGAAGACTTCTGCCACGTTTTCCTAGGTGTGAAATCAGGCGGCAACAGATCTCAGTTGAGATTACAACTTTTTTTAGGGAAGAGTTACTTCTCTGTTGTCTATTGGATTTGGGGTGGATCTAGGGTTTGTCTATCCAGTTTACAGAAAGGATTTGGAGTATCTTCCTATGTGTTTTGGTCCATATCCGAAGGGTTTATCTGAGGACTATTGTAGTGCTGTTGTAATCAAATTTTGCAATAAGAAGAAGACAAACATTTGTTGGTTTTTCCGCAGCTGGGGTTTCCAGGGTAAATCCTTCTGTCTATTTTACGTGGTTGCATTTATGTTGTTCCGATGTGCACTTATGGTTTCTTATACAGTTGTATTTTCAGTAATTAATATTTAGTAGTTAACTGAAGAACACATTAATAGTTGCTGCTAATCAAGAGCTGTATATGGGTATAAAATTTAACAATTAAAAAGGTGCAGATCAGCAAGCAATTACACCCCCAAAATGAAGGAAAACACAAGAAACAACTGAAATTTCAACTAGGTATGAAAATACAAGCTGAGTTATGATATTTCACTATAAATTCCTTTTATTTCTGCATTAGAAACAAAAAATCAGCAAGCCATTTTCACTCAAAATAGTGAGATAAACTATATGAGCACACATCTTCGATGATGAATGATACCCAAGTAAATACAAATTGGAAAAACACTATAGTTTCTCCTTTCTTGTACTTTAAAAGTAAAAAGGAAGCAAACTAGATTTGCTGATTTTTGTTAGGAAAGCACTAAATCAATGCAGAATTGCAGATTTATGAGCCTATATGATTCTAAATGTATGCAAATAAAAAATCTACTATAGTCCTTTCTATTTCTGTGTAAAAACATGCAGACCCGTGAGCTAATTTGAGCTAAGAAAACGTAGAAAACGCTCAGGAAAAACTTTGAAAGTTGAGTCCAAGGAAATCCCCTTGCAATCTAGTCCTATCGAACTTGTGGGTGATATAAGAAGTTTGTTTATTTTGCCTTATTTGATGCTTAACCTCAATAAAATCTTAAGTGACTGGTCCCTTGTCCTTGAAATGGAGTATGAATGAATGATAGAAAATGAATAGGGAAAACAACATAGATGTTTAAATCCTGCTTATTCAAATTCTTCTAGATTTGCAATAAAAGCAAGTAAACTGTAAGAGTCTATGCTAACAAGATAGAAATTATCACACACTTGAACACGAAATATGGTTGCCTAAAGAGTAACTAATTTGATCTTTATTGCTAAAGGTTGTAGAAATAACAAAGTCCCGGACAGGGGGGAAAACACCAACTCAAGGATTTTGGACCCAAGAATCTTTGACTACTCCACATCAAATGTAATACAATCACAGTATTGAGTTTGGAGTCATCCAGCTAGTACAAGTGCTCTAATAACTTATCTAGTAACTTGTGATTCCCTTCCCATTGGCTTGAATGGCCTATATTCTCGTGAGTCCGATCTGGTAAGTCAACTTTTCGAATTTGTTAGCTTCGCCCATGTTATAATATGTAATGATGACTTATGTGATATATTGGTAAAATATCATTTAAAATGCATAAAATAACTTTAATATTAGAAAATAGAGTTATCCCACATGCATCATTCTAATTATATCCTTTGTAACCATTCTCTATATAAAGTGGTCGAAATACATTTATCCCACATGTGTTATGGAATGTATTGTAATCCAAACCTCTTGGTATATAAAAGAGGTGAAGGAGACTATTTTGGGTATGTGTTGATTGTAGTTCATCACATTACATGTTGTGTATGTCATTTGTACACACATGATTGTGACATGATTGGGTGATGGAGTTTGATGTGATGCATATGTGAGGATGCCATGTAATCTTGGAGATCTATTTGTAGTATAATGGAAGATGCAACCCTTCTGGTGAACGTAGCCCATATTGGGTGAACCACGTATATCACTGTTATCTTGTTGTTCTCTTTTCTTCAATTTTATTTCATGTTTTATGTTGCTTGGTCGATAAAAGGATAGACTAGTAATGCTTTCCGTAGTTTATATTGTGTTATGATATTATTTCATATGTTCACAATATTCTAACATGGTATCAGGGGAGGTTGTTATGTTGTACCTTCTTCGGTAAAATTTTTATTTTTTTATTTTTAAGCTATATATGTCCATGATTTTACTTGGGTTTTTCATATTTTCTACTTTTGTGACTCAATCTATAATACCCATGTGGTGGTTTTTCAGATCTGGGCTTTATTCTACATATTTGTATTTTGTCTTTCAAACCCTAACCCTTGTGGAGAAGTGTTTAAGGTAAAATTGGGCGTTGACTTCTAGATCGTTTTTTTGACACGTTTTGTGCAAATTTTGAAGAAATAAATTGCAAATCTGAGTTCATCTTGCAAAAATACTCGATTTCAAAAAAAATTCACCTCGTTTAGAGTTCGGACGGTGGAGATATGGCTATTTTAAAATCATCTATTTCCTAGTTTTTTTTTGTAACGGCCACGCGGACTGCAGAGCAAATATCTTTTGATTGAGTGTCGAGATTTTTGTTCTGTCTGCACAGGTGGATGCAAAACAACTTCTCCTGTTACGAAAACAGGTTATAATAAAAATTTCGGGAAATATTGAACGAGTTAGGTTATTTTAATTTTTAATTTTTAATTAATTAATTATTATTATTATTTTTTTTTCGGCTTTCGGTTTTCTGCTGTAGAGTGACACTTTTAGCAGCTGTTGCGCTTTAGTTTTGGTGAGAATTTTTTTTTTTTTTATTCATCTCCCATCTTGAGCTTCTTGATCTCTTTGCATTAGGGTTTTTGTTCTTATTCATCATGTTTACAGAGGTTGTCTTGTTCTTGTCTATGTCTCTAACCTTCTTTGTGTGGAAGATGTTTTGACATTTTCAGGGGCATGGATCTCTAATATGGTAATGGTGACATCAAGAAATGAACTTAAGCTTAGGACTTAGATGCTTGATGGCTATATTTTCATATCTATAAGTGATATAATTGTTTTATTTGATCAATTTTTTTGTTCAATATTCTAACATTGTCTCACTCTTCTAATAATGATAATGATGCGTGTGATCATTATTTGTTTTATTTATATGTTATTGCTGACCTTTGTGTAAAAGCAATTTCATTGTTTTTATAAGCAATCTCTTTATGATCATTATATGCTTTTGCTAATTAATTTCTTGAGTACAATCAATTTTTTGAATCTATGTGATATCATATTTTTGGCTTGTCATAAGTTCTTTAATTGGGGTATAGTTTCTTTTTTATGTATTGCAGAGATTGTATCTAGTTTATGTGTTGTTTGTCTCTAACATTCCTATATGGAAGCATTGACATGTGTTTCTTGTCTCTAACATTCTTATATGGGAGCATTGACTTTTCCAGGGCATTTCATCTCTTGCATATTAACATGATGTTAACAAGGAATGAATCTATGATTATTGTTATTAGTGACTTGTCATTTCATAATTTTTATAAGTGATATCACAGGTTGATCATAATTTGCTATATGTCGAAACATTTTGATCTATTTTCATATATATCATGTCATGTTTATTTCGATAATCTTTTACTCAATATTTATATGGCTTTGAGCAATCTTATAATCTTGAAATCTTTGTCATGAACACCTTGTTCTTATTGCATTGAGATTTCTATTCTTATGACTGCAGAGGTTGTCTTGTTCCTAGTTGTCTCTAACGTTCCTATATGGAAGCATTGACATTTTCAGGGCATTCATCTATTACATATTAACATGATGTTAACAAGAAATGAACCTATGCTTAAGATTAGTTGCTTGACTATATTTTTCATATATTTAAGTGATATCTTGGCTCATTATTCTATCTTGATATCTATTATGCCCACTCATGTTTATGCTCCTCTATATATTATATCATGCCATGTCTTTTTTGATAATATTTTGCTTAAAATTTATATGGTCTTGCATAGAAGTGATGGCATAGAAGCAATTCCTATTATTTATAAGTTCTTGAGCAATGTCATTATATCATCTCTTATGATTTTTGGGCTTGTCATGTTTATTATATGCTTTACTCTTGGAAGTTCTTTTGTGCAGATTAGCTATCTATGTTGTGGGATAGCTTGCTTCTGCTATTCCTTCCTTGTTTAAGCATATGATGGTTGCGGATCTTTGTTTTTTCAGCATTGTTCCTATTTTCAACTTATCCATGACTACAACAAAGATGGTTGATGTTAAGAAGGATTGTAATGTTGTATTTTTATCATATTATATTACCATATTCTAGTAATTTTGTATGATGGACATCCATCTTCTACTATTCATGCATCTTTCAGCTGGGTTGTGAAGATTGTTTGCTTGGCTCATGTTTCGATGGATAGACCATTGGAATCTTGTTTTCGCAATGTAATCTTTAGTAAGAGCTCTCTTAATACTGTTTCGATGTATGGATCTGGGGTTCTTGTATTTGTCATGCGGTCTATTGTAGAGTTCTTTCAACTATCAGTTGAGTTATAGGTTGTGAGGAGTTTGCAGCCACATGTTTTGTTATATTGGCCATACACTGTTGTGTTGTGTAAACGTTCATCATACAACTTGGTTCAGATGCAGTTTCATGAGAAGTGGATGTTGTCTTCATCAAGTCCATGATGCAAAGTGTGTTTTTTATTCACATCTTATGGAGCATTCTGGAAGTTGTCATCAAGGGGGATGTTGGTGTGTTTCCACCTTCCTTCCATTTGTATTCTTTCTCCCAATCATCATTAAGGGGGAGTATTAGAATATCTAATGATGACTTATGTGATATATTGGTAAAATATAATTTAAAGGCATAAAATAACTCTAATATTATAAAATAGAATTATCCCACATGCATCATTGTAATTATATCCTTTGTAACCATTCTCTATATAAAGAGGTGGAAATTCATTTATCCCACATGTGTTATGGGATGTATTATTCCAAACCTCTTGGTATATAAGAGAGGTGAAGGAGACCCTTTTGGGTATGTGTTGATTGTAGTTCATCACATATCACATGTTGTGTATGTCATTTGTACACACATGATTGTGACATGATTGGGTGATGGAGTTTGATGTGATGCATATGTGGGGATGCCATGTAATCTTTGAGATCTATTTGTAGAATAATGGAAGATGCAACCCTTCCCGTGGACGTAGCCCATATTGGGTGAACCACGTATGTCGTTGTTCTCTTGCTGTTCTCTTTTCTCCAATTTTATTTCATGTTTTATGTTGCTTGGTAAATAGAAGGATAGGCTAGTAATGCTTTCCATAGTTTATATTGTGTTATGACATTATTTCACATGTTCACAATATTCTAATAGTCCACATTCTGAACCACAAATCCCCTTCTCGTTGTTGAATAACACCATAGGTTAGCTCCAATCTCTATACTACAGGTTGATTTCGTAATGCAGCTTGGGGTTGCAACTGGTTGGCCCTAGTCTTATTGCGAACCAATACTTATACTCAATGCTTCCAATTTGTAGTTGCTAGATTGCAGGGTTTTAGATCCCAAGCATAGGGTTTCTAGCATAGTAACATGAATTGTGATTTAAACCTAAAAGTTGCAACTTTGATTTGGATCGATAGTCAAAAGAGGCAATTCAAACCTTCGTGATTCGAACTTGGGTTGACCAAGTTTAATGCAGCCAATAGTCAAACTCACAATTTTAACTTTGCTCGCTGACTTTGACTCGCAATTTGACTTTGAGCAGGCCCAATTTGTCTTTAAAAAGCAATTTTGGTGGGTTTTCAATAATTTTTTCGTATCGATTTGAGCTAGTTTCTCTTCCAAGTGACAAACAAAGTGACCAACAATGGCCAATAGTGCTATAGGAGGACAAAGTAATCCCCCTAAGGCCATCCATCCATGTTATTGAACATATAGGGCATAAAAAATAATGGGGTCCATCCATGTTATTGAACATATAGGGCATAAAAAATAATGGGGTTTTACTCAACAAGTGACTATTGCGGGCATGTATCATCATGATGACAGGTTTTGATCATTCAACTATTGACCTAAACTTGGAAGATGCAGAGCTAGATCCTATGAAATGAATAGTTCATTTCTCAAACTACTACAACTCGTTGACTAAAGAAACATCCAACATAAATAGGATAAAAGACAGTAATTCATAGAGGATAATAAAAGATATATTGAATAAGAGTAGATGAGATTATTAGAGATTATAATGAGAGGGCCCGTATATATATATTCCCTAAAGGGGCAACTTGGTGACTATCCATGAAGGGTTATGACCTTAGATAAATATTATTATTATTATTATTTATTGTTTACATATATATTATGTCCATTTCATTGCCTTCCCTTTAAAAAATGCTTTGTCCTCAAAGCATATTTATGGAAAGACTTTTGCTCTTGTTTGGCTTGTCTTGGCTTTTCATGATCCTCTGCCCTTGTAGCTGTGACAATTGATGATACAAGATGCTATAATTTGCGAAGTGTAAAACAAAATTGTTTTACTATAATTGGATTAGATCACCCCCAATCTGATCTTCTATGGCAATGTGCAACCATAAACTCCTTGGAAAGAACTTGATGTATTATGATTTTGAAGATGACTTGTACCTTGAGACCTAACTATATTGGTATTTAAATTCTTTGGAATATACGTCTTTTTTGTGGTTTCAAAATGATGTTGATACATTGATTGGTTAAAGCATCGACTTTTGTGATTGGGATGTTGATAGGGTGTCTTTGTAGCACACAACTATTCCTCATTCTTGTAGTGTTTTCCCATTTCACCTTTGTTATTAAGTCCTCTTCATATGCATGCGTCGCTTTGTTGATCACTGAATTTCTATTGGTGAGTGCGCTTAGATTTTCCATTGTTGTACTTAGACATCTGAAGATATCCTTACTTCAATTGGATTTGCATCTTTATGAGTTGTAATGTTCATTGGCTTTGTATCGGTTCCTTTGTCCACACCTTGAGTTTTTAAGCCCGAAGACTCCTCTAGTTCGATAGGTTTGGTCATTGTTTCTTTATTAATCAATGCCTCTTTCTTAGTGAATTTCTCTAACTTGTTATGTAGTGACTTTTTGTCATTTTTTAAATTCTCAAGTTGTGCGATAAAGTTTTGACTATGATTCTTAAGGCGAGAAATTTCTTCGTCTTTATCAACGATGACATTTAAAACTTCTTTCTCCATCTTTTGTACTGGCTTTTGATTGTCTTGTAGAATAGTTTTTGAGCTATCTTAAGGTCTTCTGGTGATGGAGCTTTTGAATTTGATTTCATTTTAATGTCTCGCAATGTCATCTTTTCCTTCTTATAGTGGAATGTTAAAAACAATTTCTTCATATTTAAGATAACTGCCCCCAATGTTTCCATTGAGGGTGAGCCGAGAATGATGTCAACTTCATTTAGATATATAGTCATTAGATTCAATTGGGATGTGAATTTATAATCATCAATTGTTAGTTGTAAGTCCCTAATTTCATATTATTTCTTGTTGTAAATATTTTTCTTTTCGGTTATACTTGTTGGTTCTCGGACTAATAATTGATTTGCCTAGTTGGCGTCAATGTGATTTTCCTCGATGCTTGGACAAATAGAAATACTAATATCCTTTTCTTGAATAACCCCCCTAAGTTTTAATTGGCCAGCGACGCATTTTTCATAAGTCTCATGGAATCTTTCTTTTTTTTCACTGTTAGGCTCCATTTTTTCCCGTCAAATAATACCTTGATTAAGGACTTATCTTCCTTGATGTACTTTAATATTTAAGACTTGGCACTTTTTGTAGCACCCCCTTTGTAAAACCTTTGATTCAAACTTTTGTATTATTTTATAATACCCTCATGTCTTCTGAATTTTTGATTTAAAAACATGGACTTCAAAAAAATAACTTTATCTCCCTTCAAAAATCGATTAATACCATGAATCCGAGTATGTATGTTTCCACAATATTTATCCATTGTGTCAAGAATTCTGGAAAGTGACTGTGTAGAGATTTAGATAGACCGTCGATCTATCTAAATCTCTACACAGTCACTTTCCAAAATTCTTGACACAATAATACTATGAAATTTTTATTTTAACTTCTGTTACGGTATAATAACCTTCTCCTTTGAATAATATATTGTGACTTAATCTTGTGAAGGTCACGATGGTTAACTAAGACGACGTTTAGACCTTTGATAGCTTCAAGATAACTAGTGAAATGAGGCATAGATTGAGCAACAGGTGGTGATGGTTGATAATCTAGACTAGGAGCCATTATCAACCAGTGAAATGTCCAGCTCCTAGTCTCATATTATATATGAGATACCCATTCATCCATGAAATTTTGGACATCTTTTGATATTTTGCGTTGTATGGACATGGTTTGTTTGAACGTCAATGAAAAAGGTTTTTCTTAATTCAAATGTGTATATCTTTATTTTTTGTATTTGTCTAATTTTTTCCTGATCCAATTCAAACTCTTTGCGCTTCTGCTCACCAATTTTTTGCTAATTTTGTGTCTGGTAACATTGGTTTCTAGGGCATCATGCCTTGCAATTGAATTCTCTTTGGTCAAAGCAACAACTCCTTTGTCTACTTGTCAATATTTTGTGACGTCGAGGGTGGTGGCATTGTGGCAGAGCAAAAGTCAACGAAATTCATTTGATGCCTTTGCGCTATCCGGAATAGATAATTTTTTTCATTGCTATATGCTGCCTTGCAAATTCTTGCCATTGCCTAATAAAAAATCATTGTTGATGATACAAAAAATGGAATGTAACTGCAATTATAGATACCGATAACCAAGGAGATTTGTTGAATTTATGACGACTTTATTGATTGATGGATGATGGTATAATGGTCTTCACATTACCTCCTGTTACCGCCTAAAACACACTTGACCGCGGGCAAGTCTCCCAAATGTTATGTGTGTTCCCGAGGGCAACCATGAGTGTAGAACCCAATGTCACTGTTATCACACAACTTGTAGTTGTCCCTAAAGGTATCCCATCCGGGACAGTAGAGGAGATGGACAACTAAAGAGGTGACCCAAGAGATGCCACGGTTCCCAATGCAGGCTGGGAGTCACGACAATCGAGGCACTCTTCACTTTAGATCAAGATGAATCAAGATCAAGGGGGAGACCCTATGATCACTCAAAACTGATTGGACCAAGACAAAGATTCCTAGGGATGTGTAAATGATAAGTTATGGAAACCAGTGCAAGGTTAGGTGGACCCAAGAGTTTAGGTAGTGGTTGAAGAGGCTTAAGGAGTGACAATTGCTTCAACCAATGAATGAGTTGGGCCACCTATGAAGACCAAAAAGACAAATCTAGTACCAAGAAATACACAAGTGGGACCCACTTCCTTGGGATATGGAAATGGTTCAATATGGGACCCACAAGGTGAAGTTAGGGGTGCAAATGGTACCAAGGGGTATGCAAAAGATAGATCTATGGATCTAAGATGAAATTAGAGATCCACATATGAGATCTAGTGCTTGACACAATTCCCAAAAAGTGTGAATTGCCCAAGGTGGACTAGTGCCTTGAAATAGATGGGCAAAATGGAGTCAAAGGATACCAAATTGTAGATCGGGAAACCTAGGATGCAAATCAAGTGGGCTACTTGAGGTATGATGGTTGGATCTTACTAGATCTAATATTTCACTATGTGACTCAAGTGGACAACAATCCCCAAAATGAGGAATGATACCCCCAAGGCAGAACTTCACAAAGTGAGACACTAGATGTAGGTTTCAAGGTATGCTTGTTTCAAATCCAATGTGATCTCAACCACCCATGTCCTAGAAGTGGACAAACTCAAACACCCAAGGAGTGCGACTTTGCCCAAGGAGGGCTAAAAGCATGGTAAAGTGTGTCAAATCAAGTCCAATGACCACCAAACTTTAGATCCAAGTAGTTTAGGCAAGTATCAATGTGGATCTAGAAGATCAAAGTGATCTAATGGCTAGATCTCCATAGATTTGAGATGGAAAATGCATCACCAAATTGACCCAAGTGGGGCACAACCCTCAAAATGAGGAATGGGGCCCACAAGGGAAAAATCAACAAGGTGAAGCACTAGGGGTAGCTTATCAAGTGAGGAGAGTATGAATCAAGTGGGATCTCACCTACCCATCTCTTGGAAGTAGCCCCAATAGCCTCCCTCAAGAAGTGCGACCTCCCTCAAGAAGACTAATGTGCCTTGGAAAGTGTGACAAATGAAGGCCAATCCTCACCAAACTATAGATCCGAATTGCCGTGGATGCTATAGAGGTGGGTTTTCAATATCTTACCCAAAGCCAAGTTAGATCCAATTAGATCTAAGAAAAAGTGAAAAATGAGGGTTTTAATCAATTAGGGTTTTTATGATCTAGAATTTATGGATAAGCCAAGGAAGAAGAAAACCATACCTTTGGAGCATACCTGGATGAAGAGATGAATGCTAGTTGAGATGAGGATTACTTTTGCCAAAGATCAAATGAAGAATTTTGAAGCCATCTTGCTAAATCAATTTTCTCCAAGCCACATGTGTGTCCGTCTAACCTGTCAAAACCAAGGAGCAAAGCATCAATCAGTTTAACATGTTGAAGGTAGATACAAGTAAGAGAGAGATAAGCAAAGAATAGTTGGCACAAAGACAAAAGCACTCCTTGTTTAACCAAAACGTCTTCCTCCAAGCTTGAAGGGCAAGCCTCCCCACCAATTCACACTTGTCAAAGAAGTCTTCTCCATCTGTAAAAAGATATGGAAAAATATGCAAGATAGCTACAAGAGATCCTCCAGTGCAATGGACAAAAGCATTTACAATCAAAGCAACCAACATCCACTCCAAGATCCAAGCATGTACTCCAAAAGATAGAAATTTTATTCCAAGAGCCGAGAGCCAAATTCTCTAGATGATTTTACAATGAGGGGGTCTCCTCCTTATATAGGATAATAAAGACCAAAACCCTAGATCTCAAAACCACTTTATGAAATGAGTGGTTGAGATTAAAAGATCTCAATACATGATCAATGGCTAAGATGAAATATAACACTATAACACATGGATCACTCAAATAATGATGACGTCATAGCTAAAAGATACTCATGCAGGGTGACGCCATCCACTAGAGGGGGAAAAAGTACATGGGCCCACCTCCTATAACAAGGACATGACATATGGAGCACATGGTGGGGCTAGGCGGCATCAATCCTTGCTAGCTCATCCCCATGGCCCAATAAAATAATAAAATATGTCCAAAATAAATCCAAATGATCAAATCTGTCTTCAAAATCTATGAGAGACATGCAGTAAATGGCCTCCTGTGGCCTTTGTGGACCCCCCTGACTGATGAAAACTGGATGGAAGATAGGGGGTTCACCCTGGAAGACCTCTGTGAAAACCAAGTGCCAAAACTTTGCCTCAATTGCCCAAATTGAATTCCTGAGTGACCCTTTTACCCCATTTCTGGACTGCCTCTGTAACTGTGAAAGTGCTGAAATTGCCACCTAGGGCACCTGCGTTGTCAATCTGAGCCCACCAGGCTCTCCAGAAGGGGGGATAAATGGTAATAACAAGTGGCTGGACCACCCCCTCCTCATATAGTGGCCTAGGTGAACTGGCCTCTCATGGCCCCTGCTCTTCAGGCTAAGAAATCAACCCCAAATCTGGTCAACAAGTGTAAAACTGCATCTATCACTGTTAGAAGTGCTTGGAACTGAAAGATAAGTGTCTCACTGGATCCAGAAGACCCAATTCTACTAATAATGTGTACTCATACACCATGGGTTGCCCTGGTGGGCTAACTGTAGGGTCCACCATATATGGATAGTGCATAATCTGATGATCTGAAATAATAAAACTTCCTGAACTGCATCAATCACCAACTGAATCATATGTCCATCATATAGCATCATCATCAAGAGTATGTGGGACCATCAATCATCATCCATAAGCATGCATGGCCCACATCATCACGGATCCCAATAAATGACCATAGTCAAACTGGG
The DNA here is from genome assembly GCA_027924585.1 of Larix kaempferi. NCBI lineage: Eukaryota > Viridiplantae > Streptophyta > Pinopsida > Pinales > Pinaceae > Larix > Larix kaempferi. Next base: position 484,179 of record BSBM01000605.1, read on the forward strand.
TTTGACTAGGTCATCATACAACCAAGGATAAATCATATCAGTAGACTAAGATATGTTCCTCTAATCATACTCACAGCTTAACTTAGAGTATGGCATCATTCAGTGGCATTAATCATGTTAGCATATTCCGTTGTTATTTATAATTACTTGCACATTAGCTTAAATGACAAACTCACCCATTGGACATGGTCTAACTACTAGCTAATGCTGAAGGCTAGGAACAAGGTTGGGCAAAGGGGGTGACTTGTCTAAATTCAACTAATAGATACTTTGGACTGGGAGAAAAGGGGAAGCTACAAAATCTGTGATGGACAAAATAAACACGGGGGATGGCTGTGCCTCACAAATGGGTAAGTTGTTTTGAGAGTGTTTATTCAACTTGCACATCATGTCTACTTTTATAAAAAGATGATCCAGTTTCATTAGGATCCATTGATTTCATTTCATGGCCTTTTTGGCCTACATAACCCTTCGGATCTCAGGTGTGCTGATAAGCACAACTAATTGCAGCTTGCATCCAGGGCATGTTTACATATACATATAAGGTCAGCAATTGTTTAGATATAACATTTAAGAACCATTGCTTTTTGGACCTTTCTTATACTCTTCGAGGAGTATTTTTAGCAGTTCATCGCTCTTGCCCTTTTTTTAGTTTCCATGGGCGAATCTATATAAGTTTCTATAAGTAGTACGAGCATTCAGTTTTAGCCAACAACATCTCAAGTGACTAGGGGGAGTTTGAGCCAGTGCCAAACATCGGGACAACCGACCAGAATGATTTAGGCCTATAATCCAACTTACCAAAGGCAAGTTTTGTCACCAACTCAGAGCCGAGACACTAAACATATAGGGATGCAGTCCAAACACAGAGGTAGAAAAAGGGGAAGTCCTCAATATTAGAAAGTCAAGTAAGACAAGTCAAGGGTTAAAGCCAAATAAGGAAAGTCATGGATGGATGGAGTCAAGTGAAAGTGGAGCCTAAGTTAGCAGACAAATGGTGTCAAGAAAGACCATATCTATGCAAGGTAGTAAACCAGTGAGTTTTGTCAAACAACCTAAATTTGCAAGTAAAATGTCCATTTTAAATTATTTTCAAGACAGTCCATTTTATAAAGTTTGACACATCATGAATTATATACCAAGCTAATGTTGTGAACATGACTAAAACAACAAGATAATAATCCATAGTCAATGATCATGAATCCATAGGTCATACAACATCATCATAAGAATAATCATCATATACCATCTGAAACACTGCTGCAATATATCTCTAGGCATTGAATTGAAACTGTATGGAATAAAGTGTCACATCGGTCATCAAATCTGAACTCTCAAGGCTCAGCCTTGACACAAAATCTAACATAAGTCTGAATAATACACTGCTCTGATCATGAGTGATCACAAAATATAAAGTCATCATAGCCAAGCTCTGAAATGTGCAGATATCTGCTAAGCAAGAATAGTAGCCCTGCTACTATGGTGTGATAACAGTCACCTCGGTCCTAAACTCCTCCGTTTAGACCACAACTCCTAAAGGTTAAGGGGGGGTCGTCTCTACTTACTAAGTTTCTTTTAAAGTTTGTTTTTGGGAGTTGTAAATTACTAAAATTTTAAATGACAGTCAAATGTGCAATAATGCAACGATTTCAATGACAAGCAAACCCTTTCAACAATAAATCAAATAATATTGTAAGAGAGAGATAAACAATTAAACAACAAGATCAGTGCCTTCTCAGCTAGGCAGGAAATAGATTTTTATTCTATCCAGTAGCAGGGTCGAGTCAACCGGAAGCAACGTCCAAGCTCCGTCTGGAATGACCACGACCACGACAGCATTGGCACGAATAGACTCGGGCATGGGCGCAGGCAAGAGCATGGGCACACAGAGTTGCCTCAGTCGGCACGACTCGACTCCATTTTCGACTGTCTGTCGGTGAAAACAAGAGCCGAGCCGCAAGACGAGCCATGGGTTGCTGCAGGACTGTAGCTTGTCAAGTCCCGAATCGGGCCTCCCGTCAAAGATTAGCCACCGCTGCAGCATCAAAGCTTGCCCTACCGCCACTGGTCCAACTTGTCGTCGATTGAAGACTAACACTGTTGAGTAAAGCTGCCATTGAATTTGCAGATTTGTCGTCTTTGACTGTGTGGAGAACGCGGCAACACAAAGGGCCATTCAAAGTTTTACAGAATGTAGCGGCCAACTCGTCGAATTAAAGTGCCAAGTTAATGCTGTCGGAACATAGTCGAAGTTTGCTCCTGTTTGACATAAGAGATACATACATGGAGGACATGAAAAACAAGGAGGATTCAAACCCCAAAATCAGCGAATTCAGTAACAGAGGCCAATTTCAATATCTTATCAATGTAACCAAAACCAGCGGTCAACTTATAGCCCAATCGACATAGCCATGGAGTCGGATTTCTCCTTTTGGACATCCCAGGTAAAACAAATGCTATAGAAAATGGAATTTCTTGAAACAGAAAACGACAAACTCCGTTCAGAAATACACACCCTTTCTGCTAGAGTTTCGAAGGTGGAAGCGGATAATTTACCTCTCAAGAAGATATTACATGAAAGGAAAGAACATGAAACTCTCCACCCTCCAAATGATGCGTTACATGCAGAAATTCTCGATCTCAAGAGCAAGCAGGAAGAAATCCGATCCCAACAGGCCACCTTCAAACAAGAAACAAAGACACACATCAATTCTTGGGCACAAGTGGTTCGGGGGAAGGATAAAATTCCTCCTCTTGCAGCAGTTGAGGAGGTGCTACAAGCAAAACTTGTGGAAGAACGCACCAGACGGGCAAGGGGATTGAATCTCAAGGTGAGAGGTCTTTCCTTACCTCACCCCTCTCTGGAACTGATGGAAGTGGGGCTAGATTCCTTCAGGATACCCTTAGCCTCCCCGATATAGCTCTTGACAGAACATGGCTGAGTTAAGACTCTACTCTCTTCCTCAGATTCCAGATGAGAAACGATCGACTCCGCGCCCTCGGGGCTAAGCGGAAATTGTTTTCTCTTCCCAACAAGATCTTATTGGATGAGGACCTCACTAGAGCATAGGTTATGGAACTCAAACATTCCAGAGAACATGTTATTGCAGCACGACAGGCAGGGAAATGGGCAGTTATTAGGAATCTTCGAGCAGTTAATTGGGACTCTTTCCCACCTGGGTGGGAACTCCGAACTAGAGGTTCCAAATGACGGGCCTGTCTGGGGAGACGACATGGTACAGGCATTTCTATCCACTGTTGGAATGGCAATGGATCTTTTTGGTCGTCGCCAGGACTCTTGTATGATGCTCTCGAATCAGCAAACATCCTCTTCGTGACCGAGACACAAGCTAGCCTTGTTCAACCTCTTCCAGATATTACAGGTTACCACTGGCTCTCAGTTTGCAGATAGGAGACGAGGAGCTTAGGAGGAGTTAGAGGATCAGGTGGAGTTGCCTGTTTGGCTAGGGACTCCTTCGGAAGCAGGATTTCTTTGGTAGCCGAAGATGAGTTTTCCAGGTTTATGTGGATAGGATTGGCGTTGGAGTTTCTCTTCTGAGGGACATCTACATTGCAGTTTGTTACTTTCCCCCAGCTTCTTCGCCATTTTCCATGCATAGTTGCCCAAATGGGGACCCCTTTATAGACTTGTACACCGACATCACTCAGTACTCTGTTGATGGGGAAGTCATCCTCCTATGGGACTTCAACGCTCGTACCAGGAACCTCCATATCCCTCTCCACAATCGGTCAGAGGATGTGTTCTGTACCCAGGGGATAGACCCAGCTTCAGTTGGACTTCACCGGATGTCAGAGGATGCTTTGGGCCCCACTACAGTTTATGGTAAGCATCTATTGCAGTTGGGGTAATCTCAGGAGCTGCTAATTCTAAATGGTCTTCCCTGTTTTCCAGACTCTCGCTTCTTCACCTGTCGGCCACATGGCGGGGGTGCGAGTGTAGTTGATTATGTCCTCACCATCCAGGACTTTCTCCCTTTTGTTTGTCACCTCTTAGTCTCCCCCATCCCTCTTGCTGACCATGCATGTCTTTCCTTGTCTCTCCGATTTGACCCTCCCCTCCCACCTTATACCCTCCCTCGGGGCCCACCCTGGACCATCTTTCGATTTGACGAAGGAGACCCGTACATCTTCTCCTCGACCCTAAGCCAGATACTCCCGTCAGAGAATCAGTTCTCCTCACTTGACTCTGGTTCGACTAAATACACCTGTCTTTCATCTGCCATTTGGGAAGCAACACTCAAATCCTTCCCCCACCCCACTCGTCCTACTTCCATCTCACCAAAAGTTGGATCATGTCCCATGAACAAATGGTACGATGATGAACGCAAAACTCTACATCGAGAGCTTCGATTTGCTTCCCACTCTCATCCCTCCTACTCCGACCTCAAAGCTTCTTATCGTTGCCTCCTTCGTCGCAGGAAACGACTCTTTGTCTCTCATAAAAGATGGGAACAGTCTGCTCTTCTTACTTATTCCCCTAAACAATTCTGGTGTACCATCCTTCCTTGACGCTCCCCTCTTCCATCTGACCTTGATCCTATATCCATGTTTTCCCACACTTCCAATCTTTATGATATTCCCGGAAAAGCCCAAATTCAGGTTACCTCTCCACCCCCCTCTTGCTACTTATTCTCAACCAGGGATATTAGAGAGGCCATTTGGGTGATGAACAACAATAAAGCAGTAGATGAGGAAGGATACCAAACATAGTTGTTTAAGCACGGTTCCGTGCTTTGGTTGGATACCTGACTGATCTTTTTAACCATGTAGTACGTGAAGGTTTCCCACTGACATGGTCACATCACATCATCCATTCGATTCATAAATCAGGTTCCAGCTCAGATCCCAATAACTACAGAACGATCATGGTGGGGCACACGTTCTTGAAGTTGTATGCTACCGTTCTCCATAGGAAGCTCTCCAGTGACCTTAAGCAGAGACACCTCAGGGCTAGGTGGCAAGTAGGTTTCCAATCAGCTCACTAGACCATTGACCATGTCTTCACTCTCTGCGCCGTGATTGACGAGGCACGACGCCGTTCTTCGAAAGTTTACTATTGCTTTGTAGATTTTCGGAAAGCTTTTGAATCTGTCCCTAGGGAAGCCCTACTCTAGAGACTCAGCGATATTGGCATCTCTGTGACCCTATTGACAGCTATTATGCGCCTATATGAGTCCGTTCTCAGCCGTCTTCGCACAACCCATGGGATGTCTGATTTCATTCGAAGTACTATTGGGGCCAAACATGGATGCCCACTATCGCCCACCCTGTTTGGGATTTACATTGATGTGTTAGAACAGTAATCCATACTTAGTACCATAGTCCATAACCATAGTCAATTTTTATTGCTCATGTGCTTCATTACACCATAGTTTGGACTAGGTGACTTTAGTTGGTCAAATACCCACATTTGAGAGTGTTCACACCCACTTCCAAGCAAACCAGTTCACCCAACCTCCTGTTTTGTCCACAAGTGCGCCCTCATTAAATGCTGGAGCGCTCTCTCTCCTTGATTTGGGGAATTGCTGTTGACTAGGAGCGCTAGGGTGGATTTTGCCCAATTTTGGCTAGATTTGGAGCATTTATTGCTCCCTTGGTCCTCCGAAACACCTCTATTTGCTCACCCATGCCTGCCTTGGCCTCATTTATGACCCAGCATGCTTCAACCACCTTCACACCTGAATTCATGACTGTTTGGGATGATTAGGTCTGAGTTGGACCCACCTAGGGGGGATTGAGGCCAATTTGGCAATTTTGACTTGTACACTCATCTTGAGCTATCTAATGCTCTCGAATTTCTCATGGATGTAATAAAAACCTGTTCTTAACATTTTCATATGTTAGACAGTCAGTTAATGCAAAGATTAATTTCACATTGTGTGTAAAATTGTCTCTTTTTTCAAGCTTTTTCACTGGTTTTGCAAATAATTCGATTTTGTGAGGTTCTCCATAGCTCCTAGATCTTACTGTGATCAAAATACTCACATGATGAGTTGGAGGCATTTCTACACGAGCTGATATCTATTCTACTCTTTGCTGACGATGTAGTCTTCCTCTCCTCATTCCCAGAAGGATTACAGAGGCAGCTGGATGCCTTAGCTCTATTTTGCGATCTTCGACAGTTGACGGTCAACCTGGGTAAAACCAAGGTTATGATCTTCAATGGGGTGAAGAAAATATCAGACCTTCAATTCCTATTCAGAGGAAAGGAGATTGAGATCACTGACACCTATACTTACTTGGGGGTGCAATTCTCAGGCCCTTGCTTCAGTTTGCGACCTGCTCTTCAGCCTTAGATCAACAAAGGTTATGGATCCTTAGCCCTTCTCGAGAGACAGTGCTTTCGACGTCACTTCTAGGACATCTTGTCTAAGATGAGCCTCATGGACACCTTGATCTGTCCCACTGTTTTATATGGCTTGGAGATATGGGGGTTGTCTTTACTTGAGTTAGACTGCGCCTCGGTTGAGAGAGTCCTGACTCTTCTTTTTCGCCGCATTATTAGATATAAATAGACAATACCTCAACACATCATCCTTGCCGAGTTCGAAGCTCATCCCTTCAGGCTCGAGACAGTTTTCAGTTTGGTCTCATTCTTGCATCGTGTCCGGGGCTTTGCAGACTCGATGAAGGTCAAAGACCGGTACCCTTATCTAGCGTACTGCTCTTTCGAGGCTATTGCCCGTTCTACTCATTCGGTCAAGCCCGATGTTGGTTTACGGGGGTTTCAAATCTCCTAGCGGCAGTGGGTATTCAGGTGGATCGTCTGCCCCCTTTCTGATATTCATTGGATGCTCCTAGTCACCTTTTACTTACTAGACAGGAATTGAACAAGATTATCTGGGAAGACATCTACAGGCAGTTCGTCCAGGTCACCTGGGTCAATCCTCCGGGAGGGTTACGCCCAAAGATGGCCTTTTATGCAGTGCACTTCCTGGAGCTGAGAGACAGGCTCATTGTCCGACCCCAGTATACGTTTCGTCACTGGATGCATGCTTTTCGCATCCCTCTAATCCAGTTCAGAGTTGGTTCTCATAGACTTCCGGTAGAGACGGACCACCAGATTGATAGACCAGATAGAATCTGCCAAGTATGTCATCTACAGGAAGTGGAGACCAAGGCACACTTCATTTTTAGATGCCCCATTTACTACGAGATCAGAGGACTGTTCCATTGTTTGTTTAGAGACTCTTGGACTCTCCCCGAGTTTTTCAGGTACCCCGATCATAGATGTTTGGCCCTCTATGTGCAGGAGGCAGGTTTCGAGCGCATATTCTTCAGCCTCCCATCAGACCAGACCCCATGCAGAGGATCACTTCATTTTTCAGGCTATTACCTTTAGACAGGGGCACCAAGAGACCGATCGATATTAGTACATATCCAAGCTCTAGATCAGTGACGATCCGTGGGACCTCACCCTGATCCACGAGATCTCAGCAGCAGATTCATCTCAGACCCCGTCTTGAGAGAGGAGCTAGGTCCTCCAGACCTCAGCAACGTACGGACCCCTCCAAGCAACGAGTATGTGGGCAGTCCGCACTCTCTACCAATCGTTCATCGAGACAATAGACTTTGTTGAGTTTTCTTTGGTCCTCTTCATTTAGCCTTGGATGTTAGGGGAGATGGGCCAGATCCTCAGACCTATTCGCTTTTGGATCTTTTTCGCTAGGGCATCTCCACCCCATTGCGGGTTTCTGGATTCGTGTCTGCAGTCAAAGCTCTCTCATACTTCAGTTTAGTTCCCTTTGTTCACTCTTTTCTTTCTTTCTTCATGCATTGTATCTTTTTATTGGAGACCGTTTGGTTCTCCCGCTTTGTATGGACATGATTGTAATCAACAGTCCCTTTGACCTACTTTGTGGTCATTAGTTGGACATTAATATAATTATCTTATCTTATCTACTCGGGCTATGGAGTCACAATAACTAGTTTATCAAATACTTTTCCAATAGCATTAAATCATTCACTTAACAAAGTATAACATTAAACAATGAGTTCCAGTAAATGAATAAATTAATGTAAGATGCTTGCAACAAGATGATCAAGATATCACATAAAGCACCAATTTGTAGCACATGAACAATTTCGTGAATCAAAGATACATATAACAAGATTAATCCCAAAAGTGAAATACTTTCGAAGTAAAGAATTGTAAATAATTGTAACAATGTTGTGCAAGTGGTCCTGTAAATTTTAATGTATTTTAAGTTTCACTTCAACTTACAGGATTAAGGTTTGGCAAAAACAACTAAACTACTCTATGTGTCTACCCCTAGAGACTATCTCCTTCGATTTGAGGGAAATTCTCGGGTGCTCAACTGGAGGACACATAGTGCCACGAGGCTCCCCATAGTGCCACGAGGCTCCCCATAGCCTCTACCCCACTAGCTCCATAGGTCAAGTCCCTTTTTCTCAGTTTTAATGAAGATATGTTTCTGAGTGCCTATTAGACTAGCCAACTCAAATCCTTGCCCTTTCTTGTCACCCAAGATCGGTCGAACCGGCGAGGGGAGAGAATATGGGGCAAGAATCAAGGCTTAAGTTAAATTTTAACTTTTAAGCAAAAAACCAAACCCATGCAAGCCAACGCGATTTCACAAGGGAGGCAAAGCCTTCTCACTTGTGAGGTGCGGGCAAAATAAAATAACGTAAAACAAAACTTTTAGGAAATAAAATGAAAGCCTCAACGATTTTGCATCGATGGGCAAAGCCTCTTCTCATGCAAGGTGTGGGAAAAAAAGAGAGTGCAAGCCAACGCGATTTCACAAGGGAGGCAAAGCCTTCTCACTTGTGAGGTGCGGACAAAAGAAAATACAAGATAGTAAAATGCTAAACCCAATCTACTTACAAAACCATGCAAGGGTGGCAAAGCCTCCTCTCTCGCATGCAACCGAAAGCAAACTAAGTAATAAATACTTGAAATGAAATACAATAAATGAAGACTAAGAGACTCTCTTGGGCTTGTTACAACAAGGAGAACTTCAGCCTTATTATTTACAAGAAAATGTGGTCAAGAGTGAGAAATTTGACCATTTTTTAGTGAGGGACTTGAAGTGGCCACTCTTGGGTGTTCTTTGTGTTTGCTAATGACCAAATTTGGGCATTCCCTCCCCTATAACATAAAAAACCTGCGCAAAACAACAAGCTAATATCGTATAAATGTGATACAAATGAGTTTAAAATCAACTTGAAACTTTGCATATAAAATTCAAAAATTTTGCTAGTGCAATGTAGTATGTAAAAAACTTGAAAAAAAACGATTTAAGAGTGCAAAATAAGCTTATAAAAATCTGCAAAACAGAAATGTTAGTTTGAAGATGCCAAGTCCTTCAAAAGTTGTTGAACAATGGGTTATCCCATTCGGGAATCCCACTCTCCAAGCTTGAGCAACCTGTAACAAACTAGCTTCAACATGCAAATGGGGTGAGAGATCAAACAAAGACCTGATAAATCATATATTCAAACTAGAAGTCCATGAACTTCTCAAATGCCAAGAAGATAACCCACATAACATGTAACAAAACTATCACAATGTTATTCTCAAGCTAAACACTTTGCTTGAGATCCACAAATGCAAGAAGGAACTAAGAATGAAACAATATTACTGTTATCACACCATAGTAGCTAGGCTACCATGTTTTCAGAGTAGATATTTGCACTTTTCAGAGCTTTACCTTTACACAGCTTCAGTGAGATCAGTTATGATGAGCAACACTATTTATGATCACTTTTACATCAGAGCATCCTTATATCAGATAGTGTGTAGATCTTGTGCCAAGGCTGAGCCTTAAGAGCTTAGATTTGATGACCGATATGACCTTTTGTTCCATAGAGATACAGGGCAGTGTTAAGTGTTTTAGATGCAATGTGTTCAGTGGATGTAGTTGGTTCAGATTACAGATGTTGATTTATGACCCAATATATATATATATATATATATATATATATATATATATATATATGATGTGTATTGATGTTATTATCTTGTTGTTTAGGTCATTTTGATAGCATTGACTTGGCGTATAGTAATTATGATCTAGCAGTATACATGTTTTAAAATGAAATTGGTTGTTATGGATTATATACATGGATGTATTACTGACATTTCAGAAACTCTTGTTTTATACTCATTGGTTTTTACCTTCCTTGGAATGTGGGCATTATCACTACTGTCTTTTTGACTTGCTAGCTTAGGCACCATCTCCACTTCTCTCCATCCATCCATTTATTCTTCCCCATTTTTGGATCTTTACTCTCACTTACACCTTGACTTGTGATATGGAGGACCTCCCCGCTTTTGCCTCTGTGTTGGACCTGCATCCATGTTAGTATTGTGTCTCGGCTCTGAGTTGGCAACAAAACTTGCCTTTTAGGTAAGTTGGATTTTATGTCGTTATCATTCTAGTTGGTTGGCCCGATGTGTGGTTTTGTGTGGAATTTCCCCTAGTTGCTTGAGTTGTTGTTGGCTAAAACCTGAAGCAAATTGTACTACCTTGGAAACTATTGTTATATCTATTGGAAGGCCAATGAAAGGGGCTATGAAATGTAATGCAATGAAATGCTTGGAAATGTAAATGTACCCCGGATGAAAGCTACGACTAGTTGTGCTTATAAGCACATGTAAAATCCCAAAGGGGTCCTAAAGGCCTAAAAAACAATGGATAAATGTATGCTAAATCCAAAGATTACTGGCCAAAGTCAAATGAATTTGAAAGGTCCAAATAAAGCAGTGGTTAAATGAATGTTAAATCTAAAGACTGCTGACCTTAATGGAAATGTACCTCATTGAGCCCCTACGGGTGGGATGGAGTAAGGGACAGCTAAATCAAAGTGTCCCCTAGAACCTCAAGTTACGGTTCTAGTAGTAGACATTTTGCCAAGGTTGAATAAGCACTTCTCTAAATAACTCATCCATTTGTGAGACACCGCCATTCCTTGTGTATATTTGTCCAACACATGCTTAAGTGTGTAACACCATTTCCCTTATTCAAAGTATCACTATGTCAAGTCAGTCAAGTCACCCCCTTTTGGCCTAGCCTTGCATCTTTAGCTTTCACTCTCTACTAGCAGATTGATCATGTTTACAAATGAGTATATGCTTGAGGTTCTTTTTGAAGGTAAATTATTAAATAATGTACTATTATTTATTAACTGCCAGTGAAATGATGCTTAATGTTTTAAAGTCTTGCTATGAAAATGATTTAGAGAGCATGTCTTAACCATGTGCACTTGCAGCAGCATGGTCTTCTTGGCCATGGTCATATTTTGATCAGTTTGACCAAGGTCAACCTTGGGATCCGTGATAAGATGGACCATTATTGTTATATGATGCTGATGTATGGTCCTCTATATACCTTTTGATGATTCCATATGTTGGGCATAGGTTTCAGATGATGATTGATGCAGTTTTTATTAATTATTATTATCTCCAGGTCATCATATTTTACTTGTCCGGGTATGGTGGACCCTACAGATGATCTTACAAGTTATCATGAGGTGTATGAGTACTCATCTCTAGTAGATTTGAGTCTTTTGGATCCATTGAGACACTTATCTTTCAGTTTCAGGCAATCTCGAGGATGATTTGAGAAGTCTTTCATCTGTTGACCAGTTTGGCCATGCTGATGTGGCCTGTCCAGCTAGATCATTGGAGGCTAGTCGGTGCCTAGGGCGCTACAGAGGAAGGGGGTGGTCCAACCACTAATTTTTACCATATTACCCCCTTTCCTGACATGATGGCACAGTCAGTTTTATAGTGTAGGCACTTGATAGTGAGTTTTGTGCAGTTTCATGGTTTTTCAGGAGGATAAAAAATGGAATAAAAAGGTCATAAAGGAATTCAATTTGGGCAATTGACGCAAGGTTTTGGCACTTGGTCTACTCAAAGGTCATCCATGGTGTATCCCACTCCTTTCAGATAAGTTTGCAGTAGTCAGTGGGGTCCACATGGCCTACATGAGATCTTTTCATGCATTCTTCTCTCTGATGATGGGGACAGGATTTGATCATTTGTGTACTTGGACATGTCATTGAGTCATATGCTATGTTATTGTGCCATGGGGTCATGCTAGTGAAAGGGAATAATACCTCCTAGCCCCACCATGTGCTCCTAGTCACTTGTCCTAGTCATTATGTTGTGGCTCACATGTTTAATAGCCACCCCCATGTAGTGCGTCATCCCTCCTTGGACGTCTTAGTGAAGTCGCACTCCCTCTTGTGAGTGGTCCATGTCATATTTGTATCGGCTCATCTTAGCCATTGATTATATTGTTGTATCTTTTCATCTCAACTACTAGTTTTCAAAAGTGGTTTAGGGTTTTGGTCTCCCTCATCCTATTTAAGGAGGAGACCCCCCTCGTGTAAAGGCATCTAGAGATTTTTGGCTCTTGGCTATCGGAAATGAAGAAATATTTTTTTTGGCATCTTGGATCTTGATATGGATGTTTGGTTATGGTGATTGTAAATGCTTTGTCCATTGCACTGGAGGATATCTTGTGGCCATCTTATATCTTTTACCACTAATTTGATTTACAGGTGAAGAAGACGACTTTGGGAGGAGTGCGCATTGGTGGGGAGGCTTGCCCTGCAAACTTCTGTCAAATTGTGGATCAAACAGGGAGTGATTTTGTCTTTGTACCAATCATTATTTGTCCTTTACTTCTAGCTTGTATTTACCCTCGTTTTGTTGGATTGGTTGAGCTTTGTCTTCTTGGTTTTGCAGGTACAGAGGGGCACACGTGTGGGCTTGGGCAAATCGCACTAACAAGAGAACCTCAAATTTTTTCCATTTGATCTTTGGCAAAGTAATCCTCGTCATAACCAACATTCATCTCATTATCCAGGTACGCTTGAAAGGTTAGTATTCTCTCTCCTTGGCCTATCCATTATTTCTAGATCACAAAACCCTCAAAAGTCAAAACCCTCATTTTTATTTTATTTTTCATATCTACTTGGATCTAGCTACTATTTGGGCTTAATAATCAAAATCCACGTCTAAAATCAACACAACATTCCCAATCTAAAGTTTGGTGGACATCCGACTCCATTTGCCCCCCGATCTAAGGCACTAGTCCTCTCTTGAGGAAGTCGCACTCCTTGGGTAGGTGGCCATTTGCTAGATCCGAGACGTGGGTATTGCTTTTTCCTTTTTTAATCGTCAAATCTCATCATTTGCAAACCCCCTAGTGTCAACTCTTTCAAAATTTGACCTTGTGGACCCCATTTGGACCAATTTCCTTATTTTGAGGGTGGGCCCCACTTGGGTATGTTTTATTGGCATTAGATCTATCTAGATCTACTAATCCTAACCAGAAGTGGCCTTATCTTTTATTGATTGAACCATTTTTCATCTCCTAAGCCTCTTCAACCAAGCCCTAACTCATTGGGTCCACTTATTCATTCTAGATCTAGATCCATCCCTCTTGATCTCTTCATACTTCACCTTTCATATTTCCCTAGGAGGTCTTGAGTGGGTTCACTAGCCCTCATAGGCTAGCTAGGGTCTCCCCCTTGGTCTTGCTTAGGCTAGATCTAAAGTGAAGAGTGCCTCGGTTAGCGTGACACCAGCTTGCATTGGGAACCGTGACATCTCTTGGGTCACCTCTTTAGTTGTCTACACCTCTATCGTCCTAGATAGGATAACATTTAGGGACAACTACAAGTTGTGTGATAACAATTACCTCACACACAATGCCCCAAGGATAGTATTTCCTCCAAATATTTTCTTCATTAACTTCACAAAGCTGGAAATTACAATGGCTCTCTTCTTGGACAAGAATGGCAATAAGAGAGCAAGAGAGAGCAAAAAAAAGAAAGAGAGCAAGAGCATGAGTGATTGTAACCCAAATGAGGAGGAGGAGCCTCCTTAAATAGGAAAAGAAAGAGGGGAGAGTTCCTTTGCATGAATGACATTTGTCACTTGGAAAGAAAGGGGCCCATGGAGGGGGGTGGACTTCCATGGGTTAAAAATAACAAACAATGGGGGGGGGAACCCCCCACTCGTGTTTTATATTTCATTGCTAGGCCAAGGGGAAGGAACCATGAAGGTGGGACCCCCCTTTTGGCTTATTTCAATTTATCTCATTTCCCATGGTGAGAGAGGGTTTTCCCCTTAGGGAGAAACTTCAAACTTGAAAATCACTTGCTTGGGGGCCCCCCTTTGGCCTTTAATTTTACCTTAGGGACATAACATAAATTTTAGAAACTTAACTTGGCCACCCCAAGTGACTTTAAGCACTTTTCCAAAATTTGCCTTACTAATTATTTGCCAATTTTCCCCGTTTTTTTGACTGTCTTAGGAAAATGTGTCCAAAACCTTAGCAAGACTTGTCCAAATGACTTCAAACTTTGCCCAAGGGTGTAGGGGGTCTCATGCCACTGATTTTAAGTACCCATACTCCTATTTATGGGCATTAAGTGCCACTTATCCCTCTTTTACATTACAATTTTTTATGCCGAGGGACATTTTTTAATCACCAAAATTTAAAAAATCCTATGTAAAACCTAATGAAACTCCACAAGACTCTGGATAATGTCTAGCATGGTAATATAGAACATTCCTAGGCCTCAATCACTCCATGGACTCTATCACTAGAAGGCCTTTCACCACTTTGGAGGTATTTTTGAGTGAAAAACTCAAATAATTAAAATCACTAAAACAAATTTTAATTATCCAAGTGAAAAAACACTCAATGAAAGGATTTCTCTAATGATAAAGTCTTAGGTGATTAAGTTACAGAAAAATTGACATATCATTACAAAATCCCTCGCGGGGGTGCGGAAATTTCATGGAGAGAAGATAAGAAGAAGAGCTGCCTCGCTTGAACTATTCATCATAGACTTCTTTCTCATCTTCAAGGCACATTCAACATGTGCATGGTACATCGTTGTCCACCTAGTTGGTTTTGGTGGTCAACACCTCCAACCTGTATTTTCTTGGTTTTCCTAGTCAAACACATAATCCAATTGATAAGCTTTGTTCTACATTGTCCATGTGAAATTATCTCCAATTTGAGTCAAATTTTTACTAATTCATGCCATATGTCTATGGTGCTTCTTATGGATGGTGTCTTAGGAAGTGTATTCCCAAAGTCTAGAGCTTTTAGGCATGTTCTCCCTGGCAACGACCACACACACAAAGTCCTACCATGGTTTTGAGAAACCATTCAAGGCAATCCTTACCAACTCTGCATCCTCTACCTTCTCTCCAACAATATCCAACTCATCATGTACCTGTGAGATCTTGGTAAGGTATGACGTGACATTGTCAATCTTGGTCATCTTAGTATTTCTCAAATTTTCCCTCAAACCCAGTTTTTTGTTTGATTGCCGCTTTGGTACAGTGTTGTCAAAGCTGCCGACATGCCAAAGACATTCTTTTTCCTGGTCACATGAGGCATAATATGGTCTTTCACTGCATCAAGAATGATTTGCTTTGCCTTAACATTCTTTTTGTTATATTCAACCAAAGGATTAGGATCCCTAGGAATCGTGATAGTTTTCCCAACTATTTCCCATAACTCAAATTCCTCCAGCAACAAAGTGATCCTCTCCTTCCATGGAATGAAATTCGATGCATACTCCAACCTATCCTCAAACCGCAAGCCAGAAGTCAAAGACATACTTTACTGACCAGCCAACAACTCAAGCCCACACTGCTAGGTGAAATAAATCAGCAATACTCTTGCTGCCTCCTTGTGTCAAATGCTGGTTTTCTCTGTTCAAAGCTCTAATACCATGTAAATTTTTTCTCAAACCCAACACAGGTTTCAATACCCATAAATTATTCTCCAAGATTAATGCATATACCTTTAAATGCATTCAAATCTGAAATTTATAAACTGAAACACTATGAGTTTAATTAGCAAAAATGCAGCGGATTAGAACAACCAAACACATAAGTTTGACACAGGATTTTTTTGGGCAAATTACCCCTAGAAAAACCTCAGAGGGAAAACTAGTTTAAGAGAATTTTTATTAATGAGCTCACAAAAAATTCTGAGTGTAACAGCAGTAAATAAACAGCATTAAATGCACTGAAACTTTCCTGGAAAATCGTGCCAGCTCCTTGGAAATCGTGCATAGTCTGCTGTAGAGCCCTACAAACAACAAGAATGCCTCGAAAATTGTGCCCAGAAAACTGCTGTACAGTACCTCAAATTGCGTGCCCAAATTCTGCTGTACAGTTTTTATAAATACTTGCCCTCTTCCTGCTGTACGGCCTCTTGACTTTTGTGCCTGGAAATCAGCTTTACAGCCTGCAATAAATGCTCTGTATGGCCCTCATTAAATGCTGTATTCTTCTTGAGAATCGTGTCTCCTTTCTGCTCTTGGAAAGTACGCTCCCTTTGCTGCTCTCTTCTCCTCTCTTCTTCAACTCCCTTGCTCTCTCTTCACTTTGTGTCTATGTCTCTCCTAGAACTCCATTTGCTTCTTTATAAATGAAAAATGACTTCATGTTCCAAGATGGATGGCCAAGATTAAATCTTGGGCATTTAAGATCAATGGTTGTGATATTTTTGCACTTTATCACAACTTAAGTCATTTTCACTCACCATAAAGCAAAATTCACTTTAACTTTATAAAACTAAAGTTAATGTCTAGGAAAGTTACTTTTGGTCACTTTCTACATGCTTAGAAACCAAGCCTATGTAGAAGACCATCTGAGCTATAAGGACTCAACAATTTAGGACCTAGAACTATGCTTTGGTTACTTCTACTGCTTTATGTATTCTTACGGGCTAGCCATTGATGTCTAAGTATTTGCACTTGTGATTTTGTGCATCAAGTTGTATAACACATGTTAATAAGATTCGGTATTTTTCAGATCATTGCAAAACGTCTCTGGGAATCAAAGCATGGCACTCCACATCTTTATTTATCTGCAGGTAAGTTGAAAGGAAAACAGTTTCCTCATAGAACGTTCCCTCCTTGCACAGAAGACATGATATATCTTTGCTTGTGAATCAATGTAAATTCAAGCACAATAAAATGGCAAGAAAGATCTTTGCTTGTGAGTCAAAGTCAAGTCAAACACAATAAGGCATACTTTCCATTGTACTCTGCTGAATCTAAGAAAATGGGATGAATGTTATCAGATGCAATGCTGGATCCTGTGCTGGCTTTAAGAAAGGAACTTCAAGGTATGAAGGCATTTCATGCCATCATCATCTTTTACTAATAAAATTATCTGCTTTTATTAGTTGTGAAGACTTGTTTAGGAGAATGTTTAAGTATAATTGTCACAGTTGGTAAAATTGATAGTATGATTTTATGCAGAAAAACATGGACTGAAGATTTCTGTAAACGATATTGTTATCAAGGTTGCGGCACTTGCTTTAAAGGCTGTTCCTGAAGCAAATGGTGTGTTTCTTCTTCAGCCAGAAATCATTTTCTCATGTCTGAGTTTTGACTAAAGTAATTTTGATAAAGTTTGATGGAGATAGTTACAGCGTATTGTGAGTTTTATAGCTATTTTATAGAAGAAAATAAAGTATACCATTCTGAATAAAGTTGCATGGGAAAAAACACAAGTGCAACTTTTCATTGGAAGTTTTGGGCGTTTGAATTTCATATTTGACTGAGTGAGTTGAACTTAAGTTTGGTATCTTAACAAGATCCATCTTCTAAAAGGTGGTTCTTTGTTGTTAGGTAGCAGTTATTTATTTTTGTGATCTCTGATGTAGAGATGATTATTTTGGAACCTTCATTACAGTTTTGTCCTACCCCTATTTGTTAGTTCTCCTAGGATTGGATGTAGAAAACAATGGCACTATTTGCTATATTATTTAAGGAAAATAATATAAAAACTAGTCGTTATGTATTCCCTACCTTGCCAATCTGCCAGAAAATGTTTCGATTATGAATAATGTGAACATATTGAATTTTGAAAATACAGAAGCACTTTATGGGAATGACGAAGACTGAATAGACCTCTTTTCACCCTTTTTAGGTCATCAATTATAGGTTTCTTCATCTGGCCCTAATCTTGTACCTTAGTTTAGTGCATACAATTATAGGAATACAACTGCACAAAGATTAGGATTTGAAAGTCTTTGAGCATCTGAATAAAATGGTGTTTCTTTGCTTTTATTTTTTTCTTATAATTTTTTTTGTTTCGTATTTTGTTTGGCATACAATGATGATGATATTCATGCATGCATTTTCTTCATCACCACTTATGGTTTCTTTTTCTAACGAAAATGGTTTTGTTAACCATTTTTATTTATAATCTCATTTTTATGTTTCACATTTGATTTGGCATACAAAGATGATGGTATTCATGCATTCACATTTTTCATCATCTCTTATGGTTTAATTAACCAAAATGCCTTTTTTGTTATGTTGAATAGGTACTTGAACCTGGAGTTAGGCCGTGTCTCCTCACCCCAAGTATATGTACCCGTGTCCCTCAAATGGGGTTGGGTTCATCTTGGATGTCCCTTGAAGAACCCGGGATGTGGTGCCAATGGGGGATGTCGTAGCCTAAAAAAAGGGGACATGGCACCCATGGGGGACGTCATGCCCCGTAAATGGGGATGTCAGGGGAATGTCCGCACAATATGTGGGTCAATAAATTGGTGGGACTGGTACATGTTCTTGGCCTTTTGCTCATTGGAGTCCATTGCCTCAGTGAGCCCTTCAGGCCACACTCGATGTTGTCTCGGATCTTTTGGAGTCTACTGGTATTGCAATGAACCAACTTCCTCTGTTTTGGTTTTGTTGAACAAAGATAGTGAAATTGCTCACCTATGAAAATAGATGAAACCTTGCATACTGAAGTTGAAAGGTTAAAACGTAAGGCAAGCCTAATTCCGAATGTCATAGTCATGGAAACTTCACTCATGTCTCATCATACACTTTTTAAGAGTGTTCAACTACTTCGAGAATGAAGTATTTTAGAAAGGGGTTGACAGGCAATGCACATAAAAATAAATTGTAGGTGGTAAAGAAACTTCACACTCGTTGATAGGTGGTAATCGGGGTACATTGTAGGTGCCTAAGTTCCAAGCACCTTGCCTCAGGAGATCAAGAGAGTCAAATCCATGACCTCCCCAACTTTTGGGGGAAAGAATCTCACATCTGGATCATGACCACTTGAGCTAACCCTCAAGGCTAAAATACATTACATACTACTACTCCTCCTACCACTACTAATAATAAATATATTCAAAGGTTAATGAGTCACATCTATTCAAGGACGTGACTATTCAATGTCTTTATATAACATCATTGTACAAGTCATCAACCATTCATTATTCAAATATATTGTATCCTTTATGAATTTCGACCTTTTATCCTATTTATTTTGGATATTTATTCATTAATGAAAAATGCTCATCACTAAGATGAAAACACTTTTAGCTTCAGAGGCCAAAGAATATATGGTTGTTGTACATAAACTAGTAGTCTATTTGTATGATGGTATCGTGTGGTGATGCTGATGTCATATGTTTGGTCGTCCTAGTCCTAGTCATCGCCCGATTAGGTCCCTATGTAGTTTGCATTGAGGGGTAGTGTGAAATTGATATAGTGTTGTAAGCATATGCGACATCTAAAGATAACAACAACTCTTTGATGTATAAGGCCAAGCATTGGTGATCAAGATATTTGAAGAAAACATATATTGATCCACCGAATTCCCTATTGAGGCAATGATATCTTCCCTTGATCTCAGAATAAGTCCATGCTCATTAGGGTGTCAAAGATGGCAACAGTGTCTCTAAATTGGATTTTAGGGGACCCTCAAAAGCAAGTTGTAGTGAAGTTTGCATGGGGAAGCTGGCCCTCACTTATACATTGTATAGAACATGGGATTCTGCAACTTGTCAGGAAATAGACTTTACAAAGTTGTGTTGAGGTAGTGACACTAAGGTGTGTTGTGTTAGAATTATTAGTGTAATTTGTACATGTGGCCACGACCCATTCATGTGTTTCATAGATGTACTTGCAATTGTGGTTAAGGTCACACTTTATTCTTTTATTGTATTATTAGGTGTGGTTAAGGTTGACCTAGTCGACTTTGATAAGTAGGCTCAAATACCCTCTTAGGGAGTGTATCCCTACCTATATAGGCCCATAACCCTCGTGGGAGGATCTGATACCCTAAGCTATGGGGGAGCGCCCTCCCTCCAAACGCTTTGCTCCCGAAGTGCGCTCCTAGAGGGAGTGATCAAGAATCACTCATTAGAGTGCGATTCTTGTTCACTCCTTTCTGGGAGCGATTTCAAGAAGTGCACTCCTAAGGAAAAATATACTCTACTCTGGTTTTTTAGGGAGTGTTGCTCCTGGAGCGCTCCCTTAACGTTCTCTAGTCATTCCCAGCAGGAAAAAATCACTTCTCAGTGCTCCCAAAACACTCCCATGCGTTGAAGCCGATTTTTTTTGTCTTTTGGTTTTTGGAACCAAGACATAGTTCCAATTGGCGTTTTGGGCATGGCTAGGGTTCATTTAGGGGATTTAAACACTCATCCAGTCCATTTGCACTCATTCTATTTCTCATTTCACTCCTCTTTGCTAGGGTTTTGAGTGGGTTTCCTAGTTGTTTGTGAGCAAATTTGTGAGAGCTTGGAAGAGAGATTGAAGGTTTCCATAGAGACATTCAAGCACTATTAAAGAGATAAAGAAGTAGGCTCTAAATCCCACTCTTTGTTTGTTTTTTAATTTTTATTCCATGAGAGATTGAAGGCTTCCATAGAGACATTCAACCACCATTGGAGAGCTAAAGAAGTAGGCTCTAACTCCTACTCTTTGCTTGTTTTTAAAATAAATTCCACTATGTTAAAATTTTAAATCTTGTGGCACATACTATGAAGAGGAGGAAGTGGAAGGCTTGGGGGAGGGAAAGGGGGTGGAAACACAAAGTTTATATGCGCCCATTTTACTACAACTTAGATAGTTCTGTATACATCTGTGAGAAAGCATCTATGTGAGATTATACCATGGAATGAAGGTAAGATTGTTGGAGTAGAAACCTGTGACAAAGTCCCATGGAAAGAGAGAAACAAATACAAGCAAGAAGTTGAGGCCGCTCAAAACAAATCCAAGAAATCAAGGTTCAAATCCGAAGCATCACACATAATGTTTGGTAGTCGATCCTCATCCCTCCATAGTTTTGGATTCTCACCTATGCGAATAACATTACCAGACTTCCTTGACCAAGGTTACAGGGATGATGTGGATTAAAAAATTTACAAGTTTCTTTATGCATGTGGTACAAGTCATCAATGGTGCCCCTAAAGGATATAGGAGCCTCGAGTATGACAAAGCTAGAACCATGGAACTTGATAGGGAAAGAACCAAAGTCAATAATGCTCTTGGAAAGTTTATGAATGATTGGACCAACTATGGGGTATCCATTGTATTTGATAGTTGGACAAATGTTAAAGGCAAGCAATTGATAAATATTCTTGGTGTGTCTGCTAGTGGAGCAATCTTCCTTTCAGCCTGTTACCACCTGGTTTGCGCTATGATGATCCTGGAGACAAAAGATCCAAAGAACTAGGGAACCTCTGGTTCCATGATCCAAAACAAGCAATCTTTTGCTCATTGTATTTCATCTGATACATATCTTTCCCATGGTCAAAAGAAGATGATTGTAAAAGGTGCATGGCATCCTATTATATGTGTAAAAGGGCCAACCCGAATGAGTCACTTGTATTATTTCTACTATGGAGTGTTTTTTCACTTAGATGAACTTGTCAATCTGAGTTTGTCTAGGTTTTTCACTCACTCCTCCAAAGATATAGTATGTAATAATGCATCTCCCTTAAGCTGGTGTTTGAGTCCCTAGGTTTGATGTCATGTATTAAGTGTGTCACCATGTTTTAATTGTAAAATATGATCTTTTTGGGTTCCTTGGGGGTGTAAATATGTCATAATGTTGTAATAGATGGTCAAGGGGGTGTCAAATGTATTAAGAATCCCAACCAATTTAGACCCCCTCATTTAGACTACCACACCCCTTGGAGACAAAATCCCATGATTTTTGCATGTTGGAGACAAATTTGAGTGATTTTAGGATGTTGGAAAAAGGGAATATCCTCTAATTTGCCCCCCTTGCGTGAGGTGTCATTTTTTATTGGATTTGATCTCAATTAATCCCTATATGTCCCCTCATTGTTTCCTCAATGGCCCATGTGGAGCCCTTAAGCTCTAGTTGACTTCAAGAGCTATCAAATTACACTCTAGTTAACTCCATGAGGTGTCATATGTCATTCTAGTTCACTCCACTTCATGAAATTAACCCCCCTCTTCCTTTTTTTCTATTTAAGCAAGCTCTTCCCTCTCTTTTCCATGTTGGTTCTTATTGGAGTTTGTCCTCAAACTTTGTATGCTTGTACTATTTTGGAATAAGGCAAGAAGACTTTGAAGGTCAACGAAGTGTTTTTCAACAATTGTGTGGATGTCCTTGTCTTGTTCTTCATATGTGAGGTAACTGTGTTTGTTTATATCTATGTAGCATGGGTACTTGTACCCGGGGGTAGGGTACGTGTACGCGTATCAGGTACTTGGGTACTCGTAAGGTACATACCCTGACGTACGCCATATTGGCTCCATGTACCTAAGATGTTATAAAAAAAGGGGTACATACAGGCTAAATGGTACAACGTACCCCATGTTTGGGTACTTCGTACCCTGTGTTTGGGTACTTCGTATCCTGTGTATGGGTACTTCGGGGGTACGACTGACTCAACAAAATGCAAATCCACTAGGGAAAATATAATGACCCCCAACCAAATCCGAACTAAATTTTTTCTAACTGCGTATGGAGTCTGGTTTAGGATTTATGTCAAGCACTTTGCAACACTATTCAAATTCCACTGAATATTGTCCAAATCTGGTACACTGATTTTGCATTGATTTACAAGGAATGTTTTGATGGTTTTGTGTTTAACACTCTTGGAACATAATTTGACTACCAAATGTGCACATAAAAAATATACATATGTATTTAATACTAAGAAATACACTCACATCAACCCAATAATACATTTCCAACTTTTTATTGCCTGTAATAGTAGTACAAATAGGTGTTTAAAATCAGATTTCAAGTTTACCTTCATATTACAGTTTGACTTTTTGTTACAATTGCTTGGTACAATGATTTATCAAATTTTTATGTAACTTCCAGTCTTCCACTTGATATCTACTATGAGTCTATGATTTTTCAAATTTTCAAAGTGAATGTTCATTGTTCAATGAATCATTGAATTTAGAATTATGAATCACGATTCATAATTTATGAAGAAATCTGAAATATGCATGTATAATGTGACTATTATATGCATGTATAATTTGACTATGACATATATATATATATATAAAACATGTCATAGTATATATTGTGACTATTATATGCATGTATAATGTGACTATGTATATATTGTGACTATTATATGCATGTATAATGTGACTGACATGTTTTATATATATATATATATATAAAACATGTCATAGTATATATATATATATATAAAAAAAAAAACATGTCATAGTCACATTATACATGCATATTTCAGATTTTTTCATAAATTATGAATCGTGATATACAGTACAACCGACGTACCCAAGTACCCTGTTTCAAAAAGTGGCGTCCTCGTTCTCGTACCCGTACTCGTTCCCGTCTTCGTACCCAAGTTTCCTGGCAACTTAGGTTTATATGCATGCTTCTACTTGCTTCCCTAGGCCTTTGTAGGGGTGTTACCACCTCGTAGGATAAACTTTCATTTCGATAGTTTTCTACTTGAGTCTTATTGTAGATTGCTTGAGAGGTTTTAGGTCTAGATATTCTTATGGTTGTATAGGTATTTGATCTAATCCTCTCTTGTAGGCTATGCCCGGAAGCAGTAAAGAGGAAGAGTTCATCTTCTACTATGTATGTAAACTAATTTGCAGGTCTTCATCCATCAAGAAGTGGGATATAAGCCTAGCACAACCCCCTCATGCTTGGTGGCTTCAATGGACTAGTCCCTCAGCACACCACTTTGGATCTCGATTTCCCACTTGAAGGCATTCCAATTTCTCTCTATTGAACTTTCTCTCAAAGTAAATCTCAATTGGTTACAACATCTAGATCTACTTGTATTTAAAGTTTTATTTTCATGTAGATCTATTAAATTATTAGTTTCTAAGTGTACATCTAACAAGACATCATTAATACTTAGTACTAGTATTTTATTGAAGTTTAGAGTGTTGTATTTGATGATTTGACTAATATAGCTCACTGCCCGCTGTCTGAACAATGTGTAAATTTATTTTTAAACTTCATTTACATCTTATTTTTCACGTGTAATTAACCCCCTTAACCATTTGTTTAAGTGGATGTTTTTTCAGGGCAAGATAGATACCTCATTTAAGGCCTATGTGGCAGTTAGGTGGCAGCTTTGCATGAGTAATTTGTTTGCTGTCCTAACTTTATTTCTTGTAGGTATTTAGCAGCACCGAAGGGCTAGCCAATTTTCGAAGAAGTCACGGCTCATTCCACAACCTTTCCTTGGTATTTTTCACCAATTCTTTCCACTGATTGTAACCTGGATGATTCTTAAATTATAAAGGATTACCAGGATCTCTAAAGCTCCTCTTGTAGGTATTTGGCAGCCCTGAAGGGCTAGCCAATTTCCGAAGAAGTCACGGCTCATTCGACAACCTTTCCTTGGTATTTTTCACCAATTCTTTCCACTGATTGTAACCTGGATGATTCTTAAATTCTAAAGGATTACCAGGACCTCTAAAGCTCCTTAGGGACAATTGTAAGAGCAAGGGAGTAGTCGCTTAGGCCACCATCCCTTGCACCCCCCCTACCCATATTTTGAATTTTAAGCAAGTCTAAGCAAGCACTTTACTGATATATCATATTCCACTTTAAAGATTCTGCACTCGCAAGTTTGATTTACTTTATATAATTTTTGTAGTTGCCTTGTTTCAGTTGCCTCATTTTACTTCAAGGCACTAGTCTTATTATATATCTGCTATTTATGTTTTGAAGTACTAATTTATAGCTTAGACTCTCCTTCTAGCTTAGTAGAACACTAATTGCTAGATTAGTTTGCTTTCGTATCTATATCTTGTATTTTTTTTATCAACTCCTAAGTTGTATTTCTTGCTTTCAAGCCTTAGATTATTTTATTAGAGACTACCCCCCTCGGCTTTGTTTAGGAGTTGGCCTACACAAAGGAGTCAAGTGTCAAGGTGACAGTAACCCGATTCGTGGCTTGCCCCCAAGGCTGCGACCAATGAATTGAAGTTTTTCTCACTTAAAGGTGTGGATTAAGCAACAATACAACCCATGACTACTCAAATTGCTACAAGACTAGTATTAATATTGCACAACCTTTACTTAAAACCATTCAAGAGTTTGGGCCATAGAATGTCTTACAAGTCATCATTGATAATGCTGCTAATTATAAGGCAACGAGAGCAATCATAAGGATTTGTACCTTTATATATTTTGGTCTGGGTGTTTGGTTCTCACATTGAACCTTTTGATGCATGATATTGTTAAGATGAGGACCTTAACTATAGATGGATTGGTGCCGTGTTCAAGAGAGGGAAGAAAATGATAAAATTGATTACCAATCACAGCATGTCGCACCATATTTTTCGGAACTACTCTAGGTTGGAGCTATTGAAGATTGCAAATAATAGATTTGTTAGATACTACCTCACTTTCAAGCAACTTTTGAAGGTAAGAAAGGCATGGGCTAGTATGGTCTCAAGTGATTCATGGTGGGATTTGAAAGATAGAGCTCTAAGCACATCTCTGATAAACATGGATTTCAAGAGGTGGAGGACACTGTTCTTGATGGTTAGTTTTGGGCATAGGTTAAGTATGTTCTGCAGTTCAGCAAGCCCATTTATAGTATGATTTGGTTTGCAGATCAGATACAGATTAATCGATGATTGGGGAGGTGTATGAGTAGATGGATAGCATGCTTGGCCAAATCAAAGACATTGTTGAGCAGCGAGATGCAACCTTGTATGATCATATTCATAAACATGTGGTCAAAAGGTGGGGATAATATAAATGTTCCACTCCATGTTCTAACATATGTCCTTACACCAAAATATTATCCTCCATCTTGGTTGGCCCAACCAACACTTGGGGGCGGAGTGAGGAGAAAGCCACAAATAGATCCAAAGGTGAACAATGGGTATTTGTTTGCATTAGACAAGTTTGTCCCTAATGAGGAGGAGTGTGCTCAAGTATGAAGTGAATTGAGCAAATGCATTAGTGAACATGGAGTCTTTGGTAACTTACATGGAACCAAAGATCAAGATAGGTTGAGTCCTATCAAATGGTGGAACGTATATGTCTCCTCTACCACATATCTGCGTAAATTGGTGATGGAGGTGCTCTCACAAGTTGTTACTATGCCGTTGGGAGCGGGGAGCGGGAGCGAAGCGAAAAGTGAAAAGCGAAATTTTCAAAAGCTTCCGGGGTGGGAGCGTTTTCGGGAGTGTTTTTTATATAATATATATTTTTATATATTTTGATGCATATGGCAACAAAACCATGTGCATCCATCAAAATTCAAACCATTATACATATACACAAATATGCAAGTTTCTTATGTATATAGCAAGTAAGAGTGCATACAACCAAAATAGCACCGAGTGTAATCCATATTTGAACCAAAGTACACCAATAAATAGGCTGTAAACTAGGGATTCTTCAAAACTAGTTTTGAGGCCACCAACATCAATATGAACAATTAGCGCCACCAACATCAAGGTACATAGAGGGGTTGATGTGTTTGATTGAATGCCAATCCCATACCCTCATACATGATAGAATCCAGTGGAAACATTGCAATCTTGAAATCCTAAAAACTGTTAAGTCTGTTGAATTTTGAATGGGATAAAAAATTCTACTTTTGGCATTTGAAGTCCGATGAGGTTGGAACCACTCTCAAACATCCTGAAACAATTAATGGTAATATTAAAAATTTAAGTAATAACTTCATGGCTTCATAATAACTTCCCGCAATGTGATTTTCTTCTTTTTGTATGAGAATGCCAAAAACTTTTTCTCCATGTTCAAAATGTATGTACCCTATGATTCTAACCAAGTCGAAACAAGAATTAGGTCAACTTCTCATTTATACATAGTTGTAATATTGAATTTAGATATGTACTTATAACTATCAATTGCTACATGTAAGTCCCTAATTTGTATTGATGACCAAAAATGCTTTGCTTTTCGATAATACTTGGCTCTTGAATCATTAATTGATTGGCCAAATGTATATTAATATAATTTCCTTTAAGGTTCGCATCAATAATGATGTTAACTTCTTTTTCTTGAATACTCCCTTTGAATGCTATTATTCGAAGCACTAGGATTCAATACCATTATAAAAAAATCTCCCTTCTTTCTATTAAAATCCTTCTTTTTCCGTAAAAAAATCTCCCTTCTTTCTATTAAAATCCTTCTTTTTCCGTAAAAAAATCTTTGATTATGAGTTTCATATCTTTCTTGATATAATCCTTTTTTTTCGTTAAAAAAACTTTGATTATGAGACTTGTATATTTGTTGATATAAATTTTCCTTTTGACTTAATATTCATTGATTTATAAACCATGAAAAAACCCCTTTACTGAATTAAAATTTTTCTTATATGTTTTTTCAAGATTTTTTATTTTATTTTTAATATTATATTTATATTTGCATCAATCCCTTGTAAAAAGAACTCTATTTAATAGTATGCTATTTTCATTGTGTGAAAAAAAAACTATATTTAAAGTCCCTTCATATCCTTCGACGGATGGGAATTAGTTGATCAATGGTTGCTGTCAAAATAATTTCGGCAGTAATTACTAGAGCGGTTAATGACTGCCCTCGAATGTTGAATGTTTTATCAATGGATTGCACCACAGGTCGCAACCCTCGATAATTAGTGACGCGACAACATGCACGAGAATCAGAATAGTGGAATTCTGTGGCAGAATGCTGCTTGATTTTGAATGCAGAGAATTGCAACCTGTTCTTCAGTTTAATGATTACAATCATGGTTTATTATCTCAAACCCTCGACCCTAGCGGCAACAATTTCCGTTTCAATTCGTTCCAACGGCCGCTAATAAACTTGGACCCTATTTCTTTTAGTTGCCTGGAAGCTAATTAGATGGACAATTTTCAGAAATCTACAGAACTCTTGAGTGAATTATCTATGCCAACTTAACAGTTTATGTATTGACTTTTTATTGGTTCTTTGAATTGCAGCGAATTAGTTGTATTTTTTTCACTGGGTTTTCTGTTTTTTTCCTTGATATTTTTTCAATTTGCAGCGGAGTAATACTTTCTTCAGTAGATTCTGAAATTGGCCAAAGGACGATCTGGTGGTCAAAGACCTGGATTAGAGATCCTCTAGATAAAAATATGGGTAGCCATCGGCTGTGTCAGACAAAGTTTGAAAAGTAATGTCCAAAGGCCGGATTGGCATGAAGCTCTAATCCATAAGGACAAGTATAATAAATGTATAAAATATGAGATGATATGATACAATGAACATGTGACGGTGTACTTATAGCATTGAATAGTCACAGTGGTAAGTCATGTCTTTTAGATAGGATGTGTCCTTTCATTAATTGTTAATTATTTATTATTATGTATGTTACAGATTGTACTTTGTATTTAATATTTAATATGGCCTATTTTGTAAACATTATATAATTTTAACTTTGAACTTTGAACCTACCTTGAAGTTTAAATTGTTGATTGCATCCTACAACTCTCTGGTAACGAATATGATGCTCTGTTTCATTTCATGGTTCCTCTTATCTGTTAGAGTTTGCTGATGACAAATATTATATGTTGAAACTTGAAAGTTGATGTTGTTGATGATTGATCATTTGATGACAATGTTATAAGTTAAAGTTACTAGATTATTGATGTTATATGTGGACTAAATGGTTAGATCTATGTTTTCATGTTTTCTATAGCTAATTTGGCATTCTGTATGGACTTTTAATATATATGCATCAAAATATATTAAAATATGTATTATATTTTAATACATATTGGAAGCTTTTGAAAATTTCGCTTTTCGCTCCCACCCTCTCTCCCTGCTCCTAACAGCCTTGCCCATACTTGAGTGGTATAAATACATTAGTCAAGCTTCATTTGAATATCATATGTTTTTATCATTGAACTAAGGCTCTCTAATACACATATTTTAAGCCTAAAGGCACTACATCTTTGGCATTCTCTTGTGGTTATCATAGTTTCTATTTTAGGTGCATTGTGCATCTTATGTGTAGCACACGTATGCTTTGTCATCATTTTCTCTTTAGTGAACATTTGGTTCAGCCCTGTTTCTGTTTGTGATTTGAACAGTACACCTGTCTTGTATTGTGTGAAGTTACCAATCTCCCTTGTATTATATGAAATTGTAATGCTTGGTATTGAAAAGTCTTACCAATTAACAGGGTTGTTGAATCTGCCACATTTAAAGCACTTTTGAGGTGGGCAATAGTTTAATCCTCACTGAAAATTGTTCAGATAAGTCAGTGAATGCTGTAGTTATTTTTTATTACTTCCTTAAGAGGTGCGGGAGCAAATGTGGTGATCTTGTATGTCAATCATTTTTGCGATAAAATGAATTATACGTGAATAGCTATGCTAGAATAGTACCTGCCAGACTTACAAAGAATCGTCATCAATTGTGTGATTTCAGATACAGGGGATTTAGCAGAAAGGTATTTGCATGTGTCGTTATTGAATTATTATTATAAAACACTTTTGTGCTTATATTATATTTGGATAATATTTCTGGACAGCCTATTGGAGTGATGAAAAGGGAGAGGCAGTTTTATGTGATTCGATTGACATCTCCATAGCGGTTGCTACTGAAAAGGTAGGTCTGATAATTCAATGTGGAAATGTTGCTGAACTTTTATTGCTTCATATTTCTTGATCGACCCTTGCACCTGTTCAGGGGTTGATGACACCAATTTTACGGAATGCAGACCAAAAGTCTCTGTCAGCAATCTCAGCCGAGGTGACTAAACTGGCTCATGAAGTCCCCTTTTTCTGCTCAATGATTTTTTTTCATGTTCCATTTACTCTTGCTTTTCTGTTTCCTAAGTTTTATTCAGTAATTAGCTATCAAAATTAACAAGACATATATATTATACAGTTCTTCCAGGGTAACGCTGGCTATATTATCTAGTACAGTTCCATATTTGCTGATTAATGATATCTGGATTAATGTCTGATCAGCTTAGATCCATCTTAACACTGGATCTAATAAGTACTGAGCAGGATGAAAATAAATAGAAACACAATTTTATTGATGCTTAGAAGTTATGTGGTTAAGATAAATCTATGCCGATTTATTTTACTCTAGTTTTATAATTATTCTGGTTTTTTTTTATTAGATTTTTCTATTATTATGGTCCGCTATTTTTAAATTTGTCATTTTTCTGGACTTTTTTTTTTCAATCCAGTTTATAGTGTTACAGTCATGACATGTCTACCTGACCTGTAGACGCACCTCACTACTCTTGGTGTAATGAGACTTAAATCTTAGTGGTCAAAACTGATATTGGTGACTGATTAATATCGTGGAATCATGCCTATGATTGGTCAATATGAACACCATCTCAAAACTGTGAAAAAATCAACTTTTGAAAATTTTGATAAAAACAGTACCTAAAATCTTGAAACATAAGCACTGTAGTGCTGAAAATAGCTTAACAGAGGTACTAGTAGCACCAATTATGACCTATCTTCCCCATTACCTCATTGGCATCCATTCGAGATTGATAAGAGGAATACTTAAAGACTGCCGAAAGGGAATTGGATTAGTAGAGAGGCTTAAGAGGAATGAACCCAAAGAAAGTTATCGATGGCTATTGAGAGCTGATAAGTTAGAAATGAAATCCTCTATTTAAAAGACTATACAAAATGAACACCTTGTTTTAAATTGAAAACTCCGTTTCTAATCCTGTACAAATTATAGCATGCAAGACCTTGTAGTTATAATTGTTGATGTTTCTCCAGGTGTAGCATTGGGCAGACATTCACTCATGGATAGCCATGCTGAATTGGCTAGTGAGGTCAAGCAGAATTGACTATTAATGAATGATACATTCACATTCTAGAGGTGAATGGCCTAGACAAGGGCAAAGAATCTCCCAGTCATATGGTGTGGAGATAGTCCCAAGGGTGCGCTCACATTGCCTACTTCCGTAACAGAGTGATCTATTCTATATTAGAGTGTTTGACTTGCTTATTTTATTAGGGGCTTTCATCCCCTACTCAAGCGAGTTCCGAAAATGTAGGGCCCCGAAAAGTAGGCCCTAAAAATTAAGTTGAAAAATAAGTCCAAAAAGTAGGTCCAAAAAATTATGTCTGAAAAAATAGGACCGAAAAAGTAGGTCCAAAAAAGTAGGGAAAAAAAGGCAGGTCCGAGAAAAGGAAAAGCAAGAAGAAATTTTGGGAAGAAAAATACGGATGGAGGATCAACTCTAGTTCAAGAACATAAGAAGAAGGATCTTTCAAAGATCAAGTGCTACAATTGTCATAAATTTGGTCACATTGCTCGTTAATGTCCTCAAAGGAAAAGGAAGAGAAAGCAACATGCATCAACTACTAATGTTGATGAACTTCCACCTCAGAAGAAAACAAGAAGAAGACATATTTGATGAAGACTGCAGATAAACATCGGAAAGAGTATTTCGAAGTACTCCAAAGCTTTAGCATGAAGGCATTTTGCAAAAGATGTATACTTGGAAGGAATACCAAAGAAATTCTTTCCATGCAGTGATAGTAGGTCTAAAGGGGACCTTGGACCTAGTACTTTCAAATACATGTAGGGGCATCCTTGGATGACTTCTTGTACTATGTATGATTCTAAGATGAAGACTTCAACAGGTTCCAGGAGTTTAAGACTTGATGAAGAAGAAGATCAAGATTTCAGACTAGATGATAAAGAAGAGTACACTTCTAGAAACTCCAATCATTTCTGCAAGGAGGCAGAGATCAAGAGGGACTCAACAAAACAAACAAAGATAAGTATTTGATACTTTGTGTAATAAGTTTTATTTGCTTAAATTAAATTGTTATCTTATTGATAAATAGCATGACTATTTAAATTAGTACTGGCTAACCCCTATGGACATTTCTGTCATGTGTTACAAAATAGGTCCATTGTATAGATTGTGGAGATGATGATCCATGATCAAGATTATGGAAAGATGCATCCAATACGACAGTTATGTTTAGATCAAGTGTCTTCACCGGATATTGGGGAACAAGACTCTTGAGGAGAAATTTGCAATAGTGAATCTAGAGAGAATCTTTGGTTGTCTAGCATACACCCATATGTCGAGGAAGAAGAGGATGAAGAGAGTAGCCTGCAAGAGATCTAGAAGGTTTCACATAGAGTTTGATAGTGAGGGGCAGGAGGCTCTAAAAGATGAGGATATAGATCCCTCTAGTACAACTGATCATCCTTCTTACTATCAGGAAGAGTCCATAGAGCTAGAAGAACTAGTGTATCTCACTAGAGATGTTGCAGTAATCAGAAAGAGGCCAGCATGGCTTTGTGATGCCTTATAGGATGTAGAGAGACATACAACTCCTAATGATATTTTCAGGGAGACAGTTCCAAGATCAAAAGGAAGTCAACAATAACCTCCAAGTGATCGAGCATACAGTCCAGATTGACATCTATAGGCTATTGAGTTAGCCAGTTTGCATAATCAAAGAAAGTCACGAATTGTATTCAATGTTGTTGAGGGAACGAGAGGCTTGTCCCAGTAGTCCCACTTGATGGGAGATGACATAGATGGATACACAGAGATCAACAATGCAGAAGACATTAGGTTGCTTCAAATACAGGATACTTAGATACAGAGAGAGCAAAGTGTCCAAATGCAGAGGGAGTAAGATGCTCCTGCAAAGAGGGAGTAGCTGTAGCACAATTTTTTGATGATAAAAGACTTTGTATGAACTCAAGTAAGCACCTAGGATAGGCGTGTACTTGATGAGCTTGGATTTCATCAAAGATGATGTGGAATCCAACCCTTACTACAAGATTGTTGATGGTGACCATTTGATCTTGGTATTGTATGATTGATGATCTGTTCCATTATGGGAACAAAGAAGCTCAGTGTAGAGTGCAAGAGGGAGTTGGCCTCTGAGTTCAAGATGTCAGATCTTGTCCTGAGTTATTGGAGGTGTGGCAGATATCAAATGAGATCTTCCTTAGTCAGGGGAAGTACACAGTTGAGATCTTGAGAGATTCAGGATGATGGACTCTAAGTCCATGGCTACACCTATGATTACAAATCTGAAGAGGTTGAGTGATTTTGCTTCAAATTCAGATTTGGTGGATCCCACTATGTACCGACAGATGATTGGATCCTTGATGTACCTGGTTAACACCATGCCAGATATTTGCTTTGCAACGAACTCCCTAAGCTAGTTTATGGTTGAGTTGAGACATGTACATTGGGTTGCGACAAAAGCATTTATTGAGGAACCAACGTGGTACGGTTAGATATAGTGTGAGAGATGTTTCAGGTGGTGGAGTGAGGTTGCAAAGATATGCAAATTCTAAGTGAGCAAGGAGTGCAGAAGACAGGAAAGAGCATTTCAGGGTGTTGCTTCAGATTGTGATCAACCATGATAACTTGGTTTAGCAGGAAGCAAACTTCTGTCGCACTCAGTACAAGAGATGTGAGTTATATCGCAGCCAATGTCGTAGGTCATGAAGCAATATGGATTCAGAAGCTTCTTACAAAACTATTTGGTCAGGAGATCAAATATTACTTCATCCGAGATATTTTGCAAAAGGGAGCAGTGAAGCTCCAATACATATCGATAGATGGGCGACAGACATTCACAAGAAGTGAATGGTCTAGACATCTTGATGGTTCGACGGATGAGTGGTAGATAATTACAAGAAGTGAATGGCCTAGATATCGAGATGGTTGTACAGATACAGTACAAATGCAGTTATAGTACAGATACATTATGGATGCAGATGCAGTACAAATGAGTTGTATCGGGCATGCATTCTCCACAAGAATCCATGGTGATGGAGAAAGATACATTCACTCACAGAAATAGCCAATCTAGCTAGTGATGAATGGCCTAGGCGTAATCCTAACAGACTTGAGATGTGGATTGTGGACATTCTCACCAAGTGTGAATCTTGGCATGATGCAGAATGTCTCCCTCACTGAGAGGGAGTGTTGATGTTTCTCCAGGTGCAGCATCGAGCAGACATTCACTTATGGATAGCCATGTTGAATTTGCTCGTGAGGCCATGCAGAATTGGCTATTAATGAACGATACATTCACATTCTAGAGGTGAATGGCCTGGACAGAGGTAAAGAATCTCCCAGTCATATGGTGTGGAGATGGTCCCCGAGGTGCTCTCACATTACCTACTCCCTTAACAAAGTGATCCATTCTATATTAGAGTGTTTGACTTGCTTATTTTATTAGAGGCTTTCATCCCTTTATGAAATATACAAGTCTAGCCCAATGTTGAAATTGACATAATATTAACATTAAGGCTCTATGCTGTGAATAGACGATAATGTGACGGAGAAGTATAACATCATCACAAGGGACAACCTTTCCTAAGAAGATGGAAAATCCAATTATAAAGTGGTCAACTAATGAATAACAATTGAAGTGGTCAAACTAGTGAGTCGGCTGGCATGTCCCAAATTTTGCATTGGGTCATAATGCCCTAAGCCCATTGGCCATATTCATAAGAGTTTATCAAATTGATGCTAAGGGTCCAATAATTGCCAAGGAGGAAAATTACTAGTTTCCTAGGTTGGGGGTGGAAGCTTTGGGATTTGGAATAAGGGGGATAATAAATGATGTTTGAACATTAGAATGGCATAAATATTTAATAAAGGAGCTAAATGAATATATACAAGTGAAATTCAATGTGGCATTTGGTCATGAAGACAATTAGAGGCTTATGGAGTCCTTAGGTGGCTAGATTCCCTCCACACACTTGGCATGCACATCATCCAATTCGAATCTATGGGTAAGGCAACGTATTTGGAGGTTGGTAAGGTTTCATATGGAAGCTGATGAGCTAAGGAAGTCGAATTGGTAAAGAGGAGTAACTCCCATGGAAGAGGAAGAGACGATTTGGAGCTAGTGAGACACTTGGGCTAAATTCCCTAGCTCTATGACAACAATGATGAAGATGCTATGACACCTATGACACAAATCAGACCTGAAGGTTGACATATGACATATATGACATGTCAAGGCTAAAAATAGCCTCCAAGAGGGTGCTTAAGGGAGTTAGGGCAGCTAAGATGCTTCCACATGTGATTTGGTGGAAGTGGGAGACTAGGAATTGTTGTACAAGTGGCATTCTTTGGAATCTCTTCTCAACTTGAGTTGGAATGCATCTCTTGGAAGGAATTCGACCCATAGAGAGCTTGGAAACTTTATAAATGTCAATAACAAAGAATGAAACCAGCTTTTGATCATTTGTAGAATTTGCAATTGCATTTGTGAAGAGGGAGAGCTAGTGGATGACTAGTTTCTTGCCTTAGGCAATTTCGAGGGTGAAAGATTCCCATCCAAGTTGGTAATTGGAAAGGCCATTCAGACCTTTCATTTGGAGCTTTAATGGAGTCTTTATTTGCAGGTGTAAGCTACAGGGAAGCTCATGGTTTCTTCTAGTGCAGCACATTCTCTCAACCATTTCCAGTTTTGATGGCATATTCTTGATCTTTAAGGGAGGGCGTTTTTGGTGAGCTATTGTACTCTTTGGGGGAGCTTCTCATGCTCGATTTCTTTTATAATATGAAGTAAATACTCTGTTCTTCATCTCCAGAAAGTTTTAGGTTGAAATTCCATGTGGAAATGTATAAATGTGATTTTTGATGAAGAAATGGTGCCATTTTCCCCATAGCTCTTGCATAGCGCTCTTGTGGTTGCATATAGTAGTGAAGGAATGCCATTTTGAATTCATGTACATGTCAGCTGATATATATCTCTGTAATAACCATCTCATAAGATCCACAAGTCGAGATTCCAAGAAAAACTATGCTAAATTGCTCATTAATGGACAAACAATGCCATTTCCCCACTACCTTGTTGTGAACCAATGTAATGTTGATGGATTTGAATGGATAAGTAAACTACTGATGGTTTATTGATGAATGGATTGTTATTGATGTATTATATGAGTTTAATTCTCAGTACATAAGCAGTTGGAGTCATTTTGTTGAGTTTCATAGCATTCAGAGAAGATTGCCTATTGTTTACCCCAAGGTTGAAACTAGTCTTTTTGCATCTGATTTAAGGGAGTTATAGCAGCCATTAAAAGTTGAATGGTGATACATATGAGTCCATGTTGATGTCCTTGATATGTCCCCTGCTTCCATTCAAAAATTCGAGTTGGATTGAGTGCATTTGGAAAGCCATTTTCATCATCTACCCCTAGGGGATTTGAACCCCAAATTGCTAGTAAAAACTCCTATCTTGGTCAGAATCTTAAAGGGGTTTGCAGAAGTCTTTTGATGGTCCTAAATCATCCCTGAACATCATAATCAAGTCCTAATATCATTCATACACATTCTTTGAAGATTTGTTAGCATTTGGAGCCTGTTGTCGCCTGGTTCCACACCTGGGGAAAACGCAGCAGAAGTCTTCAAGCTGTTGGTGTGGCCTTGGGGGCAAGTCAGTGTCAAGTGCTGTCACTTGGGACTCGACTCCTCCGTCTAGGCTTTCCTAGCGAAGCCAAGAGGGGTGGACCCTAAGAATGAAAAGAAAACTAAGGCGTCTAATCTAGGAGTTAGGAAATATTTTTTATAACCAAGACAAAGTAGCATATACTTTTGTAAAGCAAAGCAAATCATTTATCAATACATCATTTGCTCTCATTTATCATTATCATTCATTTGCATCACAATAGCATGAAATAACATTAATATAGACCAGTGCCTTGTAATGGAGTCAAATAAATGCATGAGCAGAAAAGTAGATGTAGTGCGAGTGTTCTTGGTGTATTTTAAGATTAATGTGAAAGTGATCGTTTTATTATGGCAGGTGGGTTCCCAATATACGCAAGGTACGGGGGAACATGTCCGGAATTTTGAAGCGTGGCTTCCCTCTTAGGCTTGGGCTGAATCAGAGTCTCGAGGAGGTGTTCAGATGCTGTACCAACGAGGGCAAGCCTAATGGTTTCCAAGAGGTCACTACTCAGTTTTGTCCCAAGCCTTCTGAGAAATTTCCCCACGACAACAAAATGTTCGTGATGTGTCGGATTTTCACATAAAGGTTTTTTTATTTGGCGCGGTGTTAGCTCCTATTACTAGTCATCTCCCCCTTTCTGGTGTGTACCAACTGGATCAGACTGAGCTGCAACTCAGCCACAGAGCATACGGGAGAAGATCTTGGTATTTTTTAGAAAAATTTTATGAACCAAAATTTTATCTTTTTTAAACCCCAGGAGTCTCTTTTCAGGCACCTACTCGGGCAAGCCCTTATACAGAAACCCTACTTCGGGAAAGCAAGGGGGGCGTTTTGAGTTTGTAAAAAAAATGGTAAAACTACGTTTTGAGTGAACTTGTGGCCCGCCAGTGGAACGGACCAACAAGATTGATTTTAGCCCTAGTTAGTTTTATTAAATGCCGAAAACAAAAGAAGTAAACTATTCTAAAAAATCACACCATGAAAAGAGACGACGCAGGCCACCCCTGGGGGGATGGGGTGTGGGCGCTGGTTAGCTCACCTGCTCTCGTTTAATAGTCTTTTACAATGATCAGAGAAGTGCCCCGGTCTACTTAAAGTGACTTGGTGGCTTACAATTTTGAGGAAAAAATAACCGGTTTTACAAAAAATATGAATTTTGGTCCTCCGGATTGCTTGGATCCTTGAAATTTCGGCAGCACCTCCTCCTACCTGTTCGTCTTCTGTTGCAAACCAGCAAGCAATTATTAGTATAAGATGCCCAAAAACACTTTAAGAGTGTCTTTGGAACACCTCCTAAAAACCCCCAAAAAATCTAAGTGTTAAGACTACTTAAAAAATATAAAATTTAACCAAGTAAAACAAGCAGTAATGCTTGTTTGCTTGGGGTCTTTGCAAGCTTTATAAGCTGCAAATTATATGCTCTTGGACATCCAAATAAACTTTTATATCAGATCTAACACTACTTTCAAACTTTTCAAGACTTTAACAATTTTTAACCAGTTTAAAAATTAAGTAATGATAGATAATGAAAGATCTAATCTAATGGAAGATAAAGCTTTAAACAACTAGATTAGAACTCTACGAATGAATCAGATCTACTTAAGAATATATCAATCAAAAAATAAATCAAGAATCACTCTTTAATCGTAACCAGTAATCAAGAAAATTTTGATTTTATAAGCTGAGGAAGAGAGAAGAGATAGAATGGTCCTTGAAACCAAAGACTTTGGAAGCTTGAAAGTGGGAAACCGAGGGTGAGATCCACCAAAATGTGCACAGAAGAAAAAGTGAAGAGCAAACAAGCTATCCCCCTTTCCACACCTGTCAACCTGTAGCAAACAAAACTCACAGAAAAACCATCAAACTAGAAATGCACATGGTTAGAAATCAAAATAGTATGAGCATAAACAAATGAAACATATAAACTTTGAATCTCTATCCAACATGACAAATGCATAAACAAATTAAAACAAACAAGATTAATTGTTCCTTCCCACAAAATCGTTACCAATTCTTCAAGCAGGCTAGTAGATGGCTGGAAGATACATGCCCAGAATTTGAACTTGCTACAAATCACTCCACGTCATGAGACCATGAAACCACTCACAAAGTATCACACATATGGACCTCCAAAGTCTTTTTATTGATCAACAAAATAGCATAAGCATACAACATATTTCTGCTCACTCTCCAACTAGAGAAAATGGAGTGGGCAGCCATGCTTAAATAGCCAAAGATGGAGAGAAATGGGTGGAATGAGTGGCATAACTCGTGGAGAAAATGGGGCTGCCCACTCCCATGTAATGGGTTGCCC
Organism: Larix kaempferi; assembly: GCA_027924585.1. Lineage (NCBI taxonomy): Eukaryota > Viridiplantae > Streptophyta > Pinopsida > Pinales > Pinaceae > Larix > Larix kaempferi. The sequence goes on from BSBM01000605.1 coordinate 523,201, forward strand.
AAATCAGCTAAAAATCAGCCATGTGACAGCCCATAAACATAGCTGCAAATTCCATGATTGAAGGGGCCCAATTTTGGGAAATATGCCCCCCTCAAATGGGGAAGTAATCCCACTAATATAGCTGCCCGGAATTTTTCCAAAATCAGCTCTTACAACTCCTAAAACATAGCTAAAAAAATCAGTCCATAAATCACTCCCCAAATTTAATATTTTTATGAGTCATTTTTTCACTTTTTTTTAATTTTTTCATGACTTTTTTGGGTTTTTTGGCCATAGATAAAAATTTAAGCACCCAAACATTAGGAAAAGTGGGTTTAGGGGTTAAGGGGGTGCTCTGAGTTAGAAAACGAGCACCCCTAAGGCAAAAAATACCTCCAGACGCCCCTTATAGGCCAATTACAAAATTTTTAATTGAACCATAAAAAAATGGTCCAATTTACGGAAAAAATAAAACTCGTCAAAAATTAAAAAACAACCTAGGGGGACTTAGGACATGTCCATATGACTCAAAATTAACGCCTAGCATGTTCATATACATTGACCCATAGACTTTAACAATCCCCTAAGGCCCGTTAGCCTCCCCAGGCATTTCAGCTTTGGAGGAGCAGGAGAAAAACCAATTAATTATGTTATGCACTAATGCAAGACATAATAGATGGGTGAAAAAACTCCTTGGAATACCTGACTTAGCCAAAAAGTCCTAGGGAACCAAGTCTTTTACAAAACACCATGCTAGTACGTTTTATTACAAACCCCGCAGGGCCATGGACATGTGGAAAAAGTTAAAAATGGGGGCCTTTAAAAGCCCAGCTGGATATCAAATCATCGAAAAAAGAACATTGAAATGTTCAACTTTGCCCGCTCGTTTGATAGTCCATCTAAGTACAACTTAGCTGGCAACATTGGAGACCTAGAGACCAATACTAGTCAAAGGGAAATTACTAGTAAAGTTCCCTACATTGCCTAGAATTGAAAGAGGATTTGCAGAAGTATTTTAAAGGTCCAAAAGCATCCCTGAAACACATATTTATGTTCTAATATCATCCATACACCTTATTAGAATATTTGGGAGCAATTGGAGCAACTTGGAGACCAAGACATCAAAGCTAGTCAAAGGTCGAACTAGTGAAAAAAGTGAAAAATGCCATTTTAATAAAATTCCTAAAAAGGGACATTACATCGGCCCCTAAGTGAAATTAGGGTGATCTAATGTGTATAACTAAAGTACTCCAGCAGTTCATTTTCATCATCAAGTTTTCTCTCTCTCTCTCTCTCTCTCTCTCTCTCTCTCTCCACAAGTGCACATCATTTAGCTAGGTTGAAGTGAAGATTCATGAAGCAGTTATTGAAGATTCTTATCTCTCTCATCTCTTTCTTGGGTTCGCCATTCTCTCTCTTGAAGACTCGCATCATCTCTGTGACTGCTCTATGATGCAGTGTAACTAGGGTTTGTACCTTGTGAGTGACTGTCAAACCCTTGTGAACTAGGGTTCTTCTATTGTTGTTGTTGTACTCTTATTATTGGAAAGTGCATAGTTCTCTTTCAGTGATCCTTTTGTTTTCCTCTGCAAATTTGAAGTTGAAATGCAATAATATCCGTCGGATGAAATTTAAAATAATACTGCTAAGTTAAAAATTCAACAATAATTAGTCATTTCCCAGGAGTAATAAATAGAATTTTTTGGGTGCAATAAGGTGATTTTTTTTGGAGTTATTAGCATATTTGCGGAGGTATGTAACATCCCTACCATGAAATTTTGTTCAATTTTGGCCAATTTCGAACCTTGGACTAGTAAAACCCAAGTTGTCCCAAATGCTCCCAAGTGCTTTGAAATTCTGTCTGGAAGGGCTTGAAGGGTCTTAGGACATCCTGATGCATCTACTGGACACTCAGACACTTGCTAAAGGCATTTATGACTTGCATTAATCAAGGAGGAATGAAAGGGAAAAATACTAGTAAATTCGATGTTGAAACCCCCCACTAGTCACTGACTTTTGGCTTTCCAAATGCTGTACGACCCTCCCTAATTTCTAAACAGAGGCTTGGCTTGGATAAATGACTTCATTGGCAACCAAAATGCAGCATTTATCATGATCTACAACTTTGCTATTGCACCCATAAAATAGAAAGTGTAACACATAACTATTGCTTGGAAAATGTAGACAAAAGACATGGAATTTGTTACATAAACTTTGATCAAATGCCCAAGGGGCCTGCATGAAGTAACTTGGTCATTTACAGTACATTAGAGGCTGCTCAAGCAGCTGCAAAAACTCAAAGAAAGTCTTATACAAAACAGATGTATAATTACTCCCAAATGTCCACAAGGAAACATAGAGGAAAACTAGCTCGAATGAGAGATTTGCTTGGAATTTTTACATGATACACATGAGATTTCGAGCTATGCTTCAAATATGAAGCTCAATATAGTGCCATACATCATATCCTACATCAATGGAGTCACAAAGACATCCTCAACAAGTTTTATGCCTCCATTAGTGCACCATCAACACTAGAACATGAACATTGAGAAGAGAATGAAAGAAGAGAAAGTATAAGAAAAACTAGGAGATGAACTCGAATTGTAGAGGGTCTTGAGCATGCAACAAACATTTGCTTTAAGCTCTGATAAGAGGTTTGAATGGCCTCTCCTCCAACCAACTTGGATAGGGATCTTTCACCTTCGAAATTGGTTCAATAGCAGGGAAGGTAAATACCCACCGTGCATGGACAAGCTAAGCTCTCTAAGAGTGCAAAACAAAAATGATCCAAAAACTGCTCTCTTTCCTCATCCACCCTTTTTATTAACTTCATGTGGACTCATGAGCTCGAATTTCCCTCCAATACACTCACCCAACTTGAGTTAGTGATTGATTCCTTCATGAGACACTTGTCCTCCTCATTCTTGCACTCCTCTTTCCCCAATTCGAATTGGGAATCTTGGCTGACCATAACTCCCTCTATGCGCCTTCTTGATGGCTATTTTTAGCCCTGACATGTCAAATTTGTCATAGGTCTGCCATCAGGTCTGTATTTGTGATATTTGTCATAGATTCCTTGATTATTGTTGCCATAGATGCCATGGAATCTTGTTACAAGTGTCACAATATGTCTATGATGCCTCTTCCTCTTCATTGGGAGTTACTCTTCCACTCCAAGTCGAGTCTCCTTGATTCTTGCCATGAATATTGCCTTTCCATCTACTCCAAGTATGTTACCCTGCACCTTGAACTCAAATTTGTGTGAGAATGATGCCAAGTGTAGCGGGGAATCTTGCCACATGTGGGTCCCACAACCTCTTATGTGCCCTCATGATCCAATGCCACCTTATTTTCCTTTTTATTATTGTTTATTTGGCCCATTTAATGTGACTTTGCAAGTCTAAGGTCATTTTGGGTCTTGTAGCTCCCTTATTTCAAATTTTAATGCTTCCACCACAACCTAGGGAACTAGTAGGTTAGTGGAATTTTCCCTCCATGATAATTTATTTGGATGGGGACATTACAAGGTATAAGTAGATATGACCAATATGAATAACTTTATGATGCCATAATCTCACAAGTTGTATGGAAAAATTTACCCAGCATGGAAACCGAAAATGAAGCAAATTCTTTCCTATCACGATCTTGGTGAGTTAGTCACCAGAGCAAATTCAAAAATCAGATCCTATGACTGATGACTACAAGAAGAAAAATAAAAATGTCAAGCTACTGCTAACTTTTGCTCTTCAGGATGGCAGTCTCCCTCATATTAGAGGCCTTAGCATTGTTTCTTAAGTTTGGCAGAAATTAAAAAGTTTGTACAAAACCTCTAATAAACTTCAAATCTTATTATTGCAAACAAATTAACAAATTTGAAGATGACTGATCCAATTCTTGTAATAGAACGTGTCCAGAAATTGCAAGAATTGAATACTGAATCATTGGAAATTGATACTGAAATTAAAGACAAGGAATTGACTACTATTTATTCAATAGCTTGCCTGATCTGTATCAGAATTTTGTCACGTCATTTTGCATGTCTTCTTGAAATGAAACTTGAACTTTGGAAGAAGCTATATGTTTGTTAATCCAGGAAGAATGAAGGTTTAAGGAGAGTGAAATTGAAGGTCCCAATAGCGCATTCACAGGAAGGCACAGAGGAAGAGGCTGAGACAGAGGTCGTGGTAGGTGAAGGCACAATTGGAAATCAAGTTGGTAACATAATTCGGAGTTTCAAAGGTAATGCCTAAATTCCACATTCAAATTTTACAATTATTGTGGCAGAATCATAACGAAGAAGATTGCTTTCTTACAAAAAGACACGAAGATGAAAGGACTAGAGGTAGAGGAAGAGGAGAACGACATCAAAGCAATTTTTCAGAAAGTAGTTCAGTTGTTCCTCAAACCGAACCTGAAACTGATTATCCTTTTATGCCCGCAGACAAAGAAGTTGCATCACAATGTGTTTGCTATACTGATTTAGCCGCTATTGAATACATGACTAGTAAGAAAGACTTTTTTTCCATGATTGGTAGATGTGAAAATGAAGTTATTCTTTCGGGTGATAACAATATACATCAAGTACAAGGTAGAGGAGAAATACCTATGCGATAATGTCTGTTTAAAAACCAGAATAATAAAATCATTATTAGAGGAGTGCAGAGTAATGATATATATAGGTTTGAAGGTGTTCTGAACAAACAAGAAGGTTTTTTAACATGCTCTACTCCACAAAAACAGCTTTGGCATGAAAGGCATGGTGACTTAAATTATTTGGATTTCTTCATAAAAATAACTTGGTGAATGGATTGCCTCTAATTGAGGAGGACAAAAGAGATTGTGAGGCTTTTTTGGCAAGAAAACGACATTGTCTCAAATTTGATGACAACAAACCCTGGCAACTCAGGTACTTAACCTCATTCTTAGTGATGCTTGTGCACCCACACGAACTCAATCTATAGGAGATAAGTACTCTGTTATGTTTGCTGATGATTTTCAAGAAAAAAATGGGTTTATTTTTTGAAACATAAATAAGTTGTCTTGGACACTATAAATTCAAAACAATGGTTTAGTCAAAACATTAAGATGTTGAGTGATAAAGGAGGGGAGTATGAATCCAAGGCGTTTCATGATTTTTGCTAGCAACATGGCATTCAAAAGTAGGCCTCTGTTGCAAATATATTGCAACAAAATGGTCTAGCAGAAGGAAAGAATTGAATGGCCAGATGTATGATAAAAGAATGCAATTGTAGTGATCATTTTTTGTTGTAGTTTAGACAATAGTATATTTGTTGGATTGAAGTTTGAGAAAGGCAATACATGGTAAGTCTTCCATTGAAGCTTGGTCAAGAAGGAAGCCCCATCTAACAAATTTCAAAGTTTTATCATTATGTTGTTTGGCATATGCACATGTTCCAGATAAAGATAGACACAACTTGGAAGCCAAAAGTAGGAAGTGTATATTTATTAGATACATCACTGAATCTCACATTTGAGCTACACGATCAAGTAAATAGGAAAAATGCTATAAGTAGAAATGTGATTTTTGATGAGAAATCCTCACATGTGTAAACACCTGAATGGGTAGGTGAAGTTTTGCAGATTGATGAAAAAGAGAAGAGGAAAAAGAAAGGAAGAAAAAACAGAGTTGGAATTAGAAGGAGAAGATCGAAATCAGTTATGTAGTTCTCAGAAAAGGCCAAAAATGTTTCTACAAGATGCTTTATGATGCAAAGCCAGATAACACATATAGGAGATGAAAAAGAGAAGAGGAAAAGGAAGAGGAGGAAGAAAAAACAGAGTTAGAATCAGAAGGAGAAGATGGAAGTCAGTTAAGCAGTTCTCAGAAAAGGCCAAAATGTTTTTACGAGATGCTTTATGATGCAAATCCAGTTGAAATGCAACTAAGGAGGGACGAGAATAAGGTCAAAGTCACCCTATCAAGCAAAACTTGCTTCGATTTCGATTTCAAAGTCATCCATATTGCTGTATTATATGGATTTCTGTTTATTATCTTTCTTCTGTTGGATATTCACTAATAAATTAACTCTGAACTTTGTTCGTTTCATTTGGTATCAGAGCTTCCTTCTAGTTTGGCCTTTGTCCACAAACTTTCTTTATCAGACCTTGTGGCATTTAAATATCACAGAGGTAGAAGGCAGAGCACTGAGGCTCGCTTACACTGAAACAGGAATGGTAAAACCAATTCGATTCATGAAGGAAAATACATTACAATATATAGTTGAAGTCTCACACAACAAACTGGGAACAACCACCTAGAATTTTGGATCACAAACCACTTGAATACCAAACTTAGAAAGTCACACAACAACCCAATCTCGCCTATTTCGCCATTACATCCAACATTCCCCCTTAATGGAGAAATGGGTTTTCTACAACACCAAGTTTCTTTCTAAGATCCTCAAAGTGAATTCTTCCAACTGGTTTTGTGAAAATATTAGCAACATTTTCACTTGTACTACAATAAGTCAATTCATTCTCTTTAGACTCAATCTTTTTTCTCACAAAGTGATGTTGCAGCTCAATATGTTTGGATCTTGCATGATAAACTGGATTATGTGCCAACTTGATTGAACTCTAATTATCACACTGAATCCCAGTAGCTTGTTCTTGCTTTGTACAAACATCTTCAAGAATGCGCCTCAACCAAATAGCTTCACAAGTAGTACTGGTCAATGCTTTATATTCAGCTTCTGTGGATGACAAAGAAACAATTGGTTGTTTCTTACTGCTCCATGACATGACCCCTAAACCAATGTGAAATGCATATCCAGAAGTAGATTTTCTATCATCAAGATTTCCTGCTCAATCAGAATCAGAATAACCTGCCAACTGAACATCAAATGCATTAGTATATAAAAGACCAAAATTAACAGTTCCTTTCAAGTATCTCAGGACTTCATCTTTCCAATGTGTTTCACATGGCTTAGCCAAAAATTGACTAAGAATGCTAACTGAATATGATATGTCTGGTCTTGTAATAGTGAAATAATTCAAGCTTACCACTAGTTGACGATACAAAGTACCATCTGCTTTTTTAGATCCATCATCACTGTACAATTTTACATTTTGATCCAAAGGAATTGATATTGGTTTACATTCACTCATTTTAAATCTGTTAAGGATTTCCCTTACATATTTGCTTTGAGTGATTAATGTCTTACCAGACTCTCGCCAAAATTCAAGTCCTAAACAATAATGCAAATCACAAAGATCTTTCATTTCAAATTCCTGAGACATATGACTTTTAATTTCTGCAATCAACTTATATGCACCACCTGTAATAATGAGATCATCTACATATAAAGATATCAGGCAAACATTTTTCCTCTTTATCTCTCTTAAAGTATGGGCTTGAATCATTTTTACTTTTCAGAAAACCTTGGTGTTTAAAGAGAGAATCAATCTTTGTATACCACGATCTAGGAGCCTGTTTCAATCCATATATAGCTTTCTTCAATCTGCAAACAAGATGCTCATGTCCCTTCTGCACAAAACCTTCCGGCTGAACTAAGTAAACTTCCTCCTTTAACTCGCCATTCAAGAAAGCAGACTTAACATCTAATTGGTGTATTATCCAATTTTGTTTTGTAGCTAATGTAACAAGCAATCTGATTGTATTTAATTTAGCTACCGGTTCATACGTTTCTTCAAAATCAATTCCCTCTTGTTGAGAATAACCCTTTGCAACTAGTCTTGCCTTAAGTTTATCAATACTACCATCAACTTTGAACTTAGATTTGAAAAGCCATGTAGATCCTATGGGAACTTTATCTTTGGGTTATTCTACTAATTCCCAAGTTTTATTTCTCATAATAGAATTGTACTCCTCATTCATTGCATTCACTCATTCTTCATTATCTTTGGCTTGATCATAATTTATGACATTCATTACATTAGTCATCAAAGCATAATCTTTAAACTTTATAGGAAGTTGAGTTTGTCGATTTGACCTTTTAGGTATTATAATACCTGTTGGAGTTCCATCCATGATTCTTATGCTTTCTGTTTTTTCTTCATGTTCGGGTACACAAGATACTCCCAAAAGACCGAACACCTAGAGCAACCACTTCACACAAACAGATCACAGATCGATACACCGATGTTTTGACGTGATTTAAACCCTCGTGAGGGAAACACTCCACGGCCCTGGCCAAATAGTTTCTACGAGACAATTTATTATGCAAAGAAAGAAAGTTACAAATGAGCTTTTCATAATCGATCAACTAAACAATGACCCTCCATGCTCTTTAAATAGAAATCATGGGCCAATCAGGTGTTAAGCCACAGATCAAGGTTAGGTATGATCTAAGAGAAGTTGAGCCGTCGGATTAAGTATTTACAAATGCATACTAAAGAAACAAACTTTCCCTAACGGAAATATTACACAAGTTGATCTTAACTAACTCCTAAGTGTATAAATATCCTAACATCCCCCCTTAAGAACAACTTGGGATAGGATTGAAGAATTTACAAAAGTGACACTATTAGGAGAAGGAAGGAGGCATTAGAGCCTATCCCCCCTTAATGACAAGTTCTTGAACTCCTAACATAAATCGAAGTTTAGAAAACTTCGCTTTTGTAAGAGACTTGGTGAAGATGTCTGCAACTTGATCATCTATAGGGAAAAAGAGCACTTCAAGAACAAGATTTCTGATGAAATGCATATGTAGCTCAATGTGTTTGCTGTGTCGATGTAGAACTGGATCTTTGGCAAGCTTGATGGCACTTTGATTGTCGCACCAAAGTGGAGTAGGCTACTGCTGCTCGAATCCAAACTCTGAAAGGATCTGTCGAAGCCATAAAACTTCCTGACTGGCATTAACTACTGCTCGATATTCTGTCTCTACTGAAGAAAGAGCAAGAGCTTGTTGTTTCTTACAAGCCCAAGTAATAGGTCCAGATCTCAGACTGAAAACATAACCTGCAGTAGACTTTCGATCATCGGGATCGTCGGCCCAATCTGAATCAGTGAAACCAACCAACAAAGGTTTCTCCCCTGTACTGTAATGAATCCCGAACTGAATTGTGCCTTGAATATATCGAAGTATTCTTTTAGTTGCTTTCCAGTGACTTTCATGAGTTGATTGCATATAATGGGCAACATGACCAACGACAAAGGAAAGGTCAGGACGAGAATGAGTCAAGTATAAGAGACTACCAACAAGCTGACGATACAAGGTGGCATCTACTTCAGGTGAAGGACAAGTGGCAGAAAGTTTGACGCCGGACTGGAAGGGAGAAGGCGCTGGTGTACAATCTTCGATGTGAAAGCGACGAAGAAGGTCACAAGCATACTTAGACTGAGAAAGAAAGATTCCTTCTTTGGTTTGCAGGACTTGGAGACGAAGAAAATAATGCAAATGTCCTAAGTCTGACATTTCAAAATTTTGCTTAAGACTGGATTTCACATGGGTTATAAGCTTAGGGTCACTACCAGTAAGAATAAGGTCATCAACATATAGAACACGTATGATGAGATGGTTTCTTACTTTCTTGGTATAGACATTGGGGTCAGAATGGCATCTAGAAAAACCAGTATCAAGTAGAAAGCTATCCATTTTGGCATACCAAGCTCTAGGAGCTTGCTTAAGGCCATATAAGGATTTCTGAAGGCGGCAGACAAGGCTAGAGTTATTCTGAACATATCCAGGAGGTTGTTCCATGTAAATTTCCTCTTGTAAATCACCATGTAAGAAGGCAGACTTAACATCCATTTGATGGACTTCCCAGTTGTGTAAGGCTGCAAGGGAAAGAATAAGGCGGATGGAGTTCATTTTTGCGACAGGAGCAAAGGTTTCATTGTAGTCAATCCCTTCAACTTGGGAAAAACCTTTGGCAACTAACCTTGCCTTAAGTCTTTCAACACTTCCATATGATGCATACTTAATTCTGTAGACCCATTTACATCTGACAAGTTTTCTTCCTTTTGGAAGAGGTACAAGATCCCAAGTATCGTTCATTATTAAGGAACGATATTCTTCATCCATAGCTGCATCCCAATCTGGATTTCCTGAAGGTTCTGCAAAGGTTTCTGGATCATGATTCTCGGAAACTTGAGCCAAAAGAGAAGAGTCTCGCTGAAACTGAGAACGTGTTCGACGTTGATCTTTAGGATCACCGGCAAGATCACCAGCTGCTTCACATGTTGAACGGACCCATCGAGGAAGCACTTGTGCTGGTGCAACTTGAGGAACATGAGCAGGCGGAGGTGGATTTTCATCCTCACTGTCATCATCAGAAACTGGAGTTGGAAACCTGTTAAGGAAGTTGGAAGAAGAAGAAGAAGGCACAAACGTCGAATCAGGCTCGCAGGCCAAAGATGGCATAATCGCCGAGTTAGGCTCGCAGGCCAAGAGATTTTCATCAAATTTAACATCTCTTCTAATGATTATATCATGAGAATGTGGTTGAAGAAATCTATAACCTTTTACTACTTCAGAATATCCAACAAATATGCACTTTTCACTTTTAGGCTACAACTTCAGAATATCCAACAAATATGCACTTTTCACTTTTAGGCTGCAATGCTTTTCGTTTTTCATCCGGAATGTGAGCCCATGCTTCACTACCAAACACACGGAAGTGACTTACATCAGGTTTAGTTTTACTCTATGTTTCTTCCGGTGTGATAGCTTGTAATGCTTTAGTGGGGGTGCGATTAACTATGTAATTTGCACAATTTATGGCGTCAACCCAAAATTGAAGACTTAATCCCTTAAATTGGATCATACAATTAGCCATTTTTTTAAAGTGCGGTTCTTCCGCTCAGCTACACCATTTTGTTGTAGTGTATATGGAACAGTGTGTTGTTGTTGGATGCCTTGTTCAGTGCAGAAAGTAGTGAACTTTTTGTTAACATATTCTCCTCCATTGTCAAATCTTAACTTAATAATTTGATGACCAGATTGTTTTTCAACAAGGGCCTTGTAGGCCAAGAACATGTTAAATACTTCGCTCTTAAGTTTTAGGAAATAAACCCAAGTGCATCTGGTGTAATCATCAATGAAAGTTAAGAAATATTTGAAACCAGAAAAGGAAGCAGATGGAAGAGGACCACACAAGTCACTATGCACAAGCTCCAAGGGAACTGAGGGATGCCAAGAGGCACGTTTGTCAAAACTGTCCCAATGATGTTTTCCGAGTACACAACCGGAACAAACACCATCCCTGCAAGATATCATCGGAAGACCTATCACCATATTGTTTTTACATAGTTGTTGCAATGAGCGATAATTTAAGTGACCAAATCGCTCATGCCAAAGTTTGCTCAAGTTATCACTATGAGCAACAAAAACTGAAGGAAAAGGTGATGACCCAAAGTTGTTAAACTTGTACAACCTGGTAACATCATCAACAATTCCGGTAGCTAGGACCTGTTGAGAATCTTTAAAATCCTTGATTACAACTTGGTGAGGTGTAAACGTCACAATTTTACCTTCACCAGAATGAGTGATCTAATAGACTGATAACAAATTGCAGGAAATGCTTGGAACACATAGTACATCACTGAAATGACCATTATCTACTGGAACTGTTCCAGCTCCTACAACACTTAGAGATCTATCATCACCAACAAATATTTGTTTGGTGTTACATTCATGCATAGTAGAAAAGATGGCTTGATCCTTAGCCATATGATAAGATGCTCCAGAATCAATGAGCCATTCATTTGAAGTAGTAGAAGAAGATGCATTATAAGAATAACCAGAAGCACAAAATGCATGTCCATGAGAGGTAGATTCTGAAGGCGAATCTAGGCTGATGTGGTGCTTCTTCATTGCTGCTTCCAAGGCTGCCATCTTCTTGAAACACTTAGATTCATCATGATTATCTTTCCCGCAATAGTTGCAATGACGCTCAGTCTTCTTTCCTTTTGGCTTGGATCCTTTGTCATTTTTCAAAGAAGGAGCTGACTGAGAGGGTTTGGGACCCTTGTTTGACTTATTATTGCGAAAATTTTGTTTCTTGGGAGGCTTGGACTTTTCTTTCTGTTTGGACAATAAGGCTTTCTTAGATGTATCTGCATTGTTGATTATTCCAAGATGGATGAGTTTATCTTGCTCTCTAATCAAGGAATCACAAAAGGATTCAAGATTAGGCTCTTGATAGCTAGCTGCATTCAAGGATTCTTTCATGGAGTAAAATGTAGATACAAAAACAGAATATGCAGGTCCAAGTTTTGAAAAAATATGATAAATGCATTGTTTGTCTTTCCTCTTAATCTTACATTCTGCACATAAGAGTTTAAGAGTTTTGTACTTAGATAAATAATCTTTAATGCATGAAAAATCACTTGGACTTAAAGAAATCAACTCATTTTCGGGTTGATGACCTCGAATTTCATTATGTTTACTAAACATAAATTCCAACTTGTCCCAAGCAGCATCAGGTTCATCAATTCCAGATATGTGAAATCGCAAATCAGTAGAGATTGACATCCCAATCAATCCACGAACTTCATCATATCTATTTGCCCATTTTATTTTTTTATCCTCATCAGTGGGTTCTATTTCTTTCCCTGAGGTAATTTTGAAAAGTTCCCTACTTTGTAGAACATCCTCCATACGAGATTTCCATGAGAAATAGTTGGAATTGGTAAGTAGAATATCACAAGGGGCGGCCATATTTATAAATTAATGGCTATAAAAGCAGAAACCAATAGTTTGGATGCGAAGAGCTCGAAAAAATAGGCGGTTTAAAAAAAGGGCACTGAAAACTGACTTCGGATGATGAAATTATGCTTGAACAAAGAAACTGTTGAAGATGTCCCAAATAGTGATGTGGCAGATAGAGAATGTCTAGCTAAAAAAAGAACCCCCCCCTTCCTAAGATGAACCTTTTAGCAATCACTTTATAAAAAAGTTGCTTTAAGTGAATCACTTTTGTAAAATAAGTGATTTCACTTTTACAATGATATTACTTTTAAATATTGCAGCAATGAAAAAGAACTTAAGTGACTCACTTTTATTTTTATTTTTTATTATTTAAGTGAGATGCACTTTTACAATAAAGTAACTTGAAAATAGAAATTGCTTGCACTTTTTCTTTTAAAAGTAACTCCCTAAGACTTGAACTCAAGACCTATTAAGGAATAAAGCAACTTTGAACCAAGTGAGCTAAATTAAAAAATATGTAAAATATGGGAATGAGGAAGAGGGTTTTTTATTTTTTACTCTTCTTGCTCGGTTTCCGTGCTTGTCTTTTTTTGCTGCAAATCACACCACAAACCGAATTTTTTTTTTTTTTCCACAATATGGGGTTAGATATCGTTAGCTTGCCCGGAAAGTCTATGTTTTCTCTCTGTTTCTGATTTGTCGAGATCGCGCAAGGTGCACGACAAAGAGCATACGCAACCGAGAAAAGCCCTTTCCCTTTCTGTTTCTAATTTTGCCGAGATCGCACAAGGTGCACGGCAAAGAGCATACGCAAACACGAAAAACAACAATCCGAAACTAAAAAAAATCTAATACGAAAAACTGATAAAATATGAGATTTTTTTTCTTTTAAAACGTAAAATAAAAAAAAATGCGTCACTGTAACATTATACCTTCAGATTTGATGAAATACACGTTTCTGAAGCAACCGAGAACCGTTTTCGATCAAATGAAAACTATTTCCCAATGGAAACGGCGTTCCAGACACAATGGAACACCTCCCACAGCCCAAAAATGCACAGAAATACCAGAACCAGAAACCCTTTCGAGTTTCGGCAACAACAGTTCAAGATCTAGATCATAACCGGAAGCGGCTCTTCATAAAAGCTCTGATACCATGTTCGGGTACACAGGGTACTCCCAAAAGACCTAACACCTAGAGCAACCACTTCACACAAACAGATCACAGATCGATACACCGATGTTTTGACGTGGTTTAAACCCTCGTGAGGGAAACACTCCACGGCCTCGGCTAAATAGCTTCTACGGAACAATTTATTATGCAAAAAAAGAAAGTTACAAATGAGTTTCTCATAATCAATCAACTAAACAATGACCCTCCATGCTCTTTAAATAGAGATCATGGACCAATCAGGTGTTAAGCCACGAATCAAGGTTAGGTATGATCTAAGAGAAGTTGAGCCGTCGGATCACTCTATGTCGGGAACATATTGTGACCGTCGGATCAAGTATTTACAAATGTATACTAATGCATACTAAAGAAACACACTTTCCCTAACGGATATATTACACAAGTTGATCTTAACTAACTCCTAAGTGTCTAAATATTCTAACACTTCATATGAGGAGATATCACTTGTGTTATCACCCTATTCCTGAACCTGTTGTTGTACTTGTACCTTCTAAACAATTTTCTCTATTTTGACATTATCATCAGAGATATGCCTTTCATCAAAATTATTCAACCTATCACTTATATTTGTATTCTCTTGAAACACTACATCTCTACTTGCAATCAGCTTGTGTGAACTAGGATGAAATAACTTGTATGCTTTATGATCATTACAATAGCCAACAAAGATACATTCAATAGATTTTGCATCCAATTTTCTTCTCTCATCTTTTGGAATATGTGCAAAGGCCCTACAACCAAATACTCTTAAATGATTGACTTCTGGTTTATAGCCATGAAAAACTTCTAAAGTTGTTTGAAGATCTAATTTCATTGTTGGACTCCTGTTCTTTAAATATACAACAATATTACTGGCTTCAACCCAAAAACCATTAGAAATGTTTTTACCTTGAAGCATACTGCGAGCACTTTCCACCAGTGTTCTGTTCTTCCTCTCAGCAACTCCATTTTGCTGAGGTGTATGAGGCACAGTAAATTGCTGTTGAATTCCATTGTCTATACAATATCTTTTGAATGCTCCAGAAGTGTACTCACCCCTTTAATCCGACTGAGAATTCTAATGCATTTACCTATATAATTTTAAACCTTGGTCCTGAATTGCTTGAAGGATTCGAAGACATTACCTTTTCTTCTTATGAAGTACACCCAAATGAACCTAGATCTGTCATTAACAAATATGAGAAAGTACCAAGTACCACCAAGTGATCTGGTCTGCATAGGTCCACAAACATCAGTATGAATTAACTCAAGCAATTCAATCAGTCTCTTCTCTTCATGATTAGGAAACTCCTCTCTGTGTTGTTTTCCAAGTGCACATGCAACTCATTCTATATGACCATCTTTGATAACAGGAAGACCTTCAACCATAGACTTTTTCTGTAATAACATAAGGTCGTTGTGATTGAGATGCCCATACCTTTGATGCCACAATTCGACATTTGATAAAAAACTGAAGATGCCAATGCTTGATGACTTCCCTTTATTGCATCCATCTTGTATAAGCCTCCAATTCTGGATCCTGTAGTTATAACCCTGTAATGATCTTGGACATCCTTAACATGACACTTATATTTACCAAATTCCACTTTCATGTCATTATCAGTGATAGCAGAAACATATATATATTTTTTTTTATGCCAGGAACATACATCACATTATGAATCTGTTTAAGTTGTCCAACAGGCAAATTTATGCTTATCACTCCATAGCCTTGGACCTTGTGTGACCTGTTATCACCTAAATAAATATGTGTGCCATCAGACTTTTCATGATACTCATCATACCATTCTTTATTACAGGACATATGGGCAGAGGCACCCGAATCTATAAACCATGCACTCTCAGCACTAATATTATTAAATCCATTAACATCAGGGGTGTCTTTTCGCACATAATTTCCATTGTGCTTTTTATATCTGTGATTGGACTCATGGTTCTTCTTTATAAAACAGTCTCTAGCTATATGGCCTGATTTGCCACAGTAATGACATTCAACATTTCTATTAACATTAGAGTCAGTATGTGCCATACCTCTATGTCTTGTATGAAACTTGCCTCTGTGTCTGTTCCATTGATTTCTTCTGTGTAAGTGTCTGCTTCTTGCCATCCGTGCTTGATCTGTATTCTGCGGTTCTAGCTCATAAATCTTCATTCTCTCTTCTTCTTGTGGAAGAATTCCGTCGAGCTCTACAAAAGTAGGAGGGATCTGTCTTGCTACAAGTGCTGAGATGAACACTTTATAATCCAGCAATAAACCTTTTAATGTAATAGTCACCAAATCAATACTGGACATTTCTTTGCCAATATCACCCAGATTATCTCGTAAATCCTTGATGCGGGAAAGGTACTTAGTTACGGATTCATTCACTTCCATCTTAATAGACAATAATTTAGTCTTCAAAAACAAAATTCTATTTAAATCCGACGTCTCATACAAACCATTGAGTTTGTCGCATGTATCTTTGGATGTCTTACATCTCTGATATGCGGCATAATATTGTCTTTCACGGACATATGAAGTGTTACCTTAGCTTGAACTTCCCGTAGATTCCATTCTGAGATAGATAGCACATCGAAGGGCTTCTCCTCATCTCCTTTCACAATTGTCCACAAATTAAGCGCCTCAAGTAAGGTAATGAGTTTAAATTTCCAATTGACATAATTCTCACCATTTAATTGGATGATTCATTGATATATGAATCAGCAAGAGGTGAGTTTGCCATTTTATCCGATCCGGAAATGATCAAACTCAGTTTATGCCCAAAAAAGAATAGAGACGCACCTTCTGCAGTGGTTGGTCGCGTCGGTCAAGAAAATGGTGACGGGTAATTGACGCACCTTGTACACTTGTAAATCGCGTCTCTGACGCACTCTGCGATACTGAAGGGTCGCCTCACATACGCCCTGTTCTCATCTGCAAGCTGCGTCGATGTTGCAGATAGGAGCTCTGGCAGTGTGTGCTCCTTTTCTTATGGTGTGAATTTTCTCGAGTGCGCAGGCAGAAGACAATTGAGCGCCCCTTCAACTCTTTACCTTACGAGCAGCGTTACACTGGATTCTCACATAGCAATGACTTTTCTCCACAGGGCCTACAGGCCGCGTTCTTCTCCTTCAATAAACTTGGTCTCTCTCCTTTGGAAACTCCACACTGAACTAGGCAATCCAGCGGCAACACTTCTCAGGCAAATCAAAGTCAAAATGATGAGCTCTTTTACACCTTGGAAACCAAGCTCGGCCTTCCTCACGATTTGGCTGACAATTTCACAAATCGACGGCTCCTTCCTGCTTCCTCACGGTCTGGCTGTGGGCTTCACAAATCAGCGACTCCTACCTGCAAACACCGGCTCTTTGATCCACAATGTTCTTCACATACAACAAATCCAACACTCCTTTTGTATCCTTAATGCTGATCCTTAACGACAACTTCTCTCGCTGACGACTCCCTTGGACAGCAGCGGATCCTTCCTTCCAACTATGCTGACAGACCACAGCTCTAATACCAATTTAAACATCACAGAGGTAGAAGGCAGAGCACTGAGGCTCCCTCACATAGAAACAAATTTGATTAATTAAGGAAAATACATTACAATATATAGTTGAAGTCTCACACAACAAACTGAGAACAACCTCCTAGAATTGTGGATCACCAACCATGCGAATGCCAAACTTAGAAAGTCACACAACAACCCAATCTCGCCTATTTCGCCATTACATCTAACCGTGGCCACTCAAAGATTTCAGTTTTTTTGAACTTGGTCCTTGACAACATCAAGCCTTTGGCCATTTAGAAGTTGAAAACATAAAATATTCCTTTGAAACGAAAAACTTGAGTGGGCCTGCTTCCTAACGATTAAGAAAATATGTTTCCTCCTAGGAAGTCATAGGTTCAAATCCAAAGGGGGTAGGGTGTGTACACCTCTATAGACTTTAGCAGTTACGTCGCTGCCCAGAGGGGTGTCCCTTATCCCACAAAAAGAGGGGTCTCATACACAAAATTGGTGTCTCGCTTGGCTCTGACCTTAAAAATAAAAATAGATTATTATTATTATTATATTAAAAAAAACAAAATCAGTGTACAAAAACAAAACCAGTAACAAAATCAGTGTACAATAATTCAATGATTTTAAAGAGAACCAAAAATAATTCAATAATTTTAAAAAGAACAAAAAAAAAAAAACAGAGAACAATGTTCAGACCAATATTACGCTATAGCCTATTTCGGGTCAAATAAAGTCTTGGGTCAAAATTGTCTAACTGCTGAATGAAAAAAGATTACCAATAATACTGTGTGAAACTAACGGTCCTGTTTGGAAGTAAACGGGCGTCATTTTGTCCTTTGAAGAAAAACGAAAACAAATGTCTCAACCGCCAGTTGCACAAAAAACACAGATTCACGATGAGTGCTCTTTTAAAAATCTGTGAACCGTCGTTAGAAAAGGTGGGGCATCGGGCGGTATGAACTCGATAGAGAAACGACTAAGTGAAATTGGTTGGATATGGACTCGGCTTTGGTCATTGGAACGAGTTATTAACGGTCAGGATAGTTCGAAATAGAACCCCACCGTTATCCACAATAGTCAAGCCGCCAACTAATTTCGTTGTTGTGTAAAGATTTTGTAAGCCGCCTTCTTACCCGCCTTATCTATATGTGCTGCGAGAACTAAAGCCGCCATTCGTGAGGCAATTTAGAAAGTGTTATTTTAAACGCAGGGAAGGTTCATAGGAAATCCCTTTGAACGACCATTATCTAACGAGATAAGACTACCATACGAAGGAAGTGAACAGGGTAACAGCCGGTCAACCATACGTCGTGCGTTTCGTATTGAAATTCTGAAAACAACAATTTATTCAAAGTAAAGCTCAAGTCCGTCAAAGTTATTAAAGGACGATCAAAGTTATAAGAATAATCCATTTAATCTACCTTATTAAAATTCTCAAAACAACCACCGTATTAAAATTCTGAAAACAACAATTTATTCAAAGTAAAGCTCAAGTCCGTCAAAGTTATTAAAGGCCGATCAAAGTTATAAGAATAATCCATTTGATCTACCGTATTAAAATTCTCAAAACAATAATTTATTCAAAGTAAAGCTCAAGTCCATGA
Source organism: Larix kaempferi (assembly GCA_027924585.1). Classification (NCBI taxonomy): domain Eukaryota; kingdom Viridiplantae; phylum Streptophyta; class Pinopsida; order Pinales; family Pinaceae; genus Larix; species Larix kaempferi. The sequence goes on from BSBM01000605.1 coordinate 542,117, forward strand.
AAGTTATTAAAGGCTGATCAAAGTTATAAGAACTCATCCCCTTAAATACATTTGGTCAAAAAGGTGGATTAAAAGCTATGTTGCACAAGTTTCCGGAACGCAGGAACGTGGGTACGAGTATCAGATACGTCTAGAAGTTTCTCCCAAATTTGCAGGGAACTGAAGGTTGGAAGGTTGGGAACGACAATAATATATATTAAAAAATATAAAAAATAAAATAATTAGAAAAACATGAGAGGAGAAGAAACATAGAGAAAAAAAGAAATATTAAGACAAACCAGATGACTTAGCCCATCCCTTATATTAACTACAGGCTGTAAGTAGAACCTCTTAGGAGATGGAAATGACAATAAAATCAAGATTACCATCCACGTCATTGATTATATAAGGTAGACTTTTTCTAAAGTGGTGACTTTTAGAAGTTATAGTCCCTATATTTTTGGCTATATGTATAGCGTAAGTTTTCAGTTTTGAGTCAACTATGATTAAAATGCATTAGAATATTATGTGTTTACAAGACATTCATGCCAATGTATTTGAAAAGGTGTATAAATAATCAAATTTAAATTATTATAAAATTAAAATCATGATAATTTTTATTTGAATGTAATATATGAATTTAGTTTTAAAGTAAGATTTAAAGCTACTTCCAATTAGTTAAAAGTTTATTTTTTTCTTCATAAAGTAAATAGTAAAATATTTTTTTATTCATAAAGTAAATAGTAAAATATATAAATTTACTTTCTTTTATTTAATATATAAAATGTTAAAATAGATTTACATTTATTATTGACTAGCGGTTAGTGCAATTCAGCATAGGTATGAGTGAATACTCTAGCATGGGTGATAGAAGAGATCAGTGCACCAACTCGATAAGATAGCATGAAATAGACTTTTACTGCAACTTATTTTTCTAGAGAATTTTTTTTGAGTCAACCATGTAGATGTATGGTTGCGAGGAAATAGGAATGTCGTTAACAACCCACGTGACAGTCATGAATGTGTGGAAGCTCCCAGTGAAGGAAACGCACAAGAAGAAGTCCCCAAGTTCCCGATTTTAGAGGGTAAAAATTCCCAGTAAGTTCCCAATCGTCCGAAACGGTTCCCGCTAGATTTGGAAAGTTCCCTACAAATTTCCAAGTTCCCTAGAACATCAAAACTTCGGGAACAAGTTTCCTGAAAGTTGGGAATGCTTGTGCTACATCGATTAAAAATCTTTTTGAAAAAGTTCAAAAAGGTGAAAGAATATAAACCTTTTTAATATTACGGAAATAAAAAAGCTAAAAAAAATTAAGCTCTAAGTTCAATTAGAAAGGATATTATGAAAATAATACTAAGTTCTCATTCAAGGGAATAAAGGAGTTATTCAAAATTATTAAATCCAGAGAACTAAGTAAAGGCAAAGAAAAGATCAAGGGGTTAATCCAAATCTCTCTTTCTCTCTCTCTCTCTCTCTCTCTGCATATATATATATATATATATATATATATATATATATATATATGGTTTCATTTAAAAGATATTCTAAACCCTACTCAATATCAATTTTGTGGATCCCTTACACTTTGTGTGCCCACATATTACAAAGAATACATATAGTATTAAACCATGGATTCCTTATGACGTGAGATAGTAGAGGAACATAATTCCTACCTACAAAATTGTAATTGAGAGTTGATCAAACAAATCATGGAATTAAAACAAGAAACATATCGCAATCAAAATTTAGAATAGGAAAATGAATATCTCTAAAAGGAATTTGACAAGAAATTACTAGATAAGATAATTTTATTAATGTCCAACTAATGACCACAAAAGTAGGTCAATGGGACTGTTGAATACAATGATGTCATTACAAAGCAAGAGTACTAAAAGGTCTCCTATAAAAGGCAATACACATAAAAGAAAGTAAAGTAAAGTAGAGAGGAAAAGAGAGGAGAAGTCTATGTTGAGGCATGGAAAGCCCTCGACCCCGAGTATGGGAGATCACATAGGGATGGAGAAATACACGGGGAAAGAATCCAAGAGCAAAGAAATCTAAAAGAAATGAGGTAGCTCTATGAAAGGATAGACCCATCTCTCCTACCATCCGAGACCGAATGAAGGAAACTAATAATAGTATATTGTCCCAAGGAAGAACGAGGAGGTAGCTTGTCGTTGACGCCTGGCAAATCTCTTCTATCTCCTGGGGAGAGGTCTAGTCTGGTCATGCCACTAAGATGTGAAGGAATACAGGAAGGCCCCTCAAATCCGCACTAATCTAAAGTCTAAAGTTGTACTAATTTCGGTCTGTCTTTTAGTGCCCCTCGTTGAGGGTAGCACCATGAAAAAGTAAGTGCTCCACTGGGTAGAATCTAGTTTGGTAGGGGACTAAATAATATGGCCTTGAAACCTAAGGGCCTCCTACATGTATAAGGCCACGCATCTCTGATCAAGCAATCTGGAGAAGCTGGTGAGGGTTTTGGTCCCTCTGAACAGGAAATGGGACCTCCCTTTGATCTCGTAGTAGATGGGGAAATGGAAGATGAAGTGCTCCTTAGTCTTGACCTCCTAGTGGTGGCATAGTTGGAAGGTCCTATCGGATTAGACAACTTGATGGTTCGTCTCTACTTGAAGTCTATGTGATCCCACTTTGAGTTGTCCTAAGGGAATGCGAAGAGAATGCATCCAATGGCGAAGAGTATGCTAAGGTCAAACAATGAGTCTGTCACTTAGCTCCAAGAAGTGCTCCGCGTAGAAGTCCATCTTTGGCCATAACTAGCCTTAAGGGTTAACCCAAGTGATCTGAATAAACTGTCTATAGATGTCATCCCTGATGATCCTATTGAACTCTTATATGAGGTGTAGAAGCTAGCTTGGTGCGTCTAAGGCATATTTGAAAGGAGGGAGTCAATCCATCCAAATGCCCACTAACTCCAAAAGATCCGAGACCCATGCAAACCATCCTTGAGCCCAGTCGGAGGGGTTGGATGAGGCTAAATTCTCTAAAGAATAGTATGCCAAATATGGGTATTGGTCCTTCCCTTTCGTCGAGTCGACGAAGCTTCGAATGCGATGCAGATACGAGACTAGACTGAACACCATCTCAAATCAGAAGGGTTGGGCTCCAAAATCTGCTAGGATGATGTGCTGAGGAATTGTCTGCTTGCATCTAATGATGCACTGGAAGAGAAGGATCTAAACTCTCTCAGCTAAGGCCCAGTTAGACTCAAGCAATCCAGGTCCCCAAATCTCAAAGACATAGAGAACATGGGCAGGATAAGGGAGTCGATGAGGGACATCTTGGTTAAGATGTTTTCAAAATGGTGTTTGAAGCACTATTTCTCGAGGAGGGCTAAGGATTTGTAACCATTGTTGACCCAAGGCTAAAGGGCCTGTCGTAGACTGAAGCGGGGTCCTGAGATATGCGCTCCCAAGTATGTGTAGGTGTTGGTGATCTCAATCTCCTCCCCTTTGAAGAAGAAATGAAGGTTCAAGAAGTCTTCTTTGTCCCGTTGAAGATCAGAACCCTGGTTTTACCAAGGTTGACTGTCAACTGTTGAATATCGTAGAAAAGAGCTATGGCATCCAATTGGCTTTGTAGCCCCTCTGAAGATGAGGCCAAGAGGACCATGTTGTCGGCAAAGAGTAGTATGGATATCAGAACTTGGTGGAGGAGGCATCCATTGTTGTCCTAGATATGCTCGTGAAGGAAGGCCTCCAACTCATCAATATAGATCCCAAACAAGGTGGCGGAAAGGGGCACCCCTATTTAACCCCAATGTTACTCTTGATGAGATCTGACACCCAGTGAGTAGTGCGCAGTCATCCAAGGATCAACTCAAATAGACACATGATGGCAATCAGTAGGGCCTTGGAGATGCCAATGTCTCTCAGCCTCTGGAATAGGGCCTCTCTAGGGATAGAGTCAAAAGCTTTTTAAAAATCTTCAAAGCAATAGTAGACTTTTGAAGAGCAATGTCGTGCCTCCTCAATGATGGCTCGGAGGGTGAAGATGTGATCAATTGTCTGATGAGTGGGTCGGAATCCAACTTACCCTCTAGATCTTAGGTGTCTCCTCTCAAGCTCACCTGAAAGCTTCATATGGAGGACTGTAGCATAGAGCTTTGAGAACATGTGTCCCACCATGATCGTCCTATAGTTGAAGAAATTAATCACCTAAAAGATCATAGTCAGAAAACTAAGTTGCACAATACGAAGAAACATGTACGTTTTTCCGAAACAGGAACACGATGGAAACGTGACCCCTCAAAACTTTGGAAACAGGGAAACATGATATATGTGTGTGTATGGGGGGGGGGGCTATTTACCAAAAATAAAATATTTAAGCCTTCAATTTTGAAAGAAAGCACATGCATTATAATCATACTATTATAATTTTTAATTTAACATTAAGGTTCATCACAACTATTACATCGGAAATTACAATTTATTCCTAAACCCATCTCTTTATTATTTATCAAAAATAATTACATAATGCAAGCGGTGATATTCAAAAACAACTTCTATAAATGAGGCTATATATTCAATATCGGCCTTTATATTGTTAGTTTTTTAGCTTGGGAGGCACTCCGCATAATTTTGTCTTGTATGCGGAAGTGACCTTGCATTACCTAGGCACTTGACTTTTTATAAGTTTAATAAAGTGGCTCTTTTTATAAAGTGACTTGTAGGTAATGTTCCTAGTCTATTATAAAGTGACTTTTTTTATAAAGTGCCTTTATGAAATAAAAGTGCACATATTTCATAAAGTGAAATTACTTTATTAAAAATTGTAAGTGATTATTTATTTTGGAGGGAACGAATTTCATCCTTTGATCTTATCAAGACAAGATTAGATCTTGACGGTTGGATTTAGGGATTAAGAAGGTCAAAAGTCATTTTCAAGTTATAAGAGCAAGCCTAGGGTAGTGTGCAAGACACGGTTTACAAGAGAAATTTATGAGAGAGGGCTAAGAGTAGAAAAGTGATTTTTCAGTAGATTTGGCATCTTTCCCAAGAGTGTTGGGGCACAAATCCCAAGACAAAAAAATTTGTGGGAAAAGGGCTGACTGTTTTTCATTAGCAGAGAGGCCGTACTGTACTATTCATCTAGGAGGCCATACTGTACTATTCATCTAGGAGGCCGTACTGTACGGAATTGTACAGTTTGTACAACAAAAGTACATGGACGATTTTCGAGGTGGAGTTTTCTGCTGCTGACTGTTCCGTACTTGTTCATACGGAACAGTCAGTAGGCCTTACAGTCACCTGGCACGTTTTTCAAGGCAGATTTTTTGGACTGTTTTGGGTGTTTTGCAAGTGAATTTTCTGCTTGTTATTTTTTGTGCCAAATGAACTACTGTTGTAGCTTTTGTACTCTTTGAAGCTGATAATAAATTTCTCTTGTTGGGTTTTCCCCTTTTGGGGTTTTTTTCTCAGGCTGGATAGCCAAAATTTTGGTGTCTATTTGCATTTATTAGCTGCTATTACTAGTGGTGTTCCGCTGCAAATTACACTTAGTATTTGTATTTCCGCTTTCAAGTTACATGGGAATGCGTGCATATTTATTTGCATTTAATGTGGGTGCTTGTAGACGACTGAGATTTGTTATATGCTAAATGTTTGATGAAACTACAGTTCATTAGTTTCCAGTTTTTTCAACATGGTCTTAGAGCCATGCTCTGAAATCTGGTGGGCAACAGTATTGAAGTTGTTTGGCAAAGTGTTTTTGCTGATTTTTAACAGCTTGTTGGTAGGTAAACATTATCTGCAAGTGTTTTGCAAGTGTTGGGAAAACTTGTGTTTGTTTTCTTTTGGACTAGCAGAAGGAAATGGCTGTTTGCATCAGATTTGAGGACAAGTTGGATGGCATTTCCAACTATTTGCAATGGAAAGTCAGGATGACTGCTGTGCTTAAAGAAAGCAAACTGTTGGTTCATGTTAGCAGTGTGATAACTCCTCCCACTAACCCTATTGCTCTTGACATGCATGAAGTAAAAGAGGCTAGAGCACAGAGGGTTATTCTGGATGGTGTTAAGGACCATCTCATCCCACACTTGGATGAGAAAGAGTCAGCTTATGAGACGTGGGACACACTGAAGAACTTGTATGAGGCGAAGAATGAGAACCAGAAGATGGCACTTAAAGATAAACTGCATGGGACCAAGATGGCCATGGGTGAAGGTGTGGTATCCTATCTTACCTGGGTGGCACAGGTAAAAGATGAGATGGCTGCAGTTGGTGAGGACAGCCTTCAGAGGATTCACCAAAGACTGGGAAGTCTTCGTGAAGTGTGTTGTTGGTCGTGAACATCTTCCAGATTGGAGCAGACTGTGGGACGATTTCACTCAGGAGGAGATCCGGGAAGGATCTCAGGGCAGTGGACAGATGGAGGGTGTTGTTGAAGAAAATGTTGCTCTTTCAGCTAAGAGCAAGACGAAGTCCACTAAGGACTTGAGCAAAGTCAGATGTTTTGCTTGCAAGCAGTATGGTCACTTTGCTTCTCAGTGGAAGAAGAAGAAGGAGGAGGAGGAGGTTGTTGTTGCAACTGCTGAGATAGATGACTTTGTGTAAAGGTTTGAGAAAGATTTATCAATGTTCTCTCTTGTATCGAGTGCCGACAACAATGGATTTGCGATGAAAAGGAGTTGGTTCATTGACAGTGGCACCTCTCGTCACATGACCGGAATGTATCATATATTCCGCAGCATTACTGAGTCATATCCAGACCAGATGGTTGAGAGTGAAGGGGGAACGACACGTTCAGTGCGTGGATTTGGGACAGTCAGATTCCAGATTCGACATGATGAACTCCTAGAGCAGGATGGAGTTTTGTTTGTTCCAAGGTTGACTGTGAACTTGCTCTCTGTGTCAGCCTTGGAGGATGCAGGGTATTCGACATTGTGAGCTGTACAAGTTAGGTGGACAACCCATGCTTTATGATTCAGACTCGGAAGAGGAGCAAGAGGCTCCTGAGGCTGCAGGGGCGCCAAGGTTTCAGTCTTGATTTTTGATGGAAGAGAGGGACTCTCTCCAAAGTACATTGGCAGGAGGCTCAGCTGGTATGAGAGGACCAATGCTCAGGATTGGGGGATGGATTCTCCTAGGAGCTCAGGGTTCAGGGTTGTTGCCAGGAGGATGTCTTCAGATTCCAGTTCAGTGCAAATGGTAGCATTGGCTCCAGGTTCATAGGGAGCTCCTACTGTGAACAATGTGATGGACCTAAGGATCAGACCAACTGATGGTGATGGCAATGAGTTCCTCCCTCGCTAAGAGAGAGTGTTAGTTTTTTAGCTCGGAAGGCACTCTGCATAATTTTGTCTTGTATGCGGAAGTGACCTTGCATTACCTAGGCACTTGACTTGTTATAAGTTGTAATAAAGTGGCTCTTTTTATAAAGTGACTTTTATGTAATGTTCCTAGTCTATTATAAAGTGACTTTATGAGCAATTAGAAAACCAAGACCTTAAGGATAAAATCGACAAGCCAGAGAATGATGAAGAAATTTCACACTTAAGGATTCATAATCAATGCTTGTTTACCCAAATCAAGAAGCTAAAGATTGATAAGAAGTCACTGTAGTGAAAGCTAGAGCAAGTTATCTACAAAGAACCAACAATCTATGAAGAAACAATAACCAATCTCGTTGAAATAAACAAGTCACCAAATGTAAAAATCAACATTTTGGAGAAAGTAACCAATATAGATACAATTGGAATCTTATCAACCAATAAATCACCAAAAGTATCGAAAGACGAAGGTTTCAAAAACATGCCACCAAATACAAGGATGCCTTATCATCATCCTAATTATATAGGTTATCAACAAACTACTAGAAAACAAAATCAATATGTGAAGCCTAGTAAAAGTCCTACTTTATTGAAAAGAAGCTGAAGTGTGAAATATGATCATTTTCCAAATCATCGAACTTGTTGGCACATAATTTTGCTGAAAATTGAATTAGGGTGGTCAGATCCTTTCACAATTTGACATTTATGCTCAATGCTTAGAAGATCATATCGTCTTATATCTGTTATTTGTTTTCAGAGCAGATATCTGCACTTTTCAGAGCTTTGCCTTTACATAGCTTCAGTGAGATCAATTATCATGAGCAGCATTATTTATGATCACTTACACATCAGAGCATCCTTAAATCAGATAATGTGTAGACCTTGTGCCAAGGCTGAGCCTTGAGAGCTTAGATTTGATGTCCGATATGACCTTTTGTTCCATACAGATACAGGGCATTGTTCAGGATTGTCGATATAGTGTGTTCACTGGATGTAGTTGTTTCAAATGGCAGATATTGATATATGACCCAGTATATATATGTTTTGCACTGATGTTATTATCTTGTTGTTTAGGTCATTTTGATAGGATTGACTTGGCATATAGTACTTATGATCTGGCAGTGTACATGTTTTAAATGAAATTGGTTGTTATGGATTAAATACATGGTTGTATTACTGACATTTAAAAACTCTTGCTTTATACTCGTTGGTCTTTACCTTCCTAGGAATGTGGACATGATCATTACTGTCTCCTTGACTTGCTAGCTTAGGCACCATTTCCACTTGTCTCCATCCATCCATTTATCCTTCCCCTATTTTTGGATCTTTACCCTGACTTACTCCTTAACTTGTGATATGGAGGACCTCCCCGCTTTTGCCTTTGTGTTGGACCTGCATCCATGTTAGTATTGTGTCTCGGTTCTGAGTTGGCAACAAAACTTGCCTTTGGTAAGTTGGATATTATGTCGTTATCATTCTAGTCAGTTGCCCTGATGTGTGGTTCTGTGCGGAATTCCCCCTAGTTGCTTGAGTTGTTGGCTAAAACCTGAAGCAAATTGTACTACCTTGGAAACTATTGGAAGCCCAATGAAAGGGGCTATGAAATGTAATGCAATGAATTGCTTGGAAATGTAAATATACCTCAGATGCAAGCTGCGATTAGTTGTGCTTATAAGCACATGCAAAATCCAAAAGGGGTCATAAAGGCCTAAAAAGCAATGGATAAATGTATGCTAAATCTAAAGATTGCTGGCCAAAGTCAAATGAAATTGAAAGGTCCAAATAAAGCAATGGTTAAATGAATGATAAATCCAAAGACTACTGACTGTAATGGAAATTTACCTCATTGAGCCTACGGATTATGATTTGAGATGGAGTAAGGGACAACTAATTCTAAGTGTCCCCTAGAACCCCAAGTTACAGTTCTAGTAGTAGACATTTTGCCAAGGTTGAATAAGCACTTCTCTGAACAACTCATCCATTTGTGAGACACCGCCATTCCCTGTGTATCTTTGTCCGACACATGCTTAAGTGTGTAACACCATTTCCCTTATCCAAAGTATCACTATGTCAAGTCAGTCAAGTCACACCCTTTTGGCCTAGCCTTGCATCCTTAGCCTTCACCCTTTGCTAGCAGATTGATCATGTTTGCAAATGAGTGTATTCTTGAGGTTCTTTCTGAAAAGTAAACTATTAAATAACCTACTATTACTTATTAACTGCCAGTGAAATGATGCTTAATGCTTTGAAGTCTTGCTATGAAAATTATTTAGAGAGCATGTCTTAACCATTTGCACTTGCAGCAGCATGGCCTTCTTGGCCATAGTCATATTTTGATCAGTTTGACCAAGGTCAACCTTGGGACCCGTGATGAGATGGACTACTTATGTTGTATGATATTGATCTATGGTCCTATATATACCTATTGATGATTCCATATGTTGGGCACAAGCTTCAGATGATGATTGATGCAGTTTTTCAAGATGTTTATTATTTACAGATCATCATATTTTTACTTGTCCAGGTATGGTGGACCCTACAGATGATCTTATAGGTTATAATGAGGTGTATGAGTACTCATCTCTAGTGGATTTGGGTCTTTTGGATCCATTGAGACACTTATCTTTCAGTTTCAGGCATTCCCTGGCATTATTTGAGCAGTCTTCCACATGTTGACCAGTTTACCCATGATGATGTGGCATGTCCAGCTAGATCATTGGAGGCTAGTCATTGCCTAGGGTGCTACAGAGGAATGTGGTGGTCCAGCCACTTGTTTTTACCATATTACCCCCCTTCCGGACACAATGGTATAGTTAGTTTCACAACGCAGGCACCTGACAGTGAGTTTTGGGCAGTTTCATGGTTCTTCGAGAGGATAAAAATGGAATAAAAAGGTCATAAAGGAATTCGATTTGGGCAATTGAGGCAAGGTTTTGGCACTTGGTCTACTCAAAGGTCATCCATGGTGTATCCCACTCCTTCCAGATCAGTTTGCAACAGTCAGTGGGGTCCACATGGGCTATAGGAGGTCTTTTATTGCATTCTTCTCTTTGATGATGGGAACAAGATTTGATAATTTGTGTACTTGGACATCTCATTGAGTCATATGTTATGTTATTGTGCCATGGGGTCATGCTAGTTAAGGGGAATAATACCTCCTAGCCCCACCATGTGCTCCTAGTCACCTGTCATTGTCATTATGTTGTGGCTCTCATGTTTATTAACCACCCCCATGGAGTGTGTCACCCCCCCTAGGGTGTTTTTAGCCATGACATCATCCCTTTAGTGAGTGATCCATGTCATATTATGTACTGGCTCATCTTAGCCATTGATTATATTGTTATATCTTTTGATCTCAACCACTAGTTTTCAAAAGTGGTTTAGGGTTTTGGTCTCCCTCATCCTATTTAAGGGGGAGACCCCCCTCATTGTAAAGGCACCTTTGGAGCTCTTCAAGCTTGGAATAAAAATACTATTTTGTGGATCTACTTCTCTTATCTTGATGGATTCTTTTGCAAGTTGAATATACAATCTTTTCTTTGTGTATCATTTGTGGATCTTGGGGTTCCAAGTCGTTTTTCTGCAGGGAGGCCGAATTGGTGAAGAGGAGGATGATTTTGAGGGAGAATATTGTGGGGAAGCCCCATATCTTGCTTTGGATTGGCCTTTTGTCTCAGGGAGTATCATTATTGTATCTTAGTGGCATAGTTGATGCTTTCTCTTTTTGATCTTGTCTTGCAGGAGGAGGGCGAATTGGTCATCTTTGAAGGAGGACGATTTGGCTTGGAGCTTTGGATCTCACTCTTGAATATACACACATGGGGAAGGTTATCAATTTGCAAAGTGACCACAAGCTTTTGAGGTATGTTCTATAAGGTATGTATCTAGATCCATCCATCTTTTCTCCATTAGTCATATAAACCCTAAAATCAAAACCCTTGCATTTTTTAATTTTTCAGATCTATGGAGATCTAGCAATCACTTGGGCTTAATAATTAAATCCCACCTTAATAATCATCTCAAGTATTCCGATATATAATTTGGTGGACATTCGACTCCATTTGCCCCTCCAACTAAGGCACTAGTCCTCCTTGAGGCAAGTCGCACTCCTTGGGTTAGTGGTCTTTTGCTAGATCCCACATGTGGGTATTGCTCATTCTTTCTCAAATCCATATATCCCTGCTATAGTATATCTCCTAATGCCATCTCACTTTGATTTTGACCTTGTGGGCCCCATTTGGACCATTTTCCACATTAAGGGGTGGGCCCCACTTGAGTACTTTTCTTGGCATTAGATATATCTAGATCTATTATTCCTAGTCCATAAGTGACCCTATCTCACACTTGGTTGAAAATTTGTTCTTTCTTTAAGCCTCTTCAACCAAGCCCTAACCATCTTGGGTCCACTTATCATCCTAGATCTAGATCTTGTTTCATCTTGGTCTCCTACTCTTTCATTATCAGATTTCCCTGGGAGGTCTAGATTGAGTTCACTAGCCTTCATTGGCTAAGCTAGGGTCTCCCCCTTAGTCTTGCTTAGGCTTGATCTAAAGTGAAGAGTGCCTCAGTTGACGTGACACCCATCTTGCATTGGGAACCGTGGCATCTCTTGGGTCACCTCTTTAGTTGTCTACACCTCTACCATCCTGGATAGGATACCTTTAGAGACAATTACAAGTTGTGTGATAACAATATCATCAACTATCACAGCAAAGTACAGAGGATCATGAGAAAGCATTATGAGTGAGAACAAGAGATAAAGTATTTTTTATAAATATGCTTTGAGAACAAAGCATTTCTAAAGGGGAAGTCCATGTAATGGACATTAATATATTTAAAGAAACATCAATTAAGAACTAATAATAATAATATAATAAATAAATAATTACTAAAGTGTCACATCCTAATGAAGGGACATGATCTATCATCCATGGTGACCAGTTAATGTGTATACAATTATACCATCCCATGGCATTATAATCATATCTATTCATTTATTCATTATATAATTGCTTATTATTGTCCTATATGGATTTCTATTTATTATCCTTCTTATGTTGGATATTTGTTGGTAAATGAACTTTGTTTGTTTCATTGTTAAACAATTATAGAATGGAAGATTGCATTACTAGAAAAATATTGATGGAGGTAAACTTAAAGCTTTTGAAAGATGATAAACCTAAGGTGGTTAATGAATTGTTATATCATCAACTTGTAGGAGGATTGATATATCTGTAACAACTAGACCAAGCATCTTTTGCAATTGGTATGTTTTCAAGGTATTTAAATTATCCTAGGGAAACAAGTTGGAATGCAACTAAAATAGTGCTTAGGTATATCCATAGTTTTAAAAATCCGTGAAATCGGAATCGGAATCGGCCGATTCACCAATTTATCACCCAATCGGTTCAAATTGGTCTACGAATCGGTTCAGTGGATCGGTTCAATACCGAATTGATCGATTCGATACCGAACCGGTTTGGCCAACCGCTTCACGTAAAAAATTGGCTAGTCCGGCCATGGATACCATAATTCTTCTTCTTCGCTGAAAAACACAGTTGCGGAGGTGAACGCAGGGTTACAAGATCGAACGCGGGACAAACAATGGGAGACCAACCACCTGAGAATGAACAAAGGGCGTGGAACGTGCCCGAAGTTCAAGATTAAGAAGCCGCCAGGTGGAGAGAATGAAGAGCGTCGAAACGTTAGGTGATTGCAGAATGTGGGGTTGGGGGTTTCATCCTGTGACTGCAGGTTTTATTAGTGATCGCTGGGAAAATACAGGGGAAGAGAATGCTACTTTACTCGTTTGGGATAAGGTGTCACTTTTTGAGTAATTCTGTTTTGCTTTGTTGAAATTTTGATAAAAAACACGAAGGAAATGTGTATGAGATTTTCAATATTAATTTTATATGGTTTTTCTAAAAACATGTATGAAATTTAATTTTATATGAATTTGTTTATTAATTTGAAGTTAATTGTAAATATTTAATTTTTATTAATATATTAATGTCTGTAAAATTAGTATATATATATATATATATATATCCAGGTGATAATGGGTCGAAAGAATCATAAAAACTTAAAGTTAAATAAAATATTTTGATTTTAAAAATAAAATAAAATATTGTTTATTATGATTTAATTAAATAAGATACTTTGTTTATGATTTTTTAGTTAATTAAATAAAATAATAATTTAATTTTTTTAATTATAACTATATTTATCAAAGTAATTGAAATTTTATTTAATTTTATTAAGTTAAATTTTTATTTAATATTTATTTATTATATTTTTTTAAATACTTTCAAAATTTATCGATTTATATTTTTTATTTAAAATAATTTTTGGTTAATTATTTATTATACAAATATTTGATTTAATAGATATAATTACTTAGTTTTAATTATATTTAAAAATAATTGGAATCATGAATTAGAATCTTGAAAATGTTATTTTTCTTAAAAAATTAAATATTTTATGTATTTTTGAGCAAACCGATTCATTAAATTCAAATCGACCGATTTATGACCGATTCATTACCGATTCCGAGTTGGCCCTCGACCAATTCCTAGTCCGATTTCGATTTTTCAAACATTGTGTATATCAAAGATATCTCGTAAATTGGTATTGTACTTGAGAATGGCAATTTCATGTTGAATGGATTTTCAAATTTAGATTGGGCATTTGATATGGAAGAGAGAAAATCTACAATATGTTATGAGTTTACTCTTAGTAGTGGAGCAATTTCATAGGCAAGTAAAAAGCAACTTTCAAGGACACCTTCAACAATAGAAGAAGAATACAAAGTAGTTGTTGAGGTATCATGTGAAGCAATACAGTTATGTACGATATTATGTGATGATTTGAAGATTCCACAAATGCACTGAACAACTTTACATTGTGATAACCAAAGTGCAATCAAAATGAAAAAGAATAAAGTGTATCATTTAAAAGCAAAACATGTCGAAATTCATCATCATTAAATCAGAAAACATGTACAAAACAAAAGATAGAATTAATTTATTGTAGGTCCCAAGACCAAGTAGTAGGTTTCTTCACTAAGGTAGTAGGTTTCTTCACTAAGGCACTCAGAAAGGATAAGTTCGAGAAATTTTGAGAGCTGTTAGGAGTATTGGAAAATGAAAGAAACATTAAGAAGGGGAGTTAGAGATTGTAACCTTTATTTTATCTAAGGACAATAAATGTGATGTATCTAAGAGTAGTGGTATAACGTACTAAAGTGAGAAATAAATCATACATAATAGTTTATATTAAAGAAATTTTGTGAGATGTTCTTAACAGGAATAAAGGAACTTGCTTGGTATATATACAACACCCTTGTTTGTCATTTCTAAAGACAATGATATAATATGGTATGTCATATTCATCTCTTTTGTCTCTTCATATGTTCTCCATACTTTACTTTAACAAGATGGCCCCTTTGGTTGATCTATAATTCTCCTCCTTTGTGGGGGAGAAAGTTGGGTGGGAGAATCAAGGGAGTGTTTGTAACAAGGGATTCAATCAATGGAAATATTGAGAGATGGGAAACATGGTGGCCTCAAAGTAGCGACATCCCCATTTTCTAGAGTGAACAAAGAGCTAAGTGCAAATGTCTTTACCAACACAAGGCAAAGTCTTTGAGGGTTCATAGCCAATGAAGGGAAGAAAAAGGTTTAAGACACTCTCAAGGCAAAGAGGAAGTGAATCAAATTGAACACAGTTGGGACAATACTTTGGTGACCTGTCCATTTGTAGCAGATCAAACTATTAGATTATGGTAACTTCAGGATGTCCTCAGTGGTTCAAATGCCTTGCATGGAGATACATCATTTTTATAGGCATCAGGATGGAGTAGAGAGTGAGATACACTCTACTCAGTGGCATGAGTCCAGTGGTGACTGCATGCGGACCTTCCAGGGTGTTTTGCCCTATGCATGCATGAGATATGCATGACTTGTCTGTGATTAAAGGTTGCATGCCAAAGTGACTTTTGCATGCATCGAGAATTAGGGTTTTGGAAAACCTAATTCTTCAGTGAGATTAAATATAGAGGCAGGGGGTCCCCGGATGAGCCAACTCAATTGGGCATTTCAGAGAGTGATTGATCTAGAGTGGAGAGAGTGCAGTTGTGCATGCAAGGTGACTTTCTGAGAGAGGAAGGAGTTGCTGCAGGAGCTAGGGTGGTCAGATCTGAGCTAGATCAGTGACCATCAACTCCAAAGTCACTAAGCACTCAGGTCTGTGGACTGAGATAGTCCATCAAAGAGCTTTCTGCTCAGTTTAGAGGAGGACGTGTTCCCTTGGAGGAGGGCGCAATTCCCAAGGAGGGAGGAGCTCATTCGAAGCCAGGTTGATCGATTTTGAGTCTGAGACGTTCAGGGTAGCCTTGCCTCAGCATTTGAGGAAGGGTCGTGACGTTCAGAGCTTAGATCTGCTAATATCCGGTCTAGTATGAGCATCAAACATCCAGAGGGGAGGGCACACTTTTGCATGCAGTGGAGGGCGCATTCTTCAGAGATTCTTAGAGGCTGTCTTCAGAGCAGAGCAGTGTGATAGAGAGGGGCAGATCGGTCAGATCCACCTGCAGAGATACTCAGATCTAGTTTACCAGTTAGGGCTCACTCTTCCAGTGCATGCATCAACTGATGCATGCAGATCTAGAGTTTTCCTGGTTCAGGGATTGAGTTACCTTTGAGGTAACACTGTATTGTACTTGTCCATTTATATATATGCTATAGGATCGAGACTTGAGAGAGAAGATAGCCCCACAGTTTGTTGGTTTTCCCTGGTTGGGGTTTCCAGGGTATATTCAGTGTTTATGTGTGATTGCATGTGTTTCAGTTTTGGTAAAGAGATCTAGTTGTGGAGTTTATATCTTGATGAGCATGTATTGATATTGAGACTCAAACCGCTTGAGATCTCAGGGTGATTCAGAGAGAGTAGTGATTTCTGAATCTAAGTTTTACACAAACTCTGGAGAGTCTGAACTCTTTCCATACACATGTTCAATTCACGAGCCCTAAACTTGGGCCTAAAATCCCTAAGCCTTGCAATACAATGGGCTTTATGATAGCTTCAAAGATATGTCCTAGAAATGTATATAAAAACACTAGCGCTGAAACGTGGAAAAATAAGTATATTGGTTTCAAAGTTAGGATTGATGGACCAACTTTAGGTTGAGAGTGGGACCAATAAACCAAATTCCCAAGTAATTGTAGGTTGTAGCAATCTCAACTGTCTTTCCATTGAAGAAGTGATACTTGGAGATTGTGTCGTTGAAAAGTATTGAAAACCATAACCTTCATCTTGTTAAGGTTGACCACGAGATGACAATTTTCAGTCTTGCCAGTGTATCCAATTGTCTCTATAAACTTGATGGGGAGGATATCGGTTAAACAGGAAATGCCTCTAAATGCATATGCTAGTATAACAATGTTGAAGCATTAGCTTGAACGCATGGATAATTTGAGGTATCTTGTGTCCCAACAACATAAACTTCAAAATTTTGGAAGTTACTTTCATAGATATGGTTTCAAATCTCGATCCAAGCACTAAATCATTACTGCATTGCATTGAAATTTTTTAGTTTGTTGAAGTGAGAGTGAGGATTATAATAAAAAAAGAGGCAATGATGTTGATGGATCATGGACATAGGAATTGGACAAGGAATGGATTGGTTGAATGGACATAGGAATTGGACAAGAAATGGATTGGTTGAGATGACAAATATGCAAAACATTAGAAATGGTGTCATTCTGTCTTAGAGTTTTTGATGTGATGATCACTTTTTAAGTTTTTTGATTTTTTTTATTTTAATTTTTTTCGCTTAATGTCTTTTCTCTTTTGGGCATTCATATGCATGCATACGTGGTTGGGAAATTATTATGTACCTGAAAGTTATAATTTGTTTCATAAATTGTATGGGGTGGCCATGAAGTTGTATTAGGTGGTCATGATTTGTTGAGGATTTGAGGTGGTGATGAAGTTGTATTAGGTGGTCATGATTTGTTGAGGATTTGATATGAATTAAAGTTGGCCAGATGAAAAGCTGAGCTGAATGTTGACAATATCAAAGGATTTGTAATAAACTTAGAAAATAATAGCAGACTTGTATTTACTATTCAGATCATGTAAATGAATGTACATTAAGATAAGATGTCTAGACTCTTTATTATATGCTTAACTTTTATGGAATGAGTCAATTACCAATGAATGAACTTAGAAAACTAACATCATAAATATTTAATAAGTTCACCACTAATACATTTGCAATGAACCAAATGGTTCATTATCAAAGCATTCATAAATAAAAGGGACAAAGATCATAAATATCCAAGGGACAAATAATATATAATAAAATATGAATGATACAATGATATGACTATGCAATCAAGAAGATTGTCTTTATATACTACCAAGGAGACACAACTATCCTAACATTCATGACTCTTCATAATGATTAATAATATATTTAAGTTCAGTACAATGTAATCACTAACATAAAATATGACGTGATGATTAACAAACTAACATAAAATGCTAATAACATGGCTAACCTAAAATTCCATTATGTACTCCTCATTTCCTCTTGGGAAATTGTCCCCAATTTCCGTATAAATGAGTAAACCATTGCTTAAGTGTTGTATGGGATATCCACTTAGCATTCTACATCTTGGAGGAGGGCATTGGGCCCTAGACACAGAGTTACAAATATCGTGTCGGCGAATATATCGCCGAGGGTCCAAAAAGAAATTATCGGATTTATCGGCGAAAATGTCGGCAAACATCAGCAATATATCGGCAAACTTAAAAAAATACAAAAATATTCATTTTTTTTCAATTTTCTAAACATCTAAAGCAACAAGAACATCAAATAAACACATTGCCACATGCATATGGAAAGAAAACTGATATATAAGATGTATTGCTAGACATCACACATCAAAAATGAATCGTGTCCTTCATTTTTTTTCAATTTTCTAAACATCTAAAGCAACAAGAACATCAAAAAAAGTTTAAACACATTGCCACATGCATATGGAAAGAAAACTGATATATAAGATGCACAAATAATAAGACGTATTGCTAGAGTCTAGACATCACACATCAAAAATGAATCGTGTCCTGGATCTTGAGTCCCCGACTCATGAATCACCAAAAAAATACAATCAATGTATCTCATAGAGTCAATTGTCATATGCAATGAAATCAACTAAATAAAGTAAACTATGGATTACCTCTACCCCTTCTACGGGTAAAGGTAATCGCTCTAGTAATGGCTCTGCCTCTAGAGCTAGAAAGCCCAGGTGCTCGTGGGGGTCGTTTTGGACTATGGCATCCTCTGCCTCTAGAAGTGCCTGGTCTCTGATGTAATATAGAAGAACTAGAAGACTGATAAGGTACTACTACATCACGCTCATCAAGTCCTCTACCACTGCTACTGCTACCACTGCCCCTATATCTGGGTCCCTCTGGCTGAGACGGTGGTCGTGACACCGGTGGCTATGCAATTGGACAGTCTACTGGTGGCTCCGGTGGTGGCATACTCTCAAAGCCAAACCCCTCATCCTCCCATATCTCACTCTGGGGATCCTGTGTATCATGATCATCCTCTAACCAATCAGGGGCTGCCTCCATAACAGGTTTAGCCAATCTCCACTCTCCACGCAGTAGTGGTGTCAATGTCATCCAATGAAATGGCCTCCACACCAGGTTTTTTCTGAAGCTGCTTCACCCACAACCTAAGATTGTAGGAGACGTACACTAGATAATTCAGGCGTTGGGTATCCAACTTGTATGAGGACAGTGAATTTATTAAATTAGAATCTAGAATACATAAATTATAATTACCTATGGGACATAAATTACAATAGATAATGAATTTCGAATTTAATTTCAAATTCTCTAACCTGTTGCACTTCCTAGTGTGTATTTTTTCAAATACACTCCAATTGCGCTCACAACCAGAAGAGCTGCATGTCTGGCTAAGGATCCGAACAGCAAGACTTTGGAGATGGGGTACTCGTGCGCCATAGGTTTCCCACCAATGATCTACAATGAATTGGAGAAAGTTAGAAACATAAGAGAAGACATTGAAAATTTAAAATTTAAAACAAAGAAATAAATAAATTGAATTTTTTTCATTCTTGAAAGTTGAACTTGAAACAAGGTGAAGCTTACTTGGCATTATGTTCTTCCTGTCCTTGATGGCCATAGCAAACCCAAATGTTCCCACGTCCCTCTTATAGATTTCCAACTCTTTGGAAATCTCTGAACGATCATCTTCACTTGGCACCATCCTCTCGACACATTCCAAGAACCCATCCATTACCTCTCCATCAAATCGGAAGCCACAGGAGTAAGAGAATGCGGGGTTGAGAAATAGCCCTGCAGCATGAATGGGGCGATGACGTGTGTTGTTCCATCGCTGATTAATCACCGCCCATATCAATTGTTGCTTCGCTTGCCCATCCTCTCCCCTGTCCTCACAGTAGACACGAATGGCCTCTTTGGCCCTATCCATGGCCTCATATAGGTAGCCCATTGCGCGCTTGTCTCCATCAACCAAGCGAAGAACCCTTACCAAAGGTTCACAGATGGCACACACCTCCTTCACCCCATCCCAGAAGCTCTCTCGGTATGACACTAGTCTGGATATGGCAAGTCCCTCCGGTTTAGTGCTAATCGATAAAGCACGCCACTAAGCTGAAAGGAACATAGTCTGCAAGTCCCACTTAGAAGTATGGAGAGACTAAAGAGAGATGAAACAAGTGGCAAAGCGAGTGATGGCAGGACGAACCAGCTCCCTGTCATGAGTAAACTGCCTCATCAAGCTAAGCACAGAAGCATGATTGTATATAAATTTGGTGATGCTTCTTGTTGGATCAATGATATCCCTGATAAACTCAATCTTTCCCATATCCTCTAAGATCAAGTCAATACAGTGTGTAGCACAAGGGGTCCAAACTAAAGAAGGATATATGTCCATAAGCATCCTGCCAGCTGCCACATAATTCGCAGCATTGTCTGTTATAACTTGGACAACATGCTGCGGTCCTATCTCCTGGATGAACCCATCCAACAACTCACATAGTAATGCTGCATCTTTGATATGTGCAGATGCATCCATAGATTTTATAAACATTATGCCCCTGGGACAATGAACCAAGAAATTGAGAAGGGTCTTACCCTTCGTATCGGTCCAACCTTCTGACATCACTGTGCATCCCGTGACCTCCCATGAACCTCGATGCTCCTCCAACCTAGTAGTGCAATCAACCTTTTCATTATCAAGGAGGGGCCCTCTCAGCTCCTCATAAGGTGGGGGGCTTATACCCCGGCCCAACAATAGCAACGGCATCAAACATAGGAACGTAGAATGGGTTCCTCGCAAAGTGGAATGGTATATCACTCCATAAAAGGCACTGACTCACAAGTTTGTCTGCTTCCTTTTTCTCGTTTATCTTGAGCATTGACTTTATACCTGGTTGTGCACCAGGCCCGGATCTCGGAACATAGTAATTAGATGTTGTTGAAGGCATGGCGGAAGATGAGGAAAAGGTCTCACTCCCCACTCCCCCTAAAGTGTGTCCGGCTGTCCCGGATCCTAATGACACTCTCATTCCAAGTTCTTGCCTAAGAGCTTCCCATTCATCTTTCTTCTTGCCAATACTTTCAATTGCGAGTTTGGCCCTATGAATAATTTCAGGTGTGGAGTTTTTGCAAATATCCACCTCATGCCCTGAAAGTTGTGCGAGGTGGTATTTGAGCCTACTTATCCCCCCGTCATCTCCTTCCCACACAAATTGCATTTTAGCTTTTGGCGATTTTGTGGATCCGAAGGCTCTGCGTAGTCCCAGAATGGATCCAAAGTCTTCGGCATGTTTGCAACTTTGCAAACTAGTTTTTAACTTCGAAAGTTTGAACCTGCAAGTTTGCAAATTTTTAGCATAAAATGATAAACAGAAAATGATAAAACAGAAAATTAAAACATGAAAATTAAAATTAAAACATGAAAATTAATTAATAATTAATAATTATTAATAATTTAATTTATTAACTTATTAAACCTCAAAATTTTCAAAAAAATTGCAATGTGCATGTTGTTGCTCTGCATATTAGCATTGCTAAATTGCATAACAGAGCCACTGTAACTTACAGACTTGGACCCAACCACTAGCCCAAATGTTAAATATATAAAAAATTAAAATCATTAAACATAAATAAATAAAACATTTTTTATACACAATTCATCACAAATGTATAGTTATACAAGTAAAGCAGGCTGCAGCAAGTAGCAACAGCCATGATCCTCATCCAACAGCAACTGACAATTACACATTTCAGAATTTGGTATTCAAAATGAGAGAATAAGAAATTGGTATTCAAAATAAGAGAATCATTGTATTTTTCAGAGTTCTTGTAAGATCAATGTCCAAATCAAAATGATATGCAATGAATCAAATGCTACATCAAAGAAGTGCATCCATCGTCATTTAAATTTTAAATAGAAAAGAGCCAAACTGTTGTGAGTCATCTACAGCAACCTAAAGAGCCGTTCCATTCCAAGTTATGTTTAAGGAGTGATTCTAAATTTCTAATCACTTGGTAGTTCTGGAAAATTCCTTTTGTTTTAATCACTTAGTTTTCTAGATATACAAGGATTTCGTTATGGCTGTAATTTTTATTTTTTATTATGAAATCTGTTAATGGAAATTTTGCATTTGTCCAATTCAAAATTTTGATAGGCAAAATTTGTCGTATTTTTCAAGTGTTTGTCTTTACTATTTAGCTTATGTATTTGCCAATTTGGACATTTAATTTTTGGCAAAACACTTGTAACGTTAATTAAATCTGCAAAATACACTCAGCAATCTAAATCAAATTTAAATCAACCATTTAAGCTCTCATTAACTAAAGAATAATTTAAAATCAGTCAATCGTAGTGACTATTAACAAAAAAATTAAAAATTAAAAAATGATGTTCGGGTTTAATACTTTAATTTTTTTTTAAACTTAAAACTTAGGAGTTTAAAACTTTAAACTTTAGGATTTAATTTTTTTAATTTTTAGATTTTTATAACTTCAAGGCTCAAGCAGTGACTGTGGGCCCTAGGGCGCAGCCGCATAGAAGTTCGGGAGGACTTACCTTAGCTCCGCGGACAGCTCCAATAACAACTCGGACTTCAAATTCTCCTCCACGATCGTCTTCTCCAGCAGTAGCTCAAGCCTACTCCGAGTCTGAATCTCCCCGATGGCACTCAGCAGTAACTCGGGCCTCACTCACGATGGCAGTAACTCGGGCCTCACTCGGCAGGAACTCAGGCCTCACTCAACAGCAGCTCGGGCTTCACTCGCACACGAAACGCAGCAGCAGCAGCAGCTCTCACTTCACTTACGAAGCGTCGAGCATTGGAGTCATCGGAGACTTGTAGGAGCATTGGACACATCTTGTGAAGCACCCTTGCATTTGGAGCCTTGCTTGTGGATGACATCACCTTGGAGCTTGATATGTGTACACCCTTGGAGTGTAGTGCTTCACATGTGTCTTTGCAGGTTGTTTTTAAGAGCATCGGCCAACATGTGTATTGTTGACCTCCCTTACCTCTTGTATATATAGAGGAAGGAGAGAATCCTTTAATCATTCATTCATTCTTGTTCATTTTGTGTTAGAGATGTGAGCAAGAGGAGCGAATTTGTCTTCCTCCCTCTCTTGTCTTGGAGTCGCTAGGATCTCTTGGAGCTTCTTGGAGCATCTTAAATACTAGGATTAGGGTTTCATCCCTTGGCAACTTGGAGATTAGAGTTTTGAGATAGAACCCTAGGTTGGACTTGGTGAAGAGAAGAAAAGATATTTTGCCTTGGAGGGCATGCTTGTTAGAGCCTTAGTGTGAGAAGCAAGGGTTTTCCTTGTTTTCCCTAGCTAGGGTTTTGGAGACCTAGAGGATTGGACTAGCCTTGGGATAAGGCTACGTTACGCACATGAACTTCATCTTTATGCATATTAATGAAGTTTCCAGCTGTCCAATAGTTGTGTAATTGCAGATTTGATTTTCAGCCAGCTATTTCTTCATGGTTTTGTAATTTCCAGTACTTATATGTCTTGCTGATTTGACATAAGCTAAAGCTGCAATTGTCAAGTGAAAAAGCCAGGGCAGATTTGCTGTTGTATTTACAGCTGTCATAAATTATTTTCAGATGTGTTATATGCATGATACGATTGCCCTAGAGGGCTGAAACTTATTTGCGCACTTTGGTATCATATCTCTTATACTGCCTAGTGAATTGGGGTTGTTAGGAGTTGAGATATCATCCATTGTTGTTGCTATTATATTTATATTTCATAACAGCCCGAAGGCTGAAAATTCACAGGGTTAAGGGCTGGGAAATCTTTAATTAGGACGGAAAATTTATGTTTTGAATTAAAAACCCTATTTTTGGAAATTTCTATATCGTAATCCATGGATTTAATTTTTCATTATATTTTCATTTTCAGTACTAATGAGAATTTATTATGCATTCATTAAGATATTTACATGGTTATTTAGCTTATTCATTGATCATATATACTACACACTGATTGTTTTTATATATTCAAATTGTATATTTTTAAGTTCTACGTTCCCTGTATCTCATGGTCACCTCCTTTCCGTTTGCTTGAATTTTGGGGTATATCCTTCCCCTGTTGCCAAGTTCCAACGCTGACCTCCTATCCCTCCATTCCTAAACATCAGGGTAGCATGGAAAACAGTGATTTATATCCATCCGAAAAACTTCTGAAAAGCTAGTTTAGACTTTTAGTACAATAGGTAAGAGAATACTTTTCTAGCTTCATTCATGTTTTGCAGTTCCTTGGACTGAGTTATTTACACACTGAATTTCTACTAATGATTGGATGGCATCTTTTAGAGCGTGAGCATTTGGTATATAAGAGTGTAAGGTTCTCTCATACGTAAAACTTCATTTGACTAATATTAGGGCTTTCTCAATTATATTTCTTTAAATTTTCATCGCATAGCGGTTGTCCTGGGTTTCAATGTTCTGCTCCAATATCTTTGGTGGGCTTCAATTGAATGTCAGTACTTAGAGCATCTACCAAGTTTGACAATTCTTTGGCCAAAGCCATATTTTGATGTGGTTTACATTTAGGAAACAAATATTTTTTTTCTAAATTTGATGCTAACTATTTCAGGGATTAAATCTTCATGCTTGTGACAAACACAAAATTATATTATAATCTTTCTTGTTTATTGTGTTCCTTGTGGTCATCTTCAATTTGCTTTGAAATAACCAGTTTTGTTATAAAGCGAGGGCAGTCTATTTGTATCATTTTGGATTGGTCCTATGTGATATCAGTATTTGAATAATGTCCAATTAAACCTTCGACATATGAAACTCTTAAGTATCACTTAATGTACGGTTGTCTGTGTTGCACAGGTGAAGGAACTGGCAAATAAAGCACGGATTGGAAAGCTTTCCCCTAGTGAATTTCAAGGAGGAACTTTCAGGCAAGTCTGGAGAAGTCCTCTAACAAGTAAATTTTTTGCTATACTGTAACAAATGAGTTTACTTTGCAGACATGATAATCATTCTTCTGATTTCTGGATTGTTGAATGCAGTATTTCTAACCTGGGAATGTTCCCTGTGGACCGTTTTTGTGCAATTATCAATCCTCCACAGGTATGCTATAATTATAAGAGAAGTTGTAGAATAGTTTGGCTGGAAGATTATTGGATGTGGCTATCAACTCTGAAGATTATTGATGTAGCTGCTCATGAAAGCAATTAATGCAGATTCAACATCACAACCACAGGGTGCAGGAAAACCATTACAAATGTATTACTTGAAAATCAATCTTCATATATTAAATAACATATTTAATACACATCCATCGTTCTCTCTAGCACATTTAGTGCAACATAACAATCCAAGAGAAGCTGCAGAGCTCATTAGAATCTGTCATCTGGTTCCAACTTTCCCATGTAAATTGTTTTTGGAAACAGTGAAATAGGAGCACAGCAGCTTTTAAGGAAGATTTTTTCATGGATTCTGCACCTAATCGTCCATGCCAACCCAATGGCTGGGTTAAGAACCTACAGTGATATTTCAGAAACCATGATTAAGCACTGAATATATCCATAAAAAACTGCTCGCTAGTACTCTGATGTATATGCATTGGGTTGGTTTCTTGGAATAGTGGGTGTTTGAGCAGCAGCATCTTCTTAAATGTGAAAGATATTTTTATTTGTGCTTCGTATAGGGATCCATGCCAACCTTATCTAGGGAATGGTTGATATTCTGTCAAGAAGACTGTCATATATATATATATAAAGTGACATGAACATGTTAATAGACATACTACTTTGAAGTTTCGAATAATTATTAGTATAGTTATATAAATTATGTATAGTACATGCCCTCCAGTCTAGGAAGGCTTCATCCTTGAAACACTAGAGGAAATGAAACCTAAAAGATCATTGAATATCCAATAAATATTTATGCATTTTAGAAGCATTAATCCATCTTAGGTCAAATGGAAGTTTTAATTTTTTATAATAACTGCAAGTATGTCTTTGGAATCTTGGATTGATGTTGTATTGGAGTTTGGATTTTTTGGAACATAAACAGGCTGCCCTCTTTGTTCAAGTAATCTTCATAAGTTGACTAATCAGACCAACAACTCTTTGTGATTAGGATGACAATCTTCTTCTTGACCTCCTCTTTAGGATAGTGCTGATTAACCTTTATAAGTAGTCTATTTATGTTAAATTTTTGGTTAGGATTAGGGTTTGATGCAGAAAAATCAAATCAAATATATACTTTAATGCAAAAAATCAATATAACAAATTTATTCCAAAGCAGAATAGTACAGAAGTAACTAAATAAGGTAATTCAAAACATAATTTTCATCTCTTTCAACTTTTCAACTTTAACACTACCAATTTGGGTCACCGTGTTAAAGTAATCTTCAGTAACATGTAACCAGCAGTATAAGACTAACAATAACAAATCTAATTAATAAGAAGAGCAGGTTAGGGTACTTACCTGGAGTGTGATACCCTTCCTGTTTTATACTCAGAAAATTTTACTTTCAGAATAAGCTGAGCCTCTCAAAGGCCAGTTAAACATTAGGAACCAGCTGACCCTAACTAGGAGGGTAAGTACAAACCAGGGAGAGAGAGATGAGAGGGTTGGGTTACAGTCAAAGACAATCAAAACACAGTGACAGTCTCAAGATAATAAATCAGACCTCAAACCAAACGTCTCAGTACTTAGGTTTAATCACAAGCAAGTTTTCAGCACAGGGTAAAGATCACAGGAAAGTCTCAGTGTTCAGATCTGATCAATGGAAAGGCTCAGCAAAATAGAAAATATCGATAAGCAGATCTGATTCACAGAGGTCACAGTCTTTACATAAGGAGCAAGATCAAATTATATAACCTTCACATGTGTGTACAGTAGGCAGAGAGAACCCTTAATAGGATCAAGGCTCAATCAACAAGGTGTCAGCAAGTTGCAGCCTACTTAGGACAAACCCCAAATAGGTCATGGCTGTCAGATATGAGCTTTCCAAGGCTCACAGCTAGGTCACAGTAGATAGAAAAGGTCCTAAATTCCTAATATAATTTCTGCTAGCAGATCGGACCCTTTCTCAGACCAATCAGTCTTCACAATAGCAGATCAGACCTTTTCTCAAGCCAAGCGAACCTCTCAGCTGTAGACCGAACCTCAGCAAACCTTCAATAAACAAATCGGATCTCAAACAGAAGCAGATCGGGTTGGATCTCAGTCAACAAGGCAGATCAGATTTCATAACAGTAGGTCTGGGCATAATAAACCCTCGGCTGAGATAGAATAAAGCTTCCAGGGCTCTCGGCTATATCAGAAGGGGCAGATCAGATGCTCCAACAAGCAGATCTAACTTCAACCAACCCTCAGCAAGTGAATCGGATTCCAATCAGACTCTTCATGGCTTATTAAGGTTCACGGCCTTGTCTCAAATAGTAGCAACAAATAAATCAGATCAGTGTTGAGTGAGAGATAGCAGGTGGAAGTCCTAGACAAGTGAGCGAGCAGCAGCATACAAACTTGGAACCCTAGACATCATCTTCAAGAGAAATAGAGCTGATATAAAATGAAGATAGGATGATCATAATGAGAGAATAGGACTTCATTAAATAGATCTTTGATGTCTTCTAGAAGCATCACAATTAATTCTTTGATTTAGTTGGGGTTCCATTAAATTAGGAGGACACTAAAAATAAAAATAAAAACAACTTATAATAACATAAAAATGTAGTTAAAGTGTCTTAGGTGGGTACCGGGGTCAATAAATGGTACAAGTAAAAAATATAAGACAAAGTTGGGTACATGACCCATAACCCTAAGACCAAGAGTGTACCACAAAGTGGGCAATCAACCATTGTACCCATAAGATCAAAACATCAAGGTGGTATAAATAAAAAACAACTCAAGGTGGGTAAATGACCCTACTAACCACAAGTCAAAGACAAGGTACCACAAGACCAATAATCAACAAAGGTGGAGAAGGTACAACCCTAAGTTCAGGAAACTCAGGTCTGCCACCCATTTCACCCTCGGAAACTCGCTGAAACTCAGAA
Source organism: Larix kaempferi (assembly GCA_027924585.1). Classification (NCBI taxonomy): domain Eukaryota; kingdom Viridiplantae; phylum Streptophyta; class Pinopsida; order Pinales; family Pinaceae; genus Larix; species Larix kaempferi. The sequence continues at coordinate 570,015 of BSBM01000605.1, forward strand.
AATCGTATGGTACTTGATGGAAACTCGTTTCCGCCTTTACGAAACATGTTTCCTGTATGCCAAACGCGCCCGTATGGATGGAAATGCGTCTCTGTCACGTTTCCTCTCTTGTATGGTGCGTTTCCTATCAAATAAAAGTCCATCACTTAAAAAACCAGCCCATAAAGTCTCTTTCCGCCCATGGATTTCAATTATTAAGGGTTAATACTTTAAATTTTAAAATAAAATTTAATTATAGATGCTTCTAATTAGGTTGAAGAAAGTTATAAAGAGAACATCACTTCATTCTCTCCTCACACAAGCAACTGAGCACTCAGGGCCCATAATATAGTAATGGGCCTTGTGCAGATTGGGATGTCGAGTCAGAATTTGCTGACTTGGACCTCTCTCTTGCTGCACTAAGTATTAACGAACCTAGAAGTGGAATTGGAAATACTTCTTCCACTCTACATTCTGCTACTGAGCATGCTTCTTGTTTTGTTTTTGAGGATGACTATTAGTATGAGCTCATGTTTTTTTATTTCTATGCTAGTATGTTCATTGTTCACAGTTTGATACATTGTACTTGTAGCCTCATACATAACTTGCTAATTTTGGATATATAGTATATAGCCTTGTTTATAAAGGTTTCTTTTTGATATTACTACATGCATGAATAAAATGATATAGACTTGGGTTCATGAGTAAAATGTGATGTTACATGTATGATTTAAATTTTATCTATATCATTTAACATTTATCACTTGGCAATGTTGCTTGTAGCGAAATGTAATTAATAATTTATGGTTTATGTTTTATAATAATTTTGTCCTTGCTCATCTATATATATATATATATATATATATATATATATATATATATATATATATATATATATATATCGCGTTTCCCCATTTCCAAAATTTTGGGGGGCCATGTTTCCTCGTTTCCTCGTTTCATCCCTATTTCCTCGTTTCGTGCAACTTAGGTACAACCAGTCATCTCTATCTTAAATGTACAAATGTTCCATATAACTTGAAAGTTCATCATCACTGTATAAGGAAGGGTCCACACTGGATGATGTGATCATATGGTCCTCTTGACTGCTCCTTACGTCAAATGCTAGTGGCTCCATCAAGGGGTGGCCAGTCCCTTGAGAAGACCATCTCAGCCAAAGGTTTATTATGCCTAGACCTACCGCTAATGAGTTTTACACTTTAGTTGCATGGGTCCGCGTACTCGGTGGTAGGGTTCACGTCCTCGCACCGGGTTCACGAACCCACGTCTCTGATTCTGGTTCGGGTTCTTGGTTGGAAAACCCATACGAACCGGGTTCTTGACTGAAGAACCTGAGACGCCGGCTTGAAAAAATGGGTTCGTTTGGCTTAGAGGGGATGACGTACCCTGATTTTTTAAGCAGTGAAATAAATAAAAGGAAGGGGGGAAAGGTGCCCCCCCTCCCAAACCTAAAATTACGACCCCCAAACTTTTCAAACATCATAATTTGCCATTCAAACATCATAATTTGCCATTCAAACATCTCATAATCATTTCATTCAGCAACGACAGTGTTTGGTGAAAGGCTTTCCACTGCGACAATGTTTGGTGAAACCGTGAAGGGCTTTCCACGTTGAATACAACGACAAGGTTACACTGTTACAACAAAGAGAATCATTGAATGAAATCACTGTTGAGTGTTTTCTGAATTTTGTATTTTCTATTTCATGTCTGGAAATGCCATTGGCCCATTAGGCAAATTTTATGTTCCAATGTGAATGATGAATCATTGAATTATGAAGAAATATGCATGTGACATGTTTAACTTTTAATTTTATTGTTTTGTTACAACTATATATATATAGTACCCCAATGAACCCAAGTACCCTATTTCAAAAAGTGGCGTCCCCATCCCCGCACCCATGTTTCCTGGCAACTTAGGAACTTTTACACTTTTAGACATTAGTTGTTTAGGGTTTTTTAAGTTTTTCATTAAAAACAATCTTTTGGGGGGGATCAATGGGTCATAGAAGCATTGGAATTTTCAGGATCCATTTGAAAATTTCAGCAATTGATTTATTTTTCACAAGTTTCGTTTCCTTCTGTAGGGGATTCGTTTCCATGAAGGATCCTAGGCGGATCCGATCCGGATACGTATCGGATCCACGGATCTGCAGATCCTACACATTGGGGTGGCGGATCCGGTAACATAGGTTGAGATCCTTCAGTGTAATATTGTCCTTGCTTCCATTAATTCTCAAATGGAGTAATAATTTCCGTACCTGAAAATTGAGGTTGAGATCCTTCATTTTAATATTGTCCTTTTGCTTTCATTAAGTAATGGGATTAGTTTTCAAGTATCTTAATATTTTATTTTCAAAATTGTTATCTTTCTTATAAACTATAAGAATATCGAAATGAACAATATGATTTATAAAAAATATACTTATTTTAATTTAGTAATAATGTTTATACATATTAGTTTTTATTAAATAATAATATTTACAAATGGTTAACTTGATCATGTCATGGTGTTATTTGAAAAATAAGAAAATTATTGATTTTGAATGAGAACTTATTGAATGCATGATTTTTTCGAGATCTGTATTTGCTAACAAAGATTTTAAAGGATAATTTTATAACAATGCAAAAAAATTTGGGTTATGCAATTCTAATCCAAAGGCGAGGCCTCACCTTGGGTGAGTGGCAATTAGTATGGTTGTAGATATTGCATTTGAAAGTGCTATGCGTTAGAGGGAAGCATGTTAGAGTTGGATGGAATAGACATTTTAGCCAAAAGCAAGTAAGGTTGGAGGTTGAAGCATGCTGCAACTATAGTTTGTGAGTGTAGGGTCTTGTTGGGTGGAATGTTTCAATAGGGCATGTTTATGGGATGCGCTGGTAGAACACGTCTTGCATGGACATCCAGTAGAAATGTTTGGTGTCCGCGACAATGGTGCATGCCTTAGCTCGCAAGACGAAGGCGAGTTGATAAGGCACGCCCTACCATCAAGTGGCATGGTCACCTCCACTGGATGATTGGTATGCAAAGGCAGTGTTCTGTGGAAGGCCAAGCTGTTGGAAAATATCTGGGGTTGCAAGTGTTGGAGATAATGCTTCCATTAATGCAGTTTGTTGAGTTTAGAGATTGGTTTGAGATTTGTTGGAGGTTGTTGAGAGATTCTTTCAACCTCTATCTCTATGTTTTGAATAAATTGGATCTGAGACCAACTATATAAATATGGTGTAACTGAGTACAAGTGGGTAATAGAAAAATTGTTTTGTGTGTGAACATGTCTGCCCTCCATATTTATGTTTGCAAGTACTCAAGCTCAATGAAGAGTAAGAGTGGAGCTAACAAGTAGTAGTTTATAAAAATACTACACAAGTGTGGATAACACCTAGAATTGACAACTAGATTACTTTTATAGGACAACCTCAGCTGCAAGCACGTTCCAAGGCTGGGAGTGGTCCCAACTTGAAATGGAATCATGAAGACTTAACTGTTTGGGTAGACGATTAGGCACTAAGATGTCGAAGTGGACGACTTGGGCATTGATTGTAGATCAAGTCCTACCTCAAGGAAAATGGTTATAATACTCAAGGAAGAGTTGGGTTCGCAGGTAAATAAAGAAGAGGCGGAGTGGAAGAAAACGCCATCGGTTCAAGGAATGGAATAAAAGGTTCCTATTTATTATGATTAACAATGGTTCCTGCAGTTCCTATTTATTATGATTGACGGAGTAATTAGGCAACTATGTAATAGAATATTGAATAATGAATGATTGATGGTTACATTGAGCTTCACTTCACTGCTCACAAGGTGAAGGATGACCCTTGATGTTTCATTAACCTCATCAACCTAAATATTATATTTATTATAATTATTGTTAGTAGTAGTATGCTTAATACATTTCCACTTTCTTAAGGGATGTTTTTTCTTCAAAGCATAGTAAATAGGATTCTCTATAGTTAAGCATGTTTTCTTGGTGGCATTATCTTTAACTAGTTGCAGGGTCTTGAATTGGTTCCTAGTTTCAATGTTGGTGAGGTTTTGTTGTAGTGTGTGCATGATATATTGAAGTCGTTTGACTTGATTGTTTAACGTGAAAACTTGAAACTCCTTAGTAAAATACTTTCCTTGCTTTTGTTGTTGCATGTTTGTTTTTCTATCTTGCCCCCTTTTCACCAGTTGTAAATCACTTTTCTTGAGAGTGGAATTCTCAACCCCGTATAATTTATAATGTTGTCCTTGTTGGTTAAATTCGTTGAATTGTTCCAACTAAATCAGCAATTTAATGCTTAGTACCATATCCATCTCATCGAGTGACAAATCATAGAATCTTGTTTGTAGTTCCGATTCTTGTATTTGGAAAGAGATTTTATGACATCTTCCTACTCCTTTGACCTTCTTTCCATTAGTTATCATAATTGTGAGGTCCTTGCTAGGGTATACAAAAAGGTTTAGTTGCTTCGCAGGAGTGTTGTCTATACAGTTATGAGCACTGCTAGAATCTACAAGTATCGTTACATTTCTATTTTTATTGGTACTTTGAGCTTTAGGGTATTTGGTCATAATTTCCTCGTAATGTTTGCTAGTGGAACTATAGGTTTTCTTCCCTATTTTGTTGGGTCCTGCATCTGATCAACTTTCCTTGGATGAGGTGGCATATATTTTGGATTTTTCGAATAATAGTTTCATTTTGGGTCTCTTTTTTTTCATTCCTATTATATTGTGTGCATGAGATTGATGCTAATGATACTCTTGGTGGTGTTTTGTCATTGTTGGATTATGATTTGTATCCTATAGTGATTTCTTTTCCTAGATTCAAGATTTCTACTTGCTTTCCATCCACTATTTTATAGTGTAATGAGTCATGACATGTCTTCACATCTATGCCTTGGAGTGCAATTCTTGCGACATCTACAACATTTCTTTTCTTTCTTTTTGCCCCTTTCTTAGTGGCGATATTTAGTGTCATTGTAATGTCTTGGCGGACTATAATTGGCTGTCTTCTTTTGAGGTTCAAAAGATACCCCTTATTGACTAATAAGATTCCTTTCGATGATCTTTGCCATGCTTCTATCTTCGACCAAATTCTTAGGTCTTGGTAGCCAAAGCTAGCATTGCATAATGGGTTTTAATCCTGCAATATTCATTTTTAGCAATTGATTGTTTGTAAGATCGAGAAATCTAGTCGCTAGGACTTCCTATTCATGGCTAAATTCGTTAACTATTCCCACATGAGGTAAATGAGTAAACCTAATAAAGATGCCATCTTCTTCATCGTCATGAAATCTCTTAAGAAGATCTTCTATGAACATTTGCTAATTAACTAAGAAACTACTAGTTTTCTTTGACTACCAAGTGAATCAATTATAGGCATTGCCTTCCAAGTGTAAGGATGCCATTGATATTTTTTCTAATTCATTACTAGGTGGGTTCATAGAGAAAATCTCCTCAATTTTGTTAACCCACATGATATCCTTTTTATCATCTCATCCATTGTATTTAGGCATCTTGATTTTGATATTATTCAGATAACCCATGTTATCTTGATATCTTTGATAACTTGTGTTTGATGAGTTTGGCCTGGTGATAGGTCTTCAATGGACTGAAGGTTGTCTTGATAATGCATGTACCCTTTTGGTTAGTTGGTCAATCATTTCTCTATAATAATTAATTATCTTCAATGCCTCCTCCTTGTCATTGTTTCTGATTCTTATTAGATTTAGCTATCGTTTTTTGGAATCTTCCTTTAATTTGTCGTTTTTTTTCCAATTCCTTTTGTCCCTTCTCAATATTACCAAAGCAATGCTTTACATTGTTGACTTCATCTCTGCAATGATTTACATATGCACCGATAGCAAATGCAATAAACAAACATAGTTTTTTTCCATAAAAATTCTTTGAGGACAAAGCATTGCACCGATAGCAAATGCAATAAACAAACATAGTCTTTTTCCATAAAAATGCTTTGATGACAAAGCATCCTTGAAGGGAGAGGCAATGTAATGAATATAAATTACTATAATAATAATAATAATAACACAACCTAGCTAAGGGACAAAACTATTCACCTTCATGACTAGTTAATGCATATAAGTATACCATTACAAGGCTCATCGTATCACATCATTCATTTATTTATCAATTACATAATTATTTATCCTATATGAATTTCAACTTTGTCCTTACGTTGGTGTTTCATAAATGAGCTTTTGTTCATTACATTGTTCTTCATCTTTTGTAACGATTCATATCTTTTCTGATACCAAATGGAATAAATAGTTCTTGTTTATTATGGGATTGACACAATGATTCGACAAATATATAATAAAATAGTGAATAATGAATTGTTGATTGTTGCCATTAGCCTCATGACAATGTATAGATATACATTGACTGCTCATGAGATGAAGGGGTATGTGACCCTCAATGCTTCATGAACCTGATTATTATTATTGTTCAATGTTACATTTATCCCACTGGCAAACTTATCGTTGAGGATCTAGAATATAAGTTCTCGGTAATGTTGGGGAAATTATTGGGAGAATTAAAAAAATACAGAAATAATAAAAAAAATCATTTTTTAAATATCTAAAGCAACAACTATATCAAACACACATTTCTACGTAAATATGAAATTAAAACTGATATATAAGATGTCAAGTGATACATCACATGTTGATACTAGAATATGATATTTTCCCTTAGTCATAAGACTTGATAAGAAAATAGAATATCACATTAAAATAAAAATTGCTCAATTTTTGGCAATGAAAACAAGGGATTTCCCCTTGTTTGCTTGATGGAAAATGGTTACAATATCATCAACAGTGTGGAAGACATCGTATCGGCAAAAAGTCTGCTCATGTATATAGTATATACCATGTAAGGGTGAATATATGAAAATGGCACCGAATGCAATACATATGTGAAACAGAATACATAATCAACAAGGCTCTAAATGGCCTCTAGAATCCAAAACACAATGTGCTACAGGCTACTAGCTTACTACATAGCATTGATCAACATGATCAATCATCAAACCTATCACCACTGTTGGAAATGGGATCCTCAGATTGAGCTATAGGACCATCCTATGGCGTGTCTAGTTTTTAGCAGGTTTATATTTTGTAGGTGGCATGTTGTAGCCGAAGAGTAGGGTGACTTTTGGCATCTTTTGATGGTTTAGTGGATTTGTCTTCAATTCGGTGCAGTTCAGTTAATTGTAATTTTGAAAACTGCTAAGTTTGTTGAATTTTGGATGTGAGACGTGAAATTCTATTTTCATCATATGAGGTTTGATGATGTTGGAGGTTGGAAAGGGAAACATGATGAAAATGAGAACTTTTAGAGGGTAGAAAGGGAAACATAAAGAAAATGAGAGCTTTTACTTTTAAGAATTTTATATTATCATTCTAGGTGTTGTGTCAAGAAAGTTGTTTTTTCCCCAAATAGTGCTACAATCTGTAGAAAACAAAGTAGTTTTCAGGTAAAATAAAAAGAATAGAATTTTAGTGTCACATGTACACACTGTTCGGTCCCATGACTCAAACGAGTCAAACATTGACTTAGCCAGTTCGGTACCAAACCGGCCACCCGAATTGATTTAAGGGCTGAGTCAATACGGTCAAGGGTCAACTTGATCAACTCGGCAGTGTCCAAGTCCGAGTTGACCAAGTATTAAAACACCGTGTCAGTTGTAAGCCCCTATAGAGGCAGAGTGAACTGGTATAAGGTTATGATCACTTATTCTAAAGCCAGATTCAAGGCTCATGATGATGCATTTTGATAAAATAATCTGTGACTAAAGAGTGTACAAGGCAGTCATAAGCTATGAACAAGTACATTATTCACATGCATACCTTTAAATTATGTTATTTTATAATGTAGCTGCTCCCTTATTAGTAATCCAGCTGGAATATTCTTCTACGATGATGGTGGTTATTTCTGTAATAGGTGTGATTGTATTACTTGAGCCAAAAAGCTAAGTTGCAGAAGTGTAGTGCAGCTAGAGTATAAGACGGAAATTGGAATGGAGATGTGTCAAAACTACCATAATAAATGTGTTTTTCATATTTATGGGTGAAGCCACTATAATTATGAGTAGGAAGTGCACAATAATGACGAGAAAGAAGCTTTGGATGATGGGAAAAATGCACCCTGGGTTCTCTATATATACTACCTTGTGTGCACATTACTGCCCCTTAAGTTGAGGCAACTTGGATTCAGGGATGGAAATGGAGGCGGGGATGGGGACGGGGATGCCACTTATTGAAGCAAGGGATTAGGGTAGATCACACACACACACACACACATATGCATATGCATCCATATGAATCCAAACCATTATACACAAATATGCAAAATTTCTCATATATATAGCAAGGGTTCATAAAAACATCGAGTGCAATCCATATCTAACCCAAAATACATAAACAAAGAAGCTCTAAATGGCCTTTAGAGTACAAAAGTCTTTATGCTACAACAAATAACTACATATCATCAAAATCATTGCTTATATTGCGATCATTATTCGTCAATAGCACCCTATGCCCCCCTCCTCTAGGCTCTATCCCTTGTCTCTACCTTGAATCTTGAAGTTGATCCTCCAAGGATGTAATATCCCAACTGGTAATCTTCTTTTTTTCTTTGTTTTCTATGTGATCTTGTGTCTCAACCCAGGAATGTATGATGTACTAATCTATGATTGCATGCGCCGCATGCAACCTTAATACCCAGATAATCAGAAATGCTATAAAATAGGAAGAAGTAATGCATGCTCGTACCAATAGATAGATCGGCTGATGTAGATCAATATAAACCCAACATGTGAGAATTGTGTCGGTGAATAAGTGTGATAAAGTTGAATCCTCTCCAGAGAATGCGCCCTTCCTAGCTTGTTGACTGCTGAAAGGAGGATCCGGATAAGTAATGATGATTCCGGAAGTGGTGCACTGGGGTAATAGGCCCCCTCTGATCACAATAGAAGAAGCATGTAGAGCTTCCACCAACTCTAGGATAGAAAACGTGAGAGCATCAGAGAAAGTCGCCCATGTAGAGAAATGCACCCTCTGAAAGCTTGAGGTGCTGATAATTAAATGCTCAGGATGATTGGAAGCTCCTCTTCCAGTAATAGTATAATAATGATGCTCTGAGAAGTTTAGAACCAACATGTAGACGAACAAGTGCCTGGATAATCAAATACGAAGAGATCCTTTTGGAGCAATGTGCCCATGCAGAGAGGGCGAACTTCCTTTCCCAATATATAACTCGAACTCTATAGAACTGAAGAATAGTGATACCTAATGATAAGCTGTGCTAGATCTGGATGGTCCAACCTAATAGTGACTAGGGAAGATAGATTTCGCCGTCGAAATGCACTAGTTAGCTGAGTGCATGCACTCAACCCTAACTTAGCTCGTTGAGCTCTCCAATTCGAAACCACAAATCAATAATCATATAAGCAGGTCTTCTTCACTAGCTTTACCTTTCTTTTATAACATTCACCTGTCAAAATAACTTTTGACCTAATTAGGTCACTTTATCTTATAATTCTCAGTTGACTTGCATGCAGTGCTTTTGGAGACTCAATCAATGCATGCACCATGAAATAATGCTCGGATGTCATGCATGCAGGTGTCCTATAGTTCCTGTGGCCCCTGTTTACCTACTGATGATCTAATACCCATGCCAAAGATCTTCTTAGGGTGCATATGGCATCAATCCTCAGTTGATTCCCTGAATGTCAGTGCCCGCTCGAACCTATGGGAATGAGATGGGTTAGCGGGATGGTCCTCTGTGCTTAAACAGAAGAGGACATTACAGTCCTCCCCGCTCGAAATTGCTTGTCCTCAAGCAACTGTAATGCTGGGTGTTGTAATACCTATTCTCCTTCCCAAGTGGCCTCTTCTATAGGAAGATCTCTCCATTGAACCAAGTAGTCTCTGATGATCCCATTCCTAAGTTTCCGCTCTCGCACCTCCAAGATGCGCTCGGGGATCAAAATCAATTGCCCCTCGTCATCAAGGGGAGGCAGCTCTGATGATGTAACAATATGTTGACCTACTGCCTTCTTGAGGTTAGATACATGAAAAACGTTGTGAATCTTGCTCTCTGGGGGTAGTTCTAGCTCATACGCTACCTCTCTGACCTTTCGGATTATCTTGTAGGGATCATAGAAGCGAGGCTTGAGCTTCTTTGCTCCTTTCTTCTTAAGGGATGATTGTCGGTAAGGTTGTAGGCGTAAATAAACTAAGTCTCCCACCTCAAAACTGCGCTCAATCCTGTGCATGTCTGCATATATCTTTTGCCGATTTTGAGTAGCCTGTATGTTTTTTCTAAGTATGCTAAGGATATCTTGACTCTCTTGAATATCTTGAGTCTCCCATTCCTTGGCCTTGGGGCCCCTGCTATCACCAAATATCAGGTCTGCAAAAGTGAAGGCATCGTATCTGTACAAAGCTCTGAAGGGAGTCATCCCAATGGTCATATGGTGGGTGGTATTGTAGCTAAGTAGCCAGGGTACTCGGGTACTGGGACGGGTACCGGTACGGGTACGGGTACGCCACTTTTTGAAATACGGTACTTGGGTACGTCAGGGTACTGTAGACATATATATATATATATATATATTTCAAGTTTATATTATATTAATATATTAAATTTTCTATATATAATATAGAATTTTCAAGTTTATATACATTAAGTTTTCAACAAGTAACACACATTTGACATTGGCATTGCACATTAATTCAAATTACATATATAATATTGATATTGATATGAATCATCAGCATGATATATGTCCATGACTCCATGACTCCATTGTCATACTACATCCAAAATTTGACAAATGGCATTTGCCATATTTCCGAACACTAAATCAAAAATACAAAATAGTAAAATCAAAATAATCAAATACTAAACATAAAACAACTAGAAGTAAACATCATAGCTGATCAGGATTGCAATTCGATTTCAAGGACCTGTCATGTGTTTTCATGAAGTGAAATGATGAAAATGAGTACCATCATGCATCAGATAGAGGAGACTCTGTGGTTTGGAATCTCAAAGAATAAGATCAGTCACAATTTATCAAATAGGTTTCTGATCCTTTCCATGAGAAGTGGACTGACTAGGATCTTGGAGAACTTCTTAGCAGATTATACATCCATAATTCTTGTAGTATATTTCTATACTTAAAAGTTAAAAACTGAAAAGTTAAAAGATTTTTCAAGTAGCTTGTTTTCAGCAGTAAGGGACCATATGCATCACTACTTTCAGACCTGTTCATCACTGTTATGGTAGCAGTGTGTCACAGAACTGGTTGGCACTAGTCAAGCTTCAAGAAACTCCACCTAAAAGAGGGAGGATTATGAGTATGAGGAGTCTTCCAAGCCAGTAATTTCTATGCTTCTAGATTCTGATGCAAACAACCCAAATCAGCATTTGGATGATAGTGTAATGACCAAACTAAATCTGGTCAGATTTTTGTGCCAACTGTTGGTATATTATGGTTTGAGACTTTCGTCAAACACTTTGGATACAACTGCTGCAATACCCCTGTGCTAGACCAAATCTGTTGTAACTATTTTTTTTGGTTGATGTGTATGTTTGGTTTAATAGTTTATTTCAGATTGCATATATCATAGTGTTCATCCCATGAATGTGATCATATAAAGGAATACCCATCAGCGTTTAATAATCATAGCATACTTTAGAATCAAATGAATCTTTTACAACTAGAACAGCAGTATTCAAGACACAAAATCAGCTTTTAAAGTTTTAAGCAATACCTTTCAGATCTGTAATAACTGTAAATTATGATTATTAAGAATAAATATGAAATAGAAAACTGAACTGTGAAAATGAAACAGAAAAGAATTAAGTACGCGGCCCTTTTGAAGTACAAGTACCCAAATTTATTTGACCAAGTACCTGGTACTCGGGTGAAGTACCCGGTACTTTCACGGTACTCCTAGAGGTACCAGTCCCGGTACCCGGTACGGCGGTACGGGTACCCGGTACTGGTACGGGTGCCCAACCCCCCGGTATGGGTACCCTGGCAACTTAGTATTGTAGCAATGCTCACCTAAGTGTAGCCATCTGATCCATGTCCTCTGTTGACCTGCTACGTAATTCCTCAAGTATCCCTCAATCCACTTGTTAACTATCTCAGTCTGTCCGTCGCTCTGTGGATGATAACTTGTGCTCATAGCTAACTCGGTTCCTACTAACCTAAAAAGCTCTTGCCAAAAGGCTCCAGTGAATTTGTTGTCCCTATCACTGACAATGGTCTTGAACTCGTGGAGTCTAAATACCTCTCTGGAAAATAGTTCTGCCACTTGTGCTGCTAAATAATCTGAAGGAATGGCAAAGAAGTGAGCGAACTTGGTCAACCTATCCACCACTACGTACAAACAGTCTCTTCCCTGAACCTTGGGCAACCCTGTAATGAAGTCCATGGAAATGCTTTCCCACTTCTGCTCGGGAATAGGCAATGGTCATAGTAAACCGGTCGGGTGGGTGTGCTTTATCTTGTTCTGTTGGCACAAGCTGCACTCTCTTACATGTTGCATCACATCATTCTTGAGGCCCTTCCACGAGAACCTCTCTATAATCTGCCTGTAATTCTTGAGAAACCCCTGATGTCCTGCTAATGGTGAATCATGCGAGGCTTGTAGAATCTTTTTCTTGAGGGAAGACTCTGGAACTAAGCAGATTCTGTTTTTGTAGTATATGATGTCATCAATTATTCGGTACCTGTCGTCCTAAATCTGTCCATCCAATTCACAGGCAAATTTATCTTTGGAATACTCAACCAAAAGATGAGATCTCCAATTTGATGAGATGCTCATAAGGGATAAAGTAGCTAGTCGTCTAGAAAGTGCATCTGCCACCACATTGTTCTTTCCCTTTATGTATTCAATCTCGAAGTCATAGGCCTGAATTTTGCTCACCCATTTCTGTTGCCTCTCATTTAGCTCTTTCTACTCTAGGAAGTATTTCAAGCTATTGTGATTTGTCTTAATCTTGAATCTGCCACCCACTAGGTATTGCTTGAACTTGGTTAGCGCATGGAGAATGGCTAACATTTCCTTGTCGTATATCGAATAGTGGTGCTCATAGTCTTTGAGATTCCTACTCTCAAATGCAATGGGGTGATTGTTCTGCATCAATACTGCCCCTATTCCCTCTCCTGAGGCATCACACTCTAACACGAATGGCTGAGAAAAGTCTGGTAGAGCTAATACTGGGCATGAACTCATTACTTCATTTTTTCGAATGTCTGTCGTGCTATCTCTGACCAACTGAATGCCCCCTTCTTGGTAAGATCAGTGAGGGGTGCGGTCATCTGTGAAAATCCACTAACATACCTCTTGTAGTAGGTGCAAAGGCCCAAAAAGTCCTTCAGTTCTTTCACATTTTTGGGTGTAGGCCAATATAATATGGCTCGAATCTTCTCTAAGTGTACTTGGACCCTATTGGCCCCTATCACATGTCCCAAATATAACATCTCCTGCATGCTGAACTCACACTTGGACATCTTGGCATATAGTGATTGCCCCTGTAAAATCTCGAGTACTCCATCTAGATGTCTCAAATGTTCTTCCCAAGTTCTACTGTATATCAATATGTCGTCGAAGAATACCAGAAGATGCTTGCGTAACTGAGCCTTGAAGATATTGTTCATGCATGACTGGAAAGTGGCTGGTGCATTAGTGAGCCCAAATGGCATCACTAGAAACTGATAGTGTCTATAGTGGCAACGGAAAGCGGTCTTTGGAACATCCTGTTCCCTAACTCGAATCTGATGGTACCCTGAGCAAAGGTCAATCTTGGAAAAGTACTGTGCCCCCTGTAGTTCATCCATCAACTCATCAATCTTGGGGATTGGATACCTGTTTTTTATAGTCTTCTTCTTAAGTGCCTTGTAATCGATGCACATGCGTAAGGTTTCATCCTTTTTCTTCACTAGCACTACTGAGGATGCAAATGGACTGGAGCTAGGTTTAATGTACCCTAGTTTGAGCATTTCCTTGATTGTACTTTTTATCTCATCTTTGTACCTCTTGGGGTGTCTGTAAAGGGTGGTGATAATTGCTTGAGTCCCCTCCTCTAACTCAATAATGTGCTCAAATCCCCTATCTAGAGGTCGGCATGCTGGAAGGTCTCTGAATATTGCTTTGTGCTTTTGTAGTAAGGCCTCTATATATGTTGGATGTTGTGTGGCCTTATCTGGTGGTTTCCTGAAGGTAACCAAGCACTCTGCTGCCCACTCTATATCTCCCTATCGGAGCACTGCCTCCATCCTGTGTGATGTCACTGTTGTGGGAGGGTAGGTATTCATCCCTCTCAATACTACTTTTTGTCCCTCCGTTCCCATGAACTCCATCTCCATGGTTTGGTAGTTCGTAGAATAGTTCCCTATGGAATAAAGCCACTGAACTCCCAATGCCACATTTGTGTCAGGTACGTCTACCACATAGAATGTTTCTATCACTATATAGTTCCCAAGTGTTACTTTCAATTTTGGAATCCTCTGACTACACTCCATGGTGTGGTGACCTGCTACAACTACTGAAAATCCATCAAAATTCGCAGTCTGAATGCCTTTCTTTTTAACCCATGCAACATCAATAAAGTTGAGGGATGCCCCACCATCTATCAACACTCCTACTCTATTGCCTTGTATGACACCTCTGATTCGGAGAGTGTAGAATCTAGGGACCCCCGACAATGTAGCAATGGCACCTCCTGGTGACTGTACCTCATCTGTTGTCTCATGTGCCTCTCACTGCTCCTGATCATGATAATCCTCATCCTCCCCACTGTCAGAATAGACCTCTATGTAGTGGGCCTTTCCCTTCCCTGAACACCTGTGACCTAGTACCCAGGGTTCCTGACAAGTGAAACATAACCTTTTTCTTCTAAGGTCCTGGCGGGTATCATTATCCATCGTTTCTTTCTTGGGCCATTCTTTCTATAAGGGTTTCCTCTCTTTATCTTTAATAGGGAAATTAGTTCTGGGAGGAAATCTATTCTTTGGGACTGCATCTTGTAAATCTCTAGTCTGACTGATGGCATCAGCTGGGGTGGTGGGTCTATAAGCCTTGACCCATCCACGTAAGGGCTCAGTGAGGGCCTCAATAAATAACATGATCAACCTGCTCTCTAAAATATCTGTCACCATGACTGCTACCCTCTGAAACTCTGAAATGAATGCATTTGGACTACCTGTCTGCTTGAGTTGTGCCAGCTCTCTAAAATGCACCTCAAGGTCTTTTTTGTCAAATCGCTCAATGAACCTCTGTGTATGAGGTGATAGTATTGTGACCCAATGTCACCAACCCGTGGTACCACCACTCATGGGCCTCCCCGTCCAAATGCAAGGTAGCCAATTTAATGGCATTTGTCTCAATCATGGGGTTGAGTTGGAAGTATGTATCCAACTTCTGTAGCCAGTTCCGCGTTGGGCCACTCCGGGTCCCCTCAAAGGTAGGAATAGTCAGTTTCCCTACCGTGCGCTATAACTCAAAGTTCTGGTTGAAAGGCATATTGTATGCACTGGGCCTGCTCTTACTTTTAAAGTGGCAAAAGTCAGTGAAGGTCATGGCTGACTGGAAGTCATCTCCCAATGCTCTGTATTCTCTTAAATATGCACTCATGGATTCTTCTGGCTCTACTTGCACTAAAGGGACTACGGCTGGGCTCTCTAAGAACTGAGGCATGGTAGGTCAGGAGGACCTGTTGTATATATGGGGGTGGCTCTACATGTTGGTATGTAAATGTTCCCCACTACTATTGGTAGATACTCTATCACTGTTGGGAAACATAGGACTGTGTGGGGTGTGCCCAGATTTATCAGTCAGTTATTTGATGGCACTCACCATTTCTTTCTGTCCAATAGTTAGGTATTTTATAGCGGATATAAGGCTATGGAAAGCTACCTTCTCATCATCTGCCATTGTTTCTTTGCTTTTTCCTTTTCCAAACTGAAAATCTGCATCCCCCAAATCTATATCCTCTAACTCCTCTTCTTCTCTCCCACTGTTCCTAAACCTCTGCCTCTGGTAAGTAATGTTGTAAGGATCCTCGGAATTCATTTACTATTCAAAATTGCATGCTCCCACAGCTGGCGAAGAACATGCTTTGATACCACTGTAATATCCCAACTGGTAATTTTCTTTTTTTCTTTGTTTGCTATGTGATCTTGTGTCTCAACCCAGGAATGTATGATGTACTAATCTAAGATTGCATGCGCCACATACAACCCTAATACCCAGATAATTAGAAATGCTATAAAATAGGAAGAAGTAATGCATGTACGTACCAATAGATAGATCGGCTGATGTAGATCAATATAAACCCAGCATGCGAGAATTGCGCCGGTGAATAAGTGAGATAAAGTTTAATCCTCTCCAAAGAATGCCCCCTTGATATAAATGCACCCTTCCTACCTTGTTGACTGCTGAAAGGAGGATCCGGATAAGTAATGATGATTCCGGAAGTGGTGCACTGAGGTAATAGGCCCCCTCTGATCACAATAGAAGAAGCATGTAGAGCTTCCACCAGCTCTAGGATAGAAAACGTGAGAGCCTTAGAGAAAGTCGCCCATGTAGAGAAATGCGCCCTCTGAAAGCTTGAGATGTTGATAATTAAATGCTCAGGATGATTGGGAAGCTCCTCTTCCAGGAATAGTATAATAATGATGCTCTGAGAAGTTTAGAACCAACATGCAAACGAACAGGTGCTTGGATAATTAAATACAAAGAGATCCTCTTGGAGCAATGCACCCATGCAGAGAGGGTGAACTTCCTTGCCCAATATATAACTCGAACTCTGTAGAACTGAAGAATAGTGATACCTGATGATAAGCTGTGCTAGATCTGGATGATCCAACCTGATAGTGACTATGGCAGATAGATTTCGTTGCCGAAATGCACTAGTTAGCTGAGTGCATGCACTCAACCCCAACTTAGCTCGCTGAGCTCTCCAATTCGAAACTACAAATCAGTAATCATATAAGCAGGTCTTCTTCACTAGCTTTACCTTTATTTTATAACATTCACCTGACAGACCTAATTTTTGACCTAATTAGGTCACTTTATCTTCTAATTCTCAGTTGACTTGCATGCAGTGCTTTTGGAGACTCAATCAGTGCATGCACCATGAAATAATGCTCGGATGTCATGCATGCAGGTGGCCTATAGTTCTTGTGGCCCCTGTTTACCTACTGATGATCTAATACCCATGCCAAAGATCTTGTTAGGGTGCATATGGCATCAATCCTTAGTTGATTCCCTGAATGTCAGTGCCCGCTCGAACCTATGGGAATCAGATAGGTTAGTGGGATGGTCCTCTGTGCTTAAGCAGAAGAGGACATTACAAAGGACATTAGTCAACACCTTACAATTTTGAAAAAGCTTCCGAATCCAAGTGTTAAATAAGGTAGAAAAAGCTTCCCATGCTTAATAAGTGATTTTGATTGAGTGAAGGGTACATTTTTATTAAGGTCATGACAGAGGAGTTCAACAATCGGCACCACCAACATCAAGGTACATAGAGAGGTTGATGTGCTTGATTAAATGCCAATCCCATACCCTCACACATGATAGAATCCAGTGGAAACGTTGCAATCCTGAAATCCTGAAAACTATCAAGTCTGTTGAATTCTGAATGGGATCTAAAATTCTACTTTTTGCATATGAAATCCAGTAAGGTTAGAACCACTCTCAAACATCCTCAAACAATTAATGGTAATGTTAAAAGTTTAAGTAAAAGGGTAGAAAATGACATTTTCTTTCGTTTTCTATCCTTTTACTTTAAGAATTTAATATTACCATTTAGTATTAATGATTTCATTGACACTTGTGCAAAACCGACTAAGTTTGTACCAAACTGACCCCTAGGCATCCCCAGGCGTCCCCAAAATAGGGGTACCCCATCCCCTCTACAATAAACTTCCCCCAGTTTCATGACAGACGTCTCAGATTTGCAGGTTGGGTACCAGTTCATCAGGGTATGTCTAGGACATCCCTGACCCTGTACCCGCAACGTGGGGACGCAAACCAGCTGTGGGGACATGAACCCTACCCCTGAGTGCCGGTACCCATGCTTCATAGCTGGCCCCAGACTTATTCTACTGTGGCTCAAGTATGACGCAAGGTGGCTGCCATTACATGGTACCACCTCACCATATGGTCGTTTGTAATATGTAAAGCTTCTCTTAAGAACATCTTTTCTCCTTCCCCGAAATTAGGCTGTCTTATAATATGCTTAGGATCACAAAAAATACTGCTGCTGCCTTTATATTGGTTTTCTTACACAGGGCCATAACATAGAAGGTGGCTACGTCTGTTTCAAACCTTTTGTACAAGAATGCAGGAGATCTTTCAGTGCTGAGCTGATCACTCCATCATTGGCACGGAATTTATCCTTCTAATGCAGTTCTAGCATTGTCTTTATTGCTTGCCACCATAGATTTCAATAATGAAGTTTTTGAAGGCTTGAACTTTATCCTTCCTTTGTTTTCACTATCTTGTATTTAGTTTCTATATCCTGAAAGTGTAACCTGGAACTAAAGTTCACCAAATTTAAGAATATTGGATACTGAGACTAATGTTTTGTACTGAATGCCTTGTATAAAATATATGTCCTGGTATATATTCTTATTTTAATATTTAGTTTAGATTAGCTCAACTGGTTGTCCTCAATGTTATTAGACATTTAGTTAGTTCTATGCCAGCAAGTGCACCATTTTACACCAACAAATGTACTAGGGATGCCATATTATGCCATATGAATATGGGGAAACATCCTTTGATTTCCCCAAGATTTTCCTATAAGAAATTTTCATTTTTCGTCTACTTTATTCAGAAATATTAAAGTAGATTGTCAATTTATCCTAGAGGAAGATAAAGTGGCAGAATAAAAGTTTGATTAGCAATGCTTTTGCATAGACATTATTTTCAGGAATCCTTTTGTCAGCTTTAGAATTCATATTGAAATTCTTTCACTGTTTTGCAGGCCTGCATCCTCGCTGTAGGTAGAGGCAACAAAGTGGTCAAATGGGAAGAAGACTCTAGTGGTATGTCATGTATTTAAGCATAGGTTTATCTTGTTTGTTTCAAACTTGAAGGCAAGCATGCGGCTGGCTGAGCTACACTTAATATTTGCAGGGCAAGGAAAAGCACATTCTGTGACGCAAATGAACTTATCATTATCCGCCGATCATCGAGTATTTGATTCTGACATCGGAGGTAGGCAATATATTCAGTAAACTGTATACTAAATTCTTGTGGAAGCCTGTTTTCAGGGTTATACCTGTAACTTGATTTTGCAGGTAAGTTTCTGGATGCGTTGTCCACCAACTTTATGGAAGTCAAAAGACTTCTCTTATAAGATGCCTGATGGGTTGCAGCCTGTTATCAAGCTACGATTCAGCTATATGTTTTTTGGGGTCTTTTGAACCCCTGTTGATCCGGAAGGCACAGAGTTTTGTGGGTATTTTGTCATGAAAATTTTGACAATTTTGAAAGGTATATTTTCAATTTCTTGTGATTTAAGTAGCTTGAATCTAATTCTTTATGACAGTAAAAATGTTCCCCATTTATGTAAAACTTCTGTGCTTTAAATGCGCATTGAGAAATCTCCATTGATGCCTCTTATTAATTAGCCAATGCGTCATTTCTCTTGGACATGGATTCTTCTAAAGCCTTGTTCACGTCTGAAGAAGTTTGGAAAAGTCATTTTGTTCCGTTGCATGCGAAACCGAAGAGGCAGGGTGGCTTAAGATGTATAAAACAACTTAGCTCTCTCAATTTATTTGCTTTGTACGTTTTTCAATAAAACGCATCTAATATGACTCAAATCCTCCCTTTTCTGACCTTGAGGTTTGCTTTTCTTTTCACTTTTACAGCTGCAATCTTCAGCACACACCATGTAATTTTGTTTGTCGGTGTAAATTATAATTGAAAAAAAAAAACTAAGTGGCACTCTCAGCTGAAGGCTTAGAATATCCAATTTAAAAATAAAATCCTATTTTGAGTTATTCACTCTAGAATATATATTCGTGTGTCATTGCCACATAAGCCATTGCAGATGAGTGTTGAATAATAAGTTCCCATGCTATTTTGTTTCAGTCTAAATTATAATTGGAAAAAAAAGTGCGTGCCACTATCAGCTGAAGGTCCCGAGTATTCAATTCAATGATAATTCTATTTTGAGTTATTCACTCGACTATTTATTCTTGTGCCGTTGTCACATAAGCCATTGCAAATGAGTGTTGGATAATATGTTTCCTTATATCTTATTACATGATTTGAATTTTAACCCATATTTTTCATGTCAATCATGTGGAATAATTTCGTATATGCATGTAATAGGAATGAATGGATTATGGGCACCAAATGTTATTTTATAGACAGTTGAACACCGGATGATTTTGTATGAGTTATTCACTCTTGACTATTTATGTGTCATTGAGACATAAGACATTAAAGATGAGTGCTGAATAATATGTAATACGTTTCCCTCTACCTTGAATGATTTGATTTTTAACCCATATTTCTCATGTCAATCATGGAAGAATTTTACAGGTGCATGCAGTTCGAATAAATGGATTATGGCCCCAAATGGTATTTTATATGCAGTTGAACACCTTTGCTTATGCATAATGTTTTGGAGTAATGACAACACTTAAATAAATGTTACTATCGGAGGTCAAATTAAATGTTAGACGTAACAAGTGGCCAACATGAAATGTTAGGTGGCTGTTCAATTATCATGGAGCTCGTTTCATAACCTTAGAGGATAAATAAGTGCTCAACATTATGTACATTTGACACGGTATCAATAAAGTTGTTTATTATTCACGTCTCTCTTGAGTTTGTATACATGAATTTCTCTGAAACTAACAGGGTATCAGAGGAATATCCACCTTGGAAATCAGAACACAAGTTAAAAGTTATGTCTTTGAGTTTTAAATCTTTTAAATAGTAAAATATTCCTTTAGAAAACTAGACAATGTATGTAGCAAGGGTTCATATGGAAAGGTAAATTCACAATAGAGAATTCAATTTATCAATTATTACAGTTTGACGATAAAAAATAACATATCAACAAAAATGTTTTGAAGAAACTTTTTAATATACACTTCGGATTGGCATGAATGACACTTGCACAAAGATAAGACTCTTAACAGTTACCGACAATGAACACCTAGTGACGGATTGAAGTAAGAATGATGCAATTTGAAGACCAACATGATAAATTTATAGTGAAGCAATTGGGACATGTCACTTATCAATATGATTTAATATAAAAAATGTAATGGTTCATGTAATACCGTCTAATATAAAAAAAAATGTGCATAGTCCATGCAATGCCTTTTTCTTTCATTTGTGTTCTATTTTCTCCCTTATCGTTAAGGAGGGATGTTGGAATGTGCAATGATGACTTGTATGATGTTGTTGGTATGTGAAATGTCGTAAAATGTTATGATGTTCTAATTAGCAAAGAAGATATAATAATACTTCATAATTCTCTAAAATTATGAAAAATGAGTTATCCTACTTGCATCATAAAGTAAAATTTATTATTACCATTCTTTATATGAGAAAAGTTGAAAATTATTTATCTCACACGTATTATGTGATGTGATTTATTGATACCTCTAGCTATATGATAGAGGTGAAAAAGATTTATTTGAGTGCATAATGTGTAATGATATCTAGTGAGATGACATAAGATGTTATGATGTCCTAAATAGTAAAGAAAGCATCCTACTTCATAACTCTAAAATTAAGAAAAATGAGTTATCCCACATGCATCATGAAGTAAATTTTCTTATTACCATTCTTTATATAAGAGGTGTAAAAACATTTATCACGCATGTATTATGGGATGTAATCAATCATACCTCTAGCTATATAATAGAGGTGGAGGAGGCACATTTGAGTGCAAATCTCTTTGTATACACACAATGTTGTGTCATTGTGACATGAAGTGAAAATGAAATGTGACATGTGGGTGCTCAAGATTGATTCTGAGAAAAATAAGATCAAGTCTTTTCGAGAATGTTTTCCCTTGTGGGGTTTTACCACATAAACCGGAGTTCTCTCTTCTCTCTTTCATTTTTTCTCTCGCACTTGGTATTGATTATTTGATGTTTGTGTTGATAGGAGATTAGACTAATAAGATTTTAATTATTGATTTACATGTTAGTAATTTATTGTTGTGTTAATGCATATTTTTCAGTAATCTAATACTTCAAATGGGTGAGATGTGTGGCACACATGTATCACATGTCGGCTCAAAAAATAATTAATATAAAAAATATACAATATAGATTCACAATTAAAATTAAAATTGGACAAACATAAATACAATTCCCAAATAGTTCCATTTTAAATTTTACAATCCAATATTTAAAATATTGTAACATTTGTCCCTATATCTTGGCCCCAATATAATGTGTTACAAAACTAAAAACAAAATAGTAAATAATAATGTTTATATTGCAAGGGTATTTTTTCGTTATTTCTTTGTTGTTTGCAGCCAATGATTTTGTATGCCTCGAGCATTGCAAACCGAGTAATTGAGAACATTTAAAACTATATGTCGAAAACAATAATTAGATACATCTATAGTCATACGTTGTAAATGTAATGTTAATAAATTAAATTGAAAAATAAAAACAAGTTCATAAAACTTTTTTAAAAAAAGCATATTTATAATAAAATCAACATATATCCATCTTAAATCCAAATCTATAAAGCATCGAAAATTATCAAATTGATTGAGCGTTGGTCAAACCTCTTATCCTTGTTATTGTAGACATTAGCAAATTTATGTGCATTTGATGGAGAGATATGTGTGGTATTCAAACTCAAATCTTTTGATGAAATATGGTGGTTAGGTGGAGGAAGGCATCATCTTTGACATATTTGAATTTTAAACCTAGACTATAATAGATGAGGTTGTGTTGATCAAAATGCTAAGTCCCTATTTCTACTTAAAATCATGGAAAACATGGAATATATATATATATATATATATATATTGGTCTGGTATGCACCAAATTCCCAAAATAGCGTAAAAATAGAAAGAAAGAAAAACTCAGCGCCTTGAGAACAAAATAAAAAGATGAATAAGAAGCCTCTTTGAGGAAACAACCTCCTTATACAATGTATCAAATGCACAAGACAATATGAAATGGTCCTAAAACTATGTCTCATTGGTGTGTGTGTGTGTGTGTGTGTGTGTGTGAGTGTGTGAGTGAGACAAAGGGTACAATAACATTTCTATTTGATTATACAGTTGCAATTAAGGTCCTATCCAACTAATAAATACAATACTAATATAATAATAGAAATGTAATGTCGCAATATATAGGGCTTAAGATACCCCTTCCCTTCAAACAAGTATTGTCCTCAACACTTGATTAACTTTGGATGTTTCAGCATGAAGAACTCATCATCCCATGTTGCCTCTTCTATTAGCAGCTTCCACCTGATGAGATACTTAGTAATTGTTTGATTTCACAGTTGCTTGAACCTTGTGTCAATTATTGTTTCAGGTTCTAGTGTCAATTTTCTTCATCAATCTCGGGTAAAATAGTCCGGAGTGGAATCTTGTCACCAACTATTTTTTTGCGCAAGAAACATGGAAGACTAGATGTACACATGAAGATGGAGGCAACTCCAAAGGGAAGCCATACTTACAATCCTCTACAACACCCTACAAGGACCATACTACTTAGGTGTTGATTTATTGTTATTTTTTGCTGCTTGAGGGACATCTATTTGTATGATTGTAGCCTCAAAAATATCTAACCCCCCATATCAAATTTTATTTCACTATAATGTTCATTTGCTTCTTGTTTCATATTATTTTGTGTTATAGCCAAGTTATTTTTTAAATGTTGGGGAACCTTTTGTTGGTGCTCTATGTGATCCTCCATTGCTTGAACCTTAGCTCTCTTTCAAGGATGATAGCCATAAAGTTTCATAAATGGTGACATTTTTATGAAGTATGGAAATATGTGTTGTACCACCATTCTGCAAAGGGAAACCATGTGACCCATTGTGTTTGTTTATCAGATGAAAAGCAATGAAGATACCCTTCTAGACATTTATTTACAATCTCAACTTCCCCATTAGATTGAAGATGGTAAGAGGAGTTGTGAGCCAATTGAATGCCCAAGCAAGAAAATATTTCCTTTCAAAATTATCAATGAAAATTGGATCTCTATCACTTACAATATCTTTGGAGTTCCATGTAGGTTATGAATTGTTTCCATGAATGCTACAGATATTGTACTACTTTAAAAGGATGAGAAAGAAAGCATAAGTGGGCATACATTATGAGTCAATCCACTACTACCATGATGACAGTCTTTCCTTGTAACTTTGGTAGACTTGTGATGAAATCCATTGAGACCTCTTTCCAATGTTGACTTGGTATGGCTAATGGTTGTAGAAAACTTGGTGACTTGATTGCCTCCTTTATTCTGTTGGAAAACCAAGCATTCTACAACAAACTTTTGGACATAAGTTTTAAGATTTTCCTAGAAAAAATCCTTCTTGATTTGTGGTAAGTTTTCAAGAACCCAATCAGATTGCATCAAGGAAATAGCACAAAGTAAGTCCTTGATGTCATCTTCTTTTTGTAAAAGTGCATCTACCACTGCATTTTGTTTTCATTTTTGGTAGATAATTTCAAAATCATAATCTAGCATCTTTGTACCCTATTTTTGTTGCTCTTTTGAAGATAACTGTTGTTCCAAGGAGTACTTATGGTTGTCGTGATCTGTTCGTACATTGAGGTGTCTTCATATTAGGTAAGGGTGCCATATTTTAATTACATATTGTATGGCCAACATTTTATTTTTATAAATTGGTTTTTAGAGTATGTTTTTTCCTTTAAGTTGGCAACTTTTAAAGATAAGAGACCTTCATTCTTACATTAAAATTGCACCAATGTCATGCCCTGAGACATCGCATTCCACAATAAAGGATTTTCATGTGTGGCTAATTTATGATTTGTACAAAGTCGCTTTAAGTATTTAAAAAGTTTTGGTTGCTTCTTGAGGCCAAGAGAATGTTTTGTTTTTCAATAACCTTGTTAGACGTGCTACTATTTGACCATAATTCTTGACAAACTTGCGGTAGTAACTTGACAATCTTAAGAATCCTCTAATATTCTTCAAGGTTTTAGGAATTGGTCATTTTACGGATAGCCTTAATTTTATTAAGGTCCACTTTGACGTCTTCATGAGATACAATATGACCCAAATATTCCACTTCCTGAACCCCAATGGCACACTTAGAAGGCTTGGCATATAGTTGGTGCTCTTTCAATAGTTTTAAGACCATATCAACATGTTGTACATGCTTTTTCCAACATTTACTATAGATTAGTATATCATCAAAAAATACCAACGCAATTTTTTTATGAAGGGTTTAAAAATAGAATTCATTAAGCATTGAAATGTGGAAGGTGCATTGGTAAGGCCAAATGGCATCACCAAAAATTCACAATGGCGTTCATGTGTTATGAAGGTTGTTTTCGAAATGTCTTATTTCCTCATTTTGATTTGATGATATCCAGAATGGAAATCCAACTTGGTAAAGAAAATTGCTTCATGTAATTCATCTAATAACTTGTCAATGACAGAAATAGAAAACTTATTTTTAATGGTCATTTTATTGAGCTCTTTATAATCTAGACACATGTTCCATGAACCTTTAGTTTTGTGATCCATCACCACTGGTGCAGAAAAAGCACTTTGGCTAGGTTAAATGATGCTTGCATCTAACATATCTTAAACCATATTTTCATTTTCAGTCTTTTGTGCATATGGGTACATGTAGAGTTTGATGTTAGGTGGTACACTTTCGATTTGCAAGTAAATATCATGATCATGATCTCGAGTAGACGGAATACTTTTAGGCATCTTTCCAATTGCAGATGAGTGTTGAATAATAAGTTCCCATGCTATTTTGTTTCAGTCTAAATTATAATTGGAAAAAAAAGTGCGTGCCACTATCAGTTGAAGGTCCCGAATATTCAATTCAATGATAATTCAATTTTGAGTTATTCACTCGACTATTTATTCTTGTGTCGTTGTCACATAAGCCATTGCAAATGAGTGTTGGATAATATGTTTCCTTCTATCTTCTTACATGATTTGAATTTTAACCCATATTTTTCGTGTCAATCATGTGGAATAATTTTGTATATGCATAGGAGTGAAAGGATTATGGGCACCAAATGTTATTTTAGAGACAGTTGAATATAGGATGATTTTGTATGAGTTATTCACTCTTGACTATTTATGTGTCATTGAGACATAAGACATCAAAGATGAGTGTTGAATAATATGTAATACGTTTCCCTCTACCTTGAATGATTTGATTTTTAACCCATATTTCTCATGTCAATCATGGAAGAATTTTACAGGTGCATGCAGTTAGAATAAATGGATTATGGCCCCAAATGGTATTTTATGTGCAGTTGAACACCTGTGCTTATGCATAATGTTTTGGATTAATGACAACACTTAAATAGATGTTACCATCAGAGGTCAAATTAAATGTTAGACGTAACAAGTGGCCAACGTGAAATGCTAGGTAGCTGTTCAATTATCATGGAGCTCGTTTCTAACCTTCGAGGATAAATAAGTGCTCAACATTATGTACATTTGACACGCAATAAAGTTGTTTATTATTCACGTCTCTCTTGAGTTTGTATACATGAATTTCTCTAAAACTAACAGGGTATCAGAGGAATATCCACCTTGGAAATCAGAACACAGGTTAAAAGGTATGTCTTAGTGAGTTTTAAACTTTTTAAATAGTAAAATATTCCTTTAAAAAACTAGACAATGTATGTAGCAAGGGTTCATATGGAAAGGTAAATCCACAATAGAGAATTCAATTTATCAATTGTTATAGTTTGACGATAAAAATATAACATATCAACAAAAATGTTTTGAAGAAACTTTTTGATATACGCTTAGGATTGGCATGAATGATACTTGTACAAAGACAAGACTGTAACAGTTACTGACAATGAACACCTAGTGACGGGTTGAAGTAAGAATGACATATGTTGAAGACCAACATGATAAATTTATAGTGAAGCAATTGGGACATGTCGATAATCGACATGATTTAATATAAAAAATGAACATGATCCATGTAATATAAAAAAATGTATATAGTCTAACTATTTTCTTTCATTTGTGTTCCATTTTCTTTGTTGTTGTTAAGGGGGAATGTTGGAATGTGTAATGATGACGTAATACCATGTAATATAAAAAAATGTACATAGTCCAGCCATTTTCTTTCATTTGTGTTCCATTTTCTTCGTTGTCGTTAAGGGGGAATGTTGGAATGTGTAATGATGACTAGTATGATGTTGTTGGTATGTGTAATGATGACTAGTATGATGTTGTTGGTATGTGTAATGATGTCTAGTGAAATGTCGTAAGTAAGATGTTATGATGTTCTAATTAGCAAAGAAGACATAATAATACTTCATAACCCTCTAAAATTATAAAAAATGAGTTATCACACTTGCATCATAAAGTGAATTTTCTTATTACCATTCTTTATATGAGAGAAGTTGAAAAATATTTATCTCACACATATTATGTGATGTGAATTATCGATACCTCTAGCTATATAATAGAGGTGAAAAAGATTCATTTGAGTGCATAATGTGTTGTGATGACTAGAGTGATGTGGGTGACATAAGATTCATTTGAGTGCATAATGTGTAATGATATCTAGTGAGATGACATAAGATGTTATGATGTCCTAAATAGTAAATAAAGCATACTACTTCATAACTTTAAAATTAAGAAAAATGAGTTATCCCACATGCATCATGAATTAAATTTTCTTATTACCATTCTTTATATAAGAGGTGTAAAAACATTTATCACACATGTATTATGGGATGTAATCAATCATACCTCTAGCTATATAATAGAGGTGAAAGGAGGCACATTTGAGTGCAAATATCTTTGTATACACACAATGTTGTGCCATTGTGACATGAAGTGAAGATGAAATGTGATGTGTGGGTGCTCAAGATTGTAAAAGTGGAAATATTTCGAGAATAATAAGATCAAGTCTTTTCGAGAATGTTTTCCCTTGTGGGGTTTTACCACATAAACCGGAGTTCTCTCTTCTCTCTTTCATTTTTTCTCTCGCACTTGTTATTGATTATTTGATGTTTGTGTTGATAGGAGATTAGACTAATAAGATTTTAATTATTGATTTACATGTTAGTAATTTATTGTTGTGTTAATGCATATTTTTCAGTAATCTAATACTTCAAATGGGTGAGATGTGTGGCACACATGTATCACATGTCGGCTCAAAAAATAATTAATATAAAAAATATACAATATAGATTCACAATTAAAATTAAAATTGGGCAAACAAAAATACAATTACCAAATAGTCCCATTTTAAATTTTACAATCCAATATTTAAAATATTGTAACATTTGTCCCTATTTTTTTTAATTTTTTTTAGAGTGGAACACAGCTTGGGAAACCCTCAGGTACTTCCCCTCATTTTGAGGATGGTACCCAAGGTAAATCATCGGCCCTGATTATGGGGCCTAACCCGGTGGGGTCATCAAGTGAGGCCCTTCATAGCCACCCAGGGATTTGACCTCAAGACCTTCTGCTTGCGAATACAACACTCAACCACTTGAGCTAACCCATCGGGCTATTAACATTTGTCCCTATATCTTGGCCCTAATATAATATTTACAAAACTAAAAAAAATAGTAAAATAATAATGCTAAAAAATAATAATGTTTATATCGCAAGGGTATTTTTTTCGTTATTTCTTTGTTGGTTGTAGCTAGTAATTTTGTATGCATCGAGAATTTCACACCAAGTAATTGAGAGCATTTACAACCATATGTCGAAAAGAATAATTAGATACATCTATAGTCATATGTTGTAAATGTAATGTCAATAAATTAAATTTAAAAAATAAAAGCAAGTTCATAAAACTTTAAAAAAACATATTTATAATAAAATCAACATATATCCATCTTAAATCCAGATCTATTAAGCATCAAAATTATCAAATTCTTTGTACTCTAAAAAATTATCAAATTGATTGAGCATTGGTCAAATCTCTTATCCTTGTTATTGTAGACATTAGCAAATTTGTGTGCATTTGATCGAGATATATTTGTGGTACTTAAACTCAAATCTTTTGATGAAATATGGTGGTTAGGTGGAGGAAGGCGTCATCTTTGACATATTTTAATTTTAAACCTGGACTATAATAGATGAGGGTGTGTTGATAAAAATGCTAAGTCCATATTTCTACTTAAAATCAGGGAAAACCTAGAATATATATATAGATAGATAGATAGATAGATAGATAGATAGATAGATATAGATATAGATATAGATATAGATATAGATATAGATATTGGTTTGCTATGCACCAAATTCCCAAAATAGCATAAAAATAGAAAGAACAACTCAACGCCTTGAGAACAAAATAAAAAGATGAATAAGAAGCCTCTTTGAGCAAACAACTTCCTTATACAATGTATCAAATGCACAAGACAATATGAAATGGTCCTAAAACTATGTCTCATTGGTGTGTGTGTGTGTGAGTGTGTGTGAGTGAGACAAAGGGTACAATAACATTTCTATTTGATTATACAATTGCAATTAAGGTCCTAGTCGACTAATAAATACAATACTAATATAATAATGGAAATGTAATGTCACAATATATAGGGATTAAGATGCCCCTTCCCTTCAAAAAAATGTTGTCCTCAACACTTGATTAACTTTGGATGTTTCAGCATGAAGAACTCATCATCCCATGCTGCCTCTTCTATTAGCAGCTTCCACCTGATGAGATACTTAGTAATTGTTTGATTTCACAGTTGCTTGAACCTTGTGTCAATTATTGTTTCAGGTTCTAGTGTCAATTTTCTTCATCAATCTCGGGTAAAATAGTCCGGAGTGGAATCTTGTCACCAACTACTTTTGTGTGCAAGAAACATGGAAGACTAGATGTACACATGAAGATGGAGGCAACTCCAAATGTAAGCCATACTTACAATCCTCTACAACACCCTATCAGGACCATAGTACTTAGGTGTTGATTTATTGTCCTTTTTTGTTGCTTGAGGGACATCTATTTGTATGGTTGTAACCTCAAAAATATCTAACCCCCCATATCAAATTTATTTTCACTATAATGTTCATTTGCTTGTTGTTTCATATTATTTTGTGTTATAGCCAAGTTATTTTTTAATAGTTGGGGAACCTCTTGTTGGTGCTCTATGTGATCCTCCATTGCTTGAACCTTAGCTCTCTTTCAAGGATGATAGCCATAAAGTGTCATAAATGGTGACATTTTTATGAAGTATGGAAAGATGTATTGTACCACCATTCTGCAAAGGGAAACCACGTGACCCAATGTGTTAGTTTATTAGATGCAAAACAATGAAAATACCCTTCTACGCATTTATTTACAATCTCAGCTTCCCCATTAGATTGAAGATGGTAAGAGGAGTTGTGAGCCAATTGAGTGCCCAAGCAAGAAAATATTTCCTTTCAAAATTATCAATGAAAATTGGATCTCTATCACTTACAATATCTTTGGAGCTCCATGTAGCTTATGAATTGTTTCCATGAATGCTACAACTATTGTACTACTTTAAATGATGAGAAAGAAAACGTAAATGGGCATACAATATGAGTCAATCCACTACTACCATGATGACAGTCTTTCCTTCTAACTTTGGTAGACTTGTGATAAAATCCATTGAGATCTCTTCCCAATGCTGACATGGTATGGCTAATAGTTGTAGAAAACTTGGTGGCTTGATTGCCTCATTTATTCTATTAGAAAACCAAACATTCTACAACAAACTTTTGGACATAAGTTTTAAGATTTTCCTAGAAAAAATCCTTCTTGATTTGTGGTAAGTTTTCAAGAACCCAATTAGATTGCATCATGGAAATAGCACAAAGTAAGCCCTTGATTTCATCTTCTTTTCTTAAAAGTGTATCTACCACTGCATTTTGTTTTCATTTTTGATAAATAATTTCAAAATCATAATCTAGCATCTTTGTACCCTATTTTTGTTGCTCTTTTGAATATAATCATTGTTCCAAGGAGTACTTATTGTTGTCGTTATTTGTTCTTACATTGAGGTGTCTTCATATTAGGTAAGGACGCCATATTTTAATTACATGTTGTGTGGCCAACATTTAATTTTTATAAATTGGTTTGAGTATGTTTTTTTTTCCTTTAAGTTGGAAACTTTCAAAGATAAGAGATCTCCATTCTTACATTAAAATTGAACCAATGCCATGCCCTGAGACATCGCATTCCACAATAAAGGATTTTGTGAAGTCATGTGTAGCTAATATATGAGTTGTACACATAGTCGCTTTAATTTTTTCAAAAGCTTTGGTTGCTTCTTGAGTCCAAGAGAATGTTTTGTTTTTCAATAACCTTGTTAGAGGTACTATTATTTTACCATAATTCTTGACAAACTTGCGGTACTAACTTGACAATCTTAAGAATCCTCTAATATTCTTCAAGGTTCTAGGAATTGGTCATTTTACGGATATCCTTAATTTTATTAGGGTCCACTTTGACGTCTTCATGAAATACAATATGACCCAAATATTCCACTTCCTGAACCCCAAAGGCACACTTAGAAGGCTTGGCATATAGTTGGTGCTCTTTCAATAGTTTTAAGACCGTATCAACATGTTGTACATGCTCTTTCCAATATTTACTATAGATTAATATCATCAAAAAATACTGACGCAAATTTTTTTATGAAGGATTTAAAAATAGAATTCATTGAGCTTTGAAATGTGGAAGGTGCATTGGTAAGGCCAAATGGCATCACCAAAAATTCATAATGGAATTCATGTGTTATGAATGTTGTTTTCGAATTGTCTTATTTCCTTATTCTGATTTGATGATATCCATAATGGAAATCCAACTTGGTAAAGAAAATTGCTTCATGTAATTCATCTAATAATTTGTCAATGACAAAAATAGAAAACTTATTTTTAATGGTCATCTTACTGAACTCTTTATAATCTAAACACATATGCCATGAACCTTCATTTTTGTGAATCATCACCTCTGGTATAGAAAAAGCACTTTGGCTAGGTTAAATGATGCCTGCATCTAACATTTCTTGAACCATATTTTCAATTTCACTCTTTTGTGCATATGGGTGCATGTAGAGTTTAATGTTAGGTGGTACACTTTCGAGTTGCAAGTAAATACCATGGTCATGATCTCGAGTCGACGGAATACCTTTAGGCATCTTTCCAATTTCCTTGGAATGAATGCCAATAACTTGTTGGAGATCCACTAGAATAGAGGGTATAGATGTGTGAACATCTAGTGAGCACAATTGTGCAATTATTGCAAGGTGTCTCTTTTATAGAAATTTTGTCATGTTGTTAAAGATTATCACTTTAGAGGGTTTCCCTAGAATATCTTCGAATTCAATTTATTTTCCTTCTAAAGAGAATCTCATGAAAAGTTCCTGCAAATTAGGAGTCATTGTTCCTAATGATTGTAGCCACTAGACCCCAAGTACAACATCAACACCGTCCAATTGGATTGCAATCATTGGGTTATCCAATAAATACTACCCCATAGTAAACTTAATACTATGGCACTTTCTTGAACAATTTATGGTACCTCCATCTGTAGTCATTACTTGAAATTCTAGTGTTGGATATGCAAAGCAAATGAGAATTTTGGCTAATTTGGAATTAATGAAGTTATGGGTACTACCAGAATCAATCAACACTATTATATTTTTCTTTTTAATATATTTCTCTATACTGGGAGTTTGAGCACTTCTAATTCTAGGTTCACCTCTTGAGACTATTCTAGTTCTAGATTTTCTTCATCTTCACAATATATGTAGAATAATTTCTTCTCTCTTCACTTATGCCTCTTGTTGTACTTGTCACAATTGAAACACTCATTTTACTCTTATTTCCTCCACTTGTTGAGGCGTCAACCTTGTAGGCTTAGTGAGGTTGAGGGAGGAAACATTCCCCCTCTATAGGTGTTAGTAGAAATTGTTTTAGTAGCCATATTTTTACTTTCAACTTTCCTTGAAAAACTAAAAGCATTCTCCAATTATTTAGGTTCAAAGAGACATACCTCATGTTGAATGCTCTCCTTTAAAGTTCCCATAAAGATATCCAAAAAATTATCCTCTGGAATGTTTAGTAGCTATATTTTTACTTTCAACTTTCCTTGAAAAACTAAAAGCATTCTCCAATTATTTGGGTTCAAAGAGACGTACGAGTCATGTTTAGTGCTCTCCTTTAAAGTGTCCATAAATAGATCCAACAAATTATCCCCTGGAATGTTCTTCACTATAAGACTCGGCTTCTAAATTTGCTTAATGTGCTCTATAACTGGACCTTTTGCTTGAGATTTATCAATTGGCTAAATAAGGTGTTTCTCTTAATATGCCCATAATATTCTATCAATTCATTCGTAAATATAGATAGGCCAAGGGAAAATAGAGTCATTTTTATGGTCACAAAGCCATTAGTACCATATAAATTGATTAGGTTCTAAATACAATGATGCAATAGTTACCTTTTGAAAAGTTGGCACTTGGTGTGGATCAAAGAATTGTTCCATATGGAATATCCATTTTATTGGATCGTTTCCATTGAAATTTATCATGCCAATCTTAGGAATGAAGTAGCTCCTTGGTACTGAGTTAAACCCATGATGATGTGATGAATGATAAAATGTTGGGGACTCGAAGTTGTTCTCCAACTATTTTTCAATTTTCCCAATCTATGACTGGGATGAGTCCATCTTATTCTCCTTATACCCTTCTTGAGTATCTGAGTTATGATGAAATATATGTTTTATCTCATTCAAAATTACCCCTTTCATAACTTCAACATCCTCCTTACTTGCCATCTTTTTGAGATCCTTTTTACTTGCCATCTTGTTTTCAAGTTTATTTTGGATATCCTCTTTGAATGTTTGGAATTCATCCTTATTTACTGTCTTCATGATGTTCATCTTTATTATCATTGTATTTTCCATGTTCTATACTCTTTCAGTAATCTTGGACACCCCAAAGTCTATATTGTCATGCTTATCTTGTGTCATGGATGAGCCTTCAGGACGTTTATTGGCAGTAGTAATTTTTTCTCCACCTCCTACCATTTGATCCCACTAATATTTACTAGATCTATTTTCTATTTACTCTCAATCATGTCTCAATCACGCCTTTTGAATCGCCCAAAATAGATATTCCAATCAAAAGTTATGTAAGTTTCAAGAACATATATTTAAAAACTTGGGTTTGTAGGTTGTCTTGCTATCCAACCTTGCACTTGAATTATCTCTGAACTTTTGGCTCCTCTTAGTGTGAAATTTTGTCTTGTAGTAGCCTAGTATGTCTTCTCTTCAATGCCACAAATTTAACCCAATTTTGATGTGCAAAAAGAGAGTTATGGTAACTTTCCCAAAACTTGTTATTTGTGTCCTTTTCAAGAGAGCGAACTTGTACATACTAACACATGTCTGATTTTTATATTCTGCTTCTGAAATTTTTATCACAAACACTATGGATTGTCTTCCTTTTGATGCAATAGGTGGAACTCAATTTGGATCTCATAAACTTAAGATATAACATTTTTACCCAAAACACTTGTTTGAAACGATTTTTTGGACTAGTAAAAAACCCTAACTTCCATCGAATATAACTCTGAACCTGTAATGAACCAAGACCTAATTTTTTTACCACAAGTACCTCGTTATGACTTCTGAGGATCCAAAAATTTCATTGTTTAAAACATGCCCAAAATTAATTTATAGTGAAAATGTCTATGATACCAAATGTTATGCACCAAATTCCTAAAATAGCATAAAAAGAGAAAGAAAGAGTAGCCCAACGCCTTTAGAATGAAATAATGAGATGAATTAGAAGCCTCTTTGAGGGAGAAACCTCATTATACAATGTATTAAATGCACAAGACAAGATTAGAAGATCCTAAACTAGGTCTCCTTGGTATATATATAGGAGGAAAAAACTACAATTACAGTTCTATCCAATCATATAGTTACAGTTAAGGTCCTAGTCGACCAAAAAATACAAAACTAATATAATAATAGAAATTTAATGTCACAATATATAGGGTTTAACTTGGTTTGTATCCACCACTACGGGTGTTAAACACATGCCATGCGAGAGAACTAGCAGAAAGACACGAGGGTGGACACATGCCCGCCCGATCCAACCATGCATCCCCCGAATCCATCATAAGATGTGTAGGGAATACTGCAATCCTGCGAAGTACTGCTGATTAACGCTCCTGTGTGCGATTTGGTCTTGTCCTTGTGAATTGGTCTTGTCTTGAGTAATGGCCATTACTCCCATGAAGAACTCGAAGTGGGTTGGTACTCCTGCACTCATGCTAAGGGAAGGCAGAGTGAGGAAGAAGGTTCATACATCCCTGGAGGAAAGGATTTATCGCAAAGGTTTGGACGGAGCTTGGAATATTCCCCTGCAAATCTCCTCTGCAAAGTAGTTGATCGGGAAAGCTAGTTTCCCGTTATGCTTGTAGCCAATACAAAAATTCCGTCTGTTAAGAGAAGTTACATCCGGCGCAAGTCCAAACCAACAAGCCCTTCTCCCGACTCGCCAGTGCGGTTCATGCGTAACAGAATGGGGAAGGCCCATCATTATAAGGATGAAATTCCAAAGCAATCTCAGGAGGACATCCAGGAAAATTAGGAGGACGCTCAGGTGGCTCGAGGTTGTCTCTCAGATACATATATTAGGAACAAATTCGAGGTTTTGGTACCGAACCCAGGGAACACCAGGGGTTGGACCACTCTTTACCAAAAGACCCTGGATTATCATTGGATGCAGAAATCGGTTCTGGGCAGAACCCTGGTGGAAAAAGGAGAAGCACGTGCGGAAATTCTTCTGCAGCAAGATGAGATGGTTGGTTATCTTAAGCATATCATCCGAAATCAGCAACAAATCTCCCTCCATCTCGGCATATAACTTGACAAGGAGCCAGGTTTTCACGACAGCCATGCTGGTCTAAACCCTTAGCTCGATTTTTAAATGTTTAGCCTTTGTCTTTGTTTTTTTGTTTCAGTATGTCGCTACAGTCACTGTTGTTGTTTTTAATCTTATGGAAAACTATCTTTGAAGACTGGTTCTTAACTCTCAAACTTTCTAGTACAGTCTTGTTTCCTTTGGGGGAAGCCTGCTTAATTTTTTATTTCGGGTTTGTTTTCCCAGTCTTGGGAGGGCCCTACACTCTGTATATTTTTCTGATGGAAATATAAGGTTCTACCCTAACATACAAAAAAAAACTTGTTTTGTAGGATTGAAAAAACTTTAGAGATGCACTGGTATTAGATTCCATTGGTTGTAAAATTTGAACATCATTTTTCTTTCTTTATTTTTCGGGTAATATATTCCGGGGGAGACTACCCAAGAAATTCCCCTCATTTTTGAAGAAAAAGATGACAAAAATATGCCACGGTCATACACACAAAAATTTTGTCAAACACTTAAAGGAACCATCGATATTAGTCTTCTACAGTCACCCAAGTAACCACACACTTCGCTGGCAACTTAATAAATGCAATTGTTAAGCTAATATACAGTTCAATAAGCAATTTTAGCAACGGGAAAACATGAAATCAGCATACTGTTAAAAGATTTCATACATAGGAATTAACTATTAGTTGACTATAACTAAGGAATAACACTAGAATTTTGGTCAAAATTTGACCCTGGAAAAACCCCACCTCCTGGGGAAAACCAGTAGCAAGAGATATTATTATGCTGAGTGAAATAAATGTTACAAAACATATGTATCTTACAATAACAAAAGCATTGTACCAGTACCTTGGAAAATGTGTCAAACCCACATTTACAGTCTATACATTCTCTATACAGTTAGTTGTACGACCTCCTCACTCAGATTCTTCCTTGAAATCTATATACAATGTCAGCCTCTAAAATCAGTGCACAATAATACTAACCCAGCATTATCATAGTACCTTAATTTCAGTGCCAATCTTCAGTAGTACAACTCCTTGATTTATATGCATAAACCAGCAGTAAGGCACCTGGGAATGATGTACATATAGCATTAAATGATGTTTCATTGTCTTGGGAAGCATGCTCACTTCCTTAACTTGAGAAATGTGCCTCTCCTCTTATGTTTTGTCTTCATCAACAACAGCAATCACTTCTGGGAATGCATGCCCACTCAGCAGCTCTTTCACCTAGGACTGTGTGCCCACCATTTTGATCAGCAATACTCTATCTCTTGCATAGAAACTCATGCCCTCTGAGAGACTCCTCTCTCTCCTTGGAACTTGTGCCTCTTCCTCTCTTCTTTTCCTTGAGAGATTGTGTGCCAAAAGAAGTCTCGTCACCTTTTATTTCCCTCATTAGGGTAACTCCCATGACTCTTCAAATTCAATGGATGAGATTAGATCTTGACCACTAGATATAAGGCTAGGATCTAATCTCTCATTCACTTAAAACTCCTAAGTGAATTATATAACAATTTTGTATTTTTGAAAATTCACTTAACCCTAAATAATATAAAAGTCACTTTATAACTTAAAGTCACTTTATAATTTAAAAGTCACTATATAACCACTATAAATTACATCTCACTTTTAAATTAAAAGTCACATCATAAATAACTTTCATAAAACTCATAAAGTCACTTATGAATTATTTAATTAGACTTCATAAGTTCTCGAACCCTTGCACCTAGGAACCTAATGCAGGAGTGCCTCT
The DNA here is from genome assembly GCA_027924585.1 of Larix kaempferi. Lineage (NCBI taxonomy): Eukaryota > Viridiplantae > Streptophyta > Pinopsida > Pinales > Pinaceae > Larix > Larix kaempferi. The sequence continues at coordinate 607,870 of BSBM01000605.1, forward strand.
GAGCTACAAAATGCTAACACTCCCTCTTAGCGAGGGAGGTACTATTGGCATCAGCTCCACCTGGATTTCTCTCCAATCCTCTCCCTCCAATAGATGAAGCTCCCTCTGAATCTGAATACCCTCATATACCTACACTGGATCAACTACTGAAGGTCTGTGCCTAACCACTCTGAACTGAGAGCACTACTCACTCTCATGCTCATCCTGAAGAACTGTATCATACCAACTCGGTTTCCTCACTGACCTGGATGAATCCTCCACACTAACATCCATTGTTGCTGCCACTAAGTCTGATCTCTCACTAGGATCACCATCCATGGGATGCCCCAATACTCGGTATACCCTGCCATCATGGATTCCAAGAAAACTTGCTGCACCCAAGCCCCCACTCACCGGATATCTATAAACACGCCCTTCCACATGAAGGATCGCATATCTCTCATCCTCTAGAGCTGAAACTGAGAGCAAGTTCATCTTCATCTATGGAACAAGAAACACATCGCCAACTTCCAAATAACCACTAGACTCGAGTTGGAATAGGACTCTTCCAACTCCTATTGCATGGGTGTCGGCATGCCCATCCTCGGTTAGTATAAATCTGTCAATATTTGTCAAATCTTGGAACATTGCTCATGTCCCCGTCATATGGTGTGATGCTCCGCTATCTATGTACCATGCTCCAGTACCCAAACTCTTTGTTACACTGTTGTCTGAAAGAATTGAGACGAGCGAAAATTCCTTCTCGAATTTCTTCGCAAACTCTTCCACTTCAGTTGGAGAGGCTGCCTCAGGCTCTTCTTTCTTCTTATTCTTCTTCTTTTTGGGACACTGCCCAGCATAGTGACCATAACTCTGGATAGCAAATCATTTTACTTTGCTCAGGTCTTTGGCTCCACTGCTCAAGCCACCCTTTTTATTTCTGCCCTTAGCTGAAAGGGCCACATTCTTATCATCAGTATCCTGCTCAGTCTTCCCTCGAGACCCTTCTTGGATCTCCTCCTGAGTAAAATCATCCCACAGTATTTCCCAAGAGGGAATTTCTCTCTACCAACTACACACTTTACGAACACATCCCACTCTTTAGTGAATCCTTTCAGGGCTATCTGCACTAGCTCAAGATCGAGAATCACCTCACCAACTACACTCAGTTCATCTTTTACCTGTTTGAGTCTAGTGAGGTAAGAGGCTACATTCTCACCTCTCGCCATCTCTGTGCAATGAAGGTTATCCTTTAAATCCATTTTATGATTTTTCATTCTTGTTCTCATACAAACTTTTCAAAGTATCCCACATCTCCTTAGCAGTTTGTTTCTTTTCCAAATGTGGGATGAGGTGATCTCGAACACCATCCAGAAGAAGTCTCTGCATTCCAGCCTCCTTCACCTCATGTATGTCAAGGGCTACAAGATCATTTGTGGGAGGAACCACTGTGGTATTGACGAATTCCATAACTTGTTCTCCTTGAGAACAACTATCATCCAGGATTTCCATTGCAAGTAGTTGGAAATCCCTTCCAATCGATCTTCATACCGGATGCTTGTCATCTTCCAATCTGCACTTTTTCCAACAAGGCACACTCTTCCCTCTTTGACCAAAATACTCTATCAGTTGTACTTCTCAGCAATTTCCTTGCTCACAGCCACTACACAATAGTCACAATCATGCAAATCATTTGCACACCCAATTGTACCAACATCCCACTGTAATCTCATAGCCCCAGCTCTGATACCATGAAGAAAAAGATGACAAAAATATGCAACAGCCATACACACAGAATGTTTTTCAAACACTTAAAGGAGCCATTGATATTAGTCTTCTACAGTCACCCAAGTAACCACACACTTCACTAGCAACTTAATAAATGCAACTGTTAAGCTAATATACAGTTCAATAAGCAATTTTAGCAACGGGAAAATATGAAATCAGCAGACCATCAAAATATTTCATACACAGAAATTAACTCTCAGCTTACTGTAAATAACGAATAACACTGGAATTTTGGTCAAAAATTGACCCTGGAAAAACCCCACCTCCTGGGTAAAACCAGTAGCAAGAGATATTATTATGTTGAGTGAAATAAATGTTACAAAACAGTTGTATCTTACATTAACAAAAGCACTGTACCAAATGTGCCAAACCCACATTTACAGTCTATGCATTCTCTGTACAGTTAGTTGTACGGCCTCCTCACTTAGATTCTTCCTTGAAATCTATGTACAAAGTCAGCCTCTAAAATCAGTGCACAATAATACTAACCCAGCATTATCGCAGTACCTTAATTTTAGTGCCAATCTTCAGCAGTACAACTCCTCGATTTATGTGCATAAACCAACAGTATGTCCCCCTGGGAATGATGTACAAACAACATTAAATGTTGTGTCACTGTCTTGGGAAGCATGCTCACTCCCTTAACTTGAGAAATGTGCCTCTCCTCTTCTATTATGTCTTCATCAATAGCAGCAATCACTTCTGGGAATGCGTGCCCACTCAGCAGCTCTTTCACCTAGGATTGTGTTCCCACCATTCTGCTCAGCAATACTTTATCTCTTGCATAAAAAATTGTTCCCTTTGAAGAGACTCATCTCTCTCCTTGGAACTCATGCCCCTTCCTCTCCTCTTGGAAATGCATGCCTCTTCCTCTCTTCATTTCCTTGAGAGATTGTGTACCAAATGAAGTCTCATCACCTTTCATTTCCCTCATTACGGTAACTCCCATGACTCTTCAAATTCAATGGATGAGATTAGATCTTGGCGACTAGATCTAATGCTAGGATCTAATCTATCGTTCACTTAAAACTCCTAAGTGAACAATATAACAATTGTTTTCTTTTTGAAAAGTCACTTAACCCTAAATAATATAAAAGTCACTTTATAATCACTATAAAGTACATCTCACTTTTAAATTAAAAGTCACGTCATAAATAACTTTAATAAAACTCATAGTCACTTATGAATTATTTAATGAGACTTCATAAGTTCTCGGACCCCTACACCTAGGCACCTGATGCAGGAGTGCTTCTGAGCTACAAAATGCTAACAATTTTGAGGATGGTACTTGGGCTAAACCCTAGATTCTTTAGGGCACAATAATGGGTCAAGAACTTATGAATAGATCATATATAGCTCATCAAAACTCATTAAAGCTCATCATCAATCAAATCATTAAGAGAAAACATTTCACAAGTTAAAATTTGAACATGGCTAAGGAGGGTAACATTTTTTCCTCACAACCACTCAAGCTACACCCAATTGAAAAAAAAATTGTTGGAGTCTAATCCTAGGTGTGCGGAATATTAATGTGAATGGGAGACCAAGGGTCTCCCAGGAGTCCAAGAGTCCACTTGGGAATATGAAACCCAATGGACATTTCTCATTGTATATATATGTACATTTGATTAATGAGAAAATACAATGCGCTTAACGCCTATCTTCTGTCTTGTTGTGTGTAACTATCTATTTTCCCATTTGGGGCACCTTACAGTGGTATCAGAGCCCCAGGTTATGTCTTCCTCAGTTTGGACTTTGTCTTCCTCATCATGCAATATTCTTTGCCAGTTGCAAAATCAACAAATAGTTTTCCATCTGCATATTGCCTACGCAAACGTTTCGCTCATCCATTTCACCTGCCCTTTGCTTTCTGCGTACTCCTCAGTCTCGCTCTGTTTGTGGTGAGATGTTATGTTTGTCTATGCATAATTAATGCATTCTGCTCAATCGTTTCTTCTCTACTAGAAGACAATCATTTCCCTTTCCATGCATGCTTTACCCTATTTCCTTCATGGGTGCTCTCATTATTTTGCGTTAAAGAATATTGTTGCATAAAGCATAATCTCCTTTGGTAGATGTTGTTGCATTTGAGATCATGGAGTTCCCATCATCCTCACTTTTGGAGATTTGTGACCTTTGACTTGTGGGTTGCGTTGGTGTCAATCGTGGGTGTTTCTCATGATAGTTGAGTTTTGCGACGCCATCATTTGGTGTGCCCTCCATCTTCTAGGTGCTATGATGATAACCTTAAAGAGTTGTGGATTCCTAGCTCCTTCCCATGAGACTTATCTATTGGTGTCGTTGATCTCTACTATTGGATTTTTAACTGGTCTTGTTATGGTTTGTTCGGAACATTAATGGAATTTGGGAGTTTTCATAGTGCACACCAAAATGAAAGACTTGTGTGACTATTGCAAGTTTCACTTTATGGTGGAGACAGCTACGAACTGCGTGGTTCATTCCTCCAAAATAGATAATGCACTGGTGAAATCTGAGATAGTGCATGCTGAGCCATCTCTGTTGATGGTTTCAATGTGTTGAGTGCATTGAATGTGGTCTCCTCTCATTCATATGAGCGTAACCTCCCACGGACACTCAGCCTCATCCTAGTGAGCCATCATCTAGTTGCATGGAGCATCCATACTCTCTCCTTGCACGTGTGGCTGCGACGTAGCAACGTGGGGCATTCAAAATCATTTTTTTGCAGTTGCATTGAATTAAGTGAATACTATTGGGAAGACTCTCCCGACCTCTGAAGCATATTGAACCCACTCGAACTATAAATCGAGCCCAAAAGAGTTAGCTTATTTCTTTGATGCATCTCGTTGGAATATGCAGTGATACATTTCATTGGAGTGATACAAATTGGTTGGGAAGGGTGTTGCAATGTCCAACACATTACTTTGAAGACTGCGATCTCCAACATTAATCCTCCTATTGCCGTGAAGAATACACTGTGAATACATTATCCATTGCGTAGCATGGTTCATTTTCAGTTTGTTGTACTCTTTTGTTTTTCTGCTCTATCCATGTTTATGACGAACACCAGCGTTGAAAGTCTGGCACCCTAAATTCTGCGAAGTTGTGTTGTGTAGAGGAGCACAATGAAGACTCCACGATTTTGCAGCTGCAAGTTTGGAGACTCAATTTTGGTTAAAATTTGAAGCTTGAATGCTATATAGCGTTGTCAATGGTGAAGGCACCATTTTGTTTAAGATGGCCATAAAAGATTGCTTAGGCCAAGTATTGCCTCCAGTACAGCGTATTACCTCCAACAAATAGCAGGGCTGCCTATTGTATAGCAACATATTCAACTAGAAGATTTGAAACCGGTTGTCCAAGCAAGTGTGCAGTAGTTTCTACAGCTGCTCCAAAAGAAAAAATTGCAAAAGTAGATCACGGTCATTTGAAAAGACAGGTATAGCAGATTCATCAATTCAACAGTCATATGTGTAACTTGCAAACTGTTGTTTGTTTGTGAGTTCTAGTGCATGTTTTTTGGTACTTGTATATGTGTTTTTTGTGCAATACCAAAATTGAAGAAAAGTTGGATTGCATGTTGTATGTGGGTACATTTTTGGCTGAGACCGACACCCCTCGCTTTTTAAATTTGAATCTGTTGAGTCTTATTTGTAAAGGGTGGAGTTGCAAGAAGCCCTCAGTCTGATTGAGTCACTTGTACTTGGTTCTTCCTACACAAGGAGGCCTCAAACTATCCTCACAATGTCTAAGACAGAAGAAACATTAAAGTCGTTGAATACTCTAGTACATTCAGTTGTAGATGACTCAATCACAATCAACAAAGACACACTACAAACTTTCATAAATCAATTGCAGAATTTGAAAGCCATTAAGGAAGATGCACAACACAGGAATCAACATTTTGAACTAGTGCTTGTTCAAAATAACCCCTTGTTTGAAGATGATTCCTATCATCTTCCAGAAAAAAAATGAAATCATGTCAGATGTACATTTTATTTAGAGTTCTGTTACACCTAAAATCTTCTCATCGTGAGATTCAGTGTATACATCCCTGGAGCCACCTTGATTGAGTGATTGACCTAGAAGGATTTGTACCCATTTGTACTAGGTTTTGAGAGGTCGTCGTAGGTTGCACTCATGCAACATGCGACGTCACAGCTTGCACTATTGCAGGGTGCGCCGATGTCAGTTAATGGACAAAAATAGCCCTTCGAGTCCTTTCTCGAAGCTTGCTGACTTGGGACCCTATCCCTAACCTCTTGGAAGAGCTGGCATTCGATTCCTATCATCTTGGAAGGATCCCTTAAGCTTCTCCTATCATGTTTCAACCTATCCTATCCATACCCTATCCACTTAGTCCTATTTAAATGAAGCTCACTCCCATCCCAAAGGGAGGAAGTCTATGGTACTCTTATGCTGGTGAAACTAAGCCCAATAGATCTAACACTCTAGCTTGGAGAACATCTACTTCTCTCTAGGAGCTTTGGCATGGCTTGTCGGAAGGAGCTTGCAGCATTAAGGCGATGGTTGTAATTCTCTTTTCTATTGTACTTCTCCATTCTTAAATACAGTTAATATAATTGTGTTAGGAACCCATGTCTTTACTTTGTTAGTATATTGTTGTTGGACGCACATGCTTTGTAAGTCGTCCCGTAGTATTTGTTGATCAATAGTTTGTGTTATTGTTGTTGGCGCATATGCTTTGTAAGTCGCCCGTAGTATTGTTGATCCATAGTTTGTAGTGGCCCATGGTTTTGACCCATAGTATTGGTGCCTATACTTAGTATATAAGTGTGTGTTGAGACCTATGAAGGCACAGTGAAGTTATTTGTATTGAGCTTGCTCAAAGGAGGTTGCCCCCTCGAAGTGGCTTGTGATCAATATAAAAGTGATTATGAGTTCTGTCATTTCTGCTATTTCGCATATTCTTATTGATCAATTGTTGCAGGTGCTTCACATCTGGTATCAAAGCACTTTCTTGGGCTCGATGGGTGAAATTTCTGCCAAATTTTTTTTTGCATCTGTTACAGGTTCGGATTTAGGAATAATCCCTATCCGCTTAACTGTGGGAAGTACTTGGGCATTAGCCCTAAAACTCATTGTGAGGAGTACCATAGGAACCCCGAAGTAGCTGGCCCATTGAGAGGACCTACCAGCGAAAAGGGCAACGACCCCTACCTAATTGACTAGTTCCCACCCGTGAGATAAACCAAGAGTTGTCATTTGTGGCAAAGTGGTTATCAGTTTTACCTGAGCCATGGAGTGAGGGGTACTGCCCCAATACGTAAGCCATCAGACAGCATTGGTGGCCGAGTGAAACCCCTGAACTGTTAGGAAGCTGCACATACCTAGGGTCCATATCTATTTTCAGCTGAACTGTTGTCTATCGCTGCTGCGCCGTTTCAGATCCAACCATTCAGATCCATTCTGAAAGCCGTTCCAGATCCAGCCATTTTCAATCCATTCAGCGTCGTTTCAGATCCCTCTATTTTCGATCCAGATCCAGTCGTTTTCAATCCATTCGGTGTCGTTCCAAATTCAGTCATTTTCAATCCATTCGACGCCGTTTCATATCACTTCTGGGCTATTGCAGATCTATCTATTTTAGATCCCTTCCGAGCCGTAGTCGCTCCAGTCTGACAAAAAAAAGGGTATAAAATTCAGTTTTTTCTCCATATCTACCTTGTTTTCACTCTGTTTTCCTTGAAATTTTCGAGGAACCCCTGCCATCCCATTCTGCATATTTCATTCCTGAGGACCCTATCCCCAATTCCACTTCCCAAAGCTCGAAATCCCACATTTGTCTATTTTTAAGGTTTGCCATAACTTCCTCAGATTTCACCCAATCACCTTCAAATTTTACCATAGAGTTCCTTTATGACTTCTGCTTCTTTGTCCCCCTCTGCCAAATTTTTCCATTCTTTCACCCCGCTTCTGAAATCCTCATTTTTTGCTTCCCTGTCTATTCGACAGTGTCCAAAACCTAGTCAAACCCCAATTACCCTTCAAATTTTTTCCCAAATCCAGATTTTCCTTTACTGAAGCAGTTTTTGTTTTTGTTTTCCTACTCAGTCAACAAAAAAAAAAAAAAAAACCTGCTTATGGTTGTCACCCGTGCAGGAACAAAAACCATGGAAGAAGCACTTGCAGCCATCCAAGCCAAACTCCAGGATCTGGATGAAAAATTTATCGGCCTCCATCTTGAACATTCAGCTATGAACAACAAACGACAGTCCGAGTCTTCATCAGACAATGGGTTCTCGTCTTCCAGCAATTTCCGTGGTCCAAAGCTTGATTTTCCTCGCTTCAATGGTACTGATCCAAATGGATGGATCTATCGTGCAGAACAGTATTTCAATCTGCATAATACTTTTGATGTCAACAAAGTTCCGCTTGCATCCTTTCATTTGGAACAGGAAGCTCTTCAATGGTACCGTTGGTACATCAAGGCTCATGAAGAGCCAAAATGACCATACTTTTGCCAGCTCCTTTTGCAACGATTTGGTCCTAGTGCTTTTGATGACTTCACAGGAGCCCTCACTAAACTTCGCCAAATTGGCACTGTAAGAGAGTATCAAACTGAATTTGAGAAACTAGCCAACCACAAAGAAGGATTGTCTGATGACTTTTACCGAAGTTGTTTTATCAGTGGTCTAAAGGATGCCATCCGCTCTGAGGTCAAAATGTTCTGTCCCAACTCAATGATGGAAGCCCTAGGGTTGGCTAAGTTGGCAGAAGACAATATTGCAGCCCAACAACGCTCCAAGCCCACTTTTATTCCCTTCTGAAATATGGGTTCTCAACGACCACATATACCGCAGGCTCCTCAACCAACTCCTTTCAAGCATTTGTCTGAAACAGAGATGCAAGCATGTAGAGAAAAGGGGCTTTGCTATAATTGTGATGAGAAATTCACTCGGGGACATAGATGTGTTCAGCAAAAGCTCGATCTCTTGGATGTGGATTCTCCGCCTGCCTCTGAAATTGGTGACGAAGATCCAGAAACAATGGATGCTCAGGTCGACATTCAGGAACCGCCTATTGACCCTCTGTTTCAGGATGACCAGCCAGAGATATCTCTCCATGCTTTAGCTGGAATCACCACCCCCCAAACAATGCGGGTCAGGGGTTACTTCAAGAAGCTTCCTCTTACAATACTCATTGATTCTGGTAGCACTCATAATTTCATTGACCCTCGGATCGCCAAACAAGCTAATTGTTTTATCCGTCCTTGCTCCAACTTTGAAGTCATGGTTGCCAATGGGGGCACCTTACCTTGCAAAGGGAAGTGTGGAAATGTGTGTATCTCTATGGGAGATTATACCTTGCGCTCTGACATGTTTGCCTTGACCTTAGGCGGATGTGATGTGGTTTTGGGCGCTCAATGGCTACGCACACTTGGCCCTATCTTATGGAATTTTGCTGAACTTTGGATGCAGTTTTCTCTCAATGGACAAAAACACACATTGACAAGATTACAACCAGGGTCTCTCAGCATCATCAGTTCACATCGCATGGAAAAACTCCTCAAGAAGAATTCACATGGTGTCATCGCTCAGATCCATTCCATTCAGATGCAACCATCAGCGGTCTCCATTACTCCTTTGGATCTACACTTATTTCTAGATCGATATACAGGTGTCTTTGCTGAACCAATGGGATTGCCACCTTCAAGGCCAGAATACCATCGTATTCAGCTCCTTCCTGGAAGCGTTCCTCCCAACCTTAGGCCCTATCGCTACCCATTTCACCAAAAAACGGAAATTGAAATGCTCGTTCGGGACTTATTGAAGCAAGGTATTATTCGCCCAAGCACTAGTTCCTTTTCTTCTCCAGTTCTTCTTGTCCGAAAAAAATATGGGTCATGGCACCTCTGCATTGACTTCCAAGCACTTAATCACCTCACCATCAAGGATAAGTTTCCAATTCCTGTTGTTGATGAGCTTCATGGGGCTCAATTTTTCTCCAAGTTGGATCTTCGTTCTAGGTATCATCAAATTCGGGTTCATGAGGATGGTATCCCTAAAACAGCTTTCCGCACACATGATGGCCATTATGAGTTTTTGGTCATGCCCTTTGGCCTCACTAATGCTCCTTCCACATTCCAGGCCTTAATGAATAAAGTATTTCGACCCTACTTGCGGAAATTCATTCTGGTATTCTTTGATGATATTCTCATCTACAGTAAAACATGGGATAAACATCTCCAGCATCTGGATCTTGTCATGCAACTTTTCTCTGACCATCATCTCCACGCCAAGCAGTCTAAATGTGTTTTTGGACAGAAGGAAGTTGAGTATATCGGGCACATTATATCAGCACAAGGGGTTCGCGTGGATCCTTCCAAAATCAATGCCATGAACAATTGGCCACATCCTCAGACACTCAAGAGCCTTCGTGGTTTTTTGGGGTTGATTGGCTACTACCGCAAATTTGTCAAGGATTATGGGAATATTGCAGCTCCATTAACTGCTCTATTGAAAAAAGATTCTTTTACATGGACACATGCTGCTCAATGTGCATTTGACAAACTAAAACAAGCTATGTGTACTACACCTGTTCTAGCTATGCCCGATTTTTCCAAGCCCTTCACTATTGAGAGTGATGCTTGCAGCAATGAACTTGGTGTTGTTCTCCTTCAAGTTGAACACACCATTGCGTTCACTAGCAAATCCCTTTCAGGTAAGAATTTAGCTGCCTCTACATATGAGAAGGAAATGATGGATATTTTGCATGCAGTACAGAAGTGGCGACCATACCTATTAGGGAATCAAGATTGATCACCAGAGTCTGAAATATTTCTTGGAACAACGTGTCTCCTCCCCAGCACAACAGCAATGGGTTAGCAAACTCATGGGTTATGACTATGAGATCACTTACAAGAAGGGTAAAGACAATATTGTGGCAGATGCTCTTTCTCGCACATTTGATGCCCAAGGTTCTCTTTCAGTTATTTCTATGCCTGTTCCAAATTGGTTGCAATCTGTTCAACAGGGTTATGTCAATGACTCTTCCTTATCTCAAATCATCCAACGCTTGACCAAAAACCCTTCTGTTGTATCACATTACTCTTGGGATGGTGCTTCTCTGAGATACAAGGGTCGTCTAGTGCTTCCCCAGAGCACATATCTTCAACAGGTTGTCTTCTATGAACTCCATGCTTCTTCATCGGCAGGGCACTCTGGGTTCCTCAAAACGTATGAACGAGCACAGCGTAACTTCTTTTGGCAGGGCATGAAAAGGACAATTCAACAGATGGTGGCTGAATGTGATACCTGCCAGTGCAATAAGGGTGAAACAACACTCCTTCCAGGATTGCTCAAACCCTTGCCCATACATACACGGATTTGGATAGATACTTCTATGGATTTCATTGAAGGGCTCCCTAAATATGGTGGGAAGACAATGATTCTCGTTGTGGTTGATCGCCTCTCCAAATATAGTCATTTTTGTGCTCTCAGCCATCCCTATACAGCCTCCTCAGTTGCTCAAATTTTCCTGGACCAGATCTTTCGTCTTCATGGCATCCCTTCTTCCATTGTCTCGGATCGTGATGCGACTTTCACCAGTCATTTTTGGACAGAACTATTTCGCCACACTGGCACCAAACTGAAGATGAGTTCAGGGTATCACCCACAAACAGATGGTCAAACTGAAATTATCAATAAATGCTTGGAAACTTATCTTCGTTGCTTCACCTCTGAACAACAACATCAATGGGAAAAGTGGCTCCCTCTCGCTGAATGGTGGTACAATACCTCTTACCACACTGCCTCTAAAATGACCCCATATGAAGCAGTCTATGGTCAGGCACCTCCAGTTCTTCTTCCATACACCCCCAACAGTTCACCAGTTCAAGAAGTTGACACGGTCCTTCGAAACCGTGATCAGATTCTTCACATTTTGGGGGACAATCTTCACATGGCAAGAAATCGCATGAAGCAACAAGCTGATCAGCATCGTTCTGAGCGCACTTTTCAATTAGGCGATATGGTTTTTCTTCGTCTCCAGCCGTACAAGCAATCCTCCCTGAAACTCAAAGGGCGTCATAAGCTTGCTCCAAAGTTCTATGGGCCATATCGAATTCTTCAAAAGATTGGGTTCATTGCTTATTAATTGGAACTTCCTCCTTCTTCCCGCATTCATCTAGTATTTCATGTCTCTTGTCTGAAGAAAGTTCTTGGCACCAACATCAATGGAAAAACGATTTTACCCAAACTGGATAATGAAGGATCCATCCTTTTGGATCCGGAGGCCATCCTTAATCGGCGCACTCGTCAGCTTCGCTCTCGCTCTATCACAGAGGTCTTAATTCAGTGGCACGACATGCAACCAGAGGATGCTACATGGGAACCACTCCTTCAGATTCAACAACAATTTCCACATCTAAAGCTTTGAGGACAAAGCTTTTTTTAAGGGGGAGGGGATGTTAGGAACCCATGTCTTTACTTTGTTAGTATATTGTTGTTGGACGCATATGCTTTGTAAGTCATCCCATAGTATTTGTTGATCAATAGTTTGTGTTATTGTTGTTGGCGCATATGCTTTGTAAGTCGCCCGTAGTATTGTTGATCCATAGTTTGTAGTGGCCCATGGTTTTGACCCATAGTATTGGCGCCTAGACTTAGTATATAAGTGTGTGTTGAGACCTATGAAGGCACCGTGAAGTTATTTGTATTGAGCTTGCTCAAAGGAGGTTTCCCCCTCGAAGTGGCATGTGATCAATATAAAAGTGATTATGAGTTCTGTCATTTCTGCTATTTCACATATTCTTATTGATTAATTGTTGCAGGTGCTTCACAAATTGCTTTCCATAAATGTTGTCTCTTCAATGATGTTTAGAGTTTTCCACCTTAACTGTTAACTTAGATCTATCATATAAGATATATGATTTCACTTCTCGTGGTCTGTTATATGTTCAACAGGGTCTAGTTACTCGCGATCTGGCAATGCTGGAGCATTGGATCAATTAAGGAGAAAGGGATCTACAAATATGAGGTAAACAATCCACTCTTGCATTTGTACTTCCATATGATCTAGGAAAGTATTTTATGTTTTGTCTTATTTGTTCTAGACTTACATTAAGCTAGGGAGATCACACCTTGAGTCCGCTCTCGGTAGATTGTCCGTCAAACAAATCTGGAGACCATACTGGGGACGTCCATCTTGTTTTAATAGTTGTCAATCTGAGAGTCATTTTCAGATGATTGCTTGACACAAGCCTTTTATTTGTCACTTGCTTCTTGAGTTAGTTTCACTATTAGATCTTCACATTGAAGACTCTGATCTACTTCCTCTGATTTCATACTACTCATTTCCAAACCATTTCACAGTTCATTGCTTGGAGATTTGATCCATTTTAGAACTTAGATCTCTCCTGTCGCACCTGGTTAGTGAAAACAGAGCGACGCTGTGTCTTTTATGATCTATGTTTTTTCCCTGTTAGCCACTCGTGGCAGTGCTTCCATTGGTATATTGTGACATCGTTGCACTTGCCATGTTAGTGAGTTGCGACGTCGCACTGTGTACAAACACAGAGTGCGCGGATTATTCGAATTTGGCATGCAGGCACCCATCTTCCAATTGTTTATCTGAGCTTTGTTTTGTTGTATGAACTCTCTTTGTGCGACAAGATCCAGCCAGAGGTCCCACCTTTGATTTGTGTGTTGAGTGTTTGGATTAGTTTGGATTGATTTTGGGTTCCGCTTTGGACAAGTCTGAGAACAGGTGGTGGTGGACACTCTTGTCTCCTCCACCTTTATCCACTCACCCTTTCATTAGATCAGCTCCCATAACTCATTTACATTATTGTTTGAGCTTTGCTTGCTTGGTTTGCTTGCTACTGTTTGATTTTGAGTCTTGTGTGTCTTTCAACCTGACTGAGTGCTTGTCTTTTCTTGAGTTTTCTGAGTATACTGAGTGCTGCAAGTAGTGTTTTCTTTTCAGTCGTTTACATCTGAAAGCATAGTTGTTATCAAGATAATCTTTTGATGCATCCATTGAAAAGTTAAAAGTGCTTCTTTCCCATCATTTCTCAAGTATTGTTGAAGAAAATTGTTTGTGCATTGGAACATTTTTACTCATACTTTTTGGGAAAATTGAATGAATGTGTGATCACTTGCTTTTTTCTTGGATTATGAATCAATCATCTTCTTGAAAAACTCAAAGGATATTTAAGTTTTTGCAAAATTAGTTCCAAGCTAAGGAAAGATAGATGCATTTTTAATTTTTATTGCTTTTACGTCATTGAAAGTGAAATTGAAAAGCTTGCATACTCCATCTTAGAATCCTCTCTTTTCATTACCTAGTGTCATTTTGCTTTGAAAAGAAAAAGAAAATGAAAAAATGTTGTGATTTGGATCAGTAGTGTTGTGATTTTTTGCATTTCGCACAAAAAGAAAAGAATGTTTCAATACCATTTTTCGTAGATTTCGGATTGTGTTATATTGCATTGCTTTGGTCAAATTGTTGGAAAGAAGAAGAAGATTTCTCCTTCCCATAGGTAGCATTCATCGAAAGAAAAGCATACTTTTTGCATGTAGCTAGGGCTTGCATTATGTTTTCGATTATGTACTCACCTCATGCATTCACCTAACCATCCAGATAAAATTAATGGTAGAACTAGGGTAAAATATTTAGAAACTTGTGTGTAAGTTAGAGACGTGTTCTGGCGTCGTTAAGCGTGACAGCTGTCGTTATTTTCCAGCACTGTATCTCGGGGGTATTGTAGTCTTCCACGTACTTATCGGTATATCGAGCTCCTTCATGTACCCACCAAGTACCATAATCCATACTTGGCGTATATCGAAGGATGTATCACGTACTTGGTAGTATATCGGAAGGTCTCTTGCCAAACGGTTGTGCATTAGACAGCACCACTATGGATTTGAGCTCCCACGTACCTTGCGTATATCAGGAGACACCATTAGGATTCCTGAAACCAACTGAGTTAACCATTTGGCCGTCTTGCAAAGCAATACACCAAGAACAGCACTCAGGGAGATTAGCACGCACGTACTGTCCAGGTGATCGGTTATGCAGGCAAGCGTACGGTCCCAATCCTCCTTGTCGCGTCATATTGTTGGACCCTGCAGTATATAGCGGTTTGCAATGCCTTGATAATCCCGTGAGGTTCCAAACTTTTGAATCCGGGCTTATAACATAAGTTTGCTTATTTCCTTAGTTTGTGTATGGTTTTTTCTGGTCTGCTTTCTTTTAGCTTGCCTTAGGAGAAACTCTTGTTTCAGTCACTCTGGCTGACTTTCCTTGGAGAACGTCCCATAGAATTCAAAACTTGCCACCCGAATATCCCCTTAATCAGGAGGTTATTTCGAGGGTAAGGATGGATCCACACGCCAGGGTCGGGTCACATGAAGTGGAAAACCCCACTTTGGATGTTGGAGGACTTTTGTTTCCTCATAATCCTCCAGATTCACCTGCCTCTCATCCCCCACGGGATGAAGAAGCACAACTTCCCACTTCACAAGACCTGCCTCCCGTTGCTTTGGGAGATCCTGGGTCGTTGGAATGGATAAACCAACCCCAGGACAACCCCACAGTCGTTGTCGGTCCATCAGCAGCCTACTGGACATCTTCTACCGGTCACCCAATGGCCCATTTTTCCATTGCACCCCCACCCAGTCAAACTACTCCAAACGATCCTTTAGCCTATTACCGTGACCAACTAGCTCATTTTCGTTCGATGGCTGAGAAGTTCTGGAGATCAAGTCTCCAACGAAGGGTCGAAGACCCATCGTTACCCCCTTATCGACTGATCCCAGGTCGTTCTTTATCTTTCGAGTCACCGGAATCATCCACACAACACGTGAACACTTCTGAAACTGGTCAACTTGCACATGCATCTCCTAGACAAGAGACCAGTTCAGTAATCCCTACTGCCCAACAAGGAAATTTTTAGGGGCGAAATTTTGCCAATTGGCTATTTTTCGGGCCTTCTTTCAAAAAATAAATTCGCTTTTTGGTCATTTTTAAGCTCTAATATCGCTTATATTTACATAAAATGTGTTTTTTTACTATAATATTCGCCAAAATTTACACATTTCGGTAGTAAATTGTATGTTTGATATTTAATATTCGCCTTCCTATCTATATATATGATTTTTTCGATCTAAAATAATCACCTAGAATACTATATGTAGGTATAGTATTGCAATCCTTAAAAAATACCCTATTGCCCAACCTGTTGAACAACAACAATCCAACACACCTGTAACCACTGCGGTTACGTTACCTATTCCCCCACCTCAAACTTCGAGGGGAGGATACTTTCTACCCCCTACCTTTTTTACAAGTAACGTTAACCCTATGGTGGATAACCAACAACCGGCGTTGGGTCAACCTTTACCTAGTGATCACCAAGTTGTTGTTGGGGGGAAACCCCCGTCTCTTAACCATGATACTACAGTCGGAGTCCCTATTGGACCTACCATCGGCAATTCGCTACCTCTTGGACCTTCTACGACGAGACTATCCCATGCTGGAGGACCATCCAATGTAATCCAACCTCCATCGAGTCAAACATATCCAGGTTATCCTAACCCCGCGCCGGGTCAACTTAACCCTGGGAACGCACTCTACGGGTTACCATACCACGGTAATCCTTACACTCTTTGGGGACAACAGAATTTTTTACAACATGTACCCCCACTCACAGTCCCTCAAATCCCCCTACCTCCCATTGGTCCACCCCCACCTCCCAACGGAGGCGACGGGCCCCCACATAAACTCAGAGGAGGAGGACCTTTACCTTCTGGTGGAGGGCCCCCTCATTTCGTTCATCGTGGCCCACCCCCCCTGGTGGAGGTGGCGGTGGTGGTGGTGGAGGACCATCTTATCCTGGTGGTGGTGGTGGCGGTCCACCACCCCTCTATGGTGGAGGTGGCGGAGGAAACCCTTACCCATCTGGTAGCGGTGGTAGTGGACCACCACCTCCTCCTGGCGGAGGCAGTGGAGGTCCATCCTATTCTGGCAGTGGTGGTGGACCACCCCCTCCCCCTGGCGGAGGCGGTGGAGGCCCATCTTACCCCGGCGATGGTGGTGGACCACCCCCTTTCGGCGGCGGCCGGCACCCTCCTGGTGATGGAAGCGGACCACCACCTTATGGTCATGGCCCACCTTATTATGGTAACGGACCACCCCACTATGATGGTGGACCTTCTACTGGTCCGAGCAGCACATACCCCTATGGACAGTTTCCTCCCGGCACACCTTACGATCATACCGGTCCTTACAAGCCTTATCCGTATTATCAGTACACGCAGCCTAATCTGCAGCTACCTTTTTTGGCTACTTTGGACCTACCTGACCTCTCTCATTTAACCAACGACCCCATTTACCATGGAACTAACTGCCCACCTATTCCAGTAAAACTTTCGTCTGATATCCCGAAATTTGATGGCAAGCCGGGTGAAGATCCTAAAAACCACGTGATGACATACCATTTATGGTGTTCATCCAACTCCTTAATAGACGACTCAATTCGTCTTAGATTATTTCAAAGGACTCTCATCGGTTCGGCTACCAAGTGGTACATCAAGTTACCACCCCACTCTTTTCCTGATTTTGGTTCTCTTGCCATGAACTTCTTGACTCATTTCCAGCTGCCTATACGGTATGAAACTGGTACTGATATTTTAACCTTGCTCCGTCAGAATACTGCCACTCACATTTCGGATCACATCCATGAGTGGTGAAGGAGACGTCGTCTCATTAAAGCTCCTATTCCAGATCAACTCCTAGCAAACTGGTTCACGAAATCTCTCATCCCTACCATAGCACGAGATATTGCCATGAGAGGTGCTTTCACTAAAGAACAGGCCATCGCTAGCGCCCATGTGCTAGACTTAGTTTATACTCAATCCAGCACATTGTTTGATATTCTTCCCGACACACCCCATGACGCTAATGACCCTGTGAAACCACCCAAGGGACCCCAAGTCGATGGCATCATTGGAGCCCTTCACACCCAGCCTTCTCATCAACCTGTTGGTTCTACGAACCTCCAAGGTTCATCCTCATCACCAACGCGGTTTGGTCTCAGCACCACGAAATCATCCACCCCTGCTGCTACCAAAGAGGTGAATTATGTTTCATTAGCTTCGCCTCAGAAGAACGGCAGTAAGAAGAAGAATAAGGGGAAACCTAAGAAATCTTCTTCCTAGCAGGAACAAAAGAGCACTCCTGATGATACCAAACAGAAAAGGAAGTTAAAGTTTCCTTGTCTACTATGTGGTGATGATCATTTTTCCAAGGAATGCCCCCATAGAGACGAAGTTCAAAAGTTTCTTAAGGGCAAATCCACACCCACAGTTCTCAACAACCCCTTCCCTGCTCAAAATCAACATTCGATCGCTCATACGTATTCTTCCCAAGAAGAAGCATCCAACACCACACATGTTCTCATGGTACGTAATGAGACTGTCAACTTGACTACTCATTCTCGTTCATATGACACCGTTCCAACCAAATAAACCGGTGGAAGTAATACTGAAAAAGCTTCCACTTCGATGCCCGATGTCACCATACCGGCTACGCCTCTCACCATCGAGAAGCCTTCTTTAGAGTCAGTGTTGCGTCCACCCAAGAGCACGATTAGAAAATCGGTTTTTAATCCTAATGCTCGAGCAACTCAAAACTACAATATTGTAGAGGACATAGCACAAGCTCCTTGTGCTATGTCGATGCTTGAAGTCTTGCAAAACTACCCAAATCAGTGCAAGACTCTCCTCGCTGCTATCGGTGTTGTTGACCCGGATTTATCGAATACCATCATGTTCCGGCTGGAGTACTTCAAACCGAAGCTCTCCCATCAATTGACATTCCAAGTTGCCACAAACATTGCTGGGAATATTATCCATCATACCCTTTTAGACGAAGGAGCCTCTACGTCAGTCATGTCGATCGCATATTGGAGAGCCATAGGTTCTCTCGAGTTGAATCGTTCTCCTACCACTTTGAGAACCTTCGACGGCTGTGGCTTTCAACCTCATGGGTTGTTACAAGCTTTACCAGTAGAGTTGGGGGGCAAGACCGTAACCCTTAACGTGGAAGTGGTCGCTGCCCCGTTAGATTATAACATTCTGTTTGGTCGTAATTGGTTTTATGCCATGCATGCGGTTGCATCATCTATCTTCTGCGTAGTACAATTCCCCCATCAGGGGCAAATTGTCACAGTCAACCAACTGGATTTCTGCACTCCTGACATCACTTCTCACCCAGGCGATAATGTTCCTTCCATTGGACAGTATTCACAAAAATATGAGAGTGTGGGGGTTGGCCTCCTTAAGGATTCATCCCTTATGGGCGTTTTTCCTATCTCGGATCCCCCAAATCATGTCGCCAAGATCAACAAGATCTCTTCGCAGTTATCCTCTATCTCCACCTCTACTGATTCATGGCTTGTACCTGATGAATCCACCACACATCTGATTGGAGATCGCATGCCTCTGTCACCCGCTGAACTTATGTACGAGGCTATCTAGTTGGCCCCGGAGGATCACTTATGTATGACCTCCACCCCTAGTTCTCTGCAACGAACCTCCTCCGACCCCTTTCTACGGAATTTTCATTCCCACGAGTCCATCATGGAAATCATAAGTGCGGACGATCCTCCGTGGGAAGACCTACATCATCGTTCGTCTTCCCTTCCCATTTTAGCTACTGTAGAGAATGACATCCGCACCATTTCTACACTGGATGTTCTTTCTAGCTCTCCATCTTTGATACTCACGTGTCAAACGAATTCTGAAGGCAACTTAGCCAACATCGAGCCTACTACTTTGATCGACATCTCGTTTAAACCTGGTGTAGTGGAACACATTCAGTTAGTCCAGAAGTGTTCCCCTGAAGAAATCATCTTTGCTACGGCCTTGTTCAACCGATTTCGATACGTATTCGCTTGGACTTACGAGGAGATGCCTGGGATAGACCCCTCCATTGTTTTTCACGAGATCAAAACTTATCCCGATATCAAGCCTGTTCGCCAAAAGTTACGACCTATACACCCCTGGAAGACTGCGGCAATCAAGGCAAATATTGAAAATCTCTTGAAGGTTGGTTTCATTTACCCTGTCCCATTGACGGAATGGGTCTCAAATGTCGTCCCTGTGAACAAAAAGCAGGGCACCATCCGTGTCTGCGTCGATTATCGGGATCTCAACAAAGCTTGTTCCAAGGACAACTACTCGACTCCCTTCATTGACCAGATCATCGACAATTATGCTGGAAGTGTCATCTTCTTATTCATGGATGGTTTTTCCGGATACAACCAAATTGAGATCCACCCGGACGATCAACACAAGACGGCTTTCATCTGCCCTTGGGGGACATTTGCATACCGCAAACTCCCTTTCAACCTTAAAAATCCTGGCACCACATTCCAGCGGGCCATGTCGTACACTTTCCACGATGTGAAGGACTTTGTGGAACCTTACTTGGACGATCTCCCTGCCCATTCAAAGCAGCTTGAGTTCCACTTTGATCATCTGACAGTCGTTTTCCTCAGATGCAGGTGGTATAACATCAGCATGAATCCTCACAAAATTATTTTTTGTGTCAATTCCGAACGCCTCCTCGACTTTATCGTCTCTAAAGATGGGATCCGCATTGATCCCTCGAAGGTGGAAGCCATCGTCGCTCTTCCACCTCCCACTTATATCACGGAACTTCAAAGCCTGCAAGGCAGAGCAACTTACTTATGGTGCTTCGTTTGTAACTTCGCACAAAAGACACAAGGATATATGAGGTTAATTAAAAAAGACGTCCCGTTCATTTGGGATGACCAAGCTCAACAATCTTTTGATAGTTTGAAGCATGCCATCACACATGCCCCTGTGATCCAACCACCGATTACTATCGAGATTACATCCTATATCTCCCTGCTTCCAACATCACTATCGCCATGGTTTTGGTTCAGGAAGACTTGAACGCTCAGGAACATGTGATCTATTATGCCAGTAAAGGTATCATTGACGCTGAAACTCGTTATTCACTTATTGAGAAGCTTTCTCTCGCAGCAATCATTGCTGTGCAGAAGTTTCGACATTATATTCTGCTCCACACCACCACCATCATTGTCGATTCGAACCCCATGTACCACGTTCTGACACGTCAAGTGCTTGGGGGAAAGTATTCACGCTGGATCGTGATACTGCAAGAATTCAATCTTCTTTTCGAAAAAGCTAAGTCTAAAAAGTCTTTGGTGTTTGTTGAGCTTATTTGCGGCCTTCCCCATGCCGATGTAGAATCTGAGCCCAATGACTCCTTTCCAGATGAGTCATTGTTTCTTATCAATACATCTAACCCGTGGTATGGAGATATCACATTGTATCTTCAAACCCAACATTTCAACCCCGATCTGTCTCATGACGATCGTCGTCGTATATGCCACCACGCAAAGTATTACCTGATCATTATTGATACTTTGTACCGCTGTGGCATCGATTCAATTCTTCGACATTGTCTAACTCACAATGAGGCTAAACACATTCTGAATGACTGTCACACTAGGGCGTGTGGTTCTCACCTCTCTGGGATGGCTACAGCCCAGAAGATTCTACGCGCAAGATATTATTGGCCTACCATCTTTAAAGATTGTATTGAGGCCATGAAGAGATGTCCTCCATGTCAACACTTCCACATAAAGAAGCACACCCATCCCGCCCCGTTACACCCGGTTATTGTCGTAGGCCCGTTTGCAAAATGGGGCATCGATTTTATGCATTGTAAGCCTACCTCGGCTGGGGGGCATAGTTACATCATCGTAGTTGTGGAATACTTCACAAAATGGGCCGAGGCAATTCCTACATACCAAAACGACGGCAAAACCGCCGCACTCTTCATGTTCAATCATGTGTTAGCACGATTTGGAGTTCCTCAGGCGATAGTTACCAATCGTGGTTCTCACTTTCAAAACCATATGATTGATGAACTGATCGATAGATTGGGTTTTCGCCATGAAAACTCAACACCCTACTACCCGCAATCCAATGGAAAAGTCGAGGCCATCAACAAGGTCTTGAAAACTATGGTCCAAAGGATGGTAGGTACGCATAAGTCCAACTGGGCCCATTCAAATAAGTGCATAGTAAGACAATCCCATCAATCCTACTAGTTTCCTAGGTTGGATGGACACATGTGGGATGGTAATAAGGAAGATAATAAATGATATTTAGACATTAGAGGGGTTCAAGCATTTAGTAAATATGGTGAATAAATAAATTCAAGATAAATTCTAAGTGGCAACTGGTTTTGGAGACATATGGAGGTGGTGGGACCCACACTAGCTTGATTTTTCAATGACACATGGCAGCTCTCTCTTGCCAATTTGAATTCATGGGAAGGTGAACACTTTTGGGTGAGGTGGTAAGTCGTAGCACATGGCATTTATCATCTTAGGTCGAAATGGGATGGAATAGTAACCTCCATGGGAGAGGAAGAGTCAAATTGGAGACTAGTGGACACTTGGGCTAGATTCCCTAGTTTTATGACAACAATAATGAAGCATTTATGACAAAATTCAAACCTGACTTCTTACACCTGACCATTATGACATGTCAGCCCCAAAAATAGGCTCAAGGAAGGTGCTCATGGAGTTGGGGGAAGCTAAAGAGACTCAAATTCGAATTTGGGAGAAGATGGAAGGTTGGAACTAGGAGACAAGTGGCAAATGAGGAATATTTTCTAAATGGAAATTTATTGAATCTATTGAGAGGATTTAGACCCCTTGAAGGCTAATGTTGGTTATAAAATGTATAAATCAAGTATGAGAATGGCTTTTGATGATTTGAGAAAAATTGCATTTGTGAAGAGAGAACTAGTGGATGACTAGTTTCTTGCCTTAGCCAATTTCGAGGGTGAAAGATTCCCATCCAAGTTGGTGTTTGGAGGGGACACTCAGGTATTTCATGGTGCTTTAATGGAGTTTTATTTGTAGGTAGCAGCTACAGGAAGTCTCATGGTTTGGTTTAGTGCAGCACTTTCTCTCCACCATTTCCAATTTTGAAGGCATATTCGGGCTCCTTGAGGGATTGCGCTTTGGGTGAGATCTTGCACTCATTGGCAGAGCTTCATATGATATTTTTCTGATTGTAATAGCTTCATATCCTTTGTTATTCATATTCAGAAACTCTCAGGTCGAAATACCCATTGAATGTATGCAAAATTATTGATTAATGAGCAAACAATGTCCATTTCCCCAATGCTTTGATGTATGACACTATAAGGTTGATTATTTCGAATGGATGGATGATTCTATGATATATTTGTGATTCATATACTGCCATGGATATATTCTACAAGTTTCATGTACTTTACTTGAGCATTTGAAGCATTTTTACTCAGTTTGTTTGTATTGAGAGGTGAAATAGTGCCATTTCCCCAAGGGTCGAATTGGGGGTTTTTGCTGTTGAATGTGAGAGAGTTAGAACAGTAGTAAAAATAAATTAATGGTGCATGTGAGACCTTAATCACATACTTAACACATTACATACCTCTGTTCATAAATTCGTGGGAGTTTGGAGGCATTTGGAAGGCCATTTGCAGTGTTACCCCGAGGGGATTTGATACACAAATTACTAGTCAAAATTACATATATTGATCAGAATACAAATCAATTTTGCAGCAGTATTTGGAGGACCATAAAACATCCTTGAACCTAATATTCAATTATAAATACCATTCATACACTCCTACAGAATATTTGGGAGCATTTGGGTTGATTTGGAGGTCAAAACAGTAAAACTAGTCAAAGGTCGAAATTGGGGAAAAAGTGGAAAAATTGGCATTTTAATAAAATTTTGAAAAATGGTCATTACAAGTGGTATCAGAGCATGGTCTTGGCACCTGATGGTATTAACAAGAATCCAAACAAATAAACCACCACCCTTTGAATCAGTAGTTGAAGAAGTTTTGGTTGAAGAAGAGATAGTAGCAGAAAAAGAGTTTTTTTTCTAAAACAATGGGTAGAGAGGAGGAGGAAAAATTAAGACATAAGGAGGAATTTATTGAAGCCTTAAAACCATGTTTTGAAGGAATTACCATGGTTATTCTAGATATGAATAAACAAATGATGAAAGGTTTCGAATTGTTGGGTAGCCAACTTTCAGGCAAAGGGATGATAGGAGATAATAGTGGTTCACACTCAGGGGAAAAGATGAAAGAGAATGAGCATATTTTCTCAAGTACAGGACCTCATAATAGACCTGATGAATTTTAAAGCACACAAAGGCATACTGCACATAAATTTATCACACCCAAAGAAGAGCCCAATTTTGAATTGGATTACAAGAAATTAGTAAATGATTGGAATGATTTGAATGAAGAGTGTAAAAGAGGTGTACCACTTAGTGACTACATTGAGGCTATGCAAAAGATTAAAAGGAAGGGAGACAATAGGAGTCCATTCCAAAAAAAAAGAATTGAATAGTGCTATTGGAAAAATATCACTTCCTACTTTTGATGGTTCTTCTCAAAATTCTGCTAACACTTGGGTGCAAAAATTGGATGTATATTTTCAGTTGAATCCTATGTTGGAAGAGGATGCATTAAAAATGGCCATTTTGCATTTGGAAGGAGATGCCAATGAATGGTGGTTTCATGGGATGAAAACCTTGGGTCATAATCAGGTTAAAACATATGGATAATTTGTTGACAAGGTACTAGAAAGATTTGAACAAAAAGATCCAGAATTCCCTTTCAAAGAACTAGCTCAATTGAAGCAAACTGGGTCCCCTACCGAATATATGTTGGACTTTCAAAAATTATCAGTCAAGGTGGCTGATGTATCTATGGGAAGATTAGTATTGCTATTCACTGAAGGTTTGGCTGAACCCTTAAGAGGTTTGGTCAAATCCCACAAGCCAACTACATTAAAAGATGCAATGAGCTTGACTAGGGATCTCCAAAATGTGCTTCCTAGAACGAGATTTCCTCCTAAGCCTAGCTACAAATTTGAAAAGAAACCTTGGCAAAGGGATGGATATGATAAGAAACCTTGGCAAAGAAATTCATTTGAGAGGAATAAAAAAGAGGGACTAAACAGGGATGGACTTAGAAATAAGATAGTGTGCTTCACACGCTTCCAACCATGGACACCGGGGCACAAATGTACCAAAGGAAAGGCTCAATACATAGAAGTATTTTCTGATAATGAGGGGTATGATGGGGGCATGGATGAAGATGGACATATTTCAGATCAAGAAGAGGCATATGAGACAGCAGTAGAAGAGGAAATACAAGAAGAAAATCAGCCTTCACCGGACAAAGCAAGAATGGCAGTGCTTTCAGCAGTACCTCGCTATCATACTATCCGATGCAAAGGTGTGGTACAAGGACAAAGAACTTCAGTTTTGGTAGATGGAGGAGCCACTCATAACTTCATTGATGCAGAGATGGTAGAGAAAAGAAAGATACCTATTGAACCATTTGATGGCTTCACAGTTGTCATTCCCGGTCACAACACAATGCAATGCAAAACATGGGTTCCAAAGCTGCAAGTCACCGTAGGTAACTATACTTTTGTTGATAGTTTTTATGTGGTTGATGTTGCTGATACTAATATGGTTTTGGGAGTGCAATGGTTGTATTCAATAGGAGAGCATACAGTAAATTATCAAATTCCCGAAATGAAATTCCAAGATTCAAAAGGAGTAAAAAGAATTGTGAGAGGGAAACACACTTATCCAAATCAAGTAGTAACTTGCAATAATATGAGATCTATATTGAGGCATGGGGATATAGAATGGGCTGTTGAATGTCATATTACATCTCCCAAGCCAACTATAAATATTGTCAAACGCCCAAAGGAGATAGAGAGACTTTTGCAAAAATATGAAAAGGTTTTTAGAGACCTTCCACATGGTAGGCCACCAGATAGGGGGGTTGAGCACAGTATTATTTTGGAGGGTACTTCATCCATTCAGATACCACCTTATAGACATCCTAAAAAGTTTAGAGATGAGATTGAAAAAGCTATCCAATAACTCCTAGAGTTGGGACTCATTAGACCAAGCTCTGGCCCTTATGCTTCTTCAGTAGTGCTAGTGAAGAAAAAAGATGGAACATTGAGAATGTGCATAGATTTTAGAGCCTTGAACAAAAGGAATATCAAGAATAGGTATCCTATTCCTAGGATTGATGAGCTCATGGATGAGCTACATGGGGCCAAATACTTCTCAAAAATTGACCTTAGATCAGGGTATCACCAAACTCGAATGAAAGATGAAGATGTGCAAAAGACCGCTTTTCGATGTCATTTTGGCCACTTTGAATTTCTTGTCATGCCTTTTGGGTTAACTAATGCTCCAGCCACCTTTCAAGCATGTATGAATAGGATATTTTGAAAGCAACTAAGAAGGTTTGTTTTGGTTTTCTTTGATGATATTCTCATTTACAGTAAAACATGGGAAGAGCATTTGCAACAGTTAGAGATTGTGTTGAAAATCTTGTAAGAAGAGTCCTTATTTGCTAAGTTATCAAAATGTGAGTTTGGGATGAAAGAACTACTGTATCTTGGGAACATTATTGGGAAAGAAGGAGTGAAGGTACACATGGAAAAAATCAGGGCTATCTTGGAATGGCCATCACCAAAAAATATTACCGAATTGAGAGGCGTTATTGGCATATGCACCTACTACAAAAAATTTGTGAAATGGTTCTCCAAGTTGACTTCTCCACTCACTGATTTGACTAAGAATGATGCTTTCAAGTGGGATGAAGAGGCTGAAAAGGCCTTCCAAAAATTGAAAGAGGTAATGAGTAGTTGTCCCATACTTGCACTTCCTGATTTTACTAAACCGTTTGTTGTGGAATGT
This sequence comes from Larix kaempferi, assembly GCA_027924585.1. Lineage (NCBI taxonomy): Eukaryota > Viridiplantae > Streptophyta > Pinopsida > Pinales > Pinaceae > Larix > Larix kaempferi. Next base: position 634,449 of record BSBM01000605.1, read on the forward strand.
GATGCTTCAGGTGGAGGAGTAGGGGTTGTCCTAAAGCAAGGCCAACACCCCATAGCCTTTGAGAGCAGAAAGTTGCAGCCTCATGAAAAACTTTACTCCATCTATGATAAAGAAATGCTGGACATTATGCATGCATTGGCCAAATTCAGACAATACTTGGTGGGCAGCAAGTTTGTGGTGAAAACTGACCGCAATAGTCTAAGACACTTTCTCACCCAAAAATATCTAAATGAAAGGAAACAAAAGTGGGTAAGCAAGATTCAAGCTTATGATTTTGATATTGAATATGTCAAAGGAAAGAATAATATAGTAGCAGATACTTTGTCAAGAAAGCCTTCTTTTTCTCTCATGGATATTCCCAAGGATTGGAAAAACATGCTACTAATTGAATATGCCAAAGAAAAATTTGTTTGTGATGTGTTGGATGGAATCAAAGGGGATGATAATTATAGGATTTTGAATGGGCTGATATATTATAAGGGGAGAATTTATTTAGTTCATAACTCCAAGCTCAAGTACCGAATTTTACAAGAAGCACATGATTCCCCACTAGCGGGCCATCCGGGGATCTTCAAAACTTATAGACAGTTGAGGCAAAGATTTTTTTGGAAGGGGTTGAAGGAAGATGTCCAGAAGTATGTGAATGAATGTAAAGCATGTCAACAAAACAAATCAGACCTTACATGTCCAGCCGGCCTATTACAACCATTGCCCATTCCGGAGCAAAAATGGGACAGTATTTCCATGGATTTCATCACCGGATTGCCTAAATCCTTGGGTAAGGATTGCATCTATGTGGTAGTTGATAGGTTGAAAAAAAATTCTCATTTCTTTGCTGTTACATCATCTTTTAGTGCTGCACAAGTGGCTGATATTTTTTCAAAGAAATCTTCAGATTGCATGGGCTCCCCAAGAGCATTGTCAGTGATAGAGATAGTAGATTCATGGGTGCTTTTTGGCAAGAACTTTTAGATTGGTAGGCACTCAATTGACTCCAAGTACCAGCTATCATCCACAAACTGATGGACAAACAGAGAGGGTAAACCGATGGTTGGAAGGATACCTAAGAAACTATGTGGGAGGGCAGCAAAAAGCATGGGAAAAATGGCTACACTTGGGTGAGTTTTGATACAACACCACTTATCATATGTTAATAGGAATGTCTCCTTTCAAAGCATTATATGGTTATGATGCACTTACATTTGCTGACATTATATTTGGTGATAGTAGAGCCCCAAAGGCTAAAGATTGGGTGGAAGAGAGCCAAGAAATTTTAAAGCTCTTGAAAGACAATTTGCAAGTTGCTCAAAATCAGCAAAAACAATATGTTGATAGGAATAGAGAAGAAAGAACCTTTCAAGTCAATGATTGAGTATATTTAAGGTTGCAGCCTTATAAACAAACATCTCTAAAAAAGAATGGAGCAGAAAAATTAAAACCAAGGTACTATGGGCCATACAAGGTAGTGCAGAAGGTTGGAGAAGTAGCATATGAACTAGAACTTCCGGAAGGGAGTAAAATCCACAATGTATTTCATGTTTCTTGTCTTAAGAAAGCTCTTGGTCAGAAAATCATCACTTCAGAAATACTTCCTCCTTTGGATGATGAAGGTCAGCTCACACTTGTTCCGGAAAAGATTTTGAAGACACAGGAAAGAAGGTTGAGGAGTAGAATCATCAAAGAATATTTAGTGCAATGGAAGGACTTGCCAAATGAAGATGCCACATGGGAAGAGGAGAATATTTTGCATCATCCAAATCTAAAATTGCTCGAGGACAAGAAATCTTGGGTGGGGAGGACCGTAATGTCCCCATTCAAATAAGTGCATAGTAAGACAATCCCATCAATCCTACTAGTTTCCTAGGTTGGATGGGCACATGTTGGATGGTAATAAGGAAGCTAATAAATGATATTTAGACATTAGAGAGGTTCAAGCATTTAATAAATATGGTGAATAAATAAATTCAAGATAAATTCTAAGTGGCAACTGGTTTTGGAGACATATGGAGGTGGTGGGACCCACACTAGCTTGATTTTTCAATGACACATGGCAGCTCTCTCTTGCCAATTCGAATTCATGGGAAGGTGAACACTCTTGGGTGAGTTGGTAAGTCATAACACATGTAATTTAGCATCTTTGGTTGAAATGGGATGGAATAGTAACCTCCATGGGAGAGGAAGAGTCAAATTGGAGACTAGTGGACACTTGGGCTAGATTCCCTAGTTTTATGACAACAATAATGAAGCATCTATGACATTTATGACAAAATTCAGACCTGACTTCTTAAACCTAACCATTATGACATGTCAGCCCCAAAAATAGGCTCAAGGAAGGCACTCATGGAGTTGGGGGAAGCTAAAGAGACTCAAATTCGAATTTGGGAGAAGATGGAAGGTTGGAACTAGGAGACAAGTGGCAAATGAGGAATATTTTCTAAATGGAAATTTATTGAATCTATTGAGAGGATTTCGACCCCTTGAAGGCTAATGTTGGTTATAAAATGTAGAAATCAAGTATGAGAATGGCTTTTGATGATTTGAGAAAAATTGCATTTGTGAAGAGAGAACTAGTGCATGACTAGTTTCTTGCCTTAGCCAATTTCGAGGGTGAAAGATTCCCATCCAAGTTGGTGTTTGGAGAGGCCACTCAGGTCTTTCATGGTGCTTTAATGGAGTTTTATTTTTAGGTAGCAGATACAGGAAGTCTCATGGTTTGGTTTAGTGCAGCACTTTCTCTCCACCATTTCCAATTTTGAAGGCATATTCGGGCTCCTTGAGGGATTGCGCTTTGGGTGAGATCTTGCACTCATTGGGAGAGATTCATATGATATTTTTCTGATTGTAATAGCTTCATATCCTCTGTTATTCATATTCAGAAACTCTCAGGTCGAAATACCCATTGAATGTATGCAAAATTATTGATTAATGAGCAAACAATGTCCATTTCCCCAATGCTTTGATGTATGACACTATAAGGTTGATTATTTCGAATGGATGGATGATTCTCTAATATATTTTTGATTCATATACTTCCATGGATATATTCTACAAGTTTAATGTACTGTACTTGAGAATTTGAAGCATTTTTACTCATTTTGTTTGTATTGAGAGGTGAAATAGTGCCATTTCCCCAAGGGTCGAATTGGGGGTTTTTGCTGTTGAATGTGAGAGAGTTAGAACAGTAGTAAAAATCAATTAATGGTGCATATGAGACCTTAATCACATACTTAACACAGTACATACCTCTGTTCATAAATTCGTGGGAGTTTGGAGTCATTTGGAAGGCCCTTTGCAGTGTTACCCCGGGGGGATTTGATGCACAAATTACTCGTCAAAATTACATATATTGATCAGAATACAAATCAAGTTTGCAGCAGTATTTGGAGGGCCATAAAACATCCCTGAACCTAATATTCAATTCTAAATACCATTCATACACTCCTACAGAATATTTGGCAGCATTTGGGTTGATTTGGAGGTCAAAACAGTAAAACTAGTCAAAGGTCGAAATTGGGGAAAAAGTGAAAAAATTGGCATTTTAATAAAATTTTGAAAAAGGGTCATTACAGCTGTCATCCAATAGTATCTTTGGGCACAAGAGAGGGATCCTCTCCAAGAGGAACGATATCACAATCAATCCGTAACCGAACTGCTTGAGCTCTCCCCGCCAACACTTGGTCAGCTGAGCTCGGATGTTGACGAGGAGACCCTCGCACTAGTTGAAGATTGTAGGGGACATACACTCCTCTGCATAGAGCATCTGAGTCCGAGTGGCCATGTGTGGGGCTTGGCTCCTCGCCACTCTAGTGATAGTAAACAGTATGGCATGTAGTGGGGGGTTTACAACATCCCTAATGAGGATCTTCCCACTAGAGGATCGAGCATGAGCAATACAATGTTGCGTCACCATGTCATCAACAGTGCGATCACTAGCTCGTGATTCGGTGAGAACTACGGGTTCCCCTCTCCGAGACAGACCAGTAAGGAAATAGATATCCTCAATGTCTATAGTGAGGATGTGCTCACCGATCACAAAGTGTTGCTAGGCCACATCCCAGCACCGGAGCATATGTGTCAATAGCGGGATTTAGGCGCTCATGCCCTGAATCTCAAAGAACTTGAGGAAACCACAGTTTCTCAAAGCATTCATGCATTGTGGATCTTCAGCAGCTTGTATGTCTTGCACTTCGTGTTCTCTTTCCCGCCACTCTAATACCATCTTTGCTTGTTATCAACCTTCCAAAGTGGGCATTTAAACACTGTTAGACCTCACTTCAACCGCTGGAAGTCCACCATTTGAGTTTAATTTGATGGTTGGGTTATGAGTTTCCACCGTCGCACTATGTTATTATACACAGTGCGATGACATCGCACTCCACATTTTCGGGACTTGCACCGAGTAGGTCTCGTCGCAGTTCCCGAAAGGGAAAACTACAACGAGCCAAGGGCGCAATAACCCTCCACAAATCCATCAAAAAACCCAAAAAATGGACCTAAAATCAAAATGTAATCCACTACAATTTTGCTATATGAAGTTTAGGCTTACCTGCTCCAGACGATGGGTGAAATGACGGCTCGTAGCTCCTGGAATCGACGAATGAAATCTTGGCTCCAAATTGGCACTTCTTCTCCCAAATTGGCGAATGAGACAATGGTGACTATATTTGGCCCATTTTTCTATTTATAAATGGAATAGAATGTTTTTTTTTCAAATATTTGATGCTTTGAGGTCATTTGCTATAGTTTTGATCATTTTTTAATCGCATTTGGAATATCAATTGGCTATTTGACCTAGTTTCCAAGTGTGCAGGAGTTTAGTGGTCTTTTGGGCCGTTTCTCGCATTACAACGGTCATCTCTGGTATGAACTCTCCCTTGATGTTTTGTCGTTATTTTGCAATGATTAGATTGTAATTGTTTTATGATGATGAGCTTACTCTTTGTTTGTTCTCATGCTCTCGAAACTATGAGAATAAGTACCGAGTTATGATTTATCACTTTTTCGGGCTCGTTAAACTCCTACAGGAAAGGATACCCCCCAGAGTCTACCTTTAAGCTCTTTTCAGGCTCTCGAAAAATGAAAAGATTGCCAAGCGAACTTCTCGCATTCACGCTTGTTAAAGTATTTGAATGGTCTTCTTCCTGGTGATAGTTTACCCCTTTTTCGGACCAGGGGGCACTACTTACGAAAAAGGTATACTCCAGCCAATCATGACTGGAAGAGTCCTCTCCCGCTTTGTTTTACCCTTTTTCGGGCGATGAGGCTAACTTTACGAAAAAGGACCGTTGGAGTCTTCTTTAGTTCTTTTCAGACTCTCTAAACATGAAATGACGACCGATTTTACCTTCTATGGACTTGTTAAATTCTTACATTGAAGGACCCGCCATGGGACGAACCCCTCCTATCCCAGGTTCGAAAAATATTTGGGATTGGACTCATCTATGAGATGAGCTATACCGAGCATCTGGTTACCTTCATCAAGCTCATAAAAAACACATGAGGCACTCATCACTCATGATGGGGAAAAAGGAAAGCTTTTATGTTACACCCTTTTTTTGTGACAGTACGTAGTCACTCTTGAACATGGCACTCGTTTGCATTTGTATTCAGTACTTGGGTAATATGTTTGTCTTCGAGTCTTGTCAATTCCATAAGTCGCATCGCTCCTTTGGATCAGCCAAAGAATGCTTCCACCATCAGTTGCATTAGGGGTTGGTATCATTCTTGTCATGTCAATACTACCAAGTCATGCCATGCCCGTGTTCAAGAGGTGTTTCATTCCTCATCATCTACAGTCAGTACGCCTTCAATCATGTCGGTTTACTCTGAGTCAGTCTTGCATGTTACTGTACCATCTGATCTGCTCTACACATCTTTTGTCGTGTTTCGTGTTGATTGATGGGGGATTCATCAGGGCCCTCCTTCGACGGGTCCATCCTCGTCGACTTCAACTCATCATCTGAGGATTGAACTTAGAAACCAACCAAGTACCTTGGTCGTGCATGCCTCAATGGCAGGTTACCTCGCTTTCAACATGAGTCCACATCATTGACTCTTGATTGAAATATTTCATCTTGTGTTCAACTTCAACTCACTTATTCACACTTGGTGATATGTACTGTGATACCTTGGGGATCATTGACATTAATGGTGATTTCCCTCGCGCTTGTTAACAGTATACATCAATGACCAGTAATCAAGTGGCTTCTACCATGTTCGACGTCAAGACATTTGTAATCTCATGGTTAGATTCGTATCATTGCGGGTTCGGCTTGAAGACCCTGGGGAATCATATTTTACCCAGGTTGCGATGCAGTTTGTATTGGGTCATATTACATGGATCCGCATTTGCATTGGTCGTGGCTGTATTATCATCTCATCATGGATCTACGCTTGTGTCTAGTAGCCATGATTTTGTTTAGTCGTTCATTACTACCATGGATCTACATTGTATTGGTCGGCAGCCATGTTGTGAGTCATTTGAGACTGTGTACTCAGAGTCAGTTGTACTGCAGCAGAGTCCTTTGTCCGACAAGTCTATTTCCATTCCTTCTATCAAATCATTTCACCTGTCTATCTTTCAACAGCTTCATGCTTTGGGGGGAATACTGTTACACCTAAAATCTTCCCATCGTGAGATTCAGTGTATACATCCCTGGATCCACCTTGATTGAATGATTGACTTGGAAGGATTTGTACCCATTTGTACTAGGTTTTGAGAGGTCATCACAAGTTGCACTCATGCAACATGCGACATTGCAGCTTGCACTATTGCAGGGTGCACCAATGTCAGTTAATGGACAAAAATAGCCCTTCGAGTCCTTTATCGAAGCTTGCTTACTTGGAACCCTATCCCTAACCTCTTGGAAGAGCTAGAATTTGATTCCTATCATCTTGGAAGGATCCCTTAAGCTTCTCCTATCATGTCTCAACCTATCCTATCCATACCCTATCCACTTAGTCCTATTTAAATGAAGCTCACTCCCATCCCAAGGGGAGGAAGTCTATGGTACTCTTATGCTGGTGAAACTAATCCCAATAGATCTAACACTCTAGCTTGGGGAACATCTATTTCTCTCTAGGAGATTTGGCATGGCTTGTCGGAAGGAGCTTGCAGTGTTGAGGCAATGGTTGTAATTCTCTTTTCTATTGTACTTCTCCATTCTTAAATACAGTTAATATAATTGATTTCCATAAATGTTGTCTCTTCGATGATGTTTAGAGTTTTCCTCCTTAACTGTTAACTTAGATCTATCATATGAGATATATGCTTTCACTTCTCGTGGTCTGCTATATGTTCAACAGGGTCTAGTTACTCGCGATTTGGAAGCGCTGGAGCATTGGATCAACGAAGGATAAATGGATCTACAAATCTGAGGTAAACAATCCACTCTTGCATTTGTACTTCCATATGATCTAGGAAAGTATTTTATGTTTTGTCTTATTTGTTCTAGACTTAAGTTAAGCTAGGGAGATCACTCCTTGAGTCCACTCTCGGTAGATTGTTCGTCAAACAAGTTCCAGATGCCAACATTGGGACAGAGTTGGCCATGTGAAATATCATTGTTTTGATCTTCATCCTTGTCAATATTGCAGGAAGCCCAAGCATTCTTCAAATCGGTGTGTGAAGCTGAAGAAACATGCAAAAGTGAAACTTGCAGCAGATTATTGTACTACTTCTTACTTTGTACCTGATAGGGGGGAACATAATGTCAGGCATCAAGTTTCGAAGCCTTGTCCTTCTGACAACAAACAATTACATCCTTCCTCAAGTAATTCATATCAAGCGAGCATGATCCACAGTGAGTTTGGGAAGCCACCAGATTCAGATATGTCTGATTCTAATGTGCATGTATTTTGAAGATTGAAGAGATATACATGACATAGAGTACTCATGTGTTTTGTGTCTAGTTGTGACACCATGAGATTCTCCTCTCCTCACATCATTCCTAGCAGGGGGGAATGAAGACCGTCAGTAACAAGCAAGCAAGTACAAGTGATCCGGAACAAGCGATCCTGTGAAGAGCTATGTTCGACTAAGCTCCAAAGTTGGTGGTCATCCTAAAACCACCGGTATCGAGAGAACCTTTATTTAGCAGAAGCATGTGCAAGCTTCTAGCTAACTTGCAAAACAGTTTTCAAGATGGAAATGTTCAGCAAGTTGTAGTTGTTCACTTCTTGTTTTCATCTCTCCAGTTGGTTTGGTGTCATCCCATCCCAACCATTCCAGAGAACCTATGAGTGAGTATTTTCGCCAAGTTTGATATTTTATGGTCAGCATTGAACCACGCACATAGTAGAAGATTTCAGCTTCTTCTAGCCCATTTTGGTTGATGGTCAGCCTAAAAACCATCCCTTCAGAGAGCTCTTGTATTTAGCAGAAGCATGTGCAAGCTTCTAGCTAACCTTCTTAGTAAAGGATGTTCGAGATGGAAATTTTCAGCTGGTAGTAGTTGTCCACTTCCACTTATTCATCTCTCTTCTTTTTCTTGGACTCATATACACCCTTCAGATTAAGGGAGGATTTGTTGGATTCTAATCCTCGGTGTGAGGAATATTAATGTGAAAGGGAGACCAACAGTCACCTGGGAGTCCAAGAGTCCACTTGGGAATATGAAACCCAAGGGACATTTCTCATTGTATATATATGTACATTTGGTTAATGAGAAAATACAGTGTGCTTAACGCCTATCTTATGTCTTGTTGTGTGTAACTGTATATTTTCCCATTTGGGGCACCTTACAAATTCAAGCATCATTCTCAAAAGTTTTATGAATAAAATTTGTAGATTGGCCATTATCATTTGTTAATATTTGTTGCAGACATCCACAACATTTCCTTCAATCTCTCGACTCCACATTTCTATGCATCTACTCCATTCTTTAACCTTTCTTCCATTCTTTGCAACTATAGTCCACAACATGGCATTTCCTCCTCCTCCTTTAACCAAATGGTCCTTACTACCTTAACTTGCTCCCTCTTAATAGTGCTCATTGCCTTCCCATGCTCTTTATTTTGCACCATCACCATTGTTTTAATGAACGCCACTAATTGTTACTACCAAAGCTTCTACTTCTTCTCTATCACTGCAACCACTCCATTTGAGAATCATATTCAAATTGGTGTTGCTTCTCTACATATTCACTCTCTTGCATCAACTCTTCCTATTGCAATTGTTGTATATTTTCTTTGGTCTAATCTACTTTTTTTTCTTTCACTACACATTCCATTTCACTTACAACAAAATCAACACACAAAAACATTATGGGAATCAAGCTTTTCCATTGGGATCACTTCCATTGTTATGTTTGTTGCAACATCATCTCCTTGGAACTCCACTACAACAAGACCACTCTCTTCTACAACACCATATGTTGTTGCAACATCAACCACCATTGCAAAAACATATTTGTTCTACACATGCACTCTCTTAGGTAGATTTCTACTCATTATTGTTTCTTGAGTACAATTGCATGAGCTAATTCACCTCGTTGTTTTCAATGTAGTCTTCTATTGCAAATCATGGTTTTGCACTCTCCTTTGGCATGTTATCAACCAAATGCATTTCACTTGCACTCCCTCCTTTCTCCAAAACAACTTGGAGATCATATGCATGGCTTATATACTCACCCTCTTACGTCTCATATGTTTATTCTTCTTTAGATATCTTTTCCACCAACATGATTTCAATTACATGTACCCCACTCTCACTCTCATAATTATTCTCAACAACTGAAACAATTTATTTTTCCTTCTCATCTCTCTACTTGCTCTTTTGTTTTCTCTTCCTCTGTGTCAAAGCTTCCATGGCTAATTGAAAATCCCTTTCTATAGTCTACACTTTCTTCACACACACCACCTTTTTAATGGATAATTTAAGACCATCCACAAACTTGATTCCATTCTCTTTACTCTCTCATAGGGGCTACTTTAATGACCACTCTGCAAAATCCTTTAAAATAATCTTCTACATATTGCTTTTCTTGCTACAAATCTTTTGATTTTGTACTCATGCTTGGAAGATAATCAAAAGCTAAAAACTTACCTATCATTGTTGCAATCATTTTTTCCCCACATTTGAATCTTGTCTTTGCCTTTCCTTCTTTGCTCCATCTTCAAATTGTCCCACCACATAGGTGCACAATTCCTCAATCTTCCACCAATAATCTTCACTCTCATGGGATCTTCAATTTCATTGCACTCAAAATATTGTTGCATTTCTTTGATCCACACAATCAAATTTTCTAGGTCTAAACTTCCAAAATATAAAAGCAACTTCTCTTTGAGTTGTTTCATCCTCTTCATTGCTTATGGTTATTTTCTACAAATAGAAGGTTTCTCTTCTTCTTCGTCGCTTTCACCTTCATCTTTTGCAGTTTTTGGAAATCTTCTACACTAATCTAATTCGATGGAATCCAACATCTTCATCATTTGTTGCAAAAAATCTACAACATATTCCACCACTTACGAACCAAATTTTCATCTTATAGTTCTTACTCTCAACACATAAAATGCTCTTCTTCTTGTCATGTTGTCTTTTTCAACATATCCACTCTCAACAATACTATTTTTTTATTTTTTTTTGCCATGCATGTTGCCTTACTTGGTGTTATGTCTGCATCATCTTCCTCTCCTTTACAAACATTTTCATGTTGCCTTTTCCCACATATTTTCACTTGGTATAAGAATCCTCTCCTATTAAACAATTATACCCAGTTCTTTACTTTTTATTGGAACCGTGTGTAACACTTAGGAGTCTTCCACACTCTTAGCATTCACTTGCTTTGATGTCACTTGAAGTAATACCAAGGGGCATGAAATTAAATTTGCACGTCAAAAACATTTACAACATACAAAGAATCTACAAATGCACTAAAATACTAACAAACATTCCATGGACAATTTGTTATAAAATTAAAATCAAAACAACAACATTCAAACGCAACCCATGCAAACTTTATTGAATAAATGGCCAATGCTATTGGCCCTTATTACATTCACAATTCCTATGCACATTTATCTAGATCACACAGCACCTCTAGCCACTAATCAATACCAAATCAATGCAAAGTCAAAGGCCCTCATTACATCAAACTCCCAAATATTCAACCTGTGAGGAAATGATTGTTTAGTTCCCAAGTTGTTTAATTTCTTGGGGTACACCAAAAAACTATTTAATGGATACCATATATTCATAGATAATAATCACTCCTTTCACTACCAAATATAAACTAGGATTCATCATTTGAATCTTCAAAGTTAACATGGAAAAAATGAATGCGTTGAATAGTATCTGAGTTTTATGTCACATTTTGTGTAAGGATTAGGTGCACCCCCTTGAACTCCATATATTTTGATTAAATTTGTTGTGTATGTATATAAATATGTTCCCTACAACATATAAATCATTTCAAACTGTAACTCAAAGTATTGACGACATACTAGTTAAAATACTAAAACCTTGATACTACATAAATCGAGGAATTTCTATATGTTGGTAGATAGGTAGACGAAGGTGTCATCTATAAAATATCAAAATTTATAGCTTCACTACAATTAATGAGAACACGTTGACCAAACTACTAGTCCCCTATTGCTGGTGAAAATCAAGAAAAATATGAAATAACCAAAGCAAATTGAAAATATTTATGGGTGTGTAGGATTGTGAAAATCTTAGGGATTCTCCTCATTAATATTGCATGTAAATTAAATTTATAAGTAGGTGTGGAATCCTTAGAAAGAGTTTGAGTTTAAATTTTAGAACCTGGGCATGCCTACATTGTAATAGGTGCGTATTTTAGTACTTCATGTAGGGATTTCTTGAAAAGTTGGAATATAGGCAATTTTTTTCAAGTATAATAGAATTTATTAGTTGATTTAAGGCATGAAATGATATGGTTTGTGGACCATTGAATTAATAACTCAATTTAATTTATAGAATTGGATTTGAGTTATTAATTTACCCTTAGCGTGTATTTTTGGAAAGGCCTCACAAACTTTTTGGGGCACTGTATAAAGGCTGTAGGTTTTATGTTTTTTTTTGCACCACAACAATTTTTAAGGCTTAGTTTGAAAAATTGGAAATGTAGAAAGGTGAAGAATTACAAAACACACGTTCTCCAACTTCAATCACTCAAATTGGAGTTGGAAGGAACCTTGGACGTGCATCTTGGTGAAGCCAAGCAACTTTGGTCAAGTTAAGTCAAAATGCAAAAGTTGTTGACTTGGCATATTTGTTGTAGGTGAATCATAAGGTTTTGTAGGAAAAGTGAAAACTATGAAAGGGGTACATCTCTTAGTTCATGAGTTACATTGTTTGGGTAGAAAATTGTCCTTTGGGTAAGCTTTTTGACTTATTGGCGTCTTCTAGATTGGAGCATTTTTTTGGACCAAGAGCACATGTTATTTTTCGTTTCTTAAAGAATTTCTTATATGTTTGATTTACATAGTTAATTAAAAAAAACATTAGATATACACCCTCTTAGCCTGTATATGTGACCATAATAGTTGGAATATATAAACCAAGTTTTCTTTCTCAAAATGACACTTGTGAAAAAATTTGTGTGGATTTTTCTAAACACTCTCTAGCAAATTTGTATCATTTATTAACAACAAACTTGGATTTTGAGTAATTTAATGCAAATGTAGTATTGTTGTATGCATCCTAATCATGAATAACCATAGGATGACTTGATGGATTCTTTCATGTGAATGTAGTAAATAAGGTATTTTTCCTAAAATTGTAATTTAATAGAATATTTCTTATACATAGTGTTTTGTATTAAAACCTTTTGTAATATGAAGCATTCAAGTTAAAGGGTGAAGTAGTTGGAAGGCATGAAGACAAGAATCAGAAGAAAATGTGTGAGGTTTGTGAATGATCAAAGGACCTTTGACTCTCATTCCATTTATATTATATGGTGTTGATGGCTACGCGATCTAATGACCTATGCATAGTCTCTATTACTGTAATCAAGCCTGAGAACTTTGGTCATTGATAAAGGTTGTTGAGTGTATTTGTTGTGATTTTAAATTGATAACACAAGGGTTTGTGGTACTTTGTTTTGAATTAATGCATTGAAAATTTAGTGTTATTGTGTTAGTTCTTATGTTGACTTTCATTGCAACCCCCTCATGCACTATGTCAAGTGGTGTCATAGATAAATTTACAAATATGTGAAATAAAGAGAAGATACCAATGTGGGAGATTCTCAGGGAAGAAACAAATAGATATTTTTTATTGTTGAGAGAAAGACGTACGTATTGTCACAAATAGGGTTTGATAGTGGTGGTTGTTCCAACAATAAGAAATTTATAGGAGAGTGTTATTTGCTGAAGACAATACCATGAGTACATTGGTATGTGCACGGTAATTGGAGTGAGAATTATGCCACCCAAAAGGAGAAATCGGAGAAATTAAAGAATCAAGAAAATCTAGAAATGGAAGAGATGAGAAATGAGAGAAATCATAAGAACCCATAAGTGGAAGAGATGAGAAGAAGAATTGAAGATCTAGAAGCTAGAATTATTGGTAATGTTGAAATATTGAAAATATTGGAGAAGAAGGTGAAGTGTGAGAAGTTAAACAAAAGATTATATAAGAGTACAATAACTAGGAGAGTGATTGTGGATTGCAATTAATTGGAATCTTGAAAGACAAAGGTAATTCTAGAATAGAAGTATATTATTTTGATGGTAGCTTAAAGGTTGATGTATTGATTGATTGGATTAATGAAGTAGAAAATTACTTTGATTTTAAAAAATTAAAGGATCCACATACAAAAAAAAACTTGCAAAATTGAAAGAATTCATGAAGACAAATTGAGAAAGCACAATGAAACATTATATCTTGGAAGAAAATGGTAAGAAAGATTAAGGAGAAGTTATCATTGATAGACTACCAACAAAGTTTTTTTCAAGAAGTCCATAATTTGAGGTGGAAAGATATGAATGTCAAAGGATATACCAAAAAATTCTACAAATTGAGATAGTTTTGGATTAAATGAACCTTCATAATTGAAACTAGCATGATATGTAAATGGTTTTAAATGTATGATTTAAAATTAAATTAGCACTCATTGATTTCATTATGTCAAGGAATCATTTTAGATTTAGTCTAAAGGTTAACGACAAGATGTACAAAAGACAAGAGCAAGTAAGACGCAGAGGAAGAGAAAACTTTCAAAGAGGTCAAGTGAAAATTGAACACACAAAGAAACCAAGAATAGAAAGAGAACTAAAAGAGAGAAATAGTACTTGAATTATAAAATAAAGAGAACCGAAATTATATTTATAATAGTCAAATGTCATAAACCCTAATTGTCCATACCCTAATTGCACAAACCCTAAAATGATTTATGTGTACTTTAAGTCATCAATACAACATAAAGTAACCTAAAGTCACTAAATGACTTTATTAATTTGCCTAGATCTACAGTCTGGATGACCTTTATATTCTAACAACCTCCCTTAATGGCCAATCTAGAAAATACACCAATTTTGTCACGAAATTTGACAAATTTTTCTCAACCCAAATATTTGGTGAGAATGTTTGTATTCTGATCCTTTGTAGGATAGTATTATGGCTCAATTGTTCCATTTTCTACAAGTCTTTGAATGAAGTGCAAGTGAATGTCAAAATGTTTGGTACTTTCATGAAAAACTAGATTCATAAATACTTTCATAAATTTATTGGAGTTACCTAGATTCATAAAGACTTTCATAAAGGGATGATTCATAAACTTATTTAAAAAACAACTTCGATCGATCTCCATAACTCGATTGATGGTTTTCTACATTTGTTGCGAACCTACAATTGAGGTCTTATTTAAGTGCTCGATTGAAGTCTTAATAGCTTGTTAGAGCACTTAAAATTACCTCAATTGAGGGTATGAAAAACTTTTTTTCAACTCTCCCTTTCCAAAAACTGTTAACCCAACTTCATTGATTCGCCATTGTGTATGCCATATAGAATGTTGAATTATAATGTTCCTTTCACATTTTGTGGCAATATTTTTGTTGATGTCCAATGTTCTACCTAGAGTGATCATGAATTGACAGATGTAGTTGACTGCATAACTCAATTCAAGTCTAGTTTTTTTAAGGTAGATGAAGCTCATAGATAGTTTCCTATAGATCGATTCATTTACTACCTTAGAATTATTCTTGGTTGAAATTTCCATCCCTTTTTCCATAGGTATAGATGATGTTTTTCAATCTACCATCTTGAACTTTTATAAAACAAATTTGGCATACTTAAGTTTGTGATACAAAACTATGTTTGTCAAATGTCTACACCTAAGCAGTAATGTAGGAGGCCTAAGTTAGTCATGTCAAAATCTACACAAAAATTGGATAAAAACAATGCTTCTATTTGGAAGTAATCTTACCTTATGTTTATCAAGTGTCCCATATACTTTGCACTTGAATGTTTACACCCATTTCCAACCAACGGGTTTCTTCCCTGGAAGAAGATTTGTAAAATCCCATGTCTATTTTTTTGTCATAGTCTCATGTTCGGTTTACATGCTTGTCTCCCATTCCAATATTTCCTTTGGCCTATTCATATTCATGAGTTTCATATAAGTCTTGAATGTTAGCGATCAAAACATAATTGATTATATTAGATTTCTTAACTCTTATTTGTCTTCCTTTTGTCCTAATCTCATTGAGCCAAACATCTCCCATGGTGTTGTGCCACCATTTTTTGTCTCTTTTTAGGATCCTCTTCTTCCACATCAACACTATCATTTTGTTGATTTGGAGTGCTTGCAATGGCTTCATGACTAGAGGTTTCTAGATAATCATCATTATGATTCTCCCACCCCACCCCTCCTCCTTTAGGTGGAGGTTGTGCAAGTATCCTTTATTACCATTCAAAACTTCCTCATTCTCATAAATTTTTAGATCCAAACTCGTAAAAAATAACCTTGCATTCTCATAAACCAGAACATCTCAACTAAATTTTACTTTGTTAGTAACCACATGAACTAACTTATATGCTTCGTGAGTGTTATTGTTTCCTATGAACATCAGTTTCTTTCTTTTGGTATCTAGTTTGGTTCAGTGTTCTCCATGGATTGATGCATAAACAATTGAACCAAAAAAATTGATATGAATTACTTGTGGTTTTCATCTAGACCATGTTTCCTATAAATTCTTCTTCGACACTGCCTTTGTCAAAGATATATTAAGAATATAAAATTATGTGTGCACTGCTTCAACCCAGTTCCTATAAGGATCACATTTGTTTTCTAACATACAATGTGTTGTCTCGACAATAGTGTGGTTATGCCTCTCTACTACTTTATTTTGTTGTGAAGTGTAGGGTGTGGTGTACTACTCTTGAATGCCTTCTTGAGTGGAAAATTTCATGGAGCATAATTATCTTCCATTATGAGACTTGAGAATTCTAATGCAACTTTGGGACTAATTTTCCAACATGGTTTTAAACTTCTTGAATTCAATAAATACTTTAAATTTTAACTTTAAGAGCACACCCACATTTTTTCGAGTGAGATCATCTACAAACAACAAGAAATACATGGCACTAGAAATTGATGTTGTCTTCATATGCCTGCAAAAATTTGCATGAATCAATTGAAGAACTTCCTTGGCTCTCCAAGTCCACCCTTCATTAAATAAATCTCATTGTTGCTTTCCCACCTAACAACCTCCACAAAATACTTGTTTCTTTTGTTCAATATTTGGAATACCATCCACTATGTTTGTTCAGACAAATGATAAAGATAGTCAAATTCACATGCCCATGCCTTTGATGCCAAACTGGACTAGTTTCTTAAACACTCTTGTGCAGGAAAGCATGTTCTTTGGCCTCCTCTTTATCAACCAACCTTAACAGTGCATGAACTTCAATACTAAGATTCTTGTTTCCCTTGTCAACCATGTAGCATTAATGGTCGTTGAAAATATCATCTGAGTGGGGTTTTTGCCTCATAATTTGGCTTACTAAAGAAAATTATATTACATAGTGGGGACATAGTACTTTAAGGAAGACTAGTTATGTAACTCCTAGTTTAATCTATACATTTCCTTTGCCTTCTATTTTGAACTCCTCCCTACCACTAAAAACAACAGATGAAACATAAGCATCATAGTTAACAAGCCAATCATGTCCATTGATGAAATGATGTGATGCACCAGAATCAATATACCAAGCAAATGACTCACCGTGATCTACTTTCTTAGCCATGAAAGCGAAAAGAAAAATATCTTCTTGGTCTTCTACAACATGGGCCTTCTCCTTCTATTGATATCCCCCCTAGTTGTGCTTCTCATATTATAACTGATTTCTATAAAAGTTCATGTTTTGGCCCACCTTTCCATAATAATGACATTTATAATTACTTAATTCAACTGTGTTTCCTTAATTGCTTCTTCCATCATTCTTGCAAGAAAATATTGCCCTTGCCCTTGGTGCTTTCTTCCAATTCTACTTTTGAACTTGTTAATGACTTTCATTTTCAAACTATTTTTTCTACATGTCTTGCTGCAAGAGATTTGTGAATAGATCATTAAAATTCAAGTCTTTTTTAGCAGCAACAATATTAAAAGTTTTATTAAAATTTTCAAGTGCAACCGGTAAACTCTTGAGAGTAATTACCACCATATATATCTTTAACTAAAATGGGGTATTTCCACCTAGGTTGAACACCTTAAGAAACCACTTACACAAACATATTGCATATCGACACACTGATGCTTTACATGGTTAAAATCGTCAGAGAGGGAAATAGTCCATGGCCTAAACCCAATAGGTACTTGAGGCAAGATATTAATGAAAAAGGAAAAATAATTTACATATGAGTTCCTTACAATTGATCATCAAGCAAATGGCCCTCCATGCTCTTTAAATAGATATCATGGACCAATCAGGTGTTAATCCAATATCAATATCATTTAAGATTGAGGTGAAAATAAATTTTTGGATCACTTTATGTCTAAAACAGATTGTGACAATAGGATTACATAAGTGCAAATTCATACTAAAGAAACACACTCTACCTAAAGACACATTAGACCAAGTTGATATTAGCTAATTCCTAAGTGTCTAAATATCCTAATAAACCCCCTTAAGAACAACATGGGATAGGATTGAAGGATTTACAAAGGTGACACTATAGGATAATTAAGGAGGCATTAGAGCCTATCCAATCCTTAATGAAAAATTCTTGAACTTCTAACATAAATCTAAGTTTAGAAAACTTTGTTTCTATAAGAGACTTTGTGAATATGTCTGCAGCTTAATCATCTATAGGGGAAAAGAGCACTTCAAGAACCTGAATAAGATTTATGATGAGGTGCACTTGTAGCTCAATGTCTTTGTCGCATTGATTTTGAACTATATCGTTGGTACGCTTAATGGCACTCTGACTGTCACACTAGAGGGTAGTCGAATCATGTTGTAGAAATCCGAACTCTAAAAGGATATGTCAAAGCTACGTGGATTCTTGACTTGCATTAATTGTGACTTGATACTATGTTTTTGTTGAAGAAGAGAGATATTTTTGTTTCCTACAATCCCAAGTGGCAGGTCCAAATCCAAGTCTACTTGCAGTGGAATTCTGATCAGCAAGGTCACAAGCCAAATTAGAATCGGTGAAATCAACCAATAAAGTATTCCCCATGAACTATAATGAATGCCAAACTGAATTGCACCTCAGATATACCTAATATCCTTTTGTTTCTTTCCAATGACTTTAATGGGGTGTTTGCATATCTTGAGAAACAAGAACAACAACAAAGAAAATGTTAGGACGACTATGAGTTAAATACAAAAAGCTACCAACTAACTTATGGTAAAAAGTGGCATCCACTTTGGGTATAGTATTATGATATTATGAGATGGTCTCCTACTTTCTTGGTGTAGACATTGGCGTGAAAATGGCATCTAGAAAAAACAGTGCGGAGAAGAAAGCTATCCATTTTAACATATCAAGCATGAGGATCTCGCTTAAGGCCATAGAGATATTTCTTAAGGTGACAAATAGGGTTGAATTCATATTGAACATAACCAAGATGTTTTTCCATGTAAATTTATTCTTATAAATCCCCATATAAGAAAGCAGATTTGACATCCATTTGATGGACCTCCCATTTATGTGAAACGGCAAGAGCTAGAACAAGACGAATGGAAATCATTTTGGCGACAGGGGAAAAGGTTTCTTTGTATCCAATCCCTTCAACTTGTGAAAATCCTTTGGCAATTAACCTCTTCTTAATTGTTTCGACGCTTCCATCTTATGCATACTTATTTCTATACAACCTTCTACATATGACAAGTTTTCTTCCTTTCGGAATAGGTACAAAATCCCAAGTATCATTCACCATTAAGGAACAATATTATTCATTCATTGTTGTTTCCCAATATAGATGACCATAAGCTTATGGAAATGTTTATGAATCATGAGTCTCTGAAACTTGATCCAATAGATGAGAGGCTCGCTAGAATTTTGAACGTGTTTGACATTGAGTTGTAGGATCACTGACAAGATCACTAGTTGCTTCTTTTGTTTTATAGACCCATCTAGGAAGCAATGGTGTTGATGCAAATTCATATTCAATGGACCCACTTGAAGGAATGTGAATAGGCGAAGGTGGATTTTCATCCTCATTGAAACTAGAATAGTACCACTAGCAAAAAAGTTGGGAATTGAAGATGGCACACAGGCCAAAGAGGGCACAAACGTCGAATTAGGTGTGCAAGTTGAGATATTTTCATCAAATTTACCATATCTCCTCATAATAATTTCATTGGATTGAGTTTGAAGAAGTCTATAAGATTTTACATCTTTAGAATATCCAACAAAAATGCAATTCTCACTCTTAGGTTGTAATGCTTTCTATTTTTCATCGGGGATGTGAGCCCATGCTTCACTACCAAACACATGAAAGTGGCTTAGATATGATTTAATTTTACTCCATGCTTATTTTGGTGTTATATATTTTAAATCCTTTGTGGGAGTATGATTGACTATGTAATTGGCACAATTAATGGCTTCTGTCGAAAAAATGAAAACGTAATCCCTTAGATTGGATCATACAATTTTTCATTTCCTTTAATGTACATTTATTCCTCTCAACAACACCATTTTCTATTGTATGTATGAAACAATATGTTTCATTTGAATGCCTTGTGCAATGCATTGAATTGTAAATTTATTGTATGTGTATCTACCTCATTTATTTGTTATGAATTTTCGTAATTGTTGTCCAAATTATTTTTCTACAAGGGCCTCGTAAGCCAAAACATGTCAAAAACTTCACTCTTAAGTTTTAAGAAGTAAACCAAAGTGCTTCTGGAGAAGTCATCAATGAAATTTAAGAAGTACTTGAACCCATAGAAAGAAGCAGAAAGAACTGGACCACACAAATCACTATGAGCAAGTAGCAAGGGGTTTGAGGCACGCCAAGAGGCATGTTTGCAAAACTATATCGATGATGTTTTTCGAGAACACACTTGAGACAAACAGCATATTTGTAATAAACAATAGGAAGATCCATCACCATTTTTCTATTACAAATTTGTTGTAGTGAGCAATAGTTTAGATGACCAAATCACTCATGCCAAAGTTTACTCCAGTCATCACTATGAGCAATAAAAAATGATGGAAAATATGATGACCCAAGGTGTCAAATAAAACCTAGTAATATCATCAACAATTCCAATTGATAGGACATGATTAGGTTGTTCTAAATCCTTGATTACAACTTGGTGAAGTGAAAAATATACAGTCTTGCCTTCACAAGAATGAGTGATCTGATAGGCTGACAAAATATTGTAGGAAAGACTTGGAACACATAATACATCTTTGAAATAACCATATTTGTTTGGTGTTATATTTATTTAGAGCAAAGAAAATGGATTTATCCTTATCCATGTGATAAGATGCTCTAGAATCAATGAGCCACTTATTAGAAGAAGTAGAAGTTGCATTGAGGGAAATACCATGAGCAAAAGTGCATGTCCATGAGAAGAAGAGTTAGAAGAAGAATCAAGATTGATGTTGTACTTATTCATTGTTAATTCTATGTCTTCCATCTTCTTGAAACATTTAGACTCCAAATGACCATCTTTCCCACAAAAATTACAATGTCTCTGAGTTTTCTTGCCTTTTGATTTCATTCCCTTATCACCATTGGAAGGATGAGTTGGCGAAGAGGTTTTGGGACCCTTGTTTTGTTTATTATTGTGAGGGTGTTTCTTCTTTGGATTCTTGGATTTATAATTCTATTTTTATACGGAGGATTATTAGATGTACGTGCAGTGTTGATCACTCCAAGATGCGAGGGATTATCTTGGTTTATAATCAAAGAATCACAAAAAGATTCATTGGTGGCTTTTTGGTAAGCAAACACTAGAGCATCTCTAGTGGAATGAAAATTATATCCAAAAATGGGATAAGGACTACCAATCTTAGAAAGAATAACATAAATACATTGGATATCCTTTCAACTAAGAATTTTATGGATTTGAATTTATATAGGTAGTCTTCAACGCAAGAGATATCACTTGGATTTAAAGCAACTAATTGATTTTCAAGATGGTAAGCTCGAATCTCATTATGTGTACCAAATATAATTTCCAGCTTTGTCCAAGACACATGGTTGGTCAATTATTTGAAGGTGAAATCATAAGTCATTTGAGATAGGAATCCCTATTAATCCACGTGCTTTGTCATTTTTATTATCCCATTTGAATTTATTTTAGGCATTAGTGGAGGTAGTTTGTTTTCCCAAGTTAATCCCATAAAGTCCCTTACTTCATAGGATATATTCCATACGGATTCTCCATGATAAATAGTTGGTATTGGTAAGCAGAAGATCACTTGGACTACCCATATTATAATATGCATGTGATATGGCCTCAAAAATAGAAATTGATGGTCTAGATGCAAAGATCTCGAAAAAAACTAGATAGTTTAAAACTTGAACGAGACTAAAAACATACTCTAGAAGCCAAAGTTAATCCAATTTTTATGAAAGTCATAAAATGGAATTAGGGGGGCATGTGGCAAGTAGATGTTGATCCACATGGTGATGGGTGTACAATGTGGTAAATAAATCATTTTCACTCACTTGGATTTAAAGCAACTAATTGATTTTCAAGATGGTAATCTTGAATCTCGTTGTGTGTACCAAATACAATTTCCAACTTTGTCTAAGACACATATGGTTAGTCAATTTCAAAAATAGCAATCAATGGTCTAGATGCAAAGATCTCAAAAAAAACTAGATAGTTTAAAAATAACGACACTAAAAACATACTCTAGAAGCCAAAGTTATCCAATTTTTATGTAAGTCATAAAATGGAACTAGGGGGGCATGTGGCAAGTAGATGTTGATCCACATGGTGATGGGTGTACAATGTGATAAATAATTCCCCTCCCCCCCTTACTAATTTTTCCTATAAGCTCACTTTTATAAAACAAGTGAGAAGCACTTTTAGCCCCGAGGGGTAGCTCAATTGGTTGGATCTTCCGAGACCAAGACAGCACAAGCTCAAGTTAGGGGGTTCAATTCTCTGGGTCCTTCGGGGCTGGGAATCAAAGTAACGTCGATAGGGGTGAGGCCCCTTGGGTTGGATCTGTGGGCGTAGCAAGCTCTAGGGCTGTGAACCACATTGAAGAAAGAAAAAGGTGAGAATCACTTTTAGAATGAAGTTACTTTATAAATTAAAGTTGCGTGAACTTTTTCATAAAGTAATTTAACAAAGGACTTAAACCCAACACCTCTTACTTAATAAAGTAACTTTCAACCAAGTGAGTTAAATAAAAGATATAGTAATTTTTTTTTAACAAAAACCAAAGAGATTATATTTATAAAAAATTTGTATACAACCATTCTGTACAAAATGGGAGCTTCAGTATAAGCTCAGAAAAAGATGGAAATGAGCAGACATGACTTGCTCTTCTACATACCTATCTGTTCCTCTATTATCCTTACTACAATTTTCAAAATCATGGGAGGGATAAACCCTTACAAAGTGATTATTCAGAAATACACAAAAAAAACATTTAAAGGGAGAAAATGGAAGTCAATCCTAAAATCCATGAGTGACCTGAACCTGTTGATGAACTGAAGCTTCGTCCATAGGCATCACTCCTGCATCTGGTGTCTCCTGACAATGGATAACTGAGTCATTTTATCCATTTTCATAATTTCATCCTTAATAATGTCCATCATGCCCATTAACTCAAACAAATTCCACTCCAGGTCGTCAATTCTTGAATCCTGGCAGGCTAACTGTTGAGAAATGTACCGAGTATCCTCCGAATTCTCCTTAATTTCCTTGAGACCAGCAAAGGCGACATCAAAAACCTTCCTCAGGTTCAACTTGAAATCTTCAACACTTGATTTCAGGTAAGTCATGGCCTCTCTAACACCTGACATAATCTCAGGACGTTGATGGTTTCCTGTGCTTTGCTCACACCAGAGCTCCTCCTCACGACTCAGGGGAACCAGTGAAAGACCACTCAGCCGATAAACAATATGATGTGTCTGGAGACCGCCAAACCCTGTCTCATCCTCCTTAACCTCAACACAGGTGCTATCCATGTTGTATACGCGAGTGAAGAGGGGAAAGTATTTGGACAAGACTCCCCTTAAATGCTCATGCAGATCACCCGCGGGAGACCATGTGCTATGGTAGAACTCTCCACGTGTTCGCACCTTTCTAGGCGAGGTACTTCCATTACCCTCAAACCTTCCCATTGCACATGCGAACGTTGTAAGGAGGGGGTTAGAAACTTGAATCCTAGGGGATCGGATGATATGTATGGATACCATCATTGAACACAACATCCCCCACACTTAACCTTACTCCTTTATTTTCCAAACAATCTGCTATTATGTTGTTTTCACGGAGTATGTGGAGATAATTTACCTCAATTGAAGAATTGAGTAAAGATATTCGTTGATGTATCCTTCTACACCAAGGATATCATTTGTTGTATCCATTCGAGTCATTTTATATATGACCTATCTTGAGTCTCTGAAGACTATAAGCTTGTCAATCCTTAACTTGGCAACAATTTCCATGCCCTGAAGAAGAGAAATCCATTCGGTGGCATTCTTGGTTCTATCTCTGATTCCACAGGCATAAGATTTAACTATTTTTCCTCTGGGATCCTAAATGACCCCCCCCCCCACCCGCACCTACCTCCCCTGAAAAGATATAGTAATATTATGAAGGATAATGAGGTTGTTATTGTTGGTTTTGTTGGAGAGAGTGCTTTCCCAAAAAATCTTTCTTTTGGCCTTCAAGACACTTTTACACAACCACAGACAAACAAAAAAATGAAATTTTAAAACCAAAACTTCTCAAATTTGGCGTTAGACCCTAATTAGCTTACCCAGAAAATGCAAGTTTTCTCATTTCTTTTTGTATACCGATTTCTCACAAGGTGCACAGCAAAGAGCACATACAATCAAGAAAACCATTTCCACTCTCTTTCAAATTTGTTGATTTCATATAGAGTGCACGTAAAAAGGAATATGCAAACCAAAAAGAGGGAAAACCAAGAATAAAGAGAAAAACCAAACTTATATATATATATATATATGAAACAATTTGATATAGATTTTAAAAGCATCCATAAATATAACAGTATACCTATGGAACTAATAAAATGGTTATATCATGGGAAAACATAAACCTTTTTGAGTAAATTAAACAAAAATCATCTCTAATTGAAATTTGTGCCACAGATGCAATGGAGCACCTTTCTCGGCCCCAAAGTGCACATAAATATTACAATTGATAGGGATCAGTAGTAATTTATTTTAGCTTATGGTTCGTTTTCATATGAGATATTAGCCTCGTATTATTATTTGTAGTGTGTTTATTATTGTGGCTTTCGTTTGTCATAGCTTTTTAGTTTCCTATTCTCTTGGAGTAGTTGATAGGTTTCCTATTCTTATAGAGTAATTGGGTTCTTATACTTAACAACTAACTCCATTATTGTAACTAGTTCCTATTATTTAGGATCTTGCTTCCTAGTTTGTTGAGATAGTTTTCCTCATATAGAGCTATAAAAGCTTGATCAACTTAATGAAATTCAGTAGGAGATTTGGTCTTTCACACATTTGGTGTAGAATTGTGCTCATGTTGTGGGATCTTTCCATATCATTGATATTAAAGTGACTTTTCAATCCAACGTTTCATTTGGGTATATATTCCTTATCTTTCTCATTTTTGTTCTCCGACCCAATTTGGGTTTGGGTATCTGTGGTATTTCAAGTTGAGATAAGTAGATATATTGTACTTATACTAGTGATCTATCCATTTGGTAAGGATCTGAACCATACCTACACAATGCCCTCTCTCTTTAGATTGTAAATGTCCCTCTATGGTTGGAACAGAACTCCAACACATCAATAGAATAGATTCAAGCCCACTAGAGCCTCTCGCATGTGATAGGTCACCTCCATTTTGCAATTTTTTTGTTTAATGGCACAAGTTTGACTCAATCATCATTGAGTCCTATCACTTCTTATTATAGTTTTACAACTATTTACGTAGAATTTCATGCTTGGAGTGTGCTATATCTTACTAGTGTACTCATGATTCATTGGTGACAATCGAATTGGGAGGAAGTTACTAAGTAGTTTTTTTCTTTGTGGTAATGATTAGTAGTCAACAATCTCTATCAATCTATAAATTGGTCAATCTATAATTTGGATCCACGCCAATAGATGATATTTTGATTGCTACTGCATGTGCCTTATTGTAGATCGTGCATTTAATATAGATCCCAAACCACCAACAATTCAATCAAAATCCAAATCAAATATTTCCTACAGATCATGGCTTCCTTCTAAATAGATCTCTGCACACAATCTATCCTCGCATGACCTCAAATTTAGTGGGCTATCACTTATGCATGCTACTTCCAATGACAGCCACCACACTGTTGGGATTTTCCTATACTCCATCCTAGTCCTAACAGCATTTTCCATTTTTGCATTTTTATTCATGCATGCTTTTGCATGCAGTCATGATTTTGCATGCATGCATCCTAGTCATCAGTCCCAGCACCTAGCCCTCAGTTAACTAGCCCCAGGAGCTTCTTTTTTATTAGTTTTATCCCTCCTAGTGCTTAGTGCGCCCTCCTTTCACCTACCACTTGTGAAAGGCACCCTCTCTCACCTACCACTCAGTTGCACTTCAGTTAGTTGAGTTATCTTTAGATATTTCCTTGATTTAAGGATAGATTGACTCTCAACTGACTGTATCACTCTAATAGACCTCCAGTGACACTAGACTGCCTATTTTGACTCCAGTTAGCTCCTCAAGCACCCTCCACTGAGCCTCCTTCATTCAGGTAGTGCCTCCATGTGACAGTTACACCTACCACACTCAGTTAGACTCAGTTTGACATCTGGTTGACAGTTACTTGTGCATTGATGACTCCACTGATGATGATGATCAGGACTTCTAGTTGTGCTTTGATGACACTCCATTGATTTGATGATCACTCCATGAAGGCTAATTCAAATTGCCACATTGGCATTCGAATCCTCACACCATTGTATTATTTATTTGTCCATATTGTGATTAATGAATTAATGTGTGTGAATTTATTCTGCTTCTATCTGAGTTCTATTGTATTATTATTCTATTTCTCCTTTACACTGCATTGACCACTCTTCTTCTATTTTCCTGCTTAATTAAAATATTTCTTGTGAGTTATACATCAGCTCTTAGATCTGCTGTGAGGATTTTCACATGGTATCAGAGCCTGTTGAGAGAATTGTCTATCTCCATTCCTGAGAGTTTTTTGCAGGTTATTATCAAGATTTCAAGTGCAACAGTTGTCGCAGTTTCTGCACTTTTGCAGCAGTAGAAGTTGTAGACATTTTCTATTTTTTTTGCAGGTCTTCTGAAACAGCTTCCATGAATCCAGAAGGAATTACTCCTCTTTCTCCATTCAACTATGATGAATGGAAACCACAAATGATAGCCCATTTGAAGAGACATGGTCTCTTTGATTATTGTTTTGAAAGAGAGTTCGAATCCTCTGAAGAAGAGAATGACTGGTTAAATGAAGGTGACAGAGCCTATGTAGCCATGTTGTTTGCTAGGTCTCGTTGCATGGTACACCACATCCTTTATGCTCAATCTCCAAAAGAGCTATGGGCCCATCTGGATGAAAGATTTGGAAAACAGAATGAAGGGATTGGTCCAAACCATTTCGAGAGCAATCCCATTATTGCATTCACCCTCCTTGATGGTCTCTCTGATCATGAATCAGTATCAAACATATCTCATATTGAAATTGTCCACAAAGAAGAAGAACTTGCAGATTCTACACTCATTCTCCAAATTTCTTCTATTTCGAATTTTGTGCCAGGTCACACTTTAGAAACTGCAGAGGTTCTTAAATCCTCTCTTGCACAAGAGTATGTTGGTTTGCATCATGATCTATTGAATGTTTCGGAGGTCAAAACAGAAATTGGAGGTAATGCATTCACTCTCCTTGATCAATCACCTCTTATGTACTACTATAGGATCATTTGTACATGCTATCAGAAGTTTATTGAAGATGTAGGGCATTGCCATTCACTTGGGATAATTTCTCATGCATTTTATGGTTTTGATCTCACCTCTACTAGTTCAAAGGAGATTTCAAGAAACCATTCATTAAGTCTTGGATCTGATTTAAAATCCAAGCAATCACTACTTGGGATAATTTCTCATGCACATCATGGTTTTGATCTCACCTTTAATGGTTCAAAGGAGATCTCAAGAAACCATTCTTCAAGTATTGGATCTTATTTGGATTCAAAGCATTCACTATCATGTGATGGTTCTTTTGGGCATAATCTCACCTATGATGGTTCGAAGGAGAAAACAAAAGACTATCTACACATTCATGGATTTGATCCTACCTCAGCTGATTCGAATCACAGGATCTAGGATCATCCTCATACTTTTGGATTTGTTCTCATCACATTCGATCTAAAGAGAAAGTACAAGCACATTCTTTTTTAGCATGATCCACTTCTTCCCAAGAGGAGGATACCTCCAGACATATGACCAAGCATCACACCTACTTGAGTTTGGAGCATTTATTTTTGGTGTGCCTACAGTCTATTCTGAGGGGGGCTATTTTTCCCATGAGGTTTTCCCCATTTCCTCGGTTTATTAACTGTTATTATTATTCATTGTATTGGGTGACCTTTGGTCTCAGTTACCAGGGCCCAGGATTGATTAAGGGGGGGTGTTGTGATTTTCCTATACTCCATCCTAGTCCTAACAGCATTTCCATTTTTGCATTTTCAGTCATGCATGCAATTGTATGCATCCAAGTCATCAGTCCCAACACCTAGCCCCGGGAGCTTCTTTCTGATCAGTTTTAGCCCTCCTAGTGCTTAGTGCGCCCTCCTTTCACCTACCACTTGTGAAAGATGCCCTCTCTCACCTACCACTCAGTTTCACTTTAGTTAGTTGAGATATCTTTAGATCTTTCCTTGATTTAAGGCTAGATTGACTCTCAACTGACTGTATCACTCCGATGGACCTCCAGTGAGACTAGACTGCCTATTCTGACTCCAGTTAGCTCCTCATGCGCCCTCCATTGAACCTCCTTCATTCAGTTAGTGCTTCCATGTGTCAGTTACACCTACCACACTCAGTTAGACTTAGTTTGACATTTGGTTGACAGTTACTTGTGCATTGATGACTCCACTGATGATGATCAGGACATCTAGTTGTGCTTTGATGACACTCCATTGATCTGATGATCACTCCATGAAGGCTAATTCGAATTTCCACCTTGGCATTCGAATCCTCTCACCATTGTATTATTTATTTGTCGATATTGTTATTAATGAATTAGTGTGTGTGAAGTTATTTTGCTTCTATCTGAGTTCTATTGTATTATTATTATGTTGCTCCTTTACACTGCATTGACCACTCTTCTTCTATTTTCATGCTTAATCAAAATCTTTCTTGTGAGGTATACATCAACTCTTAGCTATGCTGTGAGGATTTTCACACACACTGCCTTTTTCATTTCATGTGTCTTGGATTCCAATTGGATTTTGATGTGGGCATAATGTTTGGTGAAAATTTGTGGATGAGTGCTCAAATCCAAGATAAATCCATGTCAGTATTGCAAGGTAAATAAAGTGTTGCTTTGAGAGACTATGCCCAAGATTTTAGATATTTATTAAAAAGGAAAAGTGTCTTCAATATTTTAAGAATGCAATTATTCAGGTATTACATGTTTATTTCCTTCCATGTGAAGAAAGAGTTATTGACTCATGAAAGACTTTTCTCACGAGTACTAACTCTTGCTTTTAAAAATATTTTTACTCATCTTTTAAAAGACGTTATTTTAAGGAGACCTTCATATGTTGTTGGTAGGAATTTTGACCCTTGGAGGAAGGGGATTGATCCGCATGCGCCCAGGTGCACGAGGGGGACAACAGTTCGATTGAATGAATCGGTATTGTTATGGCAGAAGCATAAGAATAAGAAGCAAAGCAGGAAATACACTACACACATAAACATATACACACAGACAATATGCAGGAATGCGAACTAGTCTTCTCTATTACTTGTCGATTACTTGCTTGCTACTTGCAGATGTATATTACAATATTTTACATGTTTAAAAAGAGTGTTGATATGTTTGGGTATCTTCTCGTTACGTCAGTTACAGGAGAAGTATGGAATGGTTACAGAGGTTCAACCATTACGGTCGACTGGGAGACAGAGAGACAATCTATCATAGTTCGTCAATCGCAATTTTATGCATGTTGAAGTTGTTGAACTTGTCGAAGTGGATGACCGGTCGCAGTCATGAACTTGTCGAAATCGAAGTTGTTGAACTTGTCGATGTTGGAATCCGAAAATAATGCCAAGTTTCAGGTGGATCATACCTCCTTCCTTAAGAAACAATGGTCTCCATTGTTTTCTCATACAGATGAGGAAACTTGTCGGTTAGTTCTGTAGCAGAGTACCATTTTCCTTGTGTTGGGATGTGTCTTGCTTTGGCCACCTGAAACAAGGGAATTGTGTTCATCCTTGTATGGCGTACTCGTCGTCCCACAATGGTGTCGCAAGGAAGAGGCTCCTGAACATCTGGATGGATGTCTTCGGGTTCTGTTGTTTGCAAGTCATTATGTTCCAACAGTGGTGCATGGTATGGTCGAAGTAGATCCACATTAAATATTGGATGCAGACCCAGACATGAAGGAATGTCAAGCTGGAAATCGTTTTCTCCAATCTGCTCAAGAATACTGTATGAACCATATCGCAAAGGCTTCAACTTCTTATATGAATCGATGAAGCGTTCCTTCTTGAGATGCAACCAGACCTTATCCCTAATTTGAAATGAATGAGGAATACAATGCTTGTCGTGTTGGGCCTTAGCTTTCGCATTAGCTCATTGCAACATTTCTTGTGCTTGCCTCTAGATGTCGCAAATTTGATCTCGAAACTTCAATGCATTGTCGACTTCTCGCAAGTTATAGTCGGTGTCATTCGACTGTGTCGAGGAATTGATCAGGTCAATAGGCGCTGAGGGTTGAAATACATAAAAAAATATTAAATGGATTCTTTCCTATAGAGTTGTGCTAAGCACGATTGTAGCTGTGATATATATATGGAAGACTTTCATCCCATGTTCGTCAATGCTTGTGGTTGTACATATGAAACAGTTGTACGACCAAGAGATTCACAACTTCCATCTATCTGTCTGTCTGAGAATGGAAAGTTGTCGATAGGGAGAGTCTTGTGTCGAGATGTTTCTAAAGAGTCTTCCAAAATATGTTGATAAATCTAGAATCTCTGTCGGAAATAATGGTTTTCAGTAACTCGTAATGTTTCCAGACATGTTCAAAGAAGAGTTGAGCAGTCTGTTGCGTTTTCGTAGTCTTCTTACATGGAATGAGAATGGCCATCTTGGAAAATATGTTGACCACTACTAAGATCGCGTCATGCTGATGTTTGGTAGTAGTATATCTCGTTAAGTAGTCCATAGAAATAGATTCCCATGGTCGACTAGGAACTGGAAAAGGTGTGTGTAATCCCTGTCGTCGATTAGGCAGTTTAGCAATGGCACAAACCACGCATGATTGAATTTACTTGTTGGCGTTGGTTTTAAGTGAAGGCCAAAAGAAATACTTTCAGAGAATAGCAAGGGTCTTCGCTACTCCAAAGTGTCCTGCAATCTTGTTGTAGTGCGCATCCCAAATGAGTTGTTGTCGATGCTCACCTGTCGGTACACAAAGTTGTCCAAGCTTGTATAGCAAGGTGTCTTTCAGAAAATAGTTCGAGGTCGACAACTTTTCATTCTTGAGTTGTTGATAAACTATTGAAAAGTCGTGATATTCTTGATACAAATGAGGTCAAGTGGTGGTGTCATAACCCTGCATACACATTACTGTAAGAAGGAGATTAATGGGTGGTCGATTGAGGCAATCGGCGGCGACATTGGCTTTACCTTTTCGATACTTAATCACCAACTAAAATTGTTGCAGGTAATTAATCCACTCGAGTTGTCGAGTTGTTTGTAACTTCAGCTGGGAAGGGGCAAATTGTAAAGGTGAGAATGGTCATCTCCTTTCCAAGGATATAATGTCTCCATTGCTTAAGAGCTTTCACAATGGCATACAGTTCTATTTCATATCTCGAATATATTCTAACAATGTCGTTAAAAGTTTCGGAATGAAAAGCAACTTGGTGACTAGACTGAGTGATCACTTCACCCAAGGCATAG
This sequence comes from Larix kaempferi, assembly GCA_027924585.1. Taxonomy (NCBI): domain Eukaryota; kingdom Viridiplantae; phylum Streptophyta; class Pinopsida; order Pinales; family Pinaceae; genus Larix; species Larix kaempferi. The sequence continues at coordinate 666,200 of BSBM01000605.1, forward strand.
TATGATGCGTCCGTCTCAATCTCAAAATGTTGATGCAAATCAAGTAACACAAGTACTGGTGTAGTGCAGAGCTTGTGTTTGAGTTGTTAGAAAGCTTCATGTAGTGTTGATGTCCATTTGAAGACAGTTTTCCCATTTCCCTTCATCAACTAATTCAAGGGCCTGGCTATGTGACTGAAGCTGTGTATGAATCATCGATAGAAATTCACCAAACCAAGAAAACTTCTTAGTTCATGAATTCTTTGAGGAATGGACCAATATTTGAGGATTTGTACTTTTTCTGGGTCGACGTGAATGCCTGCAGAGTCAATTGCATACCCCAAATATTTAATGCTGGTCATCGCAAAGGAATATTTGTCCATGTTCAAGTAGAGTCGATGTTGTTGTAGAGTCGATGTTGTTGGAGAGTGTTGAGGACTTGTCGAAGTTGTCTGACATGTTCTTCCCATGATCGACCGAAAATCAATATATCGTCAAGATAGACAATGACCCATTTTCCAATGAAGGGTCGAAGAATGTTATCCATGTACTGCATGAAGGTCGCAGGAGCATTGGTTAAGCCGAAAGGCATGACTAACCATTCAAACAATCCTTCCTTGGTCTTGAAAGCAGTTTTCCATACATCTACGGGCTCAATTGGAATCTGATGATATCCCGACTTGACGTTGAGCTTAGTAAATAACTTAGCACCTTTCAGATAGTTGATGAGCTCGTCTATCCGCGCAAAGGGTATCTATTCTTTACCTAAATTTTGTTGAGGCCCTGGTAGTCGATGCACATGCGCCAAGTCCCATATTTCCTTGGAATGAGGACGACTGGACTTGTACAAGGAGAGGAACTGGGTCAAATGTGACCTTTGTCGATCAAATCTGGAATGGATCTTCAGTAAATAGATGCGTTAGGTAATGAATAACAAGGAGAAATTTCAATAGAGTGTTTTACCTGGAAATGTCGAGGTACTCCTTCTGGCTCTTGGAATAGGTTCTGGTATTCATCAAGAATATTTTTGATCTGCTGCTTCTGTTGGGAGCTGCATTGGTCGGTGACTCAACTGGTTGCTGCAGTCTTCCTAGAATGTTGCGGCTTAATCATGATTAATGTGAACTTCTGAGCATGGTTGATGAGCCTCTTCGTCTATTTATCAGATATCATTGCAACCGTTGGTGTAGGTCATCGTTCTGGTATGCCGTACCATTAACTCTAAATTCTAACAATCACCTTCTGAGGTCGTGACTGGTAACTTCCATGTCAATCCCATAGGTAAGGTTTTCCAAATAGGGCGTCGGCTACGAAGAGTGGTGCCACGTCGTAGAGTACTTCATCTTCAAAAGTCTTAATGAAGTAGGCGAGTTTTCATTGTCAAGTGATCCTTAGTTCTTGTCCATCCTTCATCCAATCGATGTTGTAAGGCTGAGGATGTGGAGTGGTAACAAGACCTAGTTTCTTCACAAGATCTTCAGAAACAAAGTTCTTCTGGCTCCAATTATCCACAATCGGATGCAATGGATTGTTTTGAACCCATATCTATGTATGAAATAGGCACTCTCGTTCCTCCTTGTCGACGATAGTCACGGCTGCTGGAGTGGTCAATGTCAATGGCAAAAGGGTCATTGCTTCTAGGTCAAATTCTACCAAAGTTTTGTCAAATGATTCAGATGTCGACACTTTTTCCAAAAATGTCTTCTGAGCTTTGCATTCAGACATATCATGCCATGATGAATTGTAGTAATCACACCATTTCTCGGTAGGGGGTTGTTTACTACATTCCCTTTTGTCTTTCTGAAAATGATTCTTTCCATGATCTTGCTTTGGAGGAGTTGGCATAGAAGGCTTTGACTTGTCAAAGTCGGCTGATTCCTTCTTGTCGAGTGGTCGTCTTGACATCAACTTAGTTGTGAAGCGTGATTTTCCTTTCTATTTGGTTTCGAGCTTATTGGCATAGTGGAATGCATCCCCGAGCGTATTGACAGTCAGAAACTCCATCTCCTGCTGAATGTACTGGGACAATCCGCTGACGTACTTCAGAACAAGCAATCTCTCTTCTTCTTGAACGCCAAGTATAGCCATTAGTCGATAGAACTCATCGGTGTAACTCTGTATGGATTGGTCTTTCCATTTCCTTAGTTGTTGCCACTTCTTACACTATGTACTTGTGTGGGTAAAACTCCTTTCGGACATATTCAACAAATTTATCCCATGTGTCTATGGGGTCTCTGGTTTTCTCCATCTTTGCCGAGAGGTTCTCCCACTAGCAATGCACAGATGTTGACATCTTTAAGGATGCAATGGTGATCTTTTCGGCTTCTAAGAGTTGATTCACAGAGTAAAAGGGTTCCAATTGTTGTACCCAATTGTCGACGGATTTCATGTCAATATTTCCTTCTAGATTCGGTATGTCCAGATTCATTTGTACCTTGAATGGACTAATTTTGTCGGAGTTAGATCTCGTCAAAAATCCTCTTGATTTCGAAGAAAATCACTTGAGAATATCATTGTACTGGGAGAACATTTCAGTTCGTTGTCGATCCAGTGCTTGCTTTATAATTTATGATGTCTCGTCAATTGCATGTCTATCGTCTATTTCTCACGCCATCTCTGGAGGTAGTGTCTGCTTAGATTGTTGATTTTGCGAGCGTGTTTGAACCGGCATAAGTCAGGTAACTTCGATGGAAGTGTCTACGCAAAACTTAAGCATGAACAAAGTTGATGCTCTAAACAAGCTTTGAATGAGTTCTGATACGAATGATTTGCACGCGCCCAAGTGCACCAGGGGGACAACAATTCGATTGAATGAATCGGTATTGTTATGGAGGAAGCATAAGAATAAGAAGCAAAGCAGGAAATAAACTACACACAGACAATATGCAGGAATGCGAACTGGTCTTCTCTATTACTTGTCGATTACTTGCTTTCTACTTGCAGATGTATATTACAATATTTTACATGTTTAAACAGAGTGTTGAGACATTTGGGTGTCTGCACGTTACGTTAGTTACAAGAGAAGTATGGAACGGTTATAGAATTTCAACCATTACGGTCGACTGGGAGACAGAGAGACAATATGTCGTAGTTCGTCAGTCGTGAGTTGATGCATGTTGAAGTTGTTGAACTTGTCGAAGTTGATGACTGGTCGCAATCGTGAACTTGTCAAAATCGAAGTTGTTGAACTTGTCGATGTTGGCATCCGACAATAATTCCAAGTGTTGGGTGGATCATACCTCCTTCCTTAAGAAACAATGGTCTCCATTGTTTGTTTGCTCGTACAGATGAGGAAACTTGTCGGTCAGTTCTGTAGCAGAGTATCATTTTCCTTGTGCTGGGATATGTTCGGCTTTGGCCACCTGAAACAAGGGAATTGTGTTCGTCCTTGTATGGTTTACTCGTCGTCACACAACGGTGTCGCAAGGAAGAGGTTCCTGAACATCTGGATGGATGTCTTCGGGTTCTTTTGGTTGCAAGTCATTCATTTCCAATAGTTGTGCATGGTATGGTCGAAGTATATCCACATTAAATACTGGATGCACACCCAAGCATGAAGGAATGTCGAACTGGAAATCGTTTTCTCCAATCTACTCAAGAATACTATACGGACCATATCGCAAAGGCTTCAACTTCTTATATGGACTGGTGAAGCGTTCCTTCTTGAGATGCTTCAGAGGCTGGAAACTTCCAAGGATCATTAAAATAAGAAGTCTTAAACTGGGATAACTTAGGTATGGAAGTCGTGTCAATAGTAGATATTGCATGTATCGGAGTTGCATTTGTATGCAGGTCGGGTGGAGGTAGGTTAAAGGTTCTCATTAATGTAGGATACATTTCAACACCAACATTCTCACAATCCTTTGCGAAATGGATTAGTACCATATTGATCGTTGGAGCCATTGGTACAGAATGATAGCTAATCAATGGTGAGAATATTCCCATTATGTGGAAACTTAATGATACGAAAGATTGACGATATTACCGCCATTATTTCATGGGTGCAACTTCTCCCTAATAACATATTATAATCATGTGAAGTATCTACCACCTCCACTTCTACTATGATTGTTTTTCCCATAGCTCTATTGGAAGATCCGAGATTATTTTGTGAAGATTAAATAAATGGCCATCAAAATCCTTCAGCATTGTAACAAGAGAAACTACCTCATGTGACCTTATAGCCTTCCAGCATGATAAAGACATCACACAAGTGGAGTCACCCTCATCAACAACAGTGCAATGTATATTGGACTTACCAAACATCACTTGGAATTGGAAATCCACGTGATGGGGTAGACGGGGCTTTCAATTTTCACAATTGAAAGAAATGACATGAATATCTGTGGGATAAAATGCTCCTAACGCTGAGAGCAAGTTCCTTCATTGGGTTGTACAACTATGTAGAACATCGAGAGTGGACATTGCACACGAAGCTTGTGTCAGATCCTCCACTATGTTATAATTATGTGGAACACGTGCATTAGGATCGTATGTGGCCTTCTTCAAAACACCTTTCGGTATTCTAAGCATAGTGTCGTTAGTTGGATTCTTTATGTGTAAATGGGAAGCTACATCAAAGTCAGAGGTTTTCTTTCCCTTGGATCTAGATGTATTTGTATCATAATATTTACTTCTAGTATGGAGGTTAACATCCTACTCACACATGAAAATTTGACTTTGGCCATTACTTCCCCCTTGAGAGGAGGCACCCTGGTTTCCCCCTTGCAAGGATCCAGGGTTGGGTTGGGCCATAGCAATCATCTGTTAATGTGGCTACGGAAATGGGTTAGTTAACACAGTAGGTTGGTTAGAGCCCTTCTGTTGTGCCAACAATTTCTGGGCCATTTCCATCTTAGGGAACTTATATGTTAAATGATCTTCCTTGCATAACAAGTAGGGGAATTGTGTTTTACCCTTCTTCTCGGCCCCACCAGCATTATCGTTGTTTTTGTTGTTGTTATTTGCATTGTTATTACCCTTGTTCCCAATTTTATTATTCTTATTCTTCTTCCCTTAGGCCTATTGGTTTCCCTTAGAACTCATTGTCTACACTGACAGAACATATGTGGGAGGGTTGGGACTTGGGTTTTGTGTGTTGTTTGGAGCAATTGTCAGTGATTTTCAACCGAAAAGGTGTGTACCATCGTTGGCTGCATTATTGACTGTTGAACCAATCACACCATCGACATGTGGTACAGGAACTGGCTTGGTCGGATCAACCTTTGCTCAAGGAGCATTAGGAAAAATTTCATAAAGCATTTTGGACTGAGAATAAACTAAATCCAGTAGTTGGGATTTAATGATGGCTTTCTCTTTAGTATGCACCCCTGAAAGAGCCACACGTTTCTCAATACAAGGTTGTAATGAATTGATAAACCAATTGATTAAAAACTCATCGGGAATCTGATCCTTAATCAGACTACATCTCCTCGACCATTCATAATTGTGGTCAGATATGTGGGTAGACTTATCCTGACGAAATGAAGTCAACGGTTCAGTACCAATCTCGTCACGAACTGGACGCTAAAAGTGATTGAGGAATGTCATCACAACGTAATTAAATGTTTGGAAAGAAGCATGCAGCAGCTTGATATACCATTTTGCTACCATCCATGTTAGATTTTTTCGGAAAATCCGTAATCTAATGGAATCATCGATCATATAATTAGGCGAACACCAAAGATGAAAGGTCATCACATGGTTCGTTGGATCCTCCTTTCGTTTTCCTGCAAATTTCGAAATATCTAAAGGTAACTTAGTAGGGAGAAGTGGCCAACTAGATTCATGTAAGATCGAATCCTTGGATAACTCAGTCAAGTCAAGAAAATTCAAGGTGGCCAAGAAAAGCAACTTTGTTTGAGCCATAAAGTTCTAGGATCCGGGATCATTAGCAGCCTATTGCTTCATGTTGACATTAGATTGTCCTAGAATGTATGAAGTTCCAGGATTGGTGAAAAGTGAATTATATTGTCCAAATTTCTGACCGAATTGATGTTGTACAAAGGATTGAGTGAATCCCCCAAAAGTACCCCCCATCCATCCGATAGGATGGCTACCCAATAAGAATTAACTATTGTTGGGTTAACCATATTTGAGCCTCCTAACCCAGAAAAAGGGATGTTCCCATGTGGAACATTCTACCCCTAGGGAAATCCAGTACTAGTCCCCTAGGACAAATACACCACTAAGTGGAATGTTAGATGCAAGGGGAGTACCAGTACCCATGCTTCCCATTAACTAGAAAGGAAAACTTATATGAGGTAGGATGGAGCCAACAACAACTACAGAGACGGAGGATGGGTTTGGCATGGACAGTTGTCCAACAAAAGATGGAAAATTATGGAGAGGTACTAACAAACCACTACCTGAAGCAATAGTATAAGTAGATATAGGAGGTCTTGGGGTAGGGATTGAATGGAAACCGAGAAAATACATCCCAAAATAAAATGGATTAATTCATAGACCATATGAAGGCCCTCCATTAGGGATCATCGAAGATGATGGACTCTATCCAAAACCTAAGGTGGATGATGCATTTGCACTTACTCTTCCCATGGGAGTAGAAATAACATGGGGAGTAACCTCCCTAATGCCAGATACTTCCCCCATCTTCTCCATAGCATCCCACTTGGATAACAGATCACTCTTCCTGAGCCTATATGAAACTCAATGCCTTGGATGGAACTAGGACTTTGCGGTGGGTTCAAAAAACCTGAAGGCTCTGAGAGATCCTCAATAAAAGGAGGTCCTAAGTTCTCCTATGGATAAGAAAAAACAACTGGGGGAGAGTTATCTAACTAACCCTCGGCATCACTAAAATGTCCTCCTTTGGATGAGGACTCGAATTCAGTAGCACTAGAGGTGTTTTCTTCTAGACCACGGGCGTTGTTGAAAACGTCTTTATTAGTGTTGATTGTTCACCTGATGAAATTGAAACATATACAACACTATTTAAAGATTATAGGGATGTGTTTGACTGGTCTTATGAGGAAATTCTAGGAATTGATCCATCGATTGTTGAGCATGAAACTAATACATATACTGATGCCAAATCCGTTCTACAAAAGCTAAGACCAGTTAACCACATAAAGGTTATTGTTGTCAAAGCAAAAGTTGAGAAGCTACTCCGGGAAAATTTCATATATCATGTCCCCTTGATTGAATGCGTATCCAAGCTAGTACCCATTGATAAGAAAGAAGGAAATATTTGTGTTTGTGCTAACTTTTGAGACCTTAACTTAGGATGTCCTAAGGATAACTATCCTACTCCATTCATCAATCAGATCGTTGATGAATGTGCAGATAATGAGATTTTATCATTCATGGACGGCCTCTCTGGGTATAATCAAATTCAGATCCGTCCCAAAGATCAACACAAAACCTCTTTTATATGTCCCTAGGGGGCCATCTCTTATAGGAAGATTCCATTGGCTTAAAGGACATCAAAACCACCTTTCAATGTGCCATCTCTTATGTTTTTCACGATATTAAGAAGATTGTAGAGGCCTACTTAGATTACTTGAATGGTAAATCGAGTAAGAGAGTCGATCACCCCAAACACTTGTGAGTTGTCTTTGATAGGTGTTGTTACTATAGGATTCATTTGAATCCTTATAAATGCATCTTCGGTGTCGAGTTGGGTCACTTGTTAGTTTTCATGGTGTCCAAAGATGGTATAATGGTAGATGTGTTTAAAGTAGAGGCAATAGTTCAATTGCATCCCTCGCAAAACTTGAATCAACTACAGATCCTTCAGGGAAAGACAAACTTCTTGTGTATATCTGTTGCTAATTATGACGAGCTCACTAAGGGTTTCATGTGTTTGCTTAGGAAGGGGGGTCCCATTTATATAGGATGATAATGCTCAGAAATATTTCAATGCATTAAAAAAAAATTTAATCATTGCCCCACTATTGAATCCTCTCGATTTCAACAGAGATTTACTTTTATATATAGCAGCATTTGAATCAACTGTAGGTATGGTTATGGTTAGGAAGATTATTCCTACCAAGAACATGTAATTTACTATTTGAGAAAGAATCTCGCTGGCCCCGAATTAAGGTACTCACATGTTGAAAAACTTGCACTTGTTGTCCATACAATTCAACAACTTTGGCCTTACATTCTCCTTATACGAACCACTATCATATCCGATGTCAATCCTTTTCAACATATCTTGTCCTGATGAATCATCGGAGGCAAGTATAACAAGTGGATTGTCATCCTTTAGGAGTTTGATCTAGGGTTTGCATCTACAAAATCGAAGAAATCCTTGGTGTTTGATAGGTTCATGTCGGAGTTACCCCGGGAGGATGAAGGATCATTCAAAAATATGTCATTACCTAATGAACAAATTTTCCTCATTGGCTAGGATGACCCTTGGTATGGTGATATTTTAATCTACCTACAAACCCATAGGGTCCCACATTAGTCTACTCGTGAACAAAGGCATAAAATACATCATCAATCAAGACATTATGTTATCATTGGTGATACTTTATATCGTCAAAGTATTGATATTGTCCTCAGACATTGTTTAATTCATGAAGAGGCTGAGAAAGTTTTGAATGATTGCCATGGTGGAGCATGTGGTGGTCATTTATCTAGGCTTGCTACAACCCTAAATATTTTGCACATTGTATGCTTCTGGAATTCAATCTACAAAGATTGTATTGAGGTTGGTAAGAAGTGTCATCCATGTCAAATGTTTACAAAAAGGATGTGCATCCATCCTGCTCCCTTATACCCAGTTATCACTATCGGTCCCTTCACTAAGTAGGGGAATAATTTTACAATGTGTAATCCAACATCAACTAATGGCCATAAATACATTATTGTGTTTGTTGACTACTTCACCAAGTGGGTTGAGGCTATTTCTACCTTTCATTGCAATGGTGAAACTGCTGCATACTTTGTTTTTAATCAAATCATTGTTCGTTTTGGTATCCTGAAAGAGATTGTCACTAACAGTGACACTCACTTTCAAAACAAGATGATGGCAGAGTTGGCTGAGAAAGTTGGTTTTCGCAAAGATTTCTCTTCACTATATTATCCTCGGGAAAATGAACAAGTAGATGCAGTTAATGAGTATTTGAAAACCATGTTGCAAAGGATGGTGAACAAACATAGGTCTAATTGGCATGTTATGCTTATCTAAATCTATGGGATTACCAAACCTCCATCAAGACTGCGACAGGATTCACACATTTCCAGCTTGTACATGGAGTTGAAGCAATGATACCTATCGAATGTGAAATCTTGTCTTTGAAACTAGTCGTAGAACTCCTACAAGACACTGACGAGCTTGAAGAACATCTTTTATATCTAGAGTAGTTAAATGAACATAGAAGGGATGTTACTACCATTGAAGCAAACAAAAAATGCGTCAAGGCCTAGTATGATAAATCAGTATATGCTCACGTATCTTCTAAGGGAGATTTAGTGTTATTCTATGACCAGAAGCATGATGAATTAGGAACTGGGAAATTCACTTCTATCTACATTAGTTTTTATATTTTCAGGAAATTCCTCAATAAGGGGGCCTAAGAGTTGGAATATTTTGACGAAAACATCTTGGGGTCCAGAAATGGACTCTACCTAAAGAAGTACTTTGAGTCTATCAACCATACTAGATCATAGTTTCTAACTTAGGATTTGAACCATGATTGTAGAGTTAGCACTCCTCTTATTAATTACTCTTCCAATCATATGGAGAATATGTCAATGTATCCTACATTGCATATTTACATCATTGTCCCTTTGTGTCATAAGCTGTTGTTGCAGCTACAACCTAATCCCCAAAAAAAATTGAAATTGTAGGACCCTTCCTTTGATTTTTTATTCACTAAGATCTTTATTCTTTGATTAATTACAAACCTTTTGAAACTTAAAATTTTTTAAAAAATAAAGTTTTTTGTATCGGAGCAAAATAGATTTTACGCCGAAATGGTCGGGGAACATTTATGTTTTGCGTGACAAAGTGTGTTTCGGAGTAAAACCATGTGTTGCACTGAAACGATCAGGAAGATGTAAGTTTGGGCCCGATCAGAACAACAACAAAAAATTACGCTAAAACGGTCGGGAAGGTTTCAGTTTCACGCCGAAACGGTCGAGAAAAATAAGTTTGAACTCTGATCAAAACAAAATTGGTTTTTGCGCCGATACAATCAGAAGATTTCTAGTTTCACACTTAAATGGTCGGAGCCAGTTGGAATTTTGCGTCGACATGATAAAAAAAACAAGTTTGAACCCAATCGGAGCGAAACTAGACTTTGCACCGAAACGATCGAAGCAAACTCAGTTTTGTCCCCGAAACGTTTCGACGCAAAACTGTTTTTTGCTCTGACAATTTTGCAATATGACGCTCTGTCCAAAAGATGAAGGGAGGTTGATTTATGGCCTGAAACCATCCAGTTATTTCGAATCGGCGCCAAACTGAAATTTTTTAAACCTTTTTCAACCTCGTTTGCACGTTTAACAAGATGCATTTATTGCTAGGGTTTTGTCCTTGGTTATAAAAAATGGTTTTCAAGTTTGTTTGTATCATTCGGTAACATTGTTTGAAGTGGAGCCTATCCCTGGACGACAGATCGCTTGACTCCATTTAAGCACGGCATCTACACTTCTTCGCAATACGCCAGGTAGGTTCCTCATGCTCATCAGCCTTGTTGTAGAGGCTTGTATTGGAACACGTGGGCTTCACTGGGTTTGTTCATTTTCTACATGTGTATAGCCAAAATCTTTTAAAGGTTGGCTCCATCTTATTTTCTTTTCCCGGTGTAATACTAGTAATCCAAATTGAAAAAAAAAAATTGCTAGGCATGTAGTATTTCACAATATTTTATCTTATGTCACCAAGCCCCATATTATACTATGAATTGGTTTCTTTTATATAAATGGGTTTCAACTCTCTTTTAAAATTTATTTGCCCTAATTTTTATATCTTTGGGGATATCGATAGTTGGTTAAGTCCTCCTTGAACCAGTGTCATTTCCGGTGCCACGTGTTATTTCAAATGACCCAGGTCCAAAACCATTAGTTCACCATTACCTGACAATGCATCTACTTTTGGCGCACTCTTTAGATTTTGGGGCTTTCATGAGATATGTCTGTCGTGGTTATATTTTATAGGGCGGGTAAATAAGTTGGGACTTAGAGAGTGTTCTCTCTATTTGACAACTGTAGATGTTTCGAATGCCCCGGTAGGTAACAAAATCACAACATTATCGGATCTGAGAGCTTCTGATTAGTTTGACTTAATTCTGAGGGTTAAATGAATGTAGTTGAGAATGGTCTGATTCGGAAAAAGTAGGCAAGCCTGACTAGAGAAGCATGGGAAGGAAGGCACAACCAACGATAGACAGAAATCTAGCTTAAGCTCCTCATTTGTTTTTCAATCCTCACCGGTCAGAGTAATGTTGAAAATCTTACATCGCTCAGAAAAACCGTAAACCATTTGTTTTCGCTTGAAACCTTAAATGGTGTGTTTTCGACGCTTTCAATAGTTGAAACCAAATTAGAAAAGTAAGATGATATCATGGTTAAAATAATGAGTATTTTGCATGTAACCCATTGATATATGATTACCTTGTATTCGGATTCTTATTTTATTAACTAAGATCCCAATTGTTGATACTACCATCAAGTACGAACAATAGAGCAGAAGAACCCATTCTGCAATACTTTAGTGTTCATCAAGACAAAGGCTCAAATCCCAGAAAACTCGATATTATGGAAGCATGAAACCCCTTGTCTATATTTCTTGTCTTATAAATAATACATATTGACAATTCACACATTTGCAATTTATTGTTTGAATTAGTTTGGTTAAAATGTTGTATTTCCATTATCATTTTGCCTTAACATTAGATTTTTTATACATTAACTTTGTTTACACCTTAGGATTCAGAAATGCAAAGGAGAGCTTCTAAGCGTACAGCCAAGGTCGCAGAATCCAATTCTGATATTGAAATTTTCCCAGAAACCATGATGGAGACCCAATATGAAGACACCAGGGCTGCAACAGGAATAGTTCCTGAATATAAATGGGGAGAGTTATACCACCTTATCTGAGACCAAAACGTGTCTGATGCATCCATTGAGGAGATGATGGTCTACCAGAATATTAAGAAATCAAGTATTCATAAGGTCGCCACCCGTCCAGAACTTTTCCCATGTTCAGAAGTAATTGGTGGATTTTACCCCATGTGGATGTTGGCTCAAGAATCATAGCTGGGGCAAATGGAGAAGGATTCGCGTCTTTTCATCCAACTCATATTAGAACTGCATATAAGTTACCACCTCCAAAGGTCATGATGACAAAACACTGGATAAAGGGGGTCAACATAGATCATTCTAAATATGCTAAGAAGATGTTGATTCCCGGAAAGCAGTTGAGGCAGAGGGCAAGCAGAGAGCACAATGCATAGAATCTAAAAACACCCTTCAAAGTTATAGCAATGATGTTAAGTAGAATATTTGGGAGGGAGAACGCAAATATCTACAAACTTAGTTGGGTGCCTCTTAGGTATCATGTCGCCTCCCATGGTAATGTCTTCAATTGGGCAGACATTATTTCAGAGAGTATGGCATCAACGATAGCAGCAGCCCAAGAAGGAATGACTCAGAAAATGGAAGAACTTTTTATGTCATCTTATCTTATTGACTGTATCTTGATAAGGAACCCATTCAACAAGTTGGGGTGCTATTGGGTCCCAGCTGAAACCCCTCTCTATGTGGCCTACCAAATAATGTGGGCTCACAAATATACAAGCTTCTATAAGCTTCTATGTGAGGAGTTCCTAATTCCTCTATATAGGCTGATATTTAACGAGAAACCAAATTGCTTGTCTGATAATACGATGACAGTAATCAGTGAGTATGGAGATTGCTATTTTACCCCCAAAGGCACATATATCCAAATGTATGGAGGGACCAAATCCCCCTCCCTAATGCCATGGTATGCCACAGACTATGTAGTGCACAAAGAGGCTGTGAGGCAAGTTTTTATCAACAAGGTGGGACATTTTCTGAATGAGAATAAGAAGGCTTCATATCCTCCACTTCCCTTTGCAATCGAAGCATATAAATTCCCTAAGGATAAAGGAGAAGAGGTTTTCATAAAGGACTTGGAAGCATTCCACTTTGGAGAGAAGATTTTCGTTAGAAATGACAAATTACAAGAGGCTGCCAAACACTGTGCATCATGTAAGATTCATTTCGAGTATACAGATCACTTCTTAAAGGATGAAGAAGTATATCGAAAGGAAAATAATATGGTTGATTTAAATAAAATATTTGGTCGAAAAGATGGAGCAAGTTCTAGACAAACTAAAGAGACAGCAAAAGAAGCAGATCGTCAAAAGACTAGAGAAGAGGTCGTAGCAACAGAAGAAGCAAGAAGAAAACAAGAGGAAGAAACAAAGCAGAAAGAGAAAGAAGCTAGAAGGAAAGAAGAAGCAAAGGCAATAGAAGAAGAAGCACGAAAGAAAGAAGAAGGCGGAAGAGGAAGCCGAGCAAGAAGAACAAAGAAAAGAAGCAGCAGATAAAGCAACTGAATTAGAGAAACGGAAAGAGGAAGAAGCTAAATTCTAGAAAGTTGTGGAAGATGAAGGGATCCAAGAAGAAGATCACAGTTTCCAAGACATGGACATAGATCCATCTGATTATTCTGGAATCCCACACACGGGAGGACATCTTCCATTTGCTGAACTCGAGCTCACACCATTTACTATTTCCAAGTAGCATTCTGTAGCAAAATTAGATACTATAGTTTTTAACCCTATGCGGAAGACGATCTTGAGAAGAACCGAAAAGAGGTTGAAAATGGGTACTCAGCCAAGTATAGTAACTATATAATAAAGTACCTTAGTAGCAGGCACCCACAAATATCCTAAGTTTACAACTTCAGAAAATATAGCAGCAGCCCAAGCCAATGCCGACAATGTTGACAAGCTAATGAATGATCTGGAGATAAGCAAAGTGAAAATGTTGAATTTGAAGGATAACTTGGTGAAAGCCAGAGGTGAAGGAATTGAATTAAAGAAAAAACAGGATACAATGGAATCTGAATAGAAAAAGTTAATACTGGATTATCAGGAATTGGAGAATGAAAAGGATGCATTAAATGTGCAACTTGTGATCATGGAAGGAGAGAAGTGATTTCTATTCCCAAATTAATGAGTTGGAAGAGAATGAAATGAAGTCAAATCAACAGCTGGAATCCTTGATCAGTGAAAAATAATCTTTGCAAGCACACGTAAGTGAAATAATAATTGAGAAGGAGGTTTTACAGTCCCAAGTTGATGAGTTAATGAATGAAAATGAATCTTTGATGGAGCAGGTCAAAGTTGCTCAAAATCAAAAGCAAGACACGACACCATTCTATGAGCATGCATGTAAAATACAGGAACAAATCTATCATTCACAAGAATTGTTGATTGAGGAAATTTATGAAATGTAAAAGATGATAGACAGGATGAAGGAGATTTTCGCAAGCACTCTCGTTGTAAAACAAAAACTAATCAGTACATTCCACAAAGTAAAGAAGTTGATCACCTAGAAAGGAGAAAATCCAAACTTTTCCAATCACTTGCCGAACAAGACAGCTGCAGAACTCAAATTAGATATATCTCTTCTAGACAGTTGCAGAAAAGCTGCCAGAAAAATATAGGTAGAAGTACCAAAGACTATCTCGAAGTGTGAAGGAATTTACAAAGATATTTGTGAGGTGCACGAGAAATGCCATATCTCAATTGCTCAAGATATGTATGAGTTGCCTACCAAAGACCAGTGTTTAACAGAATTGAAAGACAGCTTAAAGGAAGACCTAGAGTACATCAGAAAATTGGATGTGCTTAATGAAGAGGATCTTAAATAGCACATAGGACAAGCATCTATGAATGCTTATTTTCCGGACGAAAGTTATAAAACGGTTTCTAGAGGATTAGTAAATGTGGGGAAAGAATTATCTATTCATGAGGTCTCTTTAAAATTATTAGAGCCTCTACAATGTAATGTAATATTTCATGAAACTGATTTGTGGGATAATTATATTTCTAGTTTAGAGGCCCCACCAGCAGAATAATGCAATTTATAAATAATTATCAATTTTGGTTGAGTAAGCATAAAAGACAAAATTTCAGCAATCCAAGGGTTGGGGGATAGGTGAAACGATTGGCCATGTAATGAAAAATTCTGTTGTAAGATAAATATAGGGGGGAAAGGATTTTCCAAAGGGGTTTTTTCTAGTGTAATAGAAGCTGGAGACATTTTGTAAGAAAACTAATTTTCTGCTAATGAGAAAGACCTATTTGTTGGGTCAAGCTTGCATGGAATGTATTGGATAACAAATCAGAATTATTTCTTCATGTGTTCATCCTCATGCTGTGAGATCTTTCTGACTTTATTGAATCATTTCGATGATAATGAATTATTTTACTTGTCTATGCAAATGTCTGTATAATATAAGAGTAATAAATGGATATAATGTCATCAAAGCTATCTTTGTATATTTATGTTGTGTTAATGTAAATACTTTATCTAAATAGTTATCTATTGGATTTGTATAAACATTCTCATATATTACTCTCGTTAAAACACACTCCTTGCAAGGATAGATTAGTTAAGTTAGAATAGGATTCGTTGATTGATAAGGTATAAATGATAAGACGAGAGGTAAGAACCTGTGCATGTAATGTCTATTTTTTTATTTTTATTAAAATAGTGAAATTTTCAACTTTTTCCCTAGTTCGACTTTTGACTAGTTTTGAGGTCTAGGTCTCCAAATTGCTCCAAATGCTCCCAAATCTTCAAAGAAGGTGTATGAATGATATTAGGACTTGATTATGATGTTCAGGGATGATTTAAGACCATTAAAATACTTTTAAAAACCCCTTTAATATTCTGGCCAAGATAGGAGTTTTTACTAGCAATTTGGGGTTCAAATACCCCCAGGGTAAATGCTGAATATGGCTCTCCAAAAGCTTCCAAACCCACTCGAATTTCTAAACAGAGGCAGAGGATGTCTAAGGGACAATATTAAGGTCTCGTGTGCATCATTATTCATTTTGTGAAGTCTGTTATAACCCTCTCCCAACATCTACAAAATCACTAGTTTTGACCTTGGGGGAAATGGCATTAAATCTTCTTCAAATAGCATAAAACTGAGCAAGATGACTTCAAATGCTTAAGTACTGAACATGAAACTTGTGCAGATCATTAATGAAAGTCCGTTAATCATAAATACAATAGAGAAATTCTCTTCCATTCGAATTCATCAATATTTCATTGCTATACATCAAGATAGTGGGGAAATAGCACTATTTGTTCATTAAAAATCAGATTTACATCATTCCAATTGGATTTTCGACCTGGTACATTTATGAGTGTAAAGAACAGAGTATATGCATCTTATTACAAAATAAATGGGGCATTGGAAGCTCCCCCAAAGAGTACAATAGCTCACCAAAAGTGTCTCTCCTCAAGGATCAAGAATATGCAATGAAAACTAGAAATGGTTGAAGGAGTGAGTTGCACTAGAAGAAACCACGAGCTGCCCTATAGCTTACACCTGCAAATAAAGACTCCATTAAAACTCCCATGAAAGGTCTAAGTGGTCTTTCCATACACCAACTAGGATGGGAATCTTTCACTCTCAAAATTGGCTAAGGCAAGTAGACTAATATTCCACTGGCTCTCTTCACAAATGCAAATTCTCAAAATGATCAAAAGCCCTTCTCTTGGTTGATCCATGTATTTTATAAACATACTTAGCCTTCTAAGGTTCCAAATCCATCCAAAGACTCCAAGCCAATTTGAATTAGGGAGTGGTTCATGACTTGCCATGTGTCCTCCCCTTCCTAGCCTTCCACCTTCCACCAATTCGAGTAGGAATCCTTTAAGCTTCTCTAACTCCCATGAGCGCCCTCTTGGTTGTTATTTTTAGGCCTAACATGTCATAATGGTCAGATGTCAACAATCAGGTCTGCAATTTGTCATAGGTGTCATAACATCTTCATCATTGTTGTCATATAGGTTAGGGAATCTAGTCCAAGTTTTCAATAACTCTTCATTTGACTCTTCCTCTTCTATGGAAGTTACTTTTTCATCCCAATTCGACCTATGATGCATATTTCCAAATGTATGAGCCTTCCAACTCCTCCCAAGAACCTTAGGCTTCCCATGGATTCAAATTCATAAGAGGAGGATGCCATGTGGCATAGAATTTCTAGTTTGTGTAGGCTCCACAACCATGTGTATTCATGAACCATTGCCACTTTGATTTTCTCTTGTATTTATTTATTTATCTCTTTTATTAAATATTTATTCCATTCTAATGTCCAAACACCGTGTATTAGCTCCCTTATTGCAAATCCTCATGTTTCCATCCAACCTAGGGAACTAGTAGGATTGATGGAATTTCTTTGTTATGAATTTATTTGA
Organism: Larix kaempferi; assembly: GCA_027924585.1. NCBI lineage: Eukaryota > Viridiplantae > Streptophyta > Pinopsida > Pinales > Pinaceae > Larix > Larix kaempferi. Next base: position 683,624 of record BSBM01000605.1, read on the forward strand.
ATGGGGACATTACAACGCATCACTTGTAAGGCTTCTAAATGTCAATTATAAGGTATGCATCTGTTATATTAGGGCACTTGCATACTCAAAATTAAACATAAAATATAAACGGTGGGTCAGACCGCAACCAGTAACTTCAATAAACTTATCTATGGTAGCCAGACCATTAATCGAACAGATTCCCTATTCCAAACAGTGATTGATCTAATTGGGATTGTTCATTGGGGAGAACCCTTACTATCGATGCTAGGATTTTCCAAGCATCAACAACTGCTTAAGTCACTTATGTGTTGTGCTCATTGTTCAAGGATGTAGCCTGTGTTGACCATCCATTCCCTAATGTCAACCTAATTTCATCATGTGCTCAATGTTTCGGAATCGTGCTTGTGTCAAAGGTCCCCATTGACTTCTTCCAAGCAGGTTGGTGTCTCATTGATGACAACTCATTTTTTACAGGGAATTAACGAGTCATAGCACCCTAGCCCTATTTACATCATTGACAGGTCACCTTGCACTCAATAGTGACATTTCATCATTGGTTACTGATTGAGTGGTTACCCTTGATGTTCGACATCAAGAAATCTATTTACTTTTCAAGATTCATGTTGTACCTTGGATTCCATCTTCATCATTGGTGGAAGTTCTCGCCCCTATTAATAGCTTTCATTATTTGTTATTGCTCAGGGGGTCTCTTTCATGTGTTATTTACATCTGGTGCATGTCAGAGACGTACTCGACGGTCCATTTTGCAAAACTTTGTCTCAATCATGTCCTAAATCAAATCGGTCATTGATCTCTTCTCATATAATGATGGGGGATGCCTTAATGCATCATTTTCAATTGATCACTTCCCATCAAATTCAACTCATCTTGCTCTGGGAATGAAGTCTAGAGTTTCAGTAGTGCCTTGGTGCTTGCAGTCATCAGTGGCAAGTTCCCTCGCTATTGGGTGGTGGAAATACATCAATATCTCTTTCTTGATAAATTCTTCAAGTGTACAACTCCGAGAACATCTATTCAAACCTATTAAAATGTCCTAGGTACCTTGGGGCCCATTATCATTATCGTTGGGTTCCCTCGCATTTGTTAACGATATACATCAATGATAAGTAATCAAACGGTTTCTCCCATGTTCAACTTCAGCTCATATATTCGCATGGGTAAGATTCGTACCTTTAGGTGGTTTGGATGGAAGACCTTGGGCCAACATTAGCATCCTCATATTTTTCTATCTATCCAAGTTGCGCAACATTGTATCATACCTCATATGACACTAGTACCATTGGGAGAACCATTACTCAAATTAGTTATATATTGTTCTCCTAATGCTTGATGAGACACAAATTCACTTTGTTCATTCGTGGCTATGATCTCCAATTTGACATAGATCCACCTTGTATCTTTTTGTGGATATGATCAATTGTTGGACATGGATCCACTGTTTTTATTCGTAGCCATGACCCATCTATCTCTCACATGGATCCACTTTGTATTTTTCGTAGCCATGATAGTTACATCGGTTACATATATGTCATGGATCCATAGTGTATCTTTTTGGCGGTCATGTTCTATTATCTTGAGCATGGAAATATATGTTCCATGGATAAGATTGTCTCGCATCTTTTTTCGATTTCAGGTACCTTGTTGAGCCTTAGAGACTCGGGTAAGCCTAACATACATGCATGTATGAGCAAACACCAAAATCATCATGGATGCCCATGTAATTCCATGTAGCTCCTTGCCCAGCAATAATGTTACGATCGATTTAATGTTTTATTAACCAAGTTATTATACTAGCAATCAATTAGTACAAAGGATTTACAACATTGCCGATGTTAATGACTTTACCTCCATTTAGCATCTTAATATGGCCTTAACTAAGCATGTTAATATGAACGTGATTTCAGAAGATGTTTAAGCCAACATATTCTATAATGTGCAGTGCATGATTTCCAAATCCTAAGTAGGAGATGGTTCTTAAAATGGATCACTTAATAATATTCTTTAACAATGTATAACTTTATCTCGATGAAATAAAACTAAGCTTTCTTTTCTGCGGGGAAATATTAAATAATAAATACAAACAGCAAATCAAAAAATCATATATTCTGAATATTTGCAGAAAATTCAATGCCTGATATATGATTTCAGTGATTTGAAATGATGTTCAAGCCAGCATATTCCATGATGTGCATTCTATGATTTCTAGCTGGTTGTTAAAATGGATCTCACTTAATAATTATTCTTCACAATTTATATATATTTTCAATATTTTTTAAAACGTGTATTATATTTAAATAAAAGTATTTATAAAAAGCAATCAATGTCTCATATTTTCTAAATATTTGGCCAGAATTTCAATTACTGATATTATTTTCAATGTGCTTTCAACATATATAACAAATATTCAGATAGTAATTTCAACCTGGCTCATACAATTACATTTCTAAAAGTCGCTCCATCTAACCAAATTTCACAAGACGAAAATCTGTAGATATTCAAAAAATTATTTTGGTTTTTACAGTTTTCAGCATATGCCGTAGATGCCCATGCCCCTATTTACAGTCATTGACTAAATTGACTTATAAAAAGCAAAGAAACAAACATAAGTATAAAACAATCCACTCATATTTTTGGTGTATCTTCACAGAAACAATCTCAATTCTAGATGGCATCCATGTTTGTTTCATAGATTAAACATGCTGAACATTTGTTGTTTACTTAAATTATCTAATGGATGGAACCATCAGATCTCTAAATGAGAAAACAATCGTGATATTATGTATCATTCAAGAACCAATCTCAATTCTAGATGGCATCCATATTTATTTCATGAATTAAACATGCTGAACATTTGTTGTTTTACTTTGAATGATTTAATGGAAGTATGTAACCATCATATACCTCTAAATGAGAAGTGCTCGTAATTTTATCAACAAAGCTCACCAGTGATGCTAGGTAAGGTTTAAGCATAAAAGTTCTATTTATCTAGATTCTATAGTTCAACTCAAAACTATGAGCAAAGTCATTGACACATGGATGCCTAATAAGGACAGAGTTATGTTTATGACCCAAGCATCATCAGATCAAAATCAAAATCATATCAAAACAGCTACTTCACAACTTCCACCCCATTCTTGTAATAAAAAATTCAGTCTCAACTGTTATATATGCTTCCTGCATTTAGTAATGAGAAATTGTCAGATACAAATTGATTGGCAATTCCAATATGAACAATGTCACACAACTCATGACTAATTATCGCTCAGACTCATACCTAAATACTTGAACAGAGATTGATCAACTAATAACAGCCACAAACACTAAAAAAATAGTTAGCAGGATCAATCAACCCAGTAATCCTAACAACAACAAAAACAAAAACTATATAAAAATTTAAAATACACCCCAAAATAAATAACAAACTCGTCTCGAATAGCTGCAATTTTTAAAAACTTTATCTTAAATGTTCTCCGTAGCATCTTATAAGCCAAACTTATTTCTGAATCAACACAACAACCCTCGGGCCTCCATGGAGACTCGGAAAATATAATGCCTGCTTCCCTGACAATAATTTAACAAGAAACGAAGAAGTTCTTCAAGCCAAAAGATAAAACCTGAATGGTAAAAGTATGAGCATTATATAAATATCAAAATTAACTCAGTACAGTTGTTAGTATCCAAGAATTCCCAATTGAAATGAAACTCAAGAGTTTGCACGAACAAGAAAAATGGACGATACTTGCTCTGCATCATTAGAGCATTCATCCTTTCGTAGGACTTTAAAAACTGAACTTTCTGTGTGACCAAAATTCTTGTGCATGGTCTCTACCAAGTTGCAAATTAAGGCTACACTCTTGAGTTGCCAAGTTTCCGTTCAAACAAGCGCCGAAGAAGATATACTTGAAGAAAACTGACACCCACAAGAGCTATTGATTCAAAAAATGCTTTGTGAATAACCCTCCTGCTCATGGCCGCATTTACTGCAACATGAGGTGCATACTTATGAGTACTCAATCTACTATGACAGCAATTTATGAAAGATTTACCTATGTGTGATCAAAGTAAACCTGGATGTGGAAGATGCTGAGGCACAAAACAAAATGTCTAAAAGTCAGGTTTAAAATGTACAAAGTTAATAAAAACATACTGATTGCCTGACGTTCAGTTTGTGCCTCAAGCCAGTGTTGTTCAAACTGCACCGTATACAGCGCCTCTTCTAGCTTTGAGATTTGTTGCATCAAAGGATCAAAATGATCTAAACAAATTCCATGGAGAATTGCACCCTCGTTAAAAAGCTAAAACTTTTGAGCTTATCAGGTAGGAAAGAATGCAATTTATGTCATTACATAACAATTATTGCATTTGCTAAAAAAATATAACTATAAAGGGGTAGCAGTAAAATATAAATGGCTCTTAACAGCTTACCATCTTTTGCATGCTGCTCATAGTATGGAATGTGGCCAACATGTACATCAAAATCAATAGTTTCATGATATGGTGACTTGTTATAAAAGCAAAACTGATAGACTCCCCGCCTGTATGCAATAACCTCATTTTTGGCCTCAGACTTGTCCCGTTCATCATGAATTTGCTCACCACCGGGACCTTTTACCTGTTATCATTCAATATGTCAAGCATCGCGTTAAATGCAACAACATTGGAAAGAGAGATTTTAATTCCACTACGTTGCTGCAGATTATATATTTCAATTAACAAGATTGTTCAAATGTTTTGAAATGTAGCTACACCAAGGGAACGAGCTCGAATATAGTAACACTACTCAGTAGGATAATTCACAGCACTGCAGGAGAATCCCTAATATTCCAACATCAATTTAGAAGCATTTTCACAGGCATGGCATGAGGCAAAGCTGCTTAGGATTTCTTGTCAATCATGAGAATGCTGACCCACGGGATATAGAACATATGGTCACTCAAACAATTACAAGCCTGATTAACCTTTATTGCTTGAGAAACTAGAAAGACGCAATTTCTTAATCGGACTTCAATTACATATGTTGGGTGGATAGAATAGATAATTAGTTGTTACAGAATCATTGGTTAATAAGTCATATGAAACTTGTCTATTGTTACCCAACAAACCTATATTGCTGAACTAGATAGACACGTGAATAAGAAGTAAAACATAAAAACTAACCACGAAGTCCACTCCATAATCACCATAGTGCCATGATGAGTCTGCTTTGATTACAACAAATGATGTATGCACAGTATCCCCGTCATATGGCACGGAATGAGAGAAGCATTCCTCCCTGTCAATAACAAACCTGATGCCCAACACGAACTGCAGGTTCAGTAGCAAGAAACACAGGACTAGAAAAGGCCCTGCCCTGAAAAAACTGGGTTCCATCTGTGTAATTTTAGTATTCAAGAATCTGACATATACAACTCGTAATATATCCCTTCTGTTCAATCTGGAAGAGAATCACTGCATATGAAAACAAGAGACACAAAATCAGAAGAGCACACTCATATTTTTCCAAGACAATTAGGAACAAAATTAAACCCACTTTCCAATCATCTTATGGACAAGTGTAAAATACAAATGCGATCAGATGAGGAATCCCGATAACAGAAATGAAAGGGAGTTGGAAAAAATGCTTACAAAAATCATATACAGCTTTCCAATCATCTTATGGACAAGTGTAAAATGAAAGTGCGATCAGATGAGGAATCCCGATAACAGAAATGAAAGGGAGTTGGAAAAAATGGTTATAAAAATCATATACAGCGAACAAGAACGCCGAAAGAAAGACCACAAAGGTTTAAACTTTAAAGTTACTGAAAGTTTCATATCCATGTTCAATTTTCAGTTCGGCATATCTTTGGAACAGTTTTACTTCATTTCTTCAGGTTTTAAAGTACACCCTTATCTACTTCAAAAAAAAGCCCTAATTTAACAGACAAATAAACCTAGGGTTGTTTCAAATAAACCCTATATCTGAAATTGACAAATGTAAAAAAGTAGTCAAAGAAAATAAAATCCATCTAAATTTATCAAGCAATAGGAAATGGATTCTATTACAGTTTGATTGACTCTAATAAATGGCAAAGCAAAGCAGTGCTAAAACCCAGAAGCTGGACCTTTTGGAAAAGAGATTTTTAACTGGCAAAGCCCGGGACTCAAATGGAACTGCATGATTATTAGGAATGAATTAAAGCTCAAGTAAATTTAGTTTGCAGTGCAAAATGAAATTTATAACAGTTTAATTAATCCATAGTAATTAGCAATACCAAAACTCAAAAGCCTGGTTTTTTGCCTTTTACTTGTGTAACTATATACATATTAAACACCCACATTCTCACCATGGCTTGGAAGATCTGCAAATTCTCACTATGGCTTGGAAGATCTGCACCAGCCGCTTATGAATTTTCAAGGTTAGGGTCATGGACTCCACATATGGAGGACATGCCCTATCCAGCCAGAAATTCATTCAACATGCGGAGGAAATTGGGATTGACTTCCTCGAACAAAAATATGTTCTGGACATAACAATCACAAAAATTTCCAAAGTAAAGAAAACCTCATCTAAGGCATTTGCAGGCACCAATTGTAGCTAGGGAAGGAGGTAACAGTAAATTTCGCTCACAAAATAAATCAAAAACACAAAAAGGCAGGAACAAATGTTAAATGACAGAAGCTAAATGCAAAATCCAGAGGAAAAATATATCAGTTAACCTTAACCTAGAAAATGGGCCCTAAAACCACTAAGCATTTACTCTAATCTCGAATCCCCACCTAATTCAACAATTGATCATCCATTGAAAGCTCTACAAATTACAGAGAAAAGCAAGATAGACGCGTATTGCCAAACAGCGAAACGCTAATTCCTCAGAAAGAGTTTAATTTTTCACCAAATAAATTTTGAGACGCGATAAAAACAAATCTGCCACATCGTATGATCCAATATAACTATCACTAAAATGAACAGTACACCGCTAGAAGACCATCCTTATATGCCATTTAAGCCAAATTTAAAGTTCTATAGGTAAAAATACAACCCGTTTCAAATCTTACCTGTTCTGGAGCTCGAAGAAGCCGAAGAATAGAAAATTCCTGAACCCCACGAAGAGCTTGATTCGTAACTGCGATCCCCGTTGAAATGTCTTACATATAGTCATACATACGCCGTATATTATGGTGCGTCCGTATACTGAGATTTTAAATCAACTAATCTGCCCTACCGTCTGCGATCCATGTCGTGTAGGTGTGAGGTGGCATCGTTTGATTGGAAGATGTTGAGGTAATGATGTCAATAAACAGTGAGAATTTTCGTATTTAAAAAATAATCGCATTGGAGTGTGCACTACAACTACAACTACCATGGACATGGTCCTTCACCAAGGTGATGCCTTTATATAATAATCCGATTTGGTGTATGATACCTTTGTTTGTGTCTTTGTGGGAAAAGGGATCCTTTTTTTAAAGTACAAGACACCCACGCAACGATTTTTTTATCTGTAATAGTTCTAAGCATGTCCGCCCAAAAGGGGCCACATTTTGCCAGAGCTTAACCTCAGTGAATTCGGAGGATAGAACACACAACCTCGTGACAAAGGGCCAACAGCTTGGCGACGAGGGGCTCTGACCAACTGAACGATTTAACTACTAAAGTCTACAGAGGTGTACATACCCTACCCCTACCCCCTCCGGATTCGAACCTATAACCTTCTAAGAGGAAACACATATTCTTAATCGTTAGAACCGTTCAGGCCCATTATATTTAATCATTAGGCCCATTTATTAAACTCAAAACTAATCACATGTAAATATGGGTTTTTAACTAAAATTTGAGATTGAGACATTTAGTGATGCAAAGTATCATGGTGAATAGTGTAATTGGATTCATGTAGAAGAGGATAAGTGAAGTGAGCATGCAAGGAGACGTAAATTTGGGAGTACAAATAGGAAGTAAGCGCATTGGAAGACAAAGCTAACACATGTGGAAGATTTTGAAAAGTCATACATAGAATGTTGCATGTCGCAATGATGTCTAACCAAGAATGAAGGAATATAATTTGGAGCAATGGAGTTCGTTGGAATGTCAAGCATCGAGAGAAGGAAACTATACGTTGATGAAAGAGAAAGGAAATAAGATTGGCCACGAGATCAAGAATGAGACACGAAAGCTTGATTAGAACCAAGTCAAAATCAAAAGAGAGAAATTGTCCTCAAGGCGAAAGCTTTGGAAGAAGGATGGTGTACCTCGAAGAGAACGTAGTGCACGTTGTATGGAGTGTAGCCATTAAGCACATCGAGGTTGTGTAATGCCCCGGTTGTTAAGCCCCGGACATATGTTGTTATTTTGTTTATTATTGGGCACTAGGTGCCGGAACTATGGACTTTGGACATTATTATTATTATTATTATTATTATTATTTCATTAAATAACTAGCTTCAATTTGGACAAGTAACGAGAATGGGGGGCTATGGATTCCACATGTGAGGGGGTTAGCAACTAGAAGTTGTTGCTCTCCCTAACATTGCTTGTTGGACCCTATTTTTGGTTATTTTGGTTTATGAAGGTACTATTACACCTTCTTGGATGTTTGGTGGGGCTCTCTTGACTAGTGCACCTTCCTTGACCTTGGTTTGGTGTCATTTGTAACTCCTCGTGTACTAGTGCGCCCTCAATGGCTATTTTTAGCCGGTACTCTTTGAAGTGTAACTCCCAACTGTTGATGCGCCCTCTTTTGGTATTCTAGGAATGGAATCCCACGAATGAGTAACTCCTCTACCAATTCGGTCGGCCTCTAACCTTTGGAGTTACCCCTCTTGGAATTCGAATCACTCACTTGGGGATTTGAATGGCTATTTGTACATTGGAATGAACTTCCTCTCATTCTTTTTCTCTGGTTTTTCTCATGAGCTCTCCAATATAATGGAATGCTCTCTTGAGTTGGGAAATGCATGCTCTCGAGGAGGAGATGCATTGTATTGTAGAAGATTAAAGGCCTTGTAATGATGTATGGAGACCCTGTAATGGGGATTGAAGATTGACTGTGCAGAACATAACATGAGTCCTTATCCCTGTTCAACATTGGTCGTTGTTGATGTCAACTAAAGATGATGACCATGATCCAATGTCAAAGAGGATGTCAACTAATTCAGTATGAGTCATTGATATCAGCACAAGTCAAACTAGATACAACATTCCAACATAAATGCGAAGAAGCCACTTTGAGCAAGTCTCCTACACATGATGAAGAGAGCATGAACATCAAAAGCATTTGCGCAAGAGGTGAAGGTGACAAATATGCAACTTTGGAGTATATCTAAAAGCACAAATATTTGAAGAAGGCAAGAAGCATATATGTGCAAAGTGACAGACATGGATGCCAGTCTGAAAAAGTATATCTAGTCACTGCATCCATTCTATCTCAAGATGTTTACAACATCTTAGAGCATATCTAAAAGTGAAAATATGAATCAAAGATGCATTAAGCATGCAACTTTGGAATATATCTAAGAAGTGCATTCAGGCAGAAGATGTGTATCAAGGAGACATCATATATGAGCAAGTCTGAAGAAGTACATAAGATGATACTTCATATAGATCCAAAAGGATACTTCATGAAGATTCAGTTCAAGAAGGAACACAAGCAATGCACTCTACATCATGTAGTCCTTGCGCGGATATTAAGTCCACCGAGATACACCTTCTCATGACAAACAACCAAGGAATTGGTTGGATAATAGTTCAAGTGCTCAAAATGCCAAGAAGATGATTGGACCAAAGGGACAAGCAGTTAGAATTCAAGCGAGCATAAATAATAAATAACCAACAAGAATAAAACATAATCAACAACCATTTAAGATAGACACATAATTTACCCTGGAACCCCATGCGGGGAAAACCAACACCCAATGAAGATCTTCATTACATGGCCAAAACCGGCCATCCAGGCCAAGCGAGCTAGCCACGGCTCACCTCCAGGCCACTTTACAATGGAGTACACCAAGCCCTTTATAGGCTTCATTACATGCAATACCTTGGGCCAATACCATGGGATACAAGAAACCATGTGCTAGACCTAACAACCTTTGACTCATTCTCGAGTCAAGGTTAACCCTAACAATCCCCCGTTTAAACTTGACTTTGAGTAATGACCAACTCCCCTCAAAGTTTTAACCGAGGAATCTCACATACACCCCCCTATCACCTAGGTCTTTCTCCCGACTTTACAGGTGAGTTACCAAGGGAATGCATGCCTTACCAGGTCTTACAGCCATATGCCCTTTTACATGTAAACCGCTCCATCAAAAAAATTTCATGTGTCTTCATGGTGACTACACCATCACCATCCATTGCTTCATCCTCTTGCTTTTCCATGCTCGTTTTCTTCATGACTTGCCATTACTCATCATAAACCATCACATATACAAATAAATAAATTCTCCTCTTACCATTTACCATTATTTGATCACAAGTTGTCTCAATCATATGCTCGATTTCTACTACTTAGCTGAAACCTCCAAATCCACAACCCAAAGTTAGATTGAAAGTCAAGACTCCATTCCTACACCATCAATTGGTGGTCTTCTCCGTAGGTTTCTTTACCGACCCAAATGTGCATGTCATGGGCATGGGTCCTAATAATCTTACCAAAAAACTCACTTTTCACATATTTAATCAAACCCAAATCCAAAACATTTTCATAATTTAATATATTACACCTGTTAAAGTGACATGGAAGCTGTTTAACTTCTTATGGTCGGGTGGTGGTACTCATGTAAAATTTCATCTTATAAAATGGTCTAGTTTGGCCCGACCCTGGAAATTGGGGGGATGTAATATAAAGGATTTGGATCTATTTGTAAAGGCCCTGCATGCGAAAAGTCTTTGGCGTGCTCTCTTCGATAATTCTGTTTGGGGCAGGATTATTAGAGCTAAGTACTTGAAAAATACCTCTGTAGCAAACTGGCTTAGACTGGATCGGCCTGTTACAGTGGGCGTGTCTAATTTTTGGAATGGATTGATGGGATCGTTCAAGGTTATTTCTCAATGGATTGCTTGGATTCCTGGCAATGTCCGAGACATTAAATTGGGACTTTACCCGATCTTGGGGGGACCTTCGGGGCATACCCTTTCGATGGAATTAAGGACTCATCTCATATCAAATGGATATTGCACTCTGGCTCATGCGGTTGGTCAGTATAAGGATGGTCGGTCTCTTTGGATCACGGCTACACAGCTGGGCTTATTTGGTACTTTGGGCAATGAATGGGATGGTTATATCAGGTCTTTTTATCAATCAAACCTACAATTATCAGATTCGGCTGACAGATTGACTTGGTCATGGGATGTGTCAAGTGGCAATGTTTCTGCAAAATTGGCATATGATGCAATGTTTGCCGAGTCCCATTCTGATGTTCGCTGGTGGGAAAAATCTATTTGGAAGCTGGTCATTCCTCTCAAGATAAAGTGTTTTATTTGGCTAGCGTTGTCTAACCGAGTTCTCACTTGGGACAACTTATGTCGGCGAGGCTTCAATGGTCCGGGTTGGTGTCCCCTTTGCCGCTCACTGGAGGAGACTGTTGATCACCTTTTTTCGTCATGCCCTTTCATTAGGTATCTTTGGGAGCATATTGCATATAAAGACAGTGTTCAATTCCGATGGGGATACCATACTCTTTGTGATTGTCTGGAGGCTTGGTCTCGTCTCTCCACAGATTGTGCTGAGCTCCCATACTTTATGATCCGGGAGGTTTGGAGAGCCCGCAATGCTCAAATATTTGAAAACTTGAAACCTCACCGTGCTGCGTTATGCTATAGGATCATTGTTGCACACAAGGAATATATAACTTCTTTTGGAGCTGTTGTGGGCAAGAAGACTCGGAATCTGAAATATCGATTGGCTCCTCCAATCCTGGTATTTCCATGTGGTTTCTTTGATGGGGCTGCTGTGTGCCAGAATGGCTCGGGTGGGGCGGGTGCAACTATTCACATTTCCAACACTATCTCTGTTCACATTTGGTTAAATCTGGGTAATGGCTTAAATACTAGGAGTGAGATATGTGCCCTTTGGCTTTTACTGTTTTGTGCCCGCCAAAGGAAGATATCTTCCCTTGTTATTTTTGGTGACTCTTTGGCTATTATCTCTTGGGCTAGGGGCACTTCTCCCCTCAATGTACTTCTGCTCTCTCACTGGATGGAAGCGGCTAGAAAGGTCATTTTTGAATTTGAGCACATTCATTTTGATCATATCTTTAGAGAGGTGAATCTGGAGGCGGATATGCTCTCTAAGCGGGCTCTTAACTCTCAGGCGGGGGTCATCATGTGGCAGGAATGGCGGAATGATATACTTTTTTCACATGGTTCTCATCAGTTACATTGGACATGACGATTGTTGTCATTTATGTTTGCTCTCTTTTGTTTTCCTTCCTGTTATATGCAGCATGTATGTCTTATATGACTTTTAGTTTCTGTGTGCAGATACTTAAAATATTCTGAGTCCAACTTCTTGTTGGGCATTTATATATACTCTCATATGTTTTGCGGCCTATATTTCAGCATCTGCTGATGTTGTTCGGTATCTACTGATCGGGTGTACACTCAGCATTACACTCCGCTATATGCTGATGTTTTTGGGTTGTTTAGCTACTACAATTCTGCTGGGGATGCCTTTGATGATTGGCATTTGTGGATATCTATACTTTGGACCTATTTTTTGATCTGTACATTTTTTATGTTGTGGCATTTGGTCACTGTTTATGCTTCTGGATGCATATCTAGTTTGTCTTATGATCGTTTTAGGGACATGTGGCACTTTTTATGGGCATTTTCAGATCTAGTTGTTGGCACATTCTGCTGCTGTAACCGGTATGTCCCGGGGCCTACTTTTGACGGCATTGTATGGTTGTGTTTGGACTGACAGTTGGACATATTTACTATTTCGTATATTAATAGTAAGTTGAATTTTTCTATGAAAAAAAAAGTGACATGGAGAAAAGAACCTTTAAAACATATTCATATAGATGACGCGAACCCCTCTTAAGAAAGAAATTAATTAAATTAAATACTTTCACCATTTACGATTTCTCCCTAGTATTAATCCACACGGATTGAGCTTTGTCGGATCTCTTCACTCTAGCAATAGTCAAAGTCAAAGAAAAAGCTTACATGAAACCATAAAATTCAAGGAAAAGGTTATTTATTATAAAGTAACAATCCTAGTGTATAATAATCTAATAATCTATAATAAAATTGCAGGATCACAAAAATTTCAACAAAACGATAAGAGATGCAAGATCACAAAAAATCCAACGAACTTATTAGACAAATAAAACTTATTAGACAAACAAATTTATTAAAATAAAACCATGGACACAACCCAAAATATATTGGAAAGAAAAAAATTTAGAATTTGTAAAACACAAGCCATACAAATGACAAACACTTCCTCTTATACTATCTAATATAAGAAACCATCAAAACTCAATACAAAAACGTGTATCATTATAGTTTTTTTTGAAATATTGAAGATATTTATCATAAAGAAGATAACAATTCTAACTAATAACAATATCTAATAAAATAATCGCATAATCATAAAAATCTCAACTAACCTACGAGACATGCAAACTTACTAATAAAAAAATTGCAATATCACAAAAAAAAATCAACTAACTTGTAAAACAGGTAAACTTATTAATGAAAAAATTGCAAGATTGCAAAAATTTCAACAAACTTTTATAATTTGTAAAACACAAGCCATACAAATGACAAACACTTCCTTTTAAATTATCCAATATATGAAACCATCAAAGCTAAATCAAAAAACATATACCATTATAATTTATTTTGAGATATTAAAGATATTTATTATAAAGAACATAACAATACTAACTTATAACAATCTATAATAAAAAAATCCCAAAATCGCAAGATAACAAAAATTTCAACTAACCTACAAGATATGCAAACTTATTAACAACAAAAATATAAAATCACAAAAAAATCAACAAACCTATGCATAAGCAAACTTACTAAAATAAAACCATAGACACAACCCAAAACATGTTGGAAAGAAAAAACTTTCATAACTTGTAAAACACAAATCATATAAATGACAAACACTTCCACTTAGACTATCCAAGGAAACCATCAAAACTAAATACAAAAACATATACCATTATAATCTCTTTGAGAAATTTTCTTAGTTTTATCATTGATCACTTTCACCATAAAGAGAGAAAAACAATATGATATCATTGATCAAACTATAATTTAATTTTCAATTGGATCTAGATTCTAGTTTTATCATTGATCACTTTCACAGTTAAGAGAGAAAAACAATATGATATCATTGATCAAACTATAATTTAATTTTCAATTGGATCTAGATTCTACTGATCATGTTCAATTCTTAATTTTAATTCTAAGATAAGAGGTCTTACAACTAGGTGATCTCAAACAACATTAAAAATAAAAGTAAACATATGTGTTGAGAGTATTTATTCTATAGCTAATTACATTTTTTCACATATCATCTTATTATAACTTCATGTACTTACCCTTGATAGTAGAATGTATTTTCTTATTCCAAATAAGTGTTTGAAGTTAGAATATGTTTATTGTGTTATGTTGAATTTATTAATCTTTGAATTTATTTATTTTAAAATGGAATACACATCACGAGAAACTCTCCAAGCACTTCCCTCCCCTCATTCAGATAATGGTACTCGAGGTAAATCGTTTGGTTGAACTTTTGGCAACCTAATAAGGACATTGAGTGAGGTCCACAATATTCCAAGAGGTAGCCACGCAACACTCATACACTCTAAGTAACCCACCATTTTTCTAAATGGTGGTTCACAATTTGTTAAAGGGCTAGTCCATTGGGATAATGCCAATACCTGCTATTCTAGGTAGAGAATCAATGTATAGTCAGAAATACAATCATTATAATAAGGGTCAACAAGAGCATCATGTCACTTACAAAAATTGAATTTAGGTGGGGAGGGCAACAATCATTTCTCCCAACCACCCATGCTACAACCAATGGACAACCCACCATATTGTTTAATCTTTGAAATATGATGAATCTTAATTTACGTTATTGTAAACCCACTTCAATGCGAAGAGTTGCCCAACTAACACTAACATTGTTATAGGGATTTAAGATGTGATAATGCCCCTTCCACTAGATAATCTATAAATTTTCTTATTAATCCGTAACTTATATTTATTTTGTGTTTTGTCCATGCAAATAAAAAATGGGTAAACTCTTATAGTGGCTTTCGAAAAACAAGAGTTTTCGATCATGGTTAATCTGATAGGGTTGCGACACTGGTGCTCCTGTTGTAGGCGGGGTGGCTGGGGTGGCCACCCCCCGGATCGACCCATGACTCGTGCTTTTGAGGCGCTTAATCTATGTGCCCGCCCCGGCTCTTCTACCATGTATGAGGGTTGGGAGACTGGGTTAGTTCCTTTGTTTTCAAAGCGTTGGTGTGTGGCTTGTTTGAAGACCAATTAGAGCGGTGTCTTTTTGCTTTGCGGGTTCGCGTTGTGGTGAGTGGCTTGTTTGATGACCAATTAGAGCGGTGTCTTTGTGCTTTGCGGGTTTTGGGGAACCTGTAAAGCCAGTGACAGGGTTCTCATTGACTGGAAGGAAGCGGGATCTACGATGTTTTGTAGAAGGTTTTTGGCTATTAGTGGTAGTTGTTGAGCTAGTGTTCGATTCAAGCTGAGATGACAGATCCTTGGGCAAGTTTAAGTGATGAGCTGGAAGAACTCATGGATCCACATGTTGATGAGCTCTGGGCTAGAGAGGGGTTTTCAGGTCAGATGAATAATACTGACAGATGCTCTGGCAGGCGCATGCATCGCAAAATGTGGCCTTTTTTTAAAATAAGATAATATTTCTAGTGGTTTCTTTGTGCCAGGTGGGTGTTCCAAGGAGGTTTTAGAAGGCGAGTTAAAGGCGCTTGAGGACAGTTGCGGGAAGGACACTGGGAAGCTTCTCTGTCGAAGGGACTGGATAGATTTCGTTCCTAGGTGGTAAACTTTTCTCTATTTGATCATTCACCCATTATTCTTCAGCTGGAAGTGGTTGGTGAAAGAAAATGATATCCCTTCAAATTTAATCACGCTTGGCTGAAGGAGCCGATTTTTACTGATTTAATTAAAGAATAATTGGTTTCGTTGGTGTTTCCTAGTGAAAATTCGGCTATGCAAATCCTAGTATCCAAGTTTAAGGGACGCAAGTCAATATTTACCAGATGGGAAAAAGGGAAAAAACTAACTTTGAAGGTGAAGTTACTTGAGTTGGAAGGGGGGATTGATGATTTATATCGATCAAATGCCTCTGTCATATTTTCTGAGCTGTATACGAATCGATTGTCAAAGGGAAAAAAAACTAGCTTTGAAGGTGAAGTTACTTGAGATGGAAGAGGGGATTGATGATTTATATCGATCAAATGCCTCTGTCATTTTTTCTGAGCAGTATATGAATCGATTGTCAGGTCTTAAGGAGAGGAGGCTGCATATATTAAAAGTGCACGAGGAGAGTTGGAGACTAAAGAATCATTCCATTTGGCTGGATCAGGCTGACTTGAATACTAAATTCTTTCACAAATATGTAGAGTGTAGAAGAAATTCAAATTTGATCTGGGACCTCTAGACTTTAGATGGTAGGCTCCTGTCGGACACTAAGCAATTGGAAATGGAACTGGTTAATCATCTTCAGGATTTATTCAAAGATCTATGGAACTTTTCTATTGTGAATCAATTGAGGGTTATTCAGGCTTACTCCAGATTCTTCTCAGAGGCAGAAGGAAAAAGTATTGTTGATCTTGTGAATTTGGAAGAGATTAAAAATATCTTGTTAGACTTTGTGATATAAAAAAGCCCAGGTCCAGATGGATGGACCGTGGAGTTGTTTCTGGAATTTTTTGATATTATGGGTCATGATCTACTATAGAGGAGTCTAGAATGCAAGGTAGGGTATTTGGTGCCGTGAAAACCGGTTTTATTGTTATGATTCCTAAATCTTCAAAGCAGGACTTTTAATGATTATAGACCAATATCTTTATGTAAATCTTCAAAGCAGGAATATTTCAATGATTATAGACCAATATCTTTATCTAATCTTGTCTATAAGATTATTGCGAAGGTCATTACAACCAAAATCAAGCCTATGCTCTCAAATTTTATATCTAAAGAACAATTTGGTTTCATGGATAACCGTGAGATCCAGGATTGCATTGATGTTGCACAAGAATGTTTTCACAACGTTAATTCAAAAAAATTGAAGGCTATGGTGTTGAATTTGGATCTAGTAAAATCTTATGCACGATTTAATTGGGACTTTCTTAGGCTAGTCCTCCTCCAAATTGGTTTAAGCTTCGAAGCAACAAATTGGGTAATGGCTTGTGTAGTTTCTACTAATTTTGTGGTTTTGGTAAATGTTGCACCTACCAGGTTATTTCAAAGCTCGAGGGGCCTTAGACAGGGGTGCCCTCTTCCCCCTTACTGTTCTTATTAATCATAGAGGGTCTCAACAGGTTGATAAAGAAGGAGAAATTGGAAGCCATGCTAATTAGAATCAAAGTATATGCTCTCATTAGTATCACACACATTCTTTTTGTAGATGATGTGATGCTTTTTGAGAATGGTTTTGTTCAAGAATGGAAGGTATATGCGCATATCTTGGATCTGTTTAACACATTCCTTTTTAGATGATGTGATGCTTTTTGGGAATGGTTTTGTTCAAGAATGGAAGGTATATGCGCATATCTTGGATCTGTTTAACAATGCTATTGGTATGATGATCAATGAGGCAAAGTTTAGCTTCCTAGAATTTGATGTGGAAGTTGATATTTTGACCCAAATCGGACATTTTTTACCTTTTCCGATTGCTCATCTTAATGAAGGTATGAAATATCTTGGTTTTTTTCTAAAACCAAATGATTATGCAAAAGAGAGCATGGCTTTTAAAAGAATTGAGAAGAGAGCATGGCTTTTAAAAGAATTGAGAAGAGGATTGATCTCTCCTTGAAAACATTCATATTTATTGGTTTTCTTTGACAATAATTCCGATGGTTGTTCTTAATAGAATAGGAAAAAAAGTCTTTAGTTTTCTTTGGAAATGTAACAGAGTCAAAGAGGGCCACCATATGGTAAATTGGGATTGCTTAGCTAGGCCAAAGAAGGTTGGTGGTTGGGGAAATAAGAATATTTTTCTCTTTGCAAAAGCATTAGCAGCAAAAATCCTCTGGAGGCGTCTGTTCTTTGACAGTTTGTGGAGCAGCTGGTCAAAGGTAAATACATCAAGTGGAGAACTGTTATAGAGTGGATCGGGGATATCAATAAAATTGTAAAAGGGTATCAATTGTCTGGAACTATCTTGTTGGCTCTTTCCATATTTTGAAAGATTGGAATGCATGGATTCCTAGGGATGGCCAACTTATTAGAGTTGGGGAAGATCCATTTATTGGAGGTACTAGTTGTTACGGGCTTTCTCAACCTTTGATCAATTTTCTTCGAGAGAAATGTATCTTTTCTCTTGCTCAGATTGGTTGTCCAAATGTGATTTTGGCTCCCAGTCAAGGTGGGAATAGGCACGGGATCTAGGATTGCAGGGGTCCTTTCTGAAGAATGAGGTAGGTATCTTATTGGTTTAGAGAGGAGTGGTCTACAACTGTTGGATAGGGAGGACATTTTAGTTTGGTCCTGGAATGAGAGGACTGGAAAGATTACTGCGAAATTGGCTTATGAAGCTTATTTTTATGGTAGAGAAGTTGAGAACTGTTGGTGGTTTAGTCATCTTTGGAAGTGGAATCTCCCCATTGAAAATCAAACTCATGTGGTTGGATTTAAGGAATAAAATCCTTACCAGGGACAATTTCTTAAAAAGGGGGGTTATTGTCCTGATATGTGTATCCTTTGCAGCAAGGAAGCAAAATCAGTGAATCATTTATTGATCCACTGTCCTTTTACTAAAATGGTTTGGTAGGTGGTGAAGGGGGCTCTCTAATCTCCTCATTGTTTGTCTATGCCTACATTGTCTCATTGTTTTAAATACTAGGTCCAAAATTTCTCTGCCTGGGAAGAATTGCCTATTTTTATATGCTGGGATATGTGGAGGCACAGAAACAAAGTTCTCTTTGAAATCTTTCAAAACAATGTTGTTATGGTGGGTATCAAAGTTATTGGGTTTTTTAGGGAGATTTTTAAGAAAAAGGGGATTAAGAAGATGAGGATGGCATCAGATCTAGTTTTCAATCATGATTGGCCAATTGGATTTTTTGATAGAGTTGCTAAGGAAAATGGAAATACATGTGGTGCAAGGGCAGTTTTGCATGTTGCATGTGAGAAGATATAGATTTCATAATATTAAGTTCAACCGTGGAGAGGGCAGCAATACTAGGGGAGAGCTTCTTACACTTTGGTGTCTTTTGTTCTATGAAAGACCAAAAAATCTACTTTCTCTACAGCTTGCTGGAGACTCAAGTATTATTACTGACTGGGCTCTTTTGAAATGCCATCTACAGGTCATTGTTCTCGAGGGATGGATGAAGAGAATCATGACATTGTAGTCTAAGTTTCGAGGGATGGATGGAGAGAATCAGTCTAAGTTTACAGGGATCACCTTTAAACATATTTTTAGGGAGCACAATCAAGATGTTGATCTTCTATAAAAAAGATCTTCAAGTTCCATAGGGTTACATACATTTTATAGAGTTTAATGATTCAAATCTTATTTAAGAGGGTCGCAACTAGACTTATTTATTTTGAGTTATGTGCTGAAATTTTTTGTGGTTGTTCTAGCCAGGTTCTTTTTTGTTTCATATCGTTTTTATTTAGTGTAAAAGGTGGACTGCTATTTTTGCTCCAATTTCTATAAATAGTCGGTTTGATACTAAAAGCATTTTATTGCTGATAGGATCATTTTATGGCTGGTTCATTTCAATTATTTCCTTCCAGAAGTTTGGATATGTAGTTGGTTTTATGTGTTGTGGATACTTGTGTTGTTAGTTAAGCGGTTGGAAAGCTACTATCAATCTGCCAATAGTTTTATTCCTGAAGTTTGCTGATATGTAATTGGCTTTACAAGCGATTTCAGATACTTCTATTGTTAGCTTTATGGGAGGATTGCTACGGGCAATCTGCCAACAGTATAGTTAAGACCGGTGAGTAGAGTTTTTCCATTATTGAGAAAAAGGGTTTTTGCCTTTATTTCTCGCATAAGAGAAAAAAAATAAAAATTGGACAAGTCACACATACTCTATATGATGTAGACTCTATGCCTCAATGTGTTGCATCACAATAATATTTATTGGGCATGGATGTGTTTTGAGTCATGAATGAATTTTTTTATGGAAATATCACTCAATTGGCCTTGATCATGCCACATCGTCGACCTTTGACAATGCTTGTCATCAAGCGTGAAAGATTGCATGCCTCCCATTGGCAATCGATAATGATGTAATCAATAGTTATAGGTTCAAGCCTTGTTCTGTGAAAAAAAGGTTCAAGCCTTGTTAATGATTGTTTGTTCCCATCAATGTTCATGCCAAAAAAGTTGTAATGGTATATGGGCGATGAACAACACCACACTTTTTAATCCTTCTGGTGGGTTATGACAATGCAAGTGGTCCATTTCTTTAGCCCCTGGTCTTGGTCCTTCACACGTCTGCATAGAAATACATTGTCAAGTCATTATCAAGGACTAAACTACTCATAGGTTTTATTTTTAATTTATTTGTATAAATTTTTTATTTTTTTTTCACTTATTACTATATAAAAAACATTTTTTTTTTCAATTCGGAATACACAAGAAAATAGTGCATATGGGGATAAGTGGTATTTGTTTCTATAAAAAGGAGGCTTAATTCAATTATTAAGTGTATGAATGTTCCTTATAACCAATATGACATCTAGCTTGATATCATCTTCGAATACAATAACACAAATTTCCTTATTATCTGCTACTTTGCCCCTTTCAACCCCACCTTCTAGAGTAACCTTAATATCGCAATCGATCACCCTTTCATAAACTTAGAAATTGATATTCAAATAGGGTATTCTTCTTCTTGGAGCCTTTAATGCTAGAATCGGTAGGGTTCAATCCAATATCCTAACGCATAATTCAAATCTCAACCTTTTATGGATAGCAGATGATCCCAACATAACTCTTATATACAAAAGAAAATTTTTAAAAATTGAAGCAGATTCATGTGGCTTTGAACTTCTTAGCATGATGTCTTACCATGACTTGATTATTTGATCTTCTTAGCATGATGTCTTGCCATGACTTGATTATTTGTAATGGGTTGGATGACTAGACCAATTCTCACCCTAATACATGTATTCGCAAGAAGGGTCAAAATGTCATTCATTATGTTAGGATATATTTGATAATGTACAAATATTTGAGGATAATGAGTGGGATTCTAAGCATCACCCCATTTTTGTAACTTCAAATATAGTTATGACCATTGGAAAATATGTTATGCATAATATGGGTAGCTGAGCTCTCTTTGATAATATAAAAAAAAATTAACACCCTTGTTGAAGCCCCAAGCGTGTAATGTACTTGTAATTGTAAATGTAATATGGTTGAGGACAAAGGATATGTAAATGAACAATGTTATTAATTATTAATAACATATAGCTTGCTATTGACGAGGAGAGAATGTTGAGATGAGAAGGGGAACTCTGAATCCATGAGAGGGAAAGGTGTGAGAGGGGATTATAACCTTATCACTTAACCAAGTCTTGGACCCCTGTGTGTTTTATTAATATTTTATATGGGCCTTGGTTATAAACTTTGGTATATAACTTTATGATTAAAAAAAAGGGGGAGGGGATGATTATTTCATTGGAGAGCCAGAGAATGAACTAGGGAGTGTGAAATATGGTCTTGGACTATAGAAGATATTTTAGAAAAATCCGTAGGAATCTCGGCCTTAGAGAATTATGAACACAAAATGCCTATGGTTGGGTGGAGCATTCGTCGCCCGCAACTAGTTGTTGTTATATTTACTAATAAGGGGACCCTTGCATTACAAGATTGTACCAAAGCTAAGGTTTCAACACTTGGACCTCATGGGTGAAGAATCAGAGTAGAAGGTTCTAACACTCGTGCCTTTGTGGACCAAAAATCATCAAATACAAGAGAAAACAAATTTTGCATACAAATTATTTGACAAAAGTGTTGAGAGAGAGGTTTAAGCGAGATAACAATGTGTTGTTGACAGGATTGGTCAAGCTTTGACAGCAACAACAGTTTGCTAACCTCTAACTACATAGAGTGTCCCAACGCCTTCAAGGGATGGAACAACAACAACGGATGATGTCATTCTTGGCAAAAAGCCATGCAAAATCTTGGGTTTTTGCCACAGCTTGTGCAACATAATGAATATGCACCTTGCAACAACTAACAAGAAAAGGTGTTCACCCAAGCAAGAGGAAAACCCACAAGATGGGAAACATGTCCCTTCAGATGGCCGGGTTGTAAAGTATCAACCTGCTTTAAGTGATGTTGCCAAAAAAATTATGCACATTTTCAACACTGAGCCATCCAATAAGTTAGAACTGTAGTCAAATGGATTGGATAAATTTGTATATGTTGGATGTTCTTCCAGTGAAGCAATTGGAAATGGAAATGGGAGTTATGTAGGTTGACAGTTAGGAGTAAATCTCTTAGAAATGCACGAAACATTAGAATTTTCAGATCCATGTGTCACTTCAAAAATTTATGATATTCAGGCATCTTCGATATTATCAAGATGCATTGCTCAGCTAATTTGCCCAAGATAGTTGCATCCTCAGGGTTTCTTTAAATGGTTGTATCTTCGAGATTGAAAGGTATACATTAATTTTTAAATTTGGTAGAATACATGCTCACGAGCACAAATATTCTTACTTCTTAGCTTGAATTACCTGAAATGCAAAGCACAGTGACAGTTAATCACAATAGCAATCTTCCAAGTAAAGATTATATGCAACCTAAAATATGTAGCCAAGTTGCCAACTTGAATCCCATATCTATGGTGATGGGATTAGCCACCATCATAGATCCATCTTAATTCTGGCTCTATCAAGTACCGAGAAGGATCAAATCCCTTCAAGCACAAACCCATTTTAGGGTCCTAAATTTGAGGAAAGGTTTGTCTCCATTATAATTGTCCAAGCACCAACTATTCCAATTTAGAATCATGTTGTAAATGCTAACACATAAATCCAACAAATATGCAAAAATTACATTAATTAATTAATTATGAAGTAAAATAGTTATTTACCGAAATATAAT
Source organism: Larix kaempferi (assembly GCA_027924585.1). Taxonomy (NCBI): domain Eukaryota; kingdom Viridiplantae; phylum Streptophyta; class Pinopsida; order Pinales; family Pinaceae; genus Larix; species Larix kaempferi. The sequence goes on from BSBM01000605.1 coordinate 706,909, forward strand.
TGTCTAAGTGCAAATTATTTCATGTTGTAAACTATAACACATAAATCCTACAAATAAGTAAAAGTTGCATTCACTAACTAATTATGAAGTAAAATACTTGCAATTTACCCAATTATTATTAATTTGCAATTATCATAAAACTATTATCTAACTTATTGCTCTATTATTAACTTAATAATACGTAATCAATATATTCTCCATAGAATCATCCACGTGCCAACTATAAATCCTACAAATAGGCAGCAATTGCATTCATTCATTGATCTTATGAAGTAAAATAACTATTCTTAATCCATATGCATGATTCTAGTGGGAATATATGTCTCTCTTGTAGATCAAATCACGCCAAGACTAACTAATACATAAAGATTTTGTTGTCTTGTAATTATTTATGAAAATATTTATTTAAAATGTGATGATGCGTGGATGGAGTTTTTTTATTGAAATTCAATGTATATTTTTCACCTAAGAAAACATGTATCTTGATATTCAACAATTCGATGTTTACAATCTAACCAATTTAAATTTGAGTCGTCGTGTAATTTTTTTATATACTTAGTTTTTAGAGCCGACATATGGCGTGACAGACTTGATACATCTCATACCCTTTGGGCTATAGAAAGCACCTCTCGGCGCAATTCACGGAGATAGGTTTTCCTCGGAGGGCGATGGAGATATTATTTTCGATGGCCAGGATATGTTGCCAAAAACCAATGATGTATTTTGGGAACAATTTATTTTAGAGAACCCAATCTCGGGGGGAATATAAGAGGCTAATTATGTGGGGAATATAAGAGGCTAATTATGTGGCATGGGGAATTATTACTAAAGATCAAGATGAGAAATCATAAAAAAATGGGAATTGGTAGATCAAAAATAAAAATATGGATAGTCTCATAACAAATGGGCCAGTTGGCATTTGAATCACATCCTTGACATTCATGTCTTAGGATGGATGTGTATTGTGGAGGTTGATGCCAAAAAATTATGCCAATGGTTTGACAAAACACTTCAACGAATGTTCTATTTTTGAATGCCATAATCCAAGAATATTTCAATCATGGGCATTTCCAATAGGATCTTGTTTTGTTTTATCAAATGAAAGAAATAGGTACTGTGCCTGACAATTTTACGTTCTTCCTAGTGTTGAAAGCTTGTGTTATTATAGGAGATTTAAAGCAAGGAAAATACATTTATGAAGACGTGATTAGATGTGGGTTGTAATCCCATCTCTTTGTAAGCAATGCCTCATGGCTATGTATGTCGAATGTGGGAGTCTAGAGAATGCATGTCGAGTGTTTGACAAAACAATTCAAAGCAACTTTGTCTCATGGAACACAATGATTGCAACATTTGCGCAAAATGGGCATGATGGCAAGGCTTTGGAACTTTTTGGTTGAATGCAATTGGTAGATCTAAAGCCAAAACTGATTATTGTTGGAAGTCATTCTTCAACTTGAGCTCTTTTAGAAGTTTCAGATGTTGTGGAATAACTCCAATATATTATTTTATTGACATGAATACCTTATTCATACAATTGAGGAAGAGGAGACCTTTGGGCTTCACATTCCCAAGGTACGTGACTCTTCATTTTCATAATTGATGGTTATTTACAATATTTACAACAGACATTAACCCCATAGGATTAGATATCCAACATTCCCCCCCTTAATATGAAGGGGTGTTCGTAATTCCAATCATCTTTCTGAACTTTTCAAGCTTTTCTCTTCCAAGTGCTTTGGTGAAGATGTTTGCAATTTGTTCATTGGTAGAACAATGTCTCGAGTGGATTGTCTTGGCCTCTACATGATATCGAATCATATGGTACTTTATGTTGATGTACTTGATTCGATAATGTAATCTATTATTCTTGCCCAACTTGATTGCAAAAGTGTTGCCAATCAGTAGAGGAGTGTAATTCACATGTTTCTCCTACAAATCTTCAAGTATCTTCTTGAGCCACACAATATCCTTTGTTGCTTATGCCGCGGCTACATATTCAGCCTCTGCTGTGGAATCTACTGGAATTAAATATTTGCGTGATCCTCGGGAGACAGTTATTGATCCAAGACTCGTGAGGTAGCCTAAAGTAGACAATCCAGTATCTTTGTTGCCACCAAATTCTGAACCAAATTACCCTATTAGGTTGAATTCATCCACCTTAGAATACTTGAGTCCCCTTCAAGTATTTTAGAACTCTTTTGGCAGCAAACTAATGTCCTTCACAAAGTTTTTGCATGAACCTGGAAAGGATCCCAACAACGAATGAAATATCTAGTCTAGTGGTGGTAGGGTAGATAAGAATCCCTACAAGTTGTATGTACTTGGTTGCATCCTCAAACTCATTCTCTTCTTTTGATGTGAGCTTCAAATTCCGTTCCATTGGAGTGGAGAGGGGATTGCATATCGTCACGCCAAACCTATTCAACAATTCTCCAATGTATTTCTTCTGGGAGAGAATATGTACTTAGGATTTTGAGTCACTTCAATTCCCAAGTAGTAGTGAAGGTCTCCCAAATATACCATCTCAAAAGATATAGATTTCTTTAATTCTTTCTTTATGAAAGGAATATAGCTTTCATTGTTCCCTATCATCGAAAGATCTTCTACATACACCACGAGATATACAATAGATCTTCCAACTTTGTTCACAAATAGTGTTGCATCATCATAATTAAATTTTTGAAATTTAACTTCAAAACATGCTTGGTTAACTTTTCGTACCACGCGCTAGGTTCTTGTTTCAAGCCATATAATGACTTGATGAGTTTGCGTACCTTCTGTTCTTTCCCTTCACAACAAATCCTTATGGTTGAGACATGAAGACATTATCTTTCAAGTCCCCATTCAAGAAAGCAATCTTCACATCCATCTGATGAACTTTCCACCCATTATGTTTAGCCAAAGACAATAAAGTGTAGATGATATCCCATTTTATTGTGTGGGAGAGAGTCTACTCATAGTAAATGCCTTCCTTCTACAAAAAACCTTTCACCACAAGCCTCGTCTTGTGCTTCCCAAGTGAGTCATCTGATATGTACTTATTATTGTAGACCCACTTGCATCCAATTGAGTTGGTTCCAAATGGAGGGTCCACCAACTTCCAGGTCACGTTCTTAATGAGAGCATCATTCTCATTTTGCATGGCTTCTTTCCACTCATCACAAGAAACAAATTCTTCAAAGGAAGTTGGTTCAAGGTTAGTAGAAGAATTCAATTCACAATCATTTGAGACATCCATATCTTCTACATCACATGAATTTGAATTATTTGCATCTCCTTTGTCGTCTTGTCTGGTCGAATTTATTGTTCCCATCTTTCTAAATTAATTAGGATGGACACTTTCAAGTGTCTTTGTGACCCATTTCATAACTTTCCATGAAGGTCCAGGTTGCTTAGTTGGTGGTGTTCCATTGTCTTAAAGAGTAAGTCTTCCAATCCTCTCAATCACATCATCCAATTGAAACTCATGTTCTGGTGAAGTGGTAGGAACTTTTTCATGAGGGGGTGATGGTGCTACAAAAGGAGATTCCAAAGATTGATCTAAGATAAGGATCCCCCCTTCAAGATGTGGAATTGCATTATCAACTTCACAAAATGTCTTTACATGGGTAAATTAATCCAAATGATCAAGTTTCCTCTCAATAGACTTGCCATTTTTATTCATTTCAAGAAAATGATATCGCTAGAAAGAATAAACTTTTTGTTTACCTAATCATAAAGACAGTGTGCCTTGGTGGTGTTTGAGTACCCCAAGAAGATGCAATTTTGACTCCTTACACCAAGCTTGTTTCTTTGTTCCATTGGAATTAAGGGATAACAAGTGGAGCCAAAGACCTTGAGATGAATTCGCAAAGGAATGCGTCCATACCACATTTCATATGGAGTTTTGTTTTCAAGAGCATGAGTGGGACTTTTGTTTCTCAAATAACTACACATAGAACTGCATCAACCCAAGACATCAACTTTACATTCTTGAAAAACATCATGGAACGAATCATATTCAAAAGTGTCTTGCTCATTCCTTCTACCAAATTGTTCTATTGAGGATTGTATGGAACAATTGTTTGATGCCTAATCCCATGTTGTCTAAGATAGGCTTCAAATTCATTTGATGTATATTCTCCTCCATTATTAATACAAAGGGAACCAACCTGCAATTGTGCTTCATTTTTAATCCATACATGAAATTTTTAAATGTTTCAAAGGCCTGAGATTTATCTTTCAACAAATGCACCCATCACAACCTAGTGTAATCAACAATAAAAGTCATGATATATTTGTTACCATTTGCATAAACAACAAGCATAGGGCCACAAAAGTCAGAGTGTATCAACTCTAGTTTTCTACATGGTCTGGAATTGGAATCATGGAAAGGTTGCTTACCATCTTTTCCAAGAATACAAGCATCACACTGTGGCAACTTATTTGGAATGGTGGGAAAACCATAAACATCATTCTTCTTCAACAAACGAAGACTATCATAGTTAATGTGCTCATATCTAGCATGCCATAAAAGACTAGAAGACAGTGTACCTTCTCCATGCTAAGAGAGGCAGGAAAAATTCAGAGCTCTTGCAGATGTTCCTTTCAGCTTCAACAACTTCTCATATTCACATTTGGTCATGATGACCCGGTTGTTAGAGGACCTCCTTATCTCTACTATCCCATTGAACCTGTCGATGGAATGGCCTTGTTGTTGAATGTGTACTAAAGACAACGAGTTTCTCTGCAACTCTACAAGATAGAGAACATTATGCAACAAACAATTGGAATCCAGGTAGTTTGAGCATGATGGAACCAATTCCCTTGGGCTTGAGGCTAGACTTATTTGCAAAATACACTACCCCATCTACATTGTCATTCAGCTATTCAAAAAATAAATTTCTAAAGGTCGTGTGGCAAGTTGCACCAATGTCAAACAACCAAGTATCTCTCCAAGATGCAAGTTAAATAAAATTTCATTTATACCAATATTACAATGTGCAACAATAGAATGAGCAGATTTAGAGGCTCCATCTAATTCAAAAGCTTTACCTTTTGCTTCTATTTGCTTCTTCCTCTCTTTTATCTTCTCCCATGGAATTTTGCAGGTCTTTGCCTCATGTCCATCTCTATCGCAACGAACATGTGAAGAACCTGCAATAATTAATTGATGAAAACACACGAAATAGAAGAAATAACAGAACTCAGAATCACTTTTATATTGATCGTAGGCCACTTCGAGGGGGCAACCTCCTTTGAGCAAGCTCAATACAAATAACTTCACAGTACCCTCATTGGTCTCAACACAAACTTACATACTAAGTCTAGGCGCCCATACCATGTGTCAATACAAACCATGGGCCAATACAAAATATGGATCAACAATTACTATGGGACGACTTACAAAGCATATGCATCCAACAACAATAATACAAACTATGGATCAACAAACACTAAGGGATGACTTACAAAGCATATGCGTCCAACAACAATATACTAACAAAGTAAATAGAAGGGTTGACATGGGTTCCTAACATCTCCTCTCCCTTAAAAAAAGCTTTGTCCTCAAAGCTTTAGATGTGGAAATTGATGCAGAATCTGGAGTGGTTCCCGTGTAGCATCCTCGGGTTGCATTCCGGCCCACTAACTCCTTTTGAGTTTCAGGGAGGATTGCTTGGAAGGCTGTAGACAAAGAAGGACCATATCAGCTGCGTGAAAAGTGCGCTCAGAACAGTGTTGATCGGCTTGTTGTTTCAGTTGAATTTTGGCCATTTGAATATTGTCTTGCAGAATGAGAAGAATCTGATCACGGTTTCGAAGAACCGTGTCAATTGCCTGAACTAGGGAGCTGCTGAGCATGTATGGAAGAAGAACTGGCGGTGCCTGTCCATAAACTACTTCATATGGTGTCCTTTTAGATGTGGTATTGTACCATTGGAGCGCTTCTAGGAAATCCATAGAAATAGCTGCCCGACATCTGTGTAGGGATGGGCAAGGGTTCGAGCAGTCCCGAAAGGAGTGTCGTTTCACCTTTGTTGACCTGGAAAGTATCAAACTCAACCACCATCTGGTGAATTTTCATTTTCAGTCCCTGCCAAAAGAAGTTACATTGTTCCCGGTCATAGGTTTTGAGGAACCCAGAGTGCCCTGCCGATGAAGAAGCACGGAGTTCATATAAGAGATAGCCCTGTTGAACAGATTGCAACCAATTTGGAACAAGCAAAGAAATAGCTGTAAGAGAAACTGGGTCATCAAATTGGTGAGGAGCATCTAGCACCATATTATCCTTACCCTTCTTATAAGTGATCGCATAGTCATAACCCATGAGTTGGATAAACCATTTCTGGTGTGTTGGTGAGGAGACCCGTTGTTCCAGAAAATGTTCCAGACTTTGGAGATCAGTCTTGATGTAGAAATAATTTCCTAATAGGGATGGCTACCACTTTTGTACTGCATGCAAAATAGCCATCATTTCCTGCTGATATGTAGATGTGGCTAAATGCTTACCGGAAAGGTCTCTTGAAGGCGAAAAGCCCACTAGTGCAACAAATACACCTGCATATCTATCCAAGGAAGTAGTGGAGACCGTTGGTGGGTGCATCTGAATGGAATGGAGTTGAGCGATGACACCATGTGAATTCTTCTTAAGGATCTTTTCCAGGCGATGTGAACTGATGATGCAGAGAGACCCTGGTTGTAAGCCCATAAATTTGTGTTATGTCCCATTGACTGAAAACTGCATCCAAAGTTCAGCAAAATCCCATAAGATGGGGCCAAGAGTGCGTAACCATTGAACGCCCAAAACCACATCACATCTGCCTAAGGACAAGGCAAACATGTCAGAGCACAGGTTATAATCTTCCAGAGAGATACGCACATTGTGACACTTTCCCTTACAAGGTAAAGTGCCCCAATAGGCAACCATGACTTCAAAGTTGGAGCAAGGATGGACAAAACAATCAGCATGTTTGGCGATCTGAGGGTCAATGAAGTTATGAGTGCTACCAGAATCAATGAGTATTGTAAGAGGAAGCTTCTTGAAGTAACCCCTGACCCGCATTGTTTGGGGGGTGGTGACGTCGGATAAAGCATGGAGAGATATCTCTGGGTGGTCTTCCTGAGATGGGAAGTCAATAGGCGGCTCCTCAATGTCGACCTGATCATCCGGTGTATCTAGCTTCTTCACCAACTTCAGAGGCGGGCGGAGAATCTACATCCAAGAGATAGAGCTTTTGTTGAACACATCTATGTCCCCGAGTGAATTTTTCATCACAATTATAACAAAGCCCTTTTTCTATGCATGCCTGCATCTCTGTTTCGGCAAATGCTTGATAGGAGTTGGTCAAGGAGCTGGCGGGATGGGAGGTCGTTGAGAACCCATATCTCGAAAGGGAACAAAAGTGGGTTTCGAGCGTTGTTGGGCAGCAATCTTGTCTTCTACCAACTTAGCCAACCCCAGGGCTTCCATCATTGTGTTGGGACAGAACATTTTGACCTCTGGGCGGATTTCATCCTTAAGACCACTGATAAAATAACTCCTGTAGAAGTCATCAGACAATCCTTCTGTGTGGTTGGCTAGTTTCTCAAATTCTGTCTGATACTCTCTCACAGTGCCAATTTGACGAAGTTTAGTGAGTGCTCCGGTGAATTCATCAAAAGCACTAGGACTAAATCATTGCAAAAGGAGTTGGCAAAATTCTATCCATTTTGGCTCGTCATGAGCCTTGATGTACCAACGGTACCATTGAAGGGCTTCCTGTTCCAAACGAAAGGATGCAAGTGGAAATTTTTGGACATCAAAAGTATTATGCAGACTTAAATACTGTTATGCACGATAGATCCATCTAGTCGAATCAGTACCATTGAAGCGAGGAAATTCAAGCTTCGGACCACGGAAAGTGCTGGAAGAAGAGAACCCATTAACTGCAAAAGATTCTTGTTGTCGGTTATTGTTCATGGTTGAATGCTGAAGATGGAGGCTGAGAAATTTTTCATCCAGATCTTGGAGTTTGGTTTGGATGGCTGCAAGTGCTTCCTCCATGGTTTTTGCTCCTGCGCGGGTGACAACCATAACCAGGAGTTCTTTTTTTTTTTTCTTTTTTTTGGGGGGGAATGGATAGAAAAACACAAACAAAAGCTTATTTAGTAAAGGGAAATTTGGATTTGGGAAAAACTCGGATGGGTAATTAGGTTTTGACTAGGTTTTGGACACTTTCTGATGGACAATGAAACAAAAAATGGGGATTTCATAAGTGGGGTGAAAGAATGAGAAAATTTGTCAAAGAGGGACAAAGAAGCAGAAATAGGGAATGAACACGGTGGCAAAATTTGGAGGCGAGTGGGTGAAAATTGAAGAACTTATGGCAAACCCTAAAAATAGACAAATGTGAGATTTATGGCTTTGGGAAGTAGAATTTGGGATAGGGTCCTCAGGAATGAAATATGCAGAATGGGATTGCAGGGGTGTCCGGGAAGTTTCAAGGGAAACGGAGTTAAAGCAAGGGAGATATGGCAAAAAAACGGTTTTTTTTTTTCAGGAATGGATCTGCAACGGCGCGGAAGGGATCGGAAACAGATAGATCTGCAACGGAGTGGAAGGGATCGGCAAGAGATGGATCTGAAACAACGCCGAATGGATTAAAAACGGTTGGATCTGAGACAGCTTTCAGAATAGATTTGAAACAGTTAGATCTGGAAAGACTGTCAGAATGGATCTGAAATGGCTCGGAATGGATCTGAAATGGCACGGAAGTGATCGGCAACAGTTCACTTGAAAATAGATATGGACCCCAGGTATGTGCGGCTTCCTATCGGTTCAGGGGATTCACTCGTCCACCAATGTTGTCTAACGACTTGTGTATTGGGGCAGTACCCCTCACTACACGGCTCAGGTAAAACTGATAACCGCTTTGTCACAAACGACAGCTCTTGGTTTACCTCACGGGTGGGAACTAGTCAATCAGGTAGGGGTCGTTGCCCTTTTCGCTGGCAGTTCCTCTCAATGGGCCAGCTACTTCGGGGTTCCTGTGGTACTCCTCACAACGCATTTTAGGTCTTATGCCCAAGTACTTCCCACAGTTAAGCGGATAGGGATTATTCCCAGATCCGAAGCTACTTAAAAAAAAAATTGGCAGAAATTTCACCCAACGAGCCCAAAAAAGTGCTCTGATACCAGATGTGAAGAACCTGCAATAATTAATTAATGAAAACACACGAAATAGAAGAAATAACAGAACTCAGAATCACTTTTATATTGATCGCAGGCCACTTCGAGGGGGCAACCTCCTTTGAGCAAGCTCAATACAAATAACTTCACGGTACCCTCATTGGTCTCAACACAAACTTATATACTAAGTCTAGGCGCCAATACCATGGGTCAATACCATGTGTCAATACAAACCATGGGCCAATACAAAATATGGATCAACAATTACTATGGGACGACTTACAAAGCATATGCGTCCAACAACAATAATACAAACTATGGATCAACAAATACTATGGGATGACTTACAAAGCATATGCGTCCAACAACAATATACTAACAAAGTAAATAGAAGGGTTGACATGGGTTCCTAACATAACACAATGAAGATCATTGTGATTTTGTCTACCCCCTGCTTCTAAACATATTTCTTCCACATTGTCTCCAAGAATTCATCTTCAAGTAATGAACAATAAACTCCATAATACAACATCTTTTGCAAACAACTCAACAATATGACAAGGTGCAAGTCTAAGTATTTGCTATCATTTACAATATAATGCATTACAATACAATAGCTACAAATTATGCTTTTCAATCTTCTGCACAAACCCTAAATTTCAAAAAAAAGGGAGCCACATTCACCCTTTAAACTAAAGAAAAACAATACAATATAATGCTATCTTTAAAGATAATATGCTAACAAATGAGCGCTACTTAAAATTGGTGCTCCACATAATCTATTATGCCTCAACATAATCGTAGGTGATCTTCCACAACAAACTCAATATATAATTCACAGAACATGCAAGTGTAAGGAACCAACAACATAGGAGAATGTAAGCATGGACAAGGGTGCCTCTCGCTGTGGCTTTTATCAATGCAAATTCTTTGCAACAATTATAAAACAAGGTTTGAAATTGCAGACCGTGCAAGAACTCAAAACAGAAAGATGAGTAGAGAGATATATCAAAACAAAGAAGTTCACAAGAATACTCGTTCATGTCTTCATGTCAGAGCCACATGTTTCTACACAGAGTGAATGTCTCCATGCACAGGATTCTATGAGTGATTGCATACAACTTCTCTATACTTGATGAAGGAGTGATTGCACATGACTTCCCACGATTAGGTTTCTACGTAGAGTGATTGTATATAACGTAGGTCCGGGCATGCGAATGTGGACAGATTACACGCAGGATGAAAGGGAGAAAACAATAAAATTACACGTAGAGTGATTGTATATCAAAACGCATGTCCGGGCACACGAATGTGGACATACTACATGCAGAGTGAAAGGTAGAGAAGCAGTAAAACTTACACGTAGAATGATTGTATATCAAAACACGGGTCTGGGCACGCAAATGTGGGCAAATTACACGTAGAGTGAAAGGGAGAGGAGCATTAAAAATTACAATTAAAGTTGAGTCGCACACAAAGTTGAGGGACATGGAAAACTTACACGCAAAATTATTGGGAGAGCATGAATCAAAATTAGGATTTGTTGGTCGTGAGTATGTGTGTTGTGTTAGATATCACATCATGATAAATATATGAAGAAGATAAATAAAGACACGAAGATGAATCATGGCAGAAAAGCCATTACATTAATGAGCAATTAAGGTATCTTCGATATGTACATAGATGCACATATATATTACAAAAACACCATAATTGTCATGCAACCGAATAATGGTTAGGTAAACTAACAAACTATGATTAGAGTCTTTAACATCCCACCTTAATCATAAGTTTGTTAGTGCATGAAAAATTGTCACTACTTGACAATCAACAATGTGTGTCAAGCAAATTTAGAGTAGAAAACTCAACAAGGTCAGCTACAAATGGTTGAAAATCTCTCTGAAACAAAATCTATCAGAAGGTGAAGACTTCTACTAAGTTTCATGGTTTCCAGTTGACCATAAACTATTCAAGCAGAGAAACAATTGTATACGTTCTCTGAAAATGTAAACAAGTAGAACCTCATGTCTTCTGCTTAATTGGTGGTTTTAGGATGACCACACACCATGACAATAACAACAAGGTGGTTTTAGGATGACCATAAACCATATCAGGAACAAGGTTGCATACTTGTTTCCCATTTGTTCACATGCTCAAAACAAAAACTTGGAACCTCACTTCAATCTGTAGATGTTATTCCCCCCCTGTCAGGGACAAGGTGAGAAAAGTGCAAATTGTTCAAAATATTATGTTTCTCTTGTTCTTTACTGTCTTTTATCCCCCCTGTCAGGGACAATCTGTCAACTGCATCAACTTCATTCGACTGCTGAAATGTATGAACATAAATAGGTTCAGAATGATTACTTGGTCCTTCAATCACAAACTGCTGAAATTTCTAAATAGAAACAAGTTCAGAATGACTTTTCTTTTTCTACAGGTCTTCTTTCCACCCTTTTATAATAATCCAAATCAACAATAGAAAATTTAAATTGAACAAAAGGGTGTTGGATTCAACAAAAAATGCACCCAAATACAATCATACTTTAATTCAACAGAATAATTGCGCCGAAGAGGCGCATTCTACAACCAAGTAGGGGGAGATGTGTAACTCCTTACATGCTCATCCTAGAGTTGACATGTGTCCATTTAAAAAAAAAAATATATTATAAAAAATAACACGTTGACTATTTAAAACATTTACAACGGCATATATATATATATAACTACACAAATTAGATGAATTAAAATGCTTCCTCAACATTTGCACTCTAAAAAGGGGTTTGCACTTCGAGAGATTTGATCCCTCTCGGCGCTTGGTAGATTCCCTTTAAGATGGATTTATGTTGGCGATACTCACAAACACAATAGTAAGTACCAAAAAGATTGCAAAAACACAGAATGTAAGGATAAAAATATGAACAGGCATAAGTTCATAAAAGAGGTGTCGAATTGTTCTTATACTCTAGATGTTGGAAACTCTGTTTTAATTTCTCTGGCAATGGATGCAATCTTGAATATGGTTGCAACATCTTCAATCTGTGCTTAAAGACAACTGTAACTCCTTTAACTTGACAGATCCGGATGGAAACACACAAAACCCTGGATCTCATGGTCTCTTCAACATCCAGCTTGACTCCCTCTACTGTGATCACGATGGCTCTTTCTAGCAGATCATAGGCAAATCAAGCATCATGTAGACTTCTTAATGGGTTTAATCACCACTAAAATACTTCAAGATACAAATATTCCAATCTAGATATGCAACCCTCTTCATATCTGCATCATAGATATGCAACCCTCTTCATATCCGCATCAATACATTCTGTAGAGAGGCCACTCCCTTCATTTGACAAAAGTGATATAGAGTCATGGCACCGTAAAGGGATTTTTCTCCTCATACGACTGAGGAAACATGAATATAAACCATATATTATTAATTATCCATCACTCCCCTCTTCACTTGTAAACATTAAACAAGATATGAATAAAGATAGTGCAACCTACTCCTTTACTGTGGCGATCCTTCTCAATCTTCTTTTGAATATAATATCAAACTTTTAATGGAAATAATCTTTTTTTTAATGAAAATAACCATAAAAATACTTGATTTCAAAACCCTTTTTGGATGACGTATTCATACAGTTAAATAATGATTCAAATTACTTAATAAAAAGAATACCCTCGTATGAATATACTTACATACATATTTTCTCTTTTTTTTGCGCCAATAGGCGCTCTACAGCCCAGTATGAGGGAGATCTTGTTAGTCGAGTGTTTGTCGATATTGTTGGCCATAAATAACATTTGTATGAGGGAGATCTTGTAAGTCGAGTGTTTGTCGATATTGTCGGCCATAAATTATGCAATAATTAAAAAAATTCATGTCGGCTCATAAAATAAAAAAATTATGGAAAGTATTTTAAAAAAATCCATGTTGGTTCATAAAATCAAATATTATGAAAATTAATTAAAAAATAGATGTTCGTTTATAAAATAAAAACTTAAAACTTAAACCTGGATTTATCAATCAAGAGAGATCAATTTTCTTGAGTTTAAATTTTAAAAAAGAAATACACCTCAAGAAACTGGATCCCTCTCAGTGCTTGATAGATACGTCATACAGGTTTAAATGGATCTATGTTGGTTTTACTTCAAATTCTCCAAGCAAGCACCCTTCTTTAACCAAGACTATTCAATTTCACATCATCGTATGCTTCAATATTTTCCCTCATATCGGCCAGGAATCCAATCCATTCTAAAAAACAATAGCAGCTTCAAACTAATCAAAGGAAACGAATCAATCGGCGATTTCTTCACTATTTTTTCATAGTCTTGGTTCTCTCGAGGTCTTTTATGAACACTGACTTTAATTTTCTTTCACATAACTGACATCTCCATCGGTTGGTCATCAATACGAGTCCGATCCTTTATGAGAAAAGATTTTGATTTCTCTCAAACAAACTTTGATTCTTGAACTGGGTGGCTTCATAATGGATTCTCGGGCAATTTTCCGCGGACCTCTACACACACTTTGACACTGGATGATGGACCTATAATCAAAACTCTCATTCCTCACTATGTCATGATTCATCCTTCATTTGGCCATCACAGTTCTACAGGAACCAAGATCTAAAATGCTCTCTGATACCATTGTTAGACATCACATCATGATAAATATATTAAGAAGATAAAGAAATACATGAAGACGAACAATGGCAGAAAAGGCATTACATTAATGAGCAATTAAGCTATCTTCGATATGTACATAGATGCACATATATATTACAAAAACACCATAAATGTCATGTAATTGAATAACAGCTAGGTAAACTAACGAACTATGATTAGAGTCTTTAACATGTTGGAGCATGTGTTGCAAGTGAAGGAGTGAACACATAAATGAAGCACGGAGAGGAAAGAATACACATGTAATTTGTACCTCGGGTAATGTACTCCACACAAAGGAAGCCCATAGAAGGAGACGCCCAGATAGAGAGTAAGTTAAATGGTAGACTGGAAAGATAGGGCCAGATTGAGGGCACAGTGCTAGACTCTGCCCAAAGAAATATGGGAAAATGCATGCCATGGTTGTCTCAATGATAGACCAATTATTCCTCTCTACAACCTCATTCTGATGTGGTGGGTTGTGTTAGTTCCACCTTTTCAAATTTTCTAAGTATTATATTTTTGATGTATTGTCTGAGGGAATATGACGGGAAGAGGGCATATCTGATACCACTTGATGTGGAATGAATCGAGGATATGATTTTATTGACGTGAGTGCCTTATTTATACAATTGAGGAAGAGATGACTTTTGGGCTTCATATTCCCAATGTACATGACTCTTCATTTTCATAACTGATGGTTATTTACAATATTTACAGTGGACATTAACCCTGTAGGATTAGATATCCAACATTGGAACAAGGAAAAGAGCTGCACAAATACATTATCAAACATGGATTGGCACTCTAATGTCCTACTTGATAGTGTTGTCGTAAATATGTATACAAAATGTAACATATAAAAGGTGTGCACCAAGTATCTGACGACATTTCAAGAAAAATGTGGTTTCATGGACTATGATGACTGGAGGGTAGGCTCAGAATGGGAAAGGGGTCAAAACAGAGTTGAGATCCACCACTAAATTTCTCATAACAATTTTGTCTACTGTGATATACAAACAAAGTCACTATTGGATGTTTGTCGACTTGTGTTCCCTAAAATTGACATGTTTGGTGCTGCTATGTTACTTGTGAAATCATATATTGGTGGCAACATTTCAAGTTTGGATGTATGCGTTGCTCTAGAAAGGCCTAGAGAATCCTTACTATGATAGGTAATATGTTTATAAGTAACTCCAGGCTTATCTGTTTGATAAACAAAGTGTCGTGGATCTACTCATCTTGTGGCTAAAGTAAGGGAGGAATTGTCATTGATATGTCATCATGTAATTTATTTCCAAATCTGCAAAACATCTCAAATTGATTCTTAACAAATGTTGAACTGAAAAGCACGGTACTTAAGGAATCCCTGCAAGTTTAGAGGCAAACACTTTAGAGGCACCACTCATGGATTGCAACTATTTAATCCTAGAGTCTGTACATGCTAAGAAGGTGATAGCTACTAGTTTGTTGTGACTAATTACTAGTTGTTGGTTGAGATAGAACTTATGTCCAATGGGATTCACCATCACCATAATCATCATGGAGAAAAAATAACACTAAGAAAGTAGTATCTTCATCAATTTCATTGTTGGCATACATTTTATGTGTGAAGTGTACCCGAGATCATATATAGACACAAGGGTGTAGTTGTTTTCCATATATCTAGCATCACTCAATGGCACCTAACGACCTCTCTTCATCTTTTAATCGTGTAGCTTATGCTTAGAAATAGGGTGTTATTCTAGAGTTCTATTATTCATAAAGACTGGAATATACTTCTAGATTCTTTGAATGAAACTTTGCAACTCAAAATTATGCATAAGCAATGGAAAGGGATCCCAGTTGTTTAATGCAGAGTTCAAAGTGATGTAAGGATGGGTGCTTAAAGTGATTGGCATAAATATTGCTTATACATCCCCTCGACAATTGAAGACAAAGAGAGGGTAATATCAAGTATGGAAATGCATTTATGGCAGATATTTCCAGGAAATTTAATTATCATCATCAAGAGAATACATTTTTAAGTTAGAGGCTAAAAATGTTGGATCTTATGTCCTATTGACAAACATGCATGCTAAGGCAAGCATGTGGGATAATGTAACAAAGGTGAGAACATGGATGGAGGAAAAGGGGATGAAAAAGAATCCTAGATGTAGCTAGATTAATCTCAAGAACAAGGTTCACATAGTCTTTGTTGGATATGGATCACATGTAGAAATGAAAAGAATCCATGCAATGTTGGAGAGCTTATATGTATAGATGAAGAAGATTGGAATCTAGATAAGATACAAGAGAATTTCAAGACATGGTGAATTCAAAGACATAATATATACAAGAGATCGACTCTTTGAGTATAAAACCTGTGAGTGAAGAAAATGTTATTGCTAAAGAGGTGCTTGTTCATTGTCATGTGGAATCATTGTATGGAGAATGGTAGAATACTTAGCCATATAATATTACTTTGGTTAAGAAGAAACCTTTCAAGCAAGAAACATTGATAAGTAGGATGTACATCAAGGAATCAATACTAAGTCAGGAATGGATTCCAAAATTAGGTAAGGCATATAAGAAAAAGAAAAAAAAAGCCTCGAGCAAGGAATGCCAAGTTGAGCTTGACAATGCAGATCATATGTGGTATTCCTTTGGTAGGATATAGGAACAAATGCAAAATCATAAGGAAATTCTCATATTGAATTTAGCTTAGGGGTCAACTCTAAGGAAGGAAACATCCAATTGGATTGGTCGAAGAATTTGAGAAGCCCGAGTAACAGATTCCCAGTAAAGAAAAGATATGAAGGCAACTTGGTAAGGAGAGGAGGAAGTTGCTTAAAAGACATAGTTGATTGCAATAGAAACTGCAGTATGTAGTCAACAAAGTGGAAAAGGAGGAAAGTCAGTTAGTGGACCTATCAACCAAAAAAAAATTCAAGATATGAACCTTAGAAAGGGAGGAATTCTTTCGATTCTTCTTTTCCTTGCTATCCAAATGACATCTTCTTGATGCATAAATAAGTGAAGAGCATGAGAATGATGTTAGATGCATACGTGATAAAGGACGCATGTGAATACATTTGAATGTGCTCATGCATGTTAAGTTCAACCTAACGTGCTCGTAGCTGCAAAATGGTTTGTTGATGTGGAAATGCAAATGAATGATGAAGATGTTGCATAATTAGCCTACATTAATAATATGATTGCATATGAAACCAAGTATAGCATAATGCCTAGTGTGGTTGTTGTTCTCTTGTGTGCTAGAGAAAGAAGGAGCAAGTTGATGGTATAGCTCTTAAGTAAATATGGAGATCAACAACTATTAGTCGAGGAGGTTGAAGGAATAATTGTAAAGGATTTTTGTCAGGTAACCCTAGAAATATGGTTGGTAACCATAGAGGTAATGTGCTTATAGCTGAAAAGGGAAATGTGGTAAAGATTTCCTTTGTTGTAATTTGATAATTAATTGATAATGCTTGAACATAGGCTCATAGATCAACAACAAAGATAAGTAAAATATCATTAAATCTTTGATACATGTAAATGATCATGTATGGGTTGATTATGAAGTGATAACCATAACCCTTAAAGAAATGAGCCTTTGAACTAGAACCCTTAATGTTGTATGGATATGAAGCCATGGTAAATTGGAAGGAATCCTAGAGCACTACGCAAATACCCATTGGTCTCCTTGTTGGAAGGACATATGGTTTACAACCTTTTTGTTGACATTGAATATACCTGGAAAGGAATGGATGCACTATTGGTGTGGTGTCCTAGTAGAAAGGAAGGCAACTAGATAGTCAACCAAGTGCCTAGGAGAGGGTTGGGTAGTGTGTCAATATGTTAGGTAGAACCTTCAATTTCCATGGTGCTACATTGAGGTGTATGTAGTGTTGATGTGTATTTTTGCATACGAGCATTATTGTATTATGTTTAAGTGCATACATCTAGATAATCATGATTGCATTGGATGCATGAGAAATGTAAGAATGTGACCTATAAACAAGATTGCAATTAGGAATTTTGAAATATTAGGAAGATTAATTGCATTCATTGTGAATAGGACTGCATTAAGAAGAAGGCATTTTGAATGCTGAAATGTATTCATTGAGTGTTGAATTGTATGGAGCATGTTGACTATTACATAGTACTTGTATAGGCATATTGAAATATAAATTGTGTTACATATGATTTAAAGTAGAGTATAATGGTGTGTATGTCTTGAATAGAGCATGCTGATTTATATTGTGTATTGTTAAGAGTTTAGGTATGGATGACAACCATGATAAAATTCAAAAGAGTATGTGCATGATAAACAATTTGGCGAAGAAAAGAATAAAAAAATGGCCATGAAAAAAGTGAAACAATCAAAGCAGCCAGTACGGTGCACAAAGTGGTTAGGTATCAACGGAGATACAAACGGTAATTGTGTAGGTAAGAGTGGAACCATGTTATAGTGCATTGTGTTGAAGGAATTGGGTAAGAATTCATTTTCAATCATAGTTTAATATTGTGTTTATATAACCACCAGGGTTACGCAAAAGATAGTAAGCCTCATGATTTGTTAATGTATTCATGTTTATAACGAGTCATCCATGTTATATGGTTATCGCAATGATGCACTCGATCATTGACCGTTTTGCTTTTTCAGATTTACGTAATGGAAACAACACACACATAGACAAGCTACCAAGAATTATGGCTTTATATTAATTCAAACAATCTCTTTACATAGGTAAATACAATACGAGTCTAGCCTCAGATAAGTCGGAATGAACATTGACTTTACAATACTTGATAACAAAAACAGGTGTGAGGTAATTCTTCGTCCTCGAGCACCGACTAAAATTCCAAAGTCCAATTGCCAATCCCCTTCTCTAAGAGCATAAACTAATATTTATATGTGTCCCTGAACTCAGTCCACTTCGGCTCGTCCTCCAGAAGCTTCCTTGCTTCCAGGCATGGCCATACTTTATTAAATACTTCATGTGGCCCTCTTCAATAGATTGCTCCACCTGGCCTCCTGCAACAACTGCCATAAATGCTCCTTCAATTGTTCCAACTACTCCAATGGCTCAGCTTCTCGGTATTTCAATGGTCCTTGTCGATAGTCACATTCGTCGTCGTCATCGATCCATGACTTCTTCCCTATTTGGTCGGCATCACCTTTGACCTCTTTCTCTGTCTCTTTTCTCCTATCATCGACCACACTTGGTCAGAATGCTCATGACTTCATCTCCTCCTGTCGACTGTCACCCTGTTCCTGGAGGTCATCGACTATCCTCCGAGATTCAGGTCATCTATCTGCGACTTCTAGTTCCGAGCCATGATAACCCTGCATCAACCTCCCCGGGTTGAAAATAACTACGCCTACGATTATGCAACTTCCCGATCTTGTCTTCTGGAATCCTGGTTGTCTCCTCCAAGTCTCAGTTCTCCCACCAGACCAAATATTATTTTCTTTTCTGACTCCTAATCTTCCTTACTTCTCATTCGCCAAGAACTTCAGCGACCTCCTCTAGTTGATGAACTGATATTTGCTCCTACCAATTGTCCGTTGTCTCATTCCCACTCATTGACCCTTCTTCAAACTTGTACAAGTCGAAAACAATGAATGTCGATGATATGTCCATCTCCTCTGGCAGCTCTAGCACGTATGCATTGTCCGAAAATCTCCTTCAAGATTTTGCACAGACCAATCTTCTTTAGCTTCAACTTCTTGTGCGTTCCTCTAGGGAATCTTTCCTTCCTTAGGTGCACATTTACTAAGTTTCCTTTTGCAAATGAGTGTAGTCGTCTCTTTTCATCAACCCTCAGCTTGTATGTTGTGTTGCTCTTCTCCAACTGTCACTTCACTTTATCATGTACTTCCTTCATATGGTCGACAAACGACTCTGCATCTGCACCTTTCAGCGTTCCTGCCGGCAACTTGACTAAGTTGGTTACTCAATGCAGAATTCTTCCTTGCACAATTTGGAATGGAATCATTCCTGTCGACTGGTTCACTGAATTTTTTTACGTGAATTTTGCTTGCGCCAACACATTCTCCCATTGCTTCGGTCGATCAGTAGTCAAACACCTCAGCAAATTTCCTAAGCTCTTGTTTACGACTTTAGTCTACCCATTAGTCTATGGATGGTATGCATAACTGAAATGAAACCTCATGTCAATATTCTTACAGAGGGTTCTCCATAAATGACCCATAAACTTGGTATCTTTGTCCGAAGTGATACTCTTCGGCAACCAATGCAACCTTACAACTTCTTTGAAAATTAGAACAACAATACCTGTGGCATCAATTGTCTTTCGACACGGAATAAAGTGTGCCATTTGGGAAAATTTGTCAACTAACACAACGATGGAGTCGTTGCCTTGTTGTGTCTTCTACAATCCTAACACAAAATCCATGCTAATATCTTCCCATGGGATGGTCGGTACTGAAAATGGTGCATATAGTCTCATATTCTGACTTCTCCCCTTGGCATGTTAACATACCCTACACTGTCAGATCCATTTCTTCATGTCCATCACCAATACTGGCCAGTAGTATTTCTCCTCGACGAATGCCTTGGTCTTGTCGATGACAAAGTGTCATCCTAATCCTCCACTGTGAAATTCCATGATAAGATTCTCCCTCGTTGATCTGTTAGGGATGCATAATCGATGCCCCTTGAATAGGTATCCTTCCTGGATGAAATAATCTTAAGTATGGAATTCTATCACCACTCCATGGTTCCTTTGACGCATTCCAAGCATCGACAAAATCTTCATCGACTTCATAGTCGGCCTTCATCAACTCTATCCCTGTTGATCTTATAGTAGTCGTGCCCAATAATACAACTCTTCAAATCAATGCATCGACTACCCTATTAGTCTTCCCTGACTTATGTTTCAATACAAAGGTATAACTTTGCAAGAACTTGACCCACTTCATATGCCTCTGATTCAACTTTGTTTGAGTGTTCAAGTACCTTAGAGCTCGATGGTCGGTAAACAATACAAATTCCTTGGGTAACAGGTAATGTCTCCACTTCTTCAATGCATGGACAATGACATAGAAATCTTGGTCATAGATTGAATACTTCTGCTTGGCATCATCCAACTTCTCACTGGAAAATGCAATTTGTCGGCCCTCTTGAATCAATACAGCTCCAATTGCTAATCACAGTCAGCTTGGTATACCTTGTTGAAATATGGTAGAGCTAAGACTGGACTCTCCGTCACTTTCTGCTTCAACTTCTCAAATGCTCATCAGGCAATTTTCATCCACTTAAACTCAACCTTTTTCATGCATGTCGTCAATGGTGCACATATCCGACTAAAATCTCTTATGAACTTCTAGTAGAAACTAGCAAGTCCATGAAAACTTCTTACCTCGGTGGCGCTTATCGGCTTTGACCACTCTAAGATCACCCTTACCTTCTATGGTTCCATCTTTGGCCCTTGTCTGGAAATGATGAATCTAAGGTACACGAGCTACTTTTGCATGGAGGAACACTTCTGCAAATTTACTAGCGACCTCTCTTGACTTAGCTTCTGCGGGACTTGTCGAAGATGTGACAAGTGTTCTTCTCTTCTCTTGCTAAAAATTAATAAGTCGTCAAGATATATCATGATGAACCTCCCCAAAATTGGTTTCAACACTTCATTCATGAACCTCATGAACGTGCTTGGTGTGTTAGTCATCCCAAACGACATAATTAGCCATTCATATAACCCTTCCTTAGTCTTAAAGGTTGTCTTCCATTCATCACTGTCCCTAATTTGGATTTGGTGGTATCCACTCTTCAGGTCGATCTTGGTGAAGTATGTCGCTCCACTCAAGCAATTGATCAAGTCGTCCATCCTTGGTAATGGGAAACGATACTTGATAGTAATCCTATTGATGGCCCTTGAATCGGTGCACATCCTCCATTCTCCTCCATTCTTGGGTGCTAGTACAGTTGGTACTGCACATGGGCTCAGGATCTCTCTGATCAGCCCTCTGTCCAACAGCTCTTGGACTTGTCGATTCAACTCGACATTCTCCGTCGGTGTCATCCTATGCGATGACTTGTTTGGAAGACTCGACCCCATAATTAATTCGATCTGATGGGTCGATATACTCCTTGTCGACAACAACCCAGTCAACATCTAATCGACCATTATGCCTTTAAACTCCGATAACACCTATCCAACTTCTGTCGGGATTTATTTCCTCGGTCTGTCGACACTCATACCTTTGGGAATGGCAGCAAAGTAATATTGTTGCTTCTTTTCATCCTTTAGGAATTCATTAGATAAACACATCAAACTCTCTTCTCCCAGTACCCATTCTCTTTTCCTCAACTATTTTGCTCCTCGACCAAGGGAATCAGTCGAAATCTCTTGATGTCTTTCTCGATTGTAACTGTGTTCCTGTGACCATCATATACCATGTTCTGGTTGTATTGCCATGGTCGTCCCAACAACAAATGACATGCGTCCATCGGAATCACGTCGCATAACACGTTGTCCTATAACTTTCCAATTTTGAAATTGATTAGGCACTATCGTGTCACTGTGACATGGTGACCCTTTTGTAACCACGACACCCTATAAGCATTTGGGTGTGGTTGACACTTCAAACCCAACTTTTCGATCACTTCCGTCGAGACCAGATTCTCCGTGCTACCCCCATCAACAATGGTCATACATCATCTATCCGGAATCTTCACCTTCGTTTTAAAAATGGACTTCCTTTGTGTTGGCTCCCTCTCCTCTTGTCGCACTAATTGAAACGATGTTCGCTGGGTGGTCAAGTTTCGAACTCCCTCCAACGCGACTTCATCTGAAATTTCCTTCATAGTCAAGCCACTCTTATCGTCCTTACCCCAACTTCTGGCCTCTAGTCGACTTGTGGTATGTAGATTTTTCGGCCACTCATATGCCTTCTGTCCCAGTTCTCGACACTTATAGCAGACAGCCTTGGGTTTGTGTATGTATCTTCCTCTGAAAGTTCCTCTTCGACTGTAGGCACCTCGACCTTTAGGGTTCTCTCATCCCAGCCGGTATTCAGGTACGTTGTCTCCATTCGTGCTTTATTCTCGTCGCTCATCACGACCTTTCTCCTTCCTCACTCCATTAGTTTGACCTCTGGAGGGAACAAACTTTTGGCTTTGAGCAATCGACTTTCACCTGCTTGTTGAAGTCTTTCACAACAATTTCTCCTCTGCCTTCAGGGATAGCTGATTGGATTCTTCGATTGTCTTGAATCTCAAAAGATTTAGCTTGTCCTTAATAGTGTACTTCAAGCCATTTACATACCTTGCGATTGCCTTATCTCCTTCGTCGGTTTGTCCCGAACGAATAGACAATCAATAGAATTATTCTGTGAACTCCTTCACCGTCATCTCCTTTTGTCTCAAGTTTTGCAGTTTCTTGAGTAGAGAAATCATGTAGTAAGTGGGAAGGAACTTATCCTTCAACTTGGCGACCATTCTGTCCCAAGTCTTCACTTTGTCTTTTCATTTCTTCACTCTATCATCTTGTACATGGTCCCACCATAATGAGGCGTGACCTTTCAGCTTTAGACAAGCAACCTTCACCCTTTTGGGGTCTTCTATCTGTTCCATGTTGAAGTATTTTTCCATTTCTCTTATACAGTCTATCAACTCTTCAGGGTTTAAGCTCCCTAAGTAGGTAGATACCTCCATCTTAGACCTACCCTTCATCTCAGATAATACCTTCAACCATTTATCTCCTGGGTCTTCTTCTCCTTCATCCTCAGGAGTATGTTCTTCATCTTTAACCTCCTTGTCATTATGGTTGAGGGGGTCAATACCCAGTCCCCTCTTATGGGATTCCTTTACCGCAACCAACTCGTTCTTCAGGATCCTCATGGTATGAATGTAGTATTCAAACATTTCATGGTCAATCGTGACCCCTGCGCCTGCGCACGACCTTCGTCCTCTGCCACGAACATTTACACCTCTGTGAGCCATTTCCATTTATTCAACCAACCGAACTTCCACTACCCAATTGCAATTGGGCTTCTATGTCCTCTACAACTATACCCAACCACAGCTGGATTTGCTCCCCTCCACCAATCGCAACTGGACTCACCATGTAGGATTAGCTTCATGCTCTGATACCAACTGATGCAGTCGATCATTGATTGTCCTGCTTTTCAGAGTTACACAATGGAACCAACACACATACATACAAGTTGCCAAGAATTATGTCTTTCTATTAATTCAAACGATATCTTTCCAAAGGTAAAATACAATATGAGTTTAGGATCGGATAAGTCAGAATGAACATCGACTTTACAATACGTGATAACACACAGATGTGTGAGGGAATTCTTCATCCTCAAGCACCAACTAAAAGTCCAAAGTCCAATTGTCAATCCTCTTCTCTAAGAACATAAACTGATATTTATGTGTGTCCTTGAACTCAGTCCACTAGAATCATCCTCCAGAAGCTTCCTTGCTTCCAAGCATGGCCATACTTCATTAAATACTTCACGTGGCCCTCTTCAACAGATCGCTCCACCTGGCCCTCTTCAATAGATCACTCCACCTGGACTCCTGCAACAACTGCCATTACTACTTCCGCAACTGTTCCAACTACTCCAATGGCTCATCTTCTCGAGATTCCAACAATCCTTCCCGATAGTCACATTCGTCGTCGTCGGTCCATCCACAACTTATTCCCTATTTGGTTGGCATCACCTTCGACCTCTTTCTTTGTCTCTTGTCGCCTATTGTCGACCACACTTGGTCGGAATGCTCATGATGTCATATCCTCCTGTTGACTGTCGCCCTGTTCTTAGAGGTCGTCGACTGTCCTCTGGGATTCAGGTCGTCTATCTGTGACTTCAAGTTCTAGACCCTTATGCCCCTGCATCACGCAAGTTATGATATGCTTTGTAGGATATGAAACAATAACCAAATAATGTAATGCTATTGAAATTGAAATGGCATCCAAGCTAGTCTCATATGAGATTTAAGTGTAGTTGATATGGGAATAATGTAGTGCATGCCACGCAAGTATCCAATGACCTCCTTACCTGTGTTGACATTTAGCACTATAACCTTCTTGGCCACACTGAAGAGAACCAAGAAGATAGAAATGGTATATCCTCGATGTTGTGTGAGGAATAAGAAGAAGGTGTTTAGATGGTCAACAAGTGAAGGATATGGTTGGATAAGATGTTTAAGCAGTGGCTCAACCATCTTGGTATGGTGGAGATAAATAGCATGACCGTATGGTGTGCTCTGTGACGAAGGAGTTTTAATTAAAATTAGAAATAAATAAATTAAAATAAATAAACCAATTAACAACAAGTAATAATGCCTCGAATGGGGTGACAACTGTCGATTCCAGTGCATTCAATGTGGTGGTAGGGGATGTGTAGGTGGCAACTAGTTCATTTAACTGCCCCTGTCCAAAACCGACGAAGCATTGATCTCCATTAAATGTCAAAGTGCCCTCCCACACTATGGTATCGGGATTTCATGCTAGTTATGTTGGATTCGCCTCCATTATGCCTTCAAATGAGGATGCAATGCAGGAGTTATGGCAAGATGGGATGGCAGGCCTATTGCATCCCTGGAAGGACAAGTCCTCCCACGTGTGGCGTTTACGCCATTATTTATGTGGAAATTCCTAGAAACTATATCATTGGATGCCTGAACAAGGATGCCATTCTATTGTTCTTTACCTTCCTCATGACGCGCTTGCATGCTTGCAGACGCTCTCGGTGTGCTACAGGGTCTCATCCATCTCACTTTGGCATTGACATTGAAACAATCTCCTCCTCTCCTTCGATGGATTCCTCTTCCCTCACCTATGTCCCTGCTTTTGGCTAAGAGAATTTTGTTGTGGATGGTCTGGATCTAGCTGTTAATGTTGCAGAGTAGAATGGTTTGACAAGAAAGGAAATTCTATGGGATTCCAGCCTACGTCTCCTCCTTCTCCTGCCCAGGCTCTTATTAGTGAAAACATTACACAGGAATGGCATCAAGAGGAAATTACTGCTGCTCTGGAAAATCATCATGCATAGGCTTGCATTCAGCACACGGTGCCTATGGATGGGCTCACGGGGGCCCGGTGGAACCTAATTTTTGACACTCGTCGGGCCATTCAGCACTTGAACAACAAAATGGACCAAATCATAATAGGTTGGATGCCATGGCTTCCCTGGACATGGTTAAATAACTATTATTGGCCTCTCCGAGGGATGCAATCCTCCTGGAATGGCCTCTTATGATTTGTCCAGACACGCAGCATGAGAACGAGGTTGTTCACCCGAAGCCTGTAGGTTGGATAATCTGCTTAGTGGTTTTATGGATATGCCCCTAGTTTTGCTTATACGTTATAGTTTACAAAGTCAGTCTGGTCAATTTTTTGCATGTAAATGCCATATGGGAAATTTTCAGTATTGTATGTAATATGTCTTTACACAGTTTGGTAGCTTATATAGTTCCTCAAACTGTTGAGTCCGGTCATGTTCAGGTTTTTGAAGGATGGGTCCATACACCTCCTATCTGTTATATATTGTTTCTGATATAATATAATGTTCCTTCTTACTTAAGAAACAATAAGTAATAATGAACTAAATGGATTAGTAGACTAATTAAACATCCCTCACATTAATAACTTAATCAGGATGGGGAAGAAGGAAGCATTCAAAACCAATGAACTAATTCACCTATAATAATAACTATGGTAATAAATGTGATGGAAAGTGTGTGTAAATGCATGCATACTAGCACGTGTGTTTTATTGCATCAAAATTATGCATGTTAATATGTTTTATTTTCACTGCAAATTATTTGTTAAAGTGATAATGTTGCTAATAATTATTTGCAAGTTGTTGTGCATGCAGTGAAAAGAAGTATGCACGAGTAGTCATGTGTACGTGACTACATGAAAGCTCTATCAAGAGGGAGCAACACTAAAGACTGAAGCCTTGAGTATGGGTGTAAAAGTTGATGGTAAAAAATAGAAAGTGAAAGGGAAGAAGCCACTACCTTGACACTGGATTCATGTTGTCTTGATCACCATGAGTACACTCTCTTGTGTGTGAAATCCCTTGTCTAGGATGGATCATCCGAGGATTTGTATAGCATCGAAGGGATGTCTGAGTGTGTAGAGATGAGTGCAACAAGCAAAAGATGTACCGTACAAATTTAAATAATGGCAAAGATGATCAAATGGGCATGGGAGTGTATGAAGAGGGAAATGAGCTAAACCTTGGTCAGGCGACCAAATGCCAGATGAAGAAGTCAAATGTGTGTGTTTGACGAAGACATTAAGCTAAACTTCACTCATGGAATCCATGTGAATTGGATAGATGCAAAGGGATATAAGTTCTTTAACTGTCACCTAACCAAATTCTGAAAATATTATTTTATTGGCAAAATACTTTATGTTAAATTTTAATTACAAAGTTTTGTAATTATGACCAAGTTTGGTCAAGGATGAATGTAATTACTGATTATTATTATTTAATAAATTAAAGTAGGAGACAAACACCCAAGGGAACTGTTAAATGAGTGTTCACTGACCCAATAGGAGGAATGGAAGTTGTTAGAAGGCATGGGACATATGGCAGCAATTGCACTTCACCACTAGTTGTTGGTTATGGGACAACTACCCCTAAAAATGTGGCATTATCCCCTAGGTGGTGGGAGTGAGCAGGCAGCTCAATAAATGACAAGTTAACCACTAAAAGGCCTAGGCAGCCTACATAAGGCAAATTCGAATTGAGCAGGCAACTCTTACAAGATATTTTCTGCAGAAATATTCCTCAAGTGCATCAGGTGATCACTGAGAGATTCGAATAGGGAGGCAATGTGAGAGTGCAACTGTAAGTCTGCAAATTATTCTGAGAAGGAGAACCAGAGGTGCTAGTGCAGGTCCCTTTGACTGCTAAGTCTTTAAGACTTGATAACTTTTGCTACTGCAAGTTGAGGTCCTAAGCTTCTAAGTTTCTTCCTGCTGGTGGTTCAGTGAACAGGCTCGGGGGTCCTAAGGCAAGTAACTTGGTTGTCTTCACGAATTGGTTGGGTGGAACAGGTTCCTTGGGCTGTTTGTTTCCCTACAGTTAACCAGGTTTCACTGTTCCTACTTTGTTTATAGTTTAATGTTTCTGTTTAGTAGAATTATAAAACTCTGTTTGGTAAAGGAATTTATTTTATTTATGATCTATGTTTGATTCTGAATGATAAAGTCTGTGAATTATTGATTAGATAATCATCTCTATATTTTTCCCCATGTTGTTCTCTGCATAGTACTCTAGTATAGAGAAGCAAATTAAATGATAGATGAGATATAGGCAGATTGCCATTGATTGGATAGATAATTGCAGTAAGTGTTATGTTTAAAATTCTGTCCTATATTTAAACATAGTAAAAATTACTGTATAGCATCAATAGTAATATAGAAATCTTTTGTTAATACATGAAAGAAAACATAGTCTAATTTCTGTATAGTCATATTTTTTTCTCTTATCTCTATTCATTTAAGATAGCAAATAAATACAATCAAATTAAACATTTTATGATTTCCAAGTAATAGCATTTTCAAGAATTATAGCAGCTGCAAAAACTAATCACTGTGTAGATTTCTTGACATTATACATACTTTATTTCTTCACTAATTTCCTACTTTGATTTCAAGTATCGAATATTTATTACAGTAGTATCAAAACCTAATACACTACAAACCTTAACTCTGTATACAAACATCATAATATATATCTCAAGTCTTCTATGACAAACTGTACACATTATTTCATAGAATGATAACTTTTATAACTTACTAAACCCTAGTCATCACCTTCTAAAAACTATACTATCTTTTATATATGGTAAGTTTACTATCTAAAGATTTATCTAGCAGATAGCCGAAAGCAGGATTTCATATCTAAACATTGGCTTACAATCCCTAGCATTAAAACATACACTTTATCAAGATTATCATTACTACGATTAAGTCTTGGATACAAAGCCCAGCACAAGCCCGATAGCATTTGGAAGTTACAGGTAGGATATCCATCGTAAAACGAAACTAGAACATGGAGGCATAACCCTTTCGAAAAACATTTTAACAGTAAAACTATTTCATCTATTTTCCAAAACAAGATTAACATTAACGAGCACGGATTATAGGCATACATTTCTTTATACATTTATGCAAACTTAGAACCCTAGGCCAGAAACAACCCTTGTGGTTTGGCAAAAACGCAACATATATCATTACACAACGTTCTCAACTGTTATTCAAAAATAGATCATTTTATTGCAAAGAAACGAACCATAGTTTACATGTGCAAAAAGAACCCTCGATTTTTGTTCTTCCATTTAAAATTTTATAACAGAGAATTACATTACGACCTTACAAACAGTACACAAAATTAACCTCGACATTTTAAACATTAAGCCGAGACCATGGAAACATGAAACTACACAGGGTTTTACCTTGAACTTAACAACTCACGGTGCAAATACCAACTCGAAATTGGTTCTAACGCTTGAGTAAAAACCTACTGAGCTGAGCATTAAAAAGGACTAAGGATCAACCTCTGAGGATCAACCTCTTACATCATGACATCAAAGCAAGACAAACTAAAAACTTCGCAGTCAGCCATCACTGAAATAGGACGAATGTTTCCAACTCTTGACATACAGCAAATACCATCCAAGGCACCTACGAGGTTTGTTGTGAACCACCGGAGCTTACCAGGAAAACAGTAGCATTGTCAGTTTCCTATTCTTCACACAGCAACCTCATTCGAGTTAGTACCTGCCAAAAATATGCAATGGAAGGTTAAAAAAAATTATGCAGGACCAAATCAAGTATTATAGTATTATGTTACAGTTCTCGAATATTTACCTTTAAATTTGCATTCTGAATCATCAATCCACTACACCATCAAACGATGAAGCCATTTGGTGTTTTACAACAACCCTAAAGCTATCACAACAGACCAATCTCAACCGTAGAGAATCGAACCCTGTCCGAAAACTTATGCTACACTGGAATAAGAAAACCCTGTCACTATTTTGGTATCGTGGCTCAAGTGTAGAAGGCTAAAAGCCTGTAACTATTTAGAAGACTACCACTCACAGGTCGTAAGATCGAAACCCTGAGAGATACTCTCACCAAACCCTACTTTTTGGCAGCCTGTCGGCCACACCCTAGCGTAACAATGAAGACCGGGAAGTTTGCAAAACATTAGATACAATGAGGTTTAGGGTAACAACATCAACGGTCGAGATTTGATGAGATCAACGAGCATGGAGACGCCAACGATGCTACGTTGAAAGCTGAGCAACACTGCATTAATATCCCATTAATTACATCAACCATAACAGTGACAACACTGTCTGCCAAGTGAACATTACCATGTACAGCGTGAAGGAGAGACAATACAACAGCCTTGCCAGCTAGAACTCTTAGTTATGTTATCGATCAAAGTTCACATGGGTGAGCTACGTGGTTTGACAACCAGGCTTCCCACTATGGAGTTCGGTCATATCATTTAATACATGATCGTAACTCTGTCAACCTGTCAAAGGCAATTTTAATGCACATCAACTCAGCACTCCATTAACGAGGCTTTGGTGAATTCAAAACATACATTAGTTATACTTAGAACAAGAGCTAATTCATATAATATAAAGGTTTGTTTACATTGTATTCATGGTTTGCATATGATAATATCCGACAGTGCTAACGTATAGCTAGGTTTGCACATTATAGTCATGTCATTGCATAATGAAAACCTTATCATTGTAAAATGTAACATAAATATTATATAGCCCTAAGTTTAAACGTAGCCATATAGATATATATTATATTGCTAATTCATGGAAAACTAGATATAGTTAGGATGCTAACTATGTACAAGATTATTAGTTACAAGTACACTATAGCATGCTATCCAACCCAAAATATTAATATGAATCTATAAGTATAGATAATTGGGTAATACACATTCAACACTAAGTCCATTGCATAATCATCATATGTATAGCATGTTAGAGTTGTTAGCTATGTATTACAAGTCTAATGACAAGTGTAATATTATAAGCATAATTTAAATAAGGACGATATTCATTCTTTTACTAAGTTCATGAGTCCAAACAGTAATCAGTATACTATCTATATTTTAACTGTGTATTGAAATGATAAATACATGACATAGAGTAATCTAAGATTGTAGACGCCAAGTATGATGATAGTTCGAAGGTGTAATTTTCTACAAGTTTCATAATAGCATACTTAATAGATAGTAGTATCGTTGTTTTAATATTAATGACAGTATTCTTATGACAATAAATGTAGTATCATAACAAAACTTTTGGACGACATGGAATGATAACATTAAGGAGCTTCATAAGACAGTACTTAAACTAGGATCAGAACTGTGTATCCATACCTCCAGTCACTGGTGTCACAAGGAAGTACTTAGCATTTTACATTGACGATGAATTGAAAGAAACAAGTACTCTTAATTTATGCTGTCTTATAGGATTTCTTACCTACGGTCTGCACATGGAAACAATATTCAAATGCCTTAGCTAAACGTAGCTAAGTAAGCTCCAGGGTTCCTCGTAGGACCCCTTCGTCAACATACAAACAAACTGTCAGCACTCCTTCAAAGATATCATAACAGTACAAACTGTAACAGCATGCAATAATAACCAAGAACTTAAACAAATTGGTAAATTGTACTAGTATACATAATCATAAAGGATCTTTTGTTCAAGAGATTAGCATCCGCATAATTATGAAGTAGCAAATACAATTAAATCATAATTAATGGAGAAGTACGACATGCCATCGTTACTAATCATCTTAGTTCAGAAATCAAATTAATTTATATGTTCCGCATTAACAACTTTGATAATTATTGCTATTATAAAAAATAAAAAAAAATTGGTATTTTTTCGGGATGTTACATGTGGTATTAGAGCTCATGTTCGAACTCTAGGCCTGAAAAAGGTCTAAGAACACGCAACAGAAAAATTTATTTAAAGTATAACTTTTACTAATTCAAAATTTTTAACTATTGTGTTATACATAAATTATTTTGAGTTACAGGTATGGAAAACTCAGCTAAACATTTAGAAGACAGATTTCAACCCAACAGTCATAGCACGGGAAGGCATTTTGAAGGAGAAGAATTTCATGGCAAAGTAAACAACAATTTGTCAGAATTATTACGAGCATTTCAAGAATTAAAGGTAGAAATCAGATCTGTAAAACAAGACAATGAGAGAATCTTGAAGGCGCAAGAAAAGTTAAATCAAGTACTGTTCGAACAATGCCCAATTGATGAACATAATAGAGAAATTGAGAATACTCCCAAGGTTGATGATTTACCTCATCTAGATAGAAGTAAACAGATGAAAACTGATGATGCAAACAACATTTTGATATCATCAGAAGTTGCTCATGAAAAACGGAAAAAGAAAAGAAATTATTCAAGTGACAGCAGCGAGGGGGACTACAAACCCAAAAGGAAAAGTCACAAACAATATGAGCAAATTTCTAGGGAGTTCAAGAAAATCAAACCCCCAACCTTCAATGGTGAAACTGAAAAAGGAGAGACAGCAGAAGCTTGGTTGTCCGGCATGAAAATGTATTTCCAAATATATGATTATTCTGAATCTTTGAAGGCAAAGATGGCAATCTACAACTTGATCGGCAAGGCGGATATTTGGTGGTAGGACATGAAGAGAGTGAAGGGCATCAAAGACAAGGACGTCAACTGTAGTACTTTCAAACGATATTTCAAAAAAGAAGTTCTTATCAGAACAATACTATGAAGAAAAATCAAAGGATTTCTATGACTTAAAGCTAGGAAGTATGAACATGAAGGAAATGAACAGTAAATTTCTGAACTTACTGAGATATGTGCCATACCTCTTGGAAGAAAAACCGAAGATCCAAAGATATTTGAGTTGTCTACCTTTCAATATCAAGGGCAGAATCGAGTATGGCAGTCCAAAAACCTTAGAGGAGGCCATGAGGAAAGCAACTTTCTGTTATGACACTAATCAGAAAAGAGAAGGAATGTTAAACTGGAAAAGTCATAAACCCAACAATTTTGAGCTGAAAAGGAAAAAAATCAGATTTAGTGGGAATTATGGTTTCCAAAAGAAAAAATTTCAAAATCAGAATTTTCAAGGAAACAATTCCAAAAACAGTCAGCAGCAGAATTTTACAGCTCGTAGAAACACTCCCAATGCTACCAGAAACAATGATCAAAAGGCACCTATCAAATGTTTCGAGTGTCAAGGTTCTCACTATGCATCAGAATGTCCCAAGAGGAAGCGGACAGCTAACAACATTCACTCTATTCAGACTGAACCTATTGTTGGAGACTTGGCGAGGGAGATGCCCAGAATCAATGCAGCACTCGACAACAGGCAATCAAATCATCAAATCTCTATGGTAGAGATTGAAGGTATGCTACAAAATCATCTTGTTACTATTTTGATTGATCCAGGTGCTAGCTTAAGTTATATATCATCAGATGTTGTGGAAAGTTTTAAATTGAAAACAGAAAAGTTCAGTAAATCTTGGTTAGTTAGACGAGCAACATGAACAAAGAGAAAAGTATCAAATTTTATTGAAAGTTGTGCTTTATCCGTGAACCAGTTAAAGACACAAATCAAGTTGAATATTTTACCTTTAGGATTTTATGATATCATAATCGGAATGGATTGGTTAGAAGCCCATCATGTCATTTTGAATTGTTACGAGAAAAGTTTTACATGTTTTAATGATGAAGGAGAAACTATAGAAGTAAAAGGTATTCCAAGAAATACAACCCTTAGAGACAGCTTTTAGCAATGCAAGTTAATGGGGCAGTTAGGAAATGATGTCAGTTGTTTGCAGTAAATATAGTAAATGATGAGTTTATTTGTAAAGAGGACAAACTGAAACTAGAAGACATACCTGTCCTAAAGGATTTCAAGGATGTTTTTCCTAAGGAGATTCCAGGATTACCTCCTAAAAGAGATTTAGATTTTACCATCGAGTTAATACCAGGAGCAGTACCGAATTCTAAAGCTCCATATAGGATGAATATACTGGAATTAAACGAATTGAAATCACAATTGAAGGAACTGATTGTTAAGAATTATATAAGACCCAGCGTGTCTCCTTGTGGAGCACCTGTTATATTTGTTAAGAAGAAAGATGGAACCCTAAGACTGTGCATAGATTATCGCCAGCTTAATAAGATGACAATCAAGAATCGATATTCGTTGCCCCGCATAGACGATCTATTTGATCAGCTGCGTGGAGCAACGATATTTTCAAAGATTGATTTAAGGTCAGGATATCATCAAGTGCGGGTTAAGGATGAGGATATTTTCAAAACAGCTTTCCGAACTCGGTATGGACATTACGAGTTCGTAGTCATGCCATTTGACTTGACTAATGCCTCGGCTATATTTATGTGTTTGATGAACAATATTCTACACAAATACTTAGATAAGTTTGTTGTTGTGTTTATAGATGACATTTTAGTGTATTCTAAAAGCAAAGAACAGCATGATGAACATCTACGGATTATCTTACAAGTTCTGAGAGATCATCAACTATACGCTAAGTTTAGTAAGTGTGACTTCCACAAGGACAAAATTTAGTATTTAGGACACATAATTTCTAAAGAAGGAATCTCGGTTGACCCCGACAAGATAAAAGCCATTAATGATTGGCCGGTTCCTAAGGATGTGTTGGATGTAAGATCATTTATGGGTATTACTGGATATTACAGAAAATTTATAGAGGGTTTTTCGAAGATTGCAAACCCCATAACCTTCTTGCATAGGAAAGGGAAGAAATTTGTGTGGGATCAGAAATGTACAGATAGTTTTAAGAAGTTAAAGGAATTATTGACTACAACACCTATTCTGAGGATAGCGGATCCTAATAAGGATTTTATAGTTTGCACGGATGCTTGTAATGACGGACTCGGTGGAGTCCTAACACAAGAAGGGTATGTTGTGGCATACGAATCTAGAAAGCTAAAAATACATGAGAAGAACTACTCTACTTATGATTTAGAGTTATTAGCAGTAATTCATGTTTTAAAAATGTGGCATCACCACCTTATTGGCAGAAAATTTACCTTATTGACAGACAACATGGGTCTGAAATATTTATTAGATCATACAAATCTGAACGCCAGACAAGCTAGATGGTTAACTTTCCTAAGTGAGTATGATTTCGAAATTCAGCATATTAAAGGGAAGGAGAACAAGGTTGCAGATGCATTGAGTTGTAAAGCAAAACTGAATTTTATTTCAGCCATCAGTACTTACTCAACATATTTAGAAAATCAGATCCTTGAAAGGAGTGAAACGAATGAAGAATACAGAAAATTAAAGGAAAAGACAACAAATAACAGTTTTGAAAATTCTATGGCAGATTACAGTGTAAAGGAAAATGGACTATTGTTATACAAAACCATTTTGTATGTACCTAACATACCAGAAGTAAAAATTATGATTTTAAATGAGATGCACAAAAACCATTACTCTGGCCATCCAGGTTATCAGAATACCATTACTATGCTAAGGAAATAATACTATTGGCCCAGAATGAAAGATGAAGTAGCAGAATACATAGCTAAGTGTCTGGATTGTCAAAAAGTGAAAGTTGAACACCAACATCCAGCTGGATTGTTGCAGCCATTGCCTATACCGAGCTGGAAATGGGAAGTGATAAGCATAGACTTTATTACTGGACTACCCAAAAATCAGAAACAAAATGACTCTATCATGGTGGTAGTAGACAAATTGAGCAAAGCAGCACACTTTATACCTGTGAAGACTACTCATAAGGCTCCAGATATTGCAAAAATATTCATGAAGCAGATTTTTCGACTACATGGTATACTAAAAGTGATAATTTCAAATCGTGACTCTAAGTTTACTGGAAACTTTTGGAGGTCTTTGTTTAAAGGGTTGAATACAACCTTAAATTTCAGCACAACATTTCATCCACAAATGGATGGACAAACAGAAAGGGTGAATCAAGTTTTGGAAGACTTACTGAGAATGTATGTTAAGGATCAGCCTGGTAAGTGGGAAACTACTTGCATTTAGCATAATTTGCATATAATAACCATTATCATGCATCAACCAGACTTAGCCCATTTGAAATTCTTTATGGTAGGAAATGTGATACACTTGTTTCTTGGAATGACCCAGTAAATATAGTTGTTTTAGGACCTAAATTGTTGTAGGAGTTAGAATTAATTGTGAAACGGGTACAAGAAATTTCAAAAGCTGCCCAAGATAGGCAAAAGAGTCAAGCAAATCTAAAAAGGACTCATAAAGAGTTCTAGGTTGGTGAACATGTGTTCCTCAAGGTAAGACCGAAAAAGAGTTCATTGAAATTGGGAAGCTGTGCCAAGTTGGCACCCAGGTATTGTGGTCCTTTTGAAATATTGTCAAGGGTTGGACCAATGGCATACCAACTGGATTTGCCACCAAATCTAAAGATACATATGTTTTTCATATATCATTTTTAAAGAAGTATGTACAGGATGCTACTCATGTTGTAAACTGGAATGATGTACAGGTGGGACAAGACGGCGATTTTCAGGTGGAACCGAACTGTATCCTCGAAAGGAGGGAAACTCTGCTCCGGAATTGCACCATTGGGCAAGTGAAAGTGCAATGGAAACACCTTAGCCCAGAAGAGGCAACCTGGGAGTTGGAGAGTAGTATGCAGGCATCATACCCAACTCTGTTTCAGGAACACTCAGAGAGTGATTAACCAACATCGAGGACGATGTTGAGATTTAAGGGGGGTGTATGTCACCTACCCAAATTCTGAAAAATATTATTTTATTGGCAAAATACTTTATGTTAAATTTTAATTACAAAGTTTTGTAATTATGACCAAGTTTGGTCAAGGATGAATGTAATTAATGATTATTATTATTTAATAAATTAAAGTAGGAGACAAACACCCAAAGGAACTGTTAAATGAGTGTTCACTGACCCACTATGAGGAATGGAAGCTGTTAGAAGGCGTGGGTCAGATGGCAGCAATTGCACTTCACCACTAGTTGTTGGTTATGGGACAACTACCCCTAAAAATGTGGCATTATCCCCCAGGTGGTGGGAGTGAGAAGGCAGCTCATTGAATGACTAGTTAACCACTAAAAGGCCTAGGCAGCCTACATAAGGCAAATTCGAATTGAGCAGGCAGCTCTTACAAGATATTTTCTATAGAAATATTCCTCAAGTGCATCAGGTGATCACTAAGAGATTCGAATAAGGAGGCTATGTGAGAGTGCAACTATAAGTCTGCAAATTATTCTGAGAAGGAGAACCAGAGGTGCTGGTGTAGGTCCCTTTGACTGCTAAGTCTTTAAGACTGGATAACTTTTGCTACTGCAAGTTGAGGTCCTAAGCTTCTAAGTTTCTTCCTCCTGGTGGTTCAGTGAACAGGCTTGGGGGTCCTAAGGCAAGTAACTTGGCTATCTTCAGGAATTGGTTGGGTGGAACAGGTTCCTTGGGCTATTTGTTTCCCTACAATTAACCAGGTTTCATTGTTCCTACTTTGTTTATAGTTTAATGTTTCTGTTTAGTAGAATTATCAAACTTTGTTTTGTAAAAGAATTTATTTTATTTCTGATCTATGTTTGATTCTGAATGATAAAGTCTGTGAATTATTGATTAGATAATCATCTCTATATTTTTTCCCATGTTATTCTCTGCATAGTACTCTAGTATAGAGAAGCAAATTAAATGATAGATGAGAGATAGGCAGATTGCCATTGATTGGATAGATAATTGCAGTAAGTGTTATGTTTACAATTCTGTCCTATATTTAAACATAGTAAAAATTACTGTATAGCATCAACAACAATATAGAACTCTTTTGTTAATACATGAAAGAAAATATAGTCTAATTTTTGTATAGTCATATTTTTTTCTCTTATCTCTATTCATTTAAGATAGCAAATAAATACAATCAAATTAAACATTTTATGATTTCCAAGTAATAGCATTTCCAAGTAATAGCATTTTCAAGAATTATAGCAGCTGCAAAAACTAATCACTGTGTAGATTTCTTGACATTATACATACTTTATTTCTTCACTAATTTCCTGCTTTGATTTCAAGTATCAAATATTTATTACATTAGTATCAAAACCTAATACACTACAAACCCTAACTCTGTATGCAAACATCATAATATATATCTCAAGTCTTCTATGACAAACTGTAGACATTATTTCATAGAATGATAACTTTTATAACTTACTAAACCTTAGTCATCGCCTTCTAAAAACCATACTATCTTTTATATATGGTAAGTTTACTATCTAAAGATTTATCTAGCAGATAGACGAAAGCACGATTTCATATCTAAACATTGGCTTACAATCCCTAGCATTAAAACATACACTTTATCAAGATGATCATTACTATGATTAAGTCTTGGATACAAAGCCCAGCACAAGCCCGATAGCATTTGGAAGTTACAGGTAGGGTATCCATCGTAAAACGAAACTAGAACATGGAGGCATAACCCTTTCGAAAAACATTTTAGCAGTAAAACTATTTCATCTATTTTCCAAAACAAGATTAACATTAACGAGCACGGATTATAGGCATACATTTCTTTATACAGCTATGCAAACTTAGAACCCTAGGCTAGAAACAACCCTTGTGGTTCGGAAAAAACGCAACATATATCATTACACAACGTTCTCAATTGTTATTCAAAAATATATCGTTTTATTGCAACAAAACGAACCATAGTTTACATGTGCAAAAAGAACCCTCGGTTCTTGTTCTTCCATTTAAAATTTTATAAGAGAGAATTACATTATGACCTTACAAACAGTACACAGAATTAACCTCGACATTTTAAACATTAAGCCGAGACCGTGGAAACATGAAACTACACAAGGTTTTACCTTGAATTTAACAACTCACGGTGCAAAGACCAACTCGAAATTGGTTCTAACGCTTCAGTAAAAACCTACTGAGCCGAGCATTAAAAAGGACTAAGGATCAACCTCTTACATCACGACATCAAAGCAAGACAAACTAAAAACTTCGCAGTCGGCCATCACTGAAATAGGACGAATGTTTCCAACTCTCGACATACAACAAATACCATCCAAGGCACCTACGAGGTTTGTTGTGAACCACTGGAGCTTACCAGGAAAACAGTAGCATTGTCCAGTTTCCTATTCTTCACACAGCAACCTCATTCGAGCTGGTACCTACCAAAAATATGCAATGGAAGGTTAACAAAAATTATGCAGGACCAAATCAAGTATTACAGTATTATGTTACAGTTCTTGAATATTTACCTTTAAATTTGCATTCCGAATGATCAATCCACTACACCATCAAACGATGAAGCCATTTGGTGTTTTACAACAACCCTAAAGCTATCACAACAGACCAATCTCAACCATAGAGAATCGAACCCCGTACGAAAACTTATGCTACACTGGAATAAGAAAACCCTGTCACTATTATGGTATCGTGGCTCAAGTGCAGAAGGCTAAAAGCTTGTAACTATCTAGAAGACTACCACTCACAGGTCGTAAGATCGAAACCCTGAGAGATACTCTCACCAAACCCTACTTTTTGGCAGCCTGTCGGCCACATCCTAGCGTAACAATGAAGACCGGGAAGTTTGCAAAACATTACATACAACGAGGTTTAGGGTAACAACATCAACGGTCGAGATTTGATGAGATCAACGAGCATGGAGACGCCAACGATGCTACGTTGAAAGCCGAGCAACACTGCATTAATATCCCATTAATTACATCAACCATAACAGTGACAACACTATCTGCCAAGTGAACATTACCCTGTACAGCGTGAAGGAGAGACTATACAACAGCCTTGCCAGCTAGAAATCTTAGTTATGTTATCGATCAAAGTTCACGTGGGTGAGCTATGTGGTTTGACAACCAGGCTTCCCACTATGGAGTTCGGTCATATCATTTAATACATGATCGTAACTCTGTCAACCTGTCAAAGGCAATTTTAATGCACATCAACTCAGCACTCCATTAACGAGGCTTTGGTGAATTCAAAACATACGTTAGTTATACTTAGAACAAGAGCTAAGTCATATAGTATAAAGGTTTGTTTACATTGTATTCATGGTTTCCATATGATAATATCCGACAGTGCTAACGTATAGCTAGGTTTGCACATTATAATCCTGTCATTGCATAATGAAAACCTTATCATTGTAAAATGTAACATAAATATTATATAGCCCTAAGTTTAAACGTAGCCATATAGATATTTATTATATTGCTAATTCATGGAAAACTAGATATAGTTAGGATGCTAACTATGTACAAGATTATTAGTTACAAGTACACTATAGCATGCTATCCAACCCAAAATATTAATATGAATCTATAAGTATAGATAATTGGGTAATACACATTCAACACTAAGTCCATTGCATAATCATCATACGTACAACATGTTAGAGTTGTTAGCTATGTATTACAAGTCTAACGACAAGTGTAATATTATAAGCATAATTTAAATAAGGACGATATTCATTATTTTACTAAGTTCATGAGTCCAAACAATAATCATTATACTTTCTATATTTTAATTGTGTATTGAAATGATAAATACATGACATAGAGTAATCTAAGATTGTAGACGCCAAGTATGATGATAGTTCGAAGGTGTAATTTTCTATAAGTTTCATAATAGCATACTTAATAGATAGTAGTATCGTTGTTTTAATATTAATGACAGTAGTCTTATGACAATAAATGTAGTATCATAGCAGAACTTTTGGACGACATGGAATGATAACATTAAGGAGCTTCGTAAGACAGTACTTAAACTAGGATCAGAACCATGTATCCATACCTCCAATCACTGGTGTCACAAGGAAGTACTTAGCACTTTACATTGACGATGAATTGAAAGAAACAAGTACTCTTAATTTATGTTGTCTTATAGGATTTCTTACCTGCGGTTTGCACATGGAAACAAGATTCAAATGCCTTAGCTAAACGTAGCTAAGTAAGCTCCAGGGTTCCTCGGAGGACCCCTTCGCCAACATACAAACAAACTGTCAGCACTCCTTCAAAGATATCATAATAGCACAAACTGTAACAACATGCAATAATAACCAAGAACTTAAACAAATTTGTAAACTGTACTAGTATACATAATCATAAAGGATATTTTTTTCAAGAGATTAACATCTGCATAATTCTGAAGTAGCAAATACAATTAAATCATAATTAATGGAGAAGTACGACATGTCATCGTTACTAATCATCTTAGTTAAGAAATCAAGTTTTTATATGTTCCGCATTAACAACTTTGATAATTATTGCTATTATAAAAAAAAAATATTTTTGGTATTTTTTTGGCATGTTACATTAACTTATGTGATTTTTGT
The DNA here is from genome assembly GCA_027924585.1 of Larix kaempferi. NCBI lineage: Eukaryota > Viridiplantae > Streptophyta > Pinopsida > Pinales > Pinaceae > Larix > Larix kaempferi. The sequence continues at coordinate 748,148 of BSBM01000605.1, forward strand.
TTTCTTATTTTAATATCCACACATGTGTGTGTGTGTGTGTGTGTAGAGAGAGAGAGAGAGAGAGAGAGAGAGAGATTTATTTTTCTCTTTTCCAACTATGATTTGGAAAATTATGTTGAGGAAATGATTTATCTATGAATGGCTATAATGTGTATATTAAGTTTGTTGTTTAGTTTAGGTATTGTAGACATCTCAAGAATAAAGATGGGCATATGGCATTTTGGATAGTTCAACAAATGTAGTTGAAGATAAAGCAAAGTACTATTGAGGGCTACTGAAGGAAAAAAAAAATAAAAATAAAAGAGCATTGAAACAGTAGTTGAGAGCAACAAGAAAATGTTGTTCAATTTAGGTATTGTAAACATCTCAAGAATGAAGATGGGCATATGACATTCTAAATAGTTTGACAAATGTAGTTGAAGATAAAGCAAAGTACCACTAAGGGCTACTGAAGGAAAAAATAATAAATAAAAGAGCATTGAAACAATAGCCGAGAGCAATGAGAAAATATTTTAGAGCTACAAAAGTTAAGGGAACATTGAGGACGATGTTGAAATTAAGGTGGAGGGGAATGTAACACCTTCGTTGAAGCCCCCCGGCTTGTAATGTACTTATAATTGTAAATCTAATATGGTCGAGGGCCAAGCATACGCAGATGAATAATGTTATTAATTATTAATAAAATATAGTTAGTTGTAGGCGAGAAGAGAATGATGAGATGAGGAAGGGGACTATGAATCCATGGGAAAGGTGTAAGAGGAGCTTAGAACCTTAGTGGCCTTAACCTTATCACTTAACTGAGTCTTGGACCCCTGTGTGTTTTATTAATATTTTATCTGAGGCTTGGTTATAAACTTTGGTATATAACTTTATTATTGAAAAAAACAAAAGGGGGCTGGTTATTTCATTAGAGAGACAAAGAATGAATTGGGGAGGGTGAAAGACGGTCTTGGACTATAGAATATTTTTTGGAAAAAGCCACAGAAATCTTGGCCTTGATGGATTCATAGTCTCAGCTTGGGGATGGTAGCTTGTTGAGAAAATTATGAACACATAATATAAGTATACTTGGGAAACACATATAAGAGGAAAACAACACCTTTCAAACCCTTGGTATGACTTATAATGTAAAATTACAAGAAGAGATATTAGAATTGCCTCTAACGAGTCTAATAAAGCTAATAAGATTAAATATTATAAGTACTTAATAAAAAAATGTCAATGTTTGATATAGAACCAAGCAAGACTTATAGACTTATGTAGTAGGAAGCCTAAAACTTTTTGGGCTAACATCATCCCTATATAACCTAAAGAATAAAAAAACATGAACAAAAATAACTATAACTCTTTTTTTTTTTTCAATGTGGTTCACGTACTGGTTGACCGGCATCGCTACGTCCACGGAATAATTTCTGGCGGGCCCACCCGAAGGGGCCATCACACCCTCGGCACATTTTGCGTACCTAACCCCAAGAGTGTCGAGGAGAATGGATCCCGCGACCTCACATGCTGGGAGGCCTAACTACGGTGCTCGACCGATTGAGCTAACTCTTGGGGCTTATAAAAAATAACTATAACTCTTACTTTAACAAACGTTATGTTTTCTTTCAATTCTTAGATCACATCCCAATCACTTGACTCTATCATGAGGTTTTCTCGACAAAATATATAAAATCTAGTATTATGCATCTCATAAATGGAAAATTAAAGATATTGAAGGATATAGAGCAAAGATCTTAAAGCTTGGGAGCATGATCCATGTGGCTAGTATCAAACATATTTTCACTTAAGTGGTCATGTGAGGCTTCCTCCCAAAAGTCACCAATTTATTATTTCTATTATTAAATTTGAAAACCAAATTGTCCCACCAATTATCGGAATTTCACAAATAACTCATTTTTAGCAAATTTCTTTGACTTGTTCCTTGCAAGAAAAATAGTCAATGAATTGAGGACAATAATAAAAGTACTGAAGGAGAAGCCGACTTTAGGATTCAACATGCTGCATTTGACGACCTTGCCACCTTTAGAGTTTTTTGTCGAGGATTGCAGAGAGAAAAAATAATATCTCATTTATTGTTTTGTTGAATTTAGAAAGGATTTTCATATTGTGCTTAGAGCTAATCTATGGGAAACACTAGAAGAAATAGGTATCCCTCCTAAGCTTTGTAGTGCTATGATTAGACCCTATGAAAATGATGTTTCTAAGATGAAATGTAATAGTGAGTGATCAATGACCTTAAATTGTAGAATTAGTGTCAAGCAAGCAAGAGTGTCCCCTTTCTTCCATCCTTTTGGTATCTATATTGATAAAAATCAATGCTACAAACACAAATAAGTAAATAATACAATTAAATAATCATTAAATATAGTAATTAAGTAATTAACTCAAGAGGATGCGACTCCTCGAATAGGTACCCCCAATCATATAAATAGTCGACCACAAATGTAATATTATCATCATCTAATATATTATTCCTATTTATCATTCAATATGAGAGTCGGATTCGACTATTAACAGTCCAACCGGATACGGTTGCTGCATTTGGTATCAGAGCTCGAATTCGGCTCCTTCGACCTGAGCTCGGATTCGGCTCATCCTCCCATCTCTGTCCTCTCCATTTTCACGCTTCATCTCCCTCTTCCCCACGCACTTGCATTCTCTTCCCTACTGCACAACCTCACGCCCATACACCATTCCATCGAGCTCCATCCACGCCAGTCCCCCCCCCACACACAGCGCCCTCTCCTCCCCACGCCCCACCCTCCGCTTGCGCCATACGCCCTCCCTCCTCCTTCAGGCTACGTTCCTCTCCCTCGGCCGTCACCATCCCCAACACTAGCTCTGCCCAGCACGGTCACTCCCGTCCCTTCGTCCATCTCCAACGACCTGCACACAATTAAACAAAAAAATATATAATATAATAATATTATTATTTTTATATTATTTACTTATTTGTGTTTGTAGCATTGTGTTGTTAAGTATCGAAAAGATTGGTCCGCTCTTGGTGACGACGGTGATAGCTTTGAGGAAAAAAGATTTAAAACCTATGTCTCCCATGGAATTGGCACGTGTAGAGATGACATTGATGAGAGTCAAGCCATTGTTGATAAATATCCAAAAGAATACATATATAGAGAAGATGAGGAAGACAAAATAAGGAAACATATTGCAGAAACTGAAGAAAAAGATGACAACAAAGCGACAGAGCATGTGTGTGCATTAGATCAACATCCACCAGTTGTGGATCATGTAGTTGTTGATTATGGGTCTACAGTAGCGAGTGGCATGTCGGATGCAATTGTTCTTATTGAGCATCATGTTGAAAAAAATGATAATACCATGCTTGGAGAGAACAAGGAGCATGAAAAGACACATACACATTGTTCTCAATTAGTTTTGTCGCATAAATCTATTGATCCAATTGATGAAGTTGGAAGCCATGGAAGTAGTCAAAGTATACTTAAACAGGTTGGAAGAATTGATGATGGTTCTACAAACACAAGTGTAGATAGTTATCCAGAAGTTGTGTCTTTTCTCATTGTCGCTTACATTCCAAATGATGGTGAATATGATAATGGGCCTAATGTTGGTAATCCAGATGACATAAAAGCTATTACATACATGTCATTAGGAAGTCCTATTGAGCAAGTTACTACAGATGAACAACATTTATGTTGCTCTCGAATTGAAACTTTGGATGTAGTCTTGTGGGAATCAAGAATGAAGGCTCTTAAAATTCCTTTCGTTGAAGAAACCATGGAAGCTGTAATTCAAAGAAAACAAGTACAAAACCTAGATATTTCCAATCAAGTTGAAGTCTGTTTAGATGTGCATCATCTCTATGACAATCGCCACACATATTTGAGATTGTTAAGATTAAAGTGCACAATCACTAAGGTTGTAAGATGGAATCCATCTACAATAATATGGCTCCAGGAAATTGAGAAGGCTCACATGGGTATTTTCAAACTTCAAATGCTTAAGAATGTTCTACAATTGTTCATACATGGAATCCAAAAGACGATATGGAAGACAAATAATTACAAATTGTATTGTTTCAAAAACTCACCACTCAAGCAGAAAGGATTACAACACAAAGGTCCAGGCTCACATCCAGAGAAAGGAACAAATCCAGAATACACATCTCAAGTCAGCGCTTCAATGCAAATCCAGGATAAAGTTGATAATAGTAAAATTAGCTTTGAGGACAAAGCTTCACTTAAAGGGGGTGGCAATGCTACAAACACAAATAAGTAAATAATACAATTAAATAATCATTAAATATAGTAATTAAGTAATTAACTCAAGAGGACGCAACTCCTCGAATAGGTACCCCCAATCATATAAATAGTCGACCACAAATGTAATATTATCATCATCTAATATATTATTCCTATTTATCATTCAATATGAGAGTCGGATTCGACTATTAACAGTCCAACCGGATACAATTGCTGCAATCAACAATGTTTATAAGAGGGGTGCATTGATATTAACATATTTGGACTTGTTACTATCCTTTTATTATACACTCATGATATTTTTCTTCTTGCAAAATCTATTGATCATCTCCATAAACAACTTAAATCTCTCCACCATTTCAAAAGCTATGATCTTACCATTGTTATTGACAAAACAAAGATTATGATAATTAAATACAAGAAAACAAATTTTCCTTCAATTTTATATGATTTTTTTTCCATATAAAATTAATGTTTGATCTATTTAAGAGAATAAAAACTGTACAAGCAGTGAGTACACATTAGACCAGCAAAAAGACTTTTGCTATTGCTTGAGTTCAAGGGCTCATATTTATCCCAAACCCAAGAAACATATACCATCAATCCCTAGAAATCATAGACAACGAATGTGATAAATATGACAAAAATGAGACAAGAGCCAAAATGCTCATACAATATGACTTTCCCAAAGTCTCATGAAAATTAGAGAGAAGTCCAGAAGGCCTACAAAACCCTCACCAAAGTGGAATCCTAAAAAAATAGCCTTGTGATCTCTCAACCATGCCCTATGAGTTTGAGAACTTGGAGGGGGGTCTACCAAAGGAAATAAAAAATTACACTTATTGCCACTAGAATGTATATGATCATCATCAACATTGGCCAAAGTTGCTTGCAAAGGAGGGAGCACCTATGGATATGAAAAAGAAGGCATAGAGTTGACCCCACCCATATCAACCACATCACATCCCAGAGAAGGGGATAAAATAATAGGAGAACCAAATAAATCTTGGTATGGATGTGTGATCGAAAGATCCCAAAGGATGTAAGAGAAGCTGATGAATCTGTCACACTCATCGAGTATTGAACAAGATGAATTGTATCCTTAGCCAACAATGAGGCAGATATACTCTTCACCTGTGCCCTGGAGAAGTCACCATAAATGCTTGACATAACCCCGATTCCTCGACCTCAATGACAAGCCCCAAATCGAAGGAACCCCCCACAAGTAAGGAGAAGGATCATAAGTAATCCCTCTCACAGAACCCACCATGCCATCTTATCGATCCACTAGGCATCATTTAGGAACCACCACTATTAGAGCAATTATTGACAAGGGAAGAATGTGGGAAATAGTTTGCAAGAGGTCACCTAGCCCATTGACTACCGGAGTATTGGCGCCGTGTATCAACATTTCCAAGCTTGCATCCTTCTCAGTAGTGGGCACCGCACAAGCTTCAAAGGGACCTCACCAGAACACGTAGCAACCCTAGTAGAAGAAACCCTAGCAGTAACCTCCTTCGTAGCTGAGATCACACCCATCGTCTTCTTAGATACAACCAAAGGATCTGGGGGTTTCAAAACCAAAACAATCCCCTCTTCTTGTAGGAAATTGCCCTTCTAGGGAAATCCTATAACATATGCCATTTAGAGTGGCAAAAATGATAACAAAAAGGGGTTTTCACATAGTCTAAATCAATTGTCCATAAAAAAACCCCACACCTTAAGGAGATATAGTCTGGAAGACCCCCATTAGTCCTCATGAGCACAAGAATATGGGTCACTCTGTCTCTATCAAGGGTTTCTTGTGAATCCCTCTAAAAACCCCATTGGAGTCCCCAATGGCATGCAGAACGTTCTCACAAATAAACTGAGGAGGAAGACTGGCCAGATGAACCCATAAGAGCAACAAATCTCTGAAAGCCATTGAAGAATCCAAATGCTTTGTACAAGGAATGAAAACCATACCAACATCCTCTAAAACCCCTGCACCATGCATGACTAGATCTCGTTCCATCGAACTCTCGAATATGAAAGAGAAGAACCCTCAATCCAAAGGAGAAATATTCACTCTGCCATACAGGAAACCCTATACATCAACTAGCTAGATACTGATCCTTGGGAGAGGAGGATTCCTACTAGAAAATAGCCATATAAACCCATGTCCTACAATAACTCAATGTCCTCCAAAACCCAATCAAAATAAAGTTCAAGTGTCTTGCTTCCATGCCTAACTCGAAAACAATGTTTAGATTGTTGGGAGGGATCACTGGGATAACCACCATAGTCCTTCGCATCATTGCAGGCACCACCAACCACCACCACATTATCACCAACAATTGCTCTAGAAACCCTAACCCTCGCTTCATAGTCGTTATTGACCCTCATCTCTCCACCCCCAAATTTATATGCTGATAACCCTTGAAGAGGTTTAATCTCACTAACACCTATGCATTGGTTTCAATTGAGATTTAAACTAGAACAACAATGTTGTGAAAATAATAAATTATAGTTGAAAACTTATCATGGTATTTATAAATGTAGAACTTTATGATTGCCCAGATAAGAAAAAAATCATTTTTAAATGTTTAGTTATCCTAGTTATTCAATGGCTATACAGTTTGCCCTCCAGTATCTCTCGTGAAACTTGGAATAAAATTAAGAACATCCAAAAGTGCTTTATAACCTAAAAATTAAAAAATATGCAATATTCCTCTCCCTCTCCCCATTCTCTTGATTGGCGTTGGTTGTACATCTATAGATTCTAAAACCATTATTACAACCTAGAATACAAACATAAATTGCTTAAGTTGAGCAAGAATAAACTCTTAATTATTGTTCTTGGTATATGGTGTAACCACCACACTTTTAGAATAGGTTGATTTAGAGATTACAAGGCTTGACTTAATTATTGGAACATAAAAGAATATGATCAAATTAACAATATTGATACTATCAAATCTTACATTCTTACAAAGGTTAAATGTAAATCTCGAATAAGAATAAAATCATTATTAAGAAAAAGTTGAAATACTACAAAGATTTATCAATCCAGTTTTGACCAATGAATATTATGAGCTTAAAAAGAAAAATGAATATTGTTAAAATTTGGACCCATGTTCATGACTTCCATAACGAAGTTGGTTGTTCGATTAACCTAAAAACACTTTGAAATGAAAGAATTTGTAAAATTTGAGATACAAAGGAAGTTGATGATGAACAATATTTTTTTATCTTCCTTAGATTACAATTTGTCACACCCTCAAACTCGTAAGTGAGAATAAGATCGCTAGTACCTTGCCAACCCCAATCAACAATTGACTCACAAAGAGCAAATAAATGAGATTTGAAACTGAGTCGAGAAGATAATAATTTATCCTCTCAATCACCTACGCTAAACCAACATTTCCTTTTAACTTGTCTTATTCTATATTATATAAGATATAATTTTACATAAGAGGATAAGTATCGTCTATCCTCGCTTGAAATAGCAGCGAATTTATACATAAGAGGTACGACTAGACTTAACATGTATTATTCTAAATTATATAAAAGTAATTTTACTAAGCCTAAAAAAGCGATATGACATTCTTACACTGAAAATATATTACCAAACCAAAATGATATTAACACTTCCACTTCCACCACATTAAGGAAAATTGACATTTTTGAGAACATTGTCACAAGAATTCCTTTGGCCCTTAAACGCTAAACCTTAAAGCCCGGCTTAAAACATTTTGAACGCTGCAAAAATGATCTGGACAGCCTTCTAAAACATTTTTGAACGCTGCAAAAATAATCTGGACAGCCTTCCAATTCCTTTGACCTGGAAACACGCAGTGCAATTTTGGTGTACAGACGGCGGAGAATAGAAAAGCATGGCACCGCGAATTCTTCTCTGCGGGGACGTTCTGGGTCGTTGCAATGCCCTTACCAAGCGTCTCGCCACTGTACGTTGTTCTAATACTTAATTTTGGCTTTTGAATTCAAGAAATTTTGAATGCAGAGCCGAGTAGTTTGTATAATATAGTTGAAGACATTATTCGCTATCCTCGAAAATAAATTCACCATTTCGTGTCGCATTCACGCATTCTCATCCTCTTGAAATTAATAACAACCGTGCAAAAATACAATCAGCAGTACCTCGTGAGCTTCTGAAATTTTCTGGTTGAGCTTATGGCAAAACGAACCTAGGATTATACCCTTTCTTCAGCAACATTGTATTTGCATTTAACAGTAATAGTATACAATAAGGTCCAAGCCTTATAATGCAAATGGCTGTCCATTCCCACTACCTATATTGATTTGTTAGGATACAGCAAGGGTATAAGGCATAGTAGTCCGTCGGGTTGTGATCTTGGTGGCAAGTTGGAGTGCTTGTTGTAAAGATGGCCTGAGTTCAAATTCTCACAGGTGGGCTCTGCTACAAAAATTGCATCACAAACCGGGTGAACATCCAAGTGACCTTGACGGCCCACAGATGTATATAATTAAATTGTAAACTGGCTCCCTTCGCTGGCGTTATTGCCCAAATGTTCTTGAAATTAAAAAGAACTCAGGGCACAGTATCCTTCTATATTAAAGCCGTGACTATTATTTTACTTTCTTTCACTATTATGTTCTTTCTGGAGATGCATCTTCATTGAGAGGGAGAATTTTCATAGCTAAATCCCCAAACTTGGAGTAGACGCTTTTTTTTGAAGTTGCTTAAAGAAACACACCCCAGCATCAGGGCTGCACTGCATGACACGGACTTCCTTCGGCTGAGATGCTAGATATGAGGGATACCTATTTTACCAAATCTGCGAGGGACTTTCACCTGACCCCCCCTTCCCCCAACTTTGCTTTGCTAGATATGAGGGATATCTATTCTACCAATTCTGCCTGGGACTTTCACCTGAACCCCCTCCCCCCATCTTCGATTTGCTAGATATGAGGGATATCTATTCTACCAAATATGCCTGGGACTTCTCCAAATTACACAGGCTGGGTTTATCAACTTGGAGTTTGAATGTAGTTCCTTCACCTTACTTAATTTGGCATACCTTTATAGTCTCATTACTCTATAGATGCGTTTTATCTCCATTGGTGCAGGATAATTATTAGATTTCATTGACAACAATTTAATAATAACCACTCTAGAAGACATACGCAGTTGCTACCACAAATAATAACTGAGATAATAATACCTAAATGAGGCAGTATCCTCCACGGACCATGTAAGCATGGTAAAAATAGCAAATCTACAAATAGTATACACTCCATATTTGGTGGTCTTACTCCAACTCTCCAATTGGCATCTGTAATCCATATGATGTACGACTTAGATCAATTTTTAATGGACCTCATGTAGCTTCAACATTAGCATAAAAACCAGGCTGCAGCTGATATATTAAGCCTTCTTATGTAAGTGAAGAATTGAACATCTTCATGTTTTTGAACTAGGTCTCTACCATCATTAATAAGATCAATATCTGTTAACATTTTGTACTTGTTATGTGTTTCATCAGCATGATTATTAATTTTGAATCCCCTATAACTAATTTCTCACCAGCAAGAGGAAAGCTTAGTAGATGGTAGAATCATTTACCTTTTTCGGTTTAGAATCTTGATCAAGGGTGTTCTGAGCTCTAATATCGCTTAATTCAGGGAAATCTTAAATAACATAGCAACAAGATACTAAACATTTTAAGCACAAAAGCAACACCTGCAATCATAGTGATAAATACCTTCAAATGGAGATAGATCTCTTCCACTTGTTTTTTCTAACAATAGCTTCCAAAGGCATGTCTATTTTATGCTGTAACTAATATAAAGCATATGCTCTTACATTAGAGCTTCTCATAGTTTTCTTTTAATTGTTTTACATAAATTTGGAATAAAAACTAGAAATCAAGTTGTAGCCTTATATACATTCTTTCAAGTTCTAAACAATAAATAGTCGAGATTTGTGCAGTGTTAGGAATCATAGATAAATGAAATACATGCCTTTACGATCATTATTGCATCTTGGTCAAAAGTTAAAACTAAAAGAGTTGTTATTTTGTTTCTCTAAGAATTGAAGATTACTTGGTTTTAGAGTTGGACTAGCTTTTTGTTGATTTTTCTGAGCAGCTTCGAGTGCCATTCTCTGGGAGAATGGAGGCACCTGGTCAGTTACCAGGATATTGACCCAGTCTGGGACTGGGAACTCAGCTTGGGGCTGAGAGCCATTCTCTGGGAGAATGGAGGCACCTGGTCAGTTACCAGGATATTAATCCAGTCTGGGACTGGAAGCTCAGCCTGGGGCTGAGAGCCATTCTCTGGGAGAATGGAGGCACTTGGTCAGTTACCAGGATATTAATCCAGTCTGGGACTGGAAGCTCAGCCTGGGGCTGAGAGCCATTCTCCGGGAGAATGGAGGCACCTGGTCAGTTACCAGGATTTCACTGTAAGCCCCAGACCGGGTCTGGGCAAGTGGTGTACTTCCCCACTTGGACTTGTTGACCACAGATGGGTGAAGTGGAGCAATTAAATATCTTCCTATGATGATGTACTTGGAGTGGACATGAAGACCCTGAAGGACACCTGGATGATTTATAGAACCCAAGCACCACTTGGCTTGGTCCGTGAACCCACCAGCTAAAGAAGAAGCGAAAATAAATATGTATTTATTTATGTATTTTTTGGGTCAACTCATTATTGGTGGAAAGTCAAAATTAAAAGATGAATGTTGTAAAAATACATATGGGACAGCCACAAATTATTTTATTAAATGGCAAAACAAACATCTATGTAATATGCTGGTCGGCCTCAACAATTTAAATAAAATTTAATGGCTATTTATTGAAGGTCGGCCTCAATGGTTAAATAAAATATTCATTGGCAAACATGCAAGTCGGCCTCACTGATTTATGGGCTGAAATATACAAGTCGGCCCCATTATATTTTGAGTATTCCACTATATATACAAAAAGGAAAACACATCACCCAATCAGCAATTCGCATGGCTTAAAGAACAGCTCGTGGGTTTTGAAGAGAGCACAGTCTACAGTTCGGTGGTGGTTGACAGCCCTCTAACAGCTCAGTGATATTTGTTGACAGTCCTCTAACAGCTCAGTGGTATTGGCTAACAGCTCTCTAACAGTTCGGTGGTCATTGCTGGGAGTTCTCTCCATTGTTTGCTGAGTTATATCTTCTTATTGCTGGTTATTACTGTGCATTCAACAGTGCAGATTATCTCCACGATTTGCTGGGTTCTCTACAGTGCAATACTGGGTCATACATCTTCTTACTGCTGGGTATACTAATGTTACAGCTGGGTTCTATCATTGGTTCATGTTAGCTAACTTCTTGACAGCCATTACAGTCCTTGAAAAAGGCCACAACAGACAGTGACAGGTGCAGACTGCTTCAGCTACAGCAGTTCAACAGGGTTCTTCTTGGTTATTGTAACAATTCTAAATTGTTGAAAAGGCTTATTTAGCCTGCTGTTAAACTCAGACATCTCATATTTAAGGAAGATTTTTTGCTGGGGTTTTTATACCTTAAAAGGTTTTCCCCAGGGTAAACAGCTGTGTTCTTGTGGTTGCATTTTGTCCTAATTTTATTTAGCTATCTCTGCACTTTTGTTATTTACAGTCTGCTATTGCCATCAGTTTTTGAATTTTTAACATGGTATCAGAGCTCTGCTTGTAAAACACACAGTATTTGGGCAACTGACTGTGTCTTACATAGACCTTGGGACAGTACAGACAGGTAAGAGATGGCTGCTTCTACCTCTTTCAGACCAGAGGACAGGCTTGAAGGCTCAGCAAACTTTAACTCATGGAAGGCAAGAATTATGGCCACCTTGGAAGAAAATGACCTTGATGACTTGGTCATCAATGTTGTAGAAGAACCCACGTCAAACACAGGAAGGGCAGCATTCAAAAGGAAGCAAGCCAAGGCTAGGAGGATTATATATGACTCAGTCAAAGAAAATATAATGCCTGCCATAACACCACTGAAGACAGCCAAGGAGTGTTTTGACACTTTGACAAATTTGTACGAGAAGAAAGCACCCAGTCGAAAGAGAGTCTTGAAAAATAGACTTCGTACATTGAAGATGGAAAAGGATGAAGGAGTGGCCTCCTTCTTCACAAAGATTGCTCAGGTAAGAGATCAACTTTCTGCTATTGGGGTTACAGTAGATGATGATGATCTTGTACAAACAGTTTTTGATGGTCTTCCAAGTTCTTGGGAAACCTTCTTAGCTTCTGTTAGTGGGCGTGAGACTCGGCCAGATTTTGAAAGACTTTGGCATGATTGTTTAGAAGAAGAAGGCAGAGTACAGAGCAGAACTAAGGGTCCTAAAGAAGGGAACCTTGCACTAGCAGCTAAAACTAAGAAGCAATTCAAGAAGCCCTTCCATCCCAAGAAGAAAGAGAACAAGACACAAGGTAGGCAATTTGATATGTCACAAGTTAAATGTTTTAATTGTTTCAAGATGGGACATTATGCTAGGGACTGTAGGCTACCAAAGAGAAGGCCCAAAAGAAAATTTGAAGCATCTACAGCTGAAGAAGAAGAACCAAAGAAGAAGAAAAATGCAAGGTCTTCCAAGCAAGAAGATTCAAGGAAAGAATACTATTTGATTTCTGCCCTAGCAGGGTCCATCACCAACAGCTCAAATTCTTGGTTGGTGGACAGTGGAGCCTCAAGACATATGATAGGTTCCTGTGAAGCTCTTACAAGCTACAGAAAGAAGAAGTTTGACACTCAAGTAGAACTTGGAGATGACTCCACCTACAAAATAGAGGGAGTGGGTTCAGTCTCATTTCAACTTGATTCAGGGACCATGTTGCACATTGAAGACATACTATATGTTCCAGGTTTGAAGAAAAATCTTCTTTCTGTTGCTGGTTTAGAAGACAAAGGCTACAGAGTTATATTCATGGACAAAAAGGTTTTGCTTTGGTCAAAGAATGAAAGGTTAAGTGCAGCAGAATTGATTGGGGTTCGAGAGGGAGGCCTTTACAAGGCCTCTGGGCATTCTACTCAAGCATTGGTTCACAACACCATCAACCCTTGTGAACTTTGGCATCGCAGGTTTGGGCACCTTCACTATGCAGCTCTCCCTGGTCTTCAAAAGATGGTTACAGGTATGCCTGAGTTTTCTAATGAACATAGTGGTATTTGCAAAGGTTGTGCCCTTGGTAAAAATACCAAGAAATCTTTTTCCAAAAGTCACAGCAGATCAAAAGGCATTTTGGATTTGATTCACTCTGACATTTGTGGACCCATGTCTTCACCTTCCTTAAGTGGTTGCTTATACTATGTACTGTTCATTGATGACTACTCTCGTAAATCTTGGATTTACTTTCTAAAGGCTAAGAGTGAAACTTTTGATAAGTTCAAGGAGTTCAAGGCACTGATTGAAAATCAGACAGGAAGACACATTCGCATCTTGAGGTCAGACAATGGAGGTGAGTTTGAATCAAATGATTTTGATGATTTTTGCCAAGAAGCAGGGATTAAGAGGAAGTTAACTGTACCTTACAACCCCCAACAGAATGGGGTGGCAGAAAGGAAGAACAGAACAGTTTGTGAGGCTGCTAAAGCCATGTTGTGTGATCTAGATCTTCCCTTGTCTCTATGGGCTGAGGCTACTAGTACAGCTGTCTACATTCAAAACAGAAGTCCTCATGCCATTTTGGGGGAAAAGACTCCAGAAGAAGTCTTTACAGGAAAGAAACCTGCAGTTGACCACATGAGAATCTTTGGCACTCCAGTCTACATCCATGTGCCAAAGGAAAAGTGATTAAAGCTGGAGCCTTCCGGAAAGAAAGGCACATTTGTTGGGTATAGTGAAAATTCAAAAGCTTACCGTATCTATGTTCCTGGTCAAAGGTACATTGAAATCAGCAGAGATGTGATATTTCATGAGGAAGCTGTCTTCCGCCACTCCAAAGAGCTTCCAAAAGATCCAAAAGGATCTCGTTCTGACATTCCAGACTCTCCTCATTCAGAGAATCAGAGGGAGGAAGAAGATGAACCTCATGCTTACTCAGAACCAGAAAGACCAACTGAAGAACTACTTGAAGCTCCTCCTTCCAAGAGAAGACCTACTTGGGCAAGAGAAATATTGCAAGAAGCAGAGAAACATAAAGCTCCATCTGGGACATTCAGAGAAAGCAAGAAGCCCCAGAAATACTCAAGTCTTATGAGTAAGCTCATTGATGCAGAACCTTCTACATTCAAAGAAGCAGAGTCTCATCAGGTATGGATTGATGCTATGACAGAAGAATATAATTCCATTATGAAAAATGATGTGTGGGAAATTGTTCCTCGACCAAAAGGGAAGTCTGTGGTAACTTCCAAATGGCTCTATAAAATTAAGCATGCTGCTGATGGCAGCATTGAGAAATATAAAGCAAGATTTGTGGCACGAGGTTTCTCACAAAAAGAAGGCATAGATTATGATGAAACATTTGCCCCTGTTGCCAGGTATACCACCATCAGAACTATTATCTCCTTCGCTGCTGTCTTTGGATGGAAACTCCATCAAATGGATGTAAAGACAACTTTTCTTAATGGAGAAGTTGAAGAAGAGGTCTACATTGAGCAACCTGAAGGTTTTGTGACACATGAAATGCAGTCTCATGTGTGTAAACTAAAGAAAGCTTTGTATGGACTCAAACAGGCCCCAAGGGTCTGGTATGCCAGGATTGATGGTTACCTTCACAGTTTGGGATTCTCCAAGAGCACTGCTGATCCCAACCTCTACTTTAAGGGTTGTTTAGAACCATGTCTTGATCCTAGTCCTATATGTGGATGATTTGTTCCTCACTGGAGAGGAGCAACTGATAGCTCAGTGTAAGAGGGAGCTTACTTCAGAATTTGAAATGAAAGATCTGGGACTCATGCACTATTTCCTTGGTTTAGAGGTCTGGCAGAAACCAGATGAGATCTTTCTGTCTCAAGGAAAGTATACAGTTGATATCTTGCAGAGGTTTGGGATGCATGACTGCAAACCCATGAGTGTACCTATGACATCAAATCTGAAGAAGTTACGTGACTCAGCTACTTCTTCACAGGCAGTGGATCCTACTCAGTATCGACAACTTATTGGATGTTTGTTGTATCTAGTGCATACGAGACCAGATATTTGTTATACTGTGAATGCATTGAGTCAGTTCATGTCCGAGCCAAAGCACATACACTGGATAGCTGCCAAACATGTGCTCAGATATTTGCGAGGTACTATTACATATGGGCTCAAATATACCTCCAACAGTGGGGTAATGCTACTTGGATATGCTGACTCCGATTGGGCTGGCAGTGCTCTGGACCGGAAAAGCACATCAGGGTATTGTTTCAGTTTGGGATCAGCCATGATCTCATGGTCCAGCAGAAAACAGGGTTCCATAGCTCAGAGCACAGCTGAAGCTGAGTATATTGCTGCCAGTGATGCCTGCAGAGAAGCAGTTTGGCTTAGAAAGCTTCTCTCTGACCTGTTTGGTGGAAAGCTTGAACCAACTGTTATCCATTGCGATAATCAGAGTTGCATTAAGCTTTCAGAGAACCCTGTATTTCACGACAGGTCAAAACACATTGAGATGAAGTACCACTTCATCAGAGATATGGTACAGCGAGGTGCCATGAAGCTCCAGTACATTCGTACAGACGAGAAGATTGCTGACATATTGACCAAGCCCTTGTCGCTGACAAAGCTTGTGCACTTTCGAGACAAGCTTGGTATTGCAGAGAATGACCCTCTCGCTGAGAGGAAGTGTTGATTTTTCTGAGCAGCTTCGAGTGCCATTCTCTGGGAGAATGGAGGCACCTGGTCAGTTACCAGGATATTGACCCAGTCTGGGACTGGGAACTCAGCCTGGGGTTGAGAGCCATTCTCTGGGAGAATGGAGGCACCTGGTCAGTTACCAGGATATTAATCCAGTCTGGGACTGGAAGCTCAGCCTGGGGCTGAGAGCCATTCTCTGGGAGAATGGAGGCACCTGGTCAGTTACCAGGATATTAATCCAGTCTGGGACTAGAAGCTCAGCCTGGGGCTGAGAGCCATTCTCCGGGAGAATGGAGGCACCTGGTCAGTTACCAGGATTTCACTGTAAGCCCCAGACCGGGTCTGGGCAAGTGGTGTACTTCCCCACTTGGACTTGTTGACCACAGATGGGTGAAGTGGAGCAATTAAATATCTTCCTATGATGATGTACTTGGAGTGGACATGAAGACCCTGAAGGACACCTGGATGATTTATAGAACCCAAGCACCACTTGGCTTGGTCCGTGAACCCACCAGCTAAAGAAGAAGGGAAAATAAATATGTATTTATTTATGTATTTTTTGGGTCAACTCATTATTGGTGGAAAGTCAAAATTAAAAGATGAATGTTGTAAAAATACATATGGGACAGCCACAAATTATTTTATTAAATGGCAAAACAAACATCTATGTAATATGCTGGTCGGCCTCAACAATTTAAATAAAATTTAATGGCTATTTATTGAAGGTCGGCCTCAATGGTTAAATAAAATATTCATTGGCAAACATGCAAGTCGGCCTCACTGATTTATGGGCTGAAATATACAAGTCAGCCCCATTATATTTTGAGTATTCCACTATATATACAAAAAGGAAAACACATCACCCAATCAGCAATTCGCATGGCTTAAAGAACAGCTCGTGGGTTTTGAAGAGAGCACAGTCTACAGTTCGGTGGTGGTTGACAGCCCTCTAACAGCTCAGTGATATTTGTTGACAGTCTTCTAACAGCTCAGTGGTATTGGCTAACAGCTCTCTAACAGTTCGGTGGTCATTGCTGGGAGTTCTCTCCATTGTTTGCTGAGTTATATCTTCTTATTGCTGGTTATTACTGTGCATTCAACAGTGCAGATTATCTCCACGATTTGCTGGGTTCTCTACAGTGCAATACTGGGTCATACATCTTCTTACTGCTGGGTATACTGATGTTACAGCTGGGTTCTATCATTGGTTCATGTTAGCTAACTTCTTGACAGCCATTACAGTCCTTGAAAAAGGCCACAACAGACAGTGACAGGTGCAGACTGCTTCAGCTACAGCAGTTCAACAGGGTTCTTCTTGGTTATTGTAACAATTCTAAATTGTTGAAAAGGCTTATTTAGCCTGCTGTTAAACTCAGACATCTCATATTTAAGGAAGATTTTTTGCTGGGGTTTTTATACCTTAAAAGGTTTTCCCCAGGGTAAACAGCTGTGTTCTTGTGGTTGCATTTTGTCCTAATTTTATTTAGCTATCTCTGCACTTTTGTTATTTACAGTCTGTTACTGCTATCAGTTTTGATTTTTAACACTTTTAGCCTGTTAAGGGGATGTAATATGTAAATTCATGGATTTGAAATTGACAGCTTTGAAATTGTTCTTTAACGTTATTCTCATGGCTTTTCATGTTGTATATATGGTTGTATGTGGATGCAATAGGTAAACAAGTGTAATGAATATCAGATGACAGATTTGAAATTGTTGTTTCATACTTTTGCTCATTGCTTTTCATGTTGTATATATGATCGTATTTGGACGCAACAGGTAAACAAGGCTAATGGTCCCTTTGATGCTCTGCTATGTGTTGGACAATTCTTTCCGAACAATATCGATGGATTGGATGAGATGAAGCATTACATAGAGGGTCATAAGGAATTTCCTTTGCCAACCTATTTTATAGGGGATTTTGGAGAGGGAGTTGGTTCGATATTGTCGGCAGCAAAATTAAAATCTGCCAATGAAGGGTTTAAAATGGAAGGCATTCCGGTTTGCAAGAATCTCTATTGGCTTAAAGGGAGTGGCAAGTTTATTCTTCATGGTACAGACTTTTACTTTTACATGTCTGTTCGTTCTGCTATTTAAGCATTTTATCCTATAATACACCTGTAGCAAAGTTTTTACAAGTGAACGAGTAATGTGTGAGATGGGTCAACCTATAGATTACATGGTACATGTCAAGGTTTCATGGCCTGCAAAACTTAATGTCTATGTAAAATATGCTTGATGTTTGCTTATTTTGAATAGTATTTTCCACCATCCCATTATGGCATGATTATTGTTAGAATTTCTGTGTTTATGACTTATATTGCAAATTAAAAAATTTCACCACACACCGGATGTTTCCAGGATCTAGTCCTTGTGAACTTCAGCCTTGGCACTGATCTGAAATATTAATTTACGGCAGCAAACAGTGGACAATATTTAATCTTACTTCAACCCATCACGCTAGGCAGCCCAAGAGAAAAGATACCAAACATATGCCAACAAGTTTCAGCCCTTAAGCATAAATAGGTGTGAAATCATTTTAATTAGTGCAGATTTACAGCAGTAAATCTGCCCTATCATCTTTAATATGCTCATCGAATCACTTGACAATTTCAGTCCTTAAATATGTCAAATCAGCATGAATAATGAATGTTGGAAATTTCCCAATCAAGAAGACGGCGAAAGATGAAAATCAAATATGCAATTACACAATTATTGGACAGCTGGAAACTGCATATATGTGTATAAGAATGCAGTGCATATACATACCACAACTTTATCGCAAAGCTGGTAAAATATTTTGAGCTCTCCAAAAGCCTAGCTAGGGAAACCATGAAAAACCTAGCCACCACCAAAGATCTCCAACAAGCAAGCATCAACACCGACATGTCCTGCTTGGCTTCAACAACAAGCTTGTATCACAGAAGCTCAACACACTGGCATGATTGTCTTCCTTAGGGTTTGCAAACCCTAGCCATGTTGTAGCACACAAGTACATGGCAAGACAACTCTAGTGCTAGCCTCCAAATCTACATGACCATCCTAATGTTTGAATAATCAAACTGTAGGGTTTCCACTCTTGCATGACCTTGCCCTAGCTTTACATCCAAAAAGAACAAGGCTCCAAAATCATGCAAGGCGTCAATTGCACTCTCCATGTCTTCGACTAGGGTAGAAAATCTATTGCCACAACAAGAGCCATAAGAACCATCATCATCTTCAAACGTCATGTTCTTCTCTAGGGTTTACATGTATAGTATAAACCCTAGTCATCACAAGAGCAAACCCTAGCATCACACAAGAGCATCAACAATCTCTCCAAGGACATCCAAGATGTCTTTCTCTCCCCTTATCTTCTCCTAGGGTTTTCTCGTGAACCCTAATGTCTAGTTCCTAGGGTTTTCTCATGAACCCTAACATCCCCGAGACAAGTAGAAAGAAGAGTACAATGATAATGAGTGAATGCAAGAGCTCTCTCCTCCCTTATATATGCAAGTGAGGGAGGTTAACACAAAATAAGGACACATGTCCATACAAGTAACCAATAAGGCAGTTCCACATGGAGCACTCTATAGTAAAAGGATTCACATGTGTCAAACTAGGGTTTATTGAACCCCCAAAGTGAAATACCCTTCAAGCCACGATCTTGGGCTCAATTCTCCTCCAAGATGGTGCACTCTCCAATAAAATGTTAATCCAATGCTCCCTCTTCCACAATGATCTGTTATCAAAGTGTCCTCATGCAAGGCGCTCTTCCTCTAACTTTATGCCACATGCCCTCTCATGTCCCCAATGCTACTCTCATGTATGCCAATGTGGTCACAAAACTCCAATGCTTCTTCTTAACATATGTGTCCAGGTCCATCACCAACCTCCATGTAGTATACCCCTCAACCCAAGTGTCCTCAAGTCAAGTGTCCAAGACTCCAATGTCCAAGGTCTATAAGGGCCAAGTTCCCTCCTCCAAGTGTCCAACGCTCCTCCTTGGTAGGTAACTCCCCTAATCGAAAAATTGACTTCCCCATTGTGTGCACCCAATGGGTTAGTCAACATCTCAATCAGTGTAACAACCTCCTAGGTAAGGGGGTCATGCCAACACTCTAACCAAGGTCAACCATTCACCTAAATTGAGCCATCCATATGTCCATGAAGCATCACCAAGGGGCTAGGAGACCTAGCGCTCTCCTGGCAAGGTGAAAACTCTTTTGGAGTAGCCCCAATAACTAACACTTATGGCCCAACCCATCGAGGTCATGTAAGCTTGGAGTCTTCCCAACCTTCCTCTAGCATGTTAATGATAGATTAGAGTCCCATGTGAGTGCAACATGAACCTTTTTGTTTTGTAGTGTCATCCTAGTTCCTAATATTGGACACATAGTTATGTATTGATGGAGTGTATCACTACTCTTTGCACCACTCGGTGAGTCTTATTGTTCAAACCTCAAACATTTCCTCATTAAAGTTACTAATATTTCTTTATTGATTAAGGGTGCTTTATGATGTTTATCCTTGGATGCATTTCATAAGGGCACAAAATGAAGGTTATGCTTATTATTGGACTAAAAAAAACATGCCATCACATGGGCAGATGATAAACGTTTAAAATTTATATAAGTTTTTGTACTATCTTTTTTAGGGATAGGCACACTTGTCTAATTGTGAATAATTATCAAGGTTCTACATGTCATTATCAAACTAAGCTTCATGTCCCACCACTTTTGGAATCCCACAAGAATGCCTTTAAGCTTTAATATCACAACCATAAACCCTAAGCCTTATATTGGATAAAGATTAGGTACAAACCTTTGTCACTTATGGCATGGACTACTATGGCATCTATTTGTGTTTGTTCCCCATCTCTACCCAAACATTGATAAGGATATGGAGAATTGCATTTGCTTTTGGCATTCATAAGGATATATTTTGATCCTATGCTTACACTTCACTCTTTGCATCTAGAGAAGTGAGGTGCTCTTACAATGCAGTTTGATGTGTCCATCACATTAATAAAATAAAATGATTTTTTTTGATGTCCGACATCAAATGTTAAAAATAAAGAGTAAAGAAAGGAATAATAATAATAATAAAACTAGCAAACCTGGGTCTTTTAAGTGCAGAGAGGTTTGTGCCTCATTTTGTTTTAAATTCCTGTTGGTGCTTACTGCTTAATAGTTTTGGGTTTAAGATGGATCTATGCTAGTCCCTATTTCACTCTAGTTCCAAAGGCATCATTGTTTTTGTGCCATTATGTCCAATCATTTTGACACCACAAACTGCATTATAAAGTTCGAAACTGCCAAGTTGACACATACAATTGATATACTTATACACAAATCAAAATTTACTGTTGGATGGAGGATTGTGAACAAAACACAGGAAACAAAAAATGAGCTCTATGTTACTAGTATACTAATTGCACTAATTTCAAATTCATCATCATAGAAGTTTGTAGCTTGTACATTGGGGTGCTCTTCTAAGTGACTTATGTTAACCCAATTTGAAATTACTGCCCCTATATTTGGAATGTTGGAGATGCAACTTAGTTTTTTACATAGGTAGGAGCTGATGCTGAGGAATACTTCCTCGATCTTCAATATCCTCTCTTATTCTATAGTTTTATCATGAATTGGAGGATCCCCTAGGGAGTGTCGCCTTCTTCAAAATTGACACAGAAAACCATATTTGATGATTTCTTTTTGAATACTGTTGGATTTATGGGTATCATAAGCTTTTGTTTCGAGGGCGCTCCCTTTTTGCACCTAACTCATGCTCTTGCTTCCACCTTGCTTTGTGGACAAACCTATGTGATGAAGAAAAGGCAGCCTCTTTTGGTGTGTTTTTGATATTGTCCGACCCACGAGTAGGCCCCACAACATAGGGTAAACACATGGTGTACCAAGAGGAAGGGAAATTAGATAGAGAAATTGTCTGCATTTTCATGGTTTTATTTGTCATAGGCTTCAGTGTTTTGTTCCCCAGATTTCAATTAAATTAGGACTTACACAGATGGCCTATTTTGTAAATATAACACTTTGGTCATGTTGGTGGATAGCGTATTTCATCCCATAAATTCATGGTCTACTTCCTAATATATGGTTTAAAAATTTATAAGTTTGTAACTACTAAATTGTTGATGCTTGAAAGATTAATCATACATCTACTATGGATGACATTTCTAACTTTATAATAATGTAATATTCATCTACAAGTAGCACAGATATGCATGTTTTCTTATTTTCTGCAACTAATTTAGCATTTTGCAAATTTATTTTGATTAAATGCATTATAATACATAAAATATATATTATATAAAAAACATTACTGAGACGCTTCGCTCTAGGGGGTTTTTGGGAAATGGCACTCCCGGTGCTTTGCACTTTGGCTCTTGGGTTTTTTGGGGAAATGGCACTCCCTTCGCTTCACACTTTGGCATCCTTGGTTGGATTTGAAGATTTTACATATATTCGAGTATTACAAATTTGGTTTTAGTAAAGTATTTGAGCATTATGAGTCTGTTCCTTTACATGTAGAAGGCTAAGCAAATGTGAATAAACATAAGACGTTGATATGATAAAAGTTGATCTTACCCCATTCAACCATAGCTCAAAGTTTAACCCTGATTGAAACTTTGAGTTTTGCAAATATAAGCTCTTTTAGAACTAAGTTTATTCTTATCCATATTGAAATGCCGGAAGTTTATAAGTTTATAACTAATTATAGAAATTTATCGTGTTCAAAGTTAAAATGTTCTTGGATTGTTTAATATTGTGACTTAATGTTGAATTCCTTATGTGAAACACTTAACCATTATTCCTTTGCCAAAATTTTGGAAGTTAAAATGTTCTTGGATTGTTTAATATTGTCTTAATGTTGAATTCCTTATGTGAAACACTTGACCATTATTCCTTTGCCAAAATTTTGGAAGAGTTGTTAATTGTTTGACAACTAGTCTAGCCACCCTTCACTACTTTTGTTCCAGAAGGTACACCATGCTTCTTTATTTCTAGTCTACATTTCTTGATGTCCTTAGATTTGTATCAGTTCTTGTAAATGATTTTGACTATGTAGACTACGTTAGCTTGTTTGCCAATTTATGTACGTTTTTTTTTGGGAAGCCTCAAGAAACATATCCCAAGGGGTTGCATTGCATGTATAGTATTAGAATTAGCAGCTAGATTTGAGGGGTATCTATTTTGCCAAAATCACTTCGGACTTGCTCTCATTGTCTTCCCTTTGATCTCATGGCATTTGAGTGGGGTAAATCATAATTGTGATGAAAACCTAGTGGATGGCTTGAAATGTTGACCTTTCAAGTAAACTAACACCACATTAGCAGTTTATCTACCTTTACATTACAGGCTTTAGGAATGTGCCTAATTGGCAGTTTATTTACCTTTGTTTGATTTTGGCCATTTCAAGGTTCATTTGAAATTTAAAATTGCTCCTTTACTTCATCCTTATCATGTTTCTTTTTAAAGTCACACCAAATTTGTTATTTTTCAACAAAGATGGAGAAGCATGTTTCTTTTCAGGATCACTTATTATATGGTAAAGATATTAGAGAGAGGTCGAGAATGATAGATAGGAAGAGATGGGAGAAGTCCCGGTGATAGTAATGCTGAAGGGCCCATTGTCATCCTTTGAAAATTTTGCTGAAACTTTGAACATTACTTATGATGATATAGATCCAACATTTGAGCAAATGGAGCAATAAATTATTGTAGAAAGATAGGTGGAAAAAACAATTTGGTAGGAACAATATAAATTGGAATTAGAGGTGGCCCTAACAACAAAGTTCAAGTGAAACTACAAGCCTTGCAAACTTAAATATGGGCATGAAGATGGCACCAAGATTGCTGATTCAAATACACAAAAACCTAGAAAAGGTATTAATTTTTTATTTTTTATTTTGGCAAGATAGGGCATAAGGGCAAGATTTGTAGGAATGATTGTGGATGCAACTAAGGGCCATTTTCCAAAGATCAACTTAGGAAGAAGTTAAGAACTAAGTCAATGTTGCTGAACATAAAGGGGAAGAAGAATTTTATGTTTTTATGGCTAGTGATAAAGGTGTCATTTGGAACAAATTTGACTGGTACATTGATTGAGGGCATCACAACATTTTATCAATTAGAAAGATTGGTATATTGATTTTGTAGAGGACAAATCAAACTTTGATTCTGTTCACTTTTGTTGCAAGTAATGACCACCTCTGTGTAGCTTCTCAATCAGCCCATCAGGCAGTCTATAACCCTCACCACACCCAACCCAAGGATCAGAACCAATCCTCACCCTCAACCCATTCCCAACCTTCCAAACAAGACAATGAGCAACTAAAGGAAAAGCTAACATCATTGCTTTCCAAATGATAGAAGCATTATGCTATTTTTTACAGGATTCCTTATCCATTCTTCCACCGATTCAGGCATTCTATATTTTTGATGAATAACTAGGCACTGAAGACCCTTACCTTCAATCAACCTCCAAACATATTTTACAGCTGGTACTTTACTGAAAATATGACTATTCTTGATACCCCAGCGTCCCCGATCTTTTGCAATGGCAATCTGATTCCATCTCACTCAAGTAATCCTCTCTTTTCCTTGCTTCCATACCACAGGAACCTAAAACTCAGTTGCCTATTTTTTTTCAAAACCCCCTTTGGGATGAAGGCTAGTGAGATCTAGCATAGATAAGATAAGATAAGATAATTTTATTAATGTCCTAGTGACCACAAAAGTAGGTCAATGGGACTGCTGAATACAATGATGTTGTTACAAAGCAGTAGTACCAAAAGGTCTCCTATAAAATGCCATATGCAGAAAAGAAAGTAAAGTAGAGAAGAGAAGAGAGGAGAAATCCATACCGAGGCATGGAAAGCCCTCTATCCCGAGTACAAGAGGCTGCGCGGGAGTGGGGAAATACACAGGGAAAGAATCGAGGAGCAAATAAATCCAAAAGAAATGAGGTAGGTCTATCAAGGGATAGACCCATCTCTCCTAACATCCGAGGCCGAATGAAGGAAACTAATAATAGTATGTTGTCTCGAAGAACTAGTGGAAGGGCTAGGCCGCCCATTGTGCTGCTGTCTGGAAGCGGTAGCTCGTTGTTGAGGCCTGGGGGATCTCTTATGTCTTTTGGGGAGAGGTCTAGTATGGTCATGCCACTTAGATCTCAAGGGACAGTGAAAGGCCCCCCAAGTCTGCACTGATTTGGAGTCTGGAACTGTGCTAATGTCGATTTGTCTCTTAGTGCCTCTCTGTGAGGGTAGCACTGTGAAAAAGGAAGTGATCTGCTGGGTAGAATTTGATCTAGTAGGAGGCTAAAGAATACGGCCTCAAAACCCGAGGGCCTCCTGCATCAACATGTATAAGGCCACACATCTTTGATTGAGGTATTTGAAGAAGCTGTTGAGGGTTTGGGTCCCTCTGAATAGGTCATGGAACCTCCCTTTGATCTCGTAGTAGATGGGGCAACGAAAGATGAAGTGCTCCTTAGTCTCGACCTCTTGGAGATGGAATAGCTGGAAGGTCCTATCAGATCGATCAACCTGGTGGTCCATCTCTACCTGAAGTGTGTGAGGGCCCACTCTGAACTGTCCTAAGGGAATGCAAAGAGCAACATTTAGTGGCGGAGAGTATACTGAGGCCGAACAATGAGTCCATCACTAAGCTACAAGAAGTGCTCAACGTAGAAGGCCATCTTTGGGTGTAACCCTGAGGGTTAGCCCAAGTGATTTGAATAAATTGTTTGTAGATGTAATCCTTGATGATCTTGTTCAACTCCTGCCTGAGGGGTAGAAGGTGGCTAGGTGCATCTAAGGAATATCTGAATGGAGGGAGTTGATCCATCAGAATGCCCACTAACTCCAAAAGATCTGAGACCCCTGCAAACCATCCTTGAGCCCGACCAGAGCGGCTAGATGGGCTAAAGTCTCTGAAGAACAATATGCCAAGTATGGGTATCGGTCCCGCCCTTTTGCCGAGTTGGCAGAGCTCCAAATGCGATGCAGATAGTAGACC
The DNA here is from genome assembly GCA_027924585.1 of Larix kaempferi. Lineage (NCBI taxonomy): Eukaryota > Viridiplantae > Streptophyta > Pinopsida > Pinales > Pinaceae > Larix > Larix kaempferi. Next base: position 774,175 of record BSBM01000605.1, read on the forward strand.
AGAGTCCAGACTGAACACCATCTCAAGTCGAAAGCAAGTACAGATTTGACTAAAATCAGCCTACTTCCACGAGGTAGCCAATGGTTACACCATACAAATAGGTCTCTCCACCTTTGCAATGCGCCAATACCAATCCTTTTTCCCATATGCATTTGGCTTGAGTTGAAACCCTAAATATTTCAATCGATTCTCAATATCAATCTGCTAGAAAAGAAATAGCCGAGAGAAATGCCGAATCTCCTCATCTTGCAATCCTGAAAAAGATATAGAAGACTTATGCACATTAATCCGCATACTGATTGCTTTACAAAAAAGATCTAATATCTCTCTGAGCTTCAGTGCATCCCTCCTACAACCATCAGAAAATAGTACCGTATCATCTAAAAACAAAAGATGGGATAGAAAGATATTACTACCAATTTTAATCCCTTTGAAAGACCCACTTATTTTTTGCATCCACAAGTGCTCTGTTAAGGTCCTCAAGCCACAACGAGGAATATAATTAGGATAGAGGGCACCCCTTTCTTAACCCTCTGCCAGGCCTAAAGAAAACTGAAGCTGAGCCATAAATTAAAAGAGGAAAAGTAACTGAGGATACACAACTCATTACCCAATTTACAGAATGCACATTAAAACCCAGGTGGAGCAACATCATCCTCAAATATAGCTAGCTTACTCTATCGTAAGCTGTAGAAATATCTAACTTTATAACCAATGAAAACCTTTTTGTTTGGATAGAATGAAGCCCCTCCTGGGCTACCCCCGTATGGCCTCATTAATCTGCCTACTTTACAACAACCCAAACTGCTTATTTGAAGTAGCCTCAGAGAATAACTTTTTGACTCTCAAAGCAATCACTTTTGAAATGATTTTATAAATGCAATTGCACAAAGAAATAGGCCTGCACCGATCAAAAGAAACAGGATTATCATCCTTTGGAATCAGAGAAATGGATGTGGAGTTGAAGGCTAGCATCCTTCCAGAAAGTCTAGATTCATTAATTACCCGTGTTAAATCTTCTTCCATCATCTCATAGAAGCCCAAACAAAATTCGATAGGCCATCCATCTGGCCTAGGGGTCTTATCCTTTTGAAAAGTGTGCATGACCAGCGGAAGTTCATTCTTGGATATTTCTTCCAACAGCATTTGACTGTCCTCTTCATTCACAAAGCTTGGAAAGAATGTAGTCATCTTAACAACCTCAACTAAAGTCACCTGATTCTCTTCTTTATAGATATTTTAAAAATGTTCCATGCCCAACTGAGCAATATCCCCAAAACTCGAAGTGACAGTACCATCCTATTTTGGCATCTGCCAAATGGTGTTTACATTTACGATGATTTGCAAACTTAAGGAAACATATAGTATTATTATTACTCTTTTCCAACCATGACGCTCGGCCCTTGAGTCTTCAATCAGACCCCTTATCTTCCAACAACTTTCTTCTTTTTTGTTCCAAAGCCTTTACCTCATTTTTAAAGCCATTATCAGGAAACCCAGTCAACTCCATAGAATACATCTCCTCCAATTGAGCTTCCACATCCACTAACATTTGGTCATCCTTCATCCTTTTCTTATGGGTCTGTTCAGCAGATAGTTGCTTGGTATTCTTTAAATTCCACAAAAACTGAAGAGCTGCTGATTCATGGGATGAACCATCAAAGTGATTCCATGCCTCCTAAACCATCTCTATGTATTCTTCACCCCCTAGCCAGTTTGAATTGAATTTAAAAGCGCTGCTTTCTTTCCCCGCATTTCTTCCTCTGAAAACACGGGCATATGGTCATATTCTCCTCCCATACCCATCTATTGAAGACCCCGAGTTGTTCAACATCATCAAGGAAATACTTTTACCATTTGGAACATGTACAATACTCATCTGCATGCTTTGAACCCCAAGCACTACGGTGATGATTATTTGAGTCAATTTGGCATTAAAGGGGTGCCTCTAAACAAAGATAACAAGATAGCTAGTAGATTTTTAGCAACATCTGCCAAAATATGTCTTGACCGTACCAAGGGCTTATTACTTCATAATTATTTTTACATGCTTACTAATGGTACTGGCACATTTGGAAATGTCTAAGCACTTGTTGATAGGGAAAGCTCAGCGGGGAAAATGTATTGGTAGTCATATTATGGATGGTAGTCATATTATGGATTGATGCCCTTGAGTTCCAGTAATTATCAATTCAAATTGTTTCATCAGTTGTCAACTCTTCATAATGAGCATAATGAGTCAATTATAGGTGTGTTCGCACATATGGTTGACTGTTGAGCTGTTGTGCCTGGGTATACTTCTACATTTGGCTCCTATCTTACTACTTTTGCTGGTGGTTCTAATCATCAAGTTGGGAACTTAGATGATGTAGAGCGTGGTGAAGAGTATATGAAGAGGACTAATATTCAGTTTTGATTATTGAGTCTTGATTCTTGACATTTTTCCATATAAGTAAAATGCATTGAAGAATTTATATTTACATTTTGAAATTTTCTCATTTTTGTTATTCCAAAATCATGAATCTGTATGTACTGAATGATGAAGCTTATATGTATGAGTGATTGAATGAATGAATTCATGTACTATGAATCAACGCTGTTGGGAGCAGGGAGTGGGAGCGGGACCGAAAAGCGAAATTTTCAAAAGCTTCCGTTTCGGGAGCGTTTTTTATATAATATATATTTTAATATATTTTGATGCATATAAATTAAAAAAAACATGTATTATGCCAAATTAGCTATAGAAAACATCAAAACATAGAATCTAGATATTCATATAACCATTTAGTACACATTGATATAACATTAATCATCTCGTCTTCTAGATTCTAGGAGCTATAACTTATAACATTGTCATTAAATGATCATCATCAAATCATCAATCATCAACAACATCAACCTTCAAATTTCAACATATAATATTTGCCATCAAACTAGGCCATAATGTTTACAAAATAGGCCAACCGCCAAAATAAACATGAAAATGAAATACAAACTACAAAGTACTATGAATCTACTAAGCTTTCTGCTTGCCACGAGTAACTTCCAATTCCTTTTCTCTTGTTCTAGGTGGAATAGGTGCCGGTGGAAGTGATCGTGGAACATGAGTAGAAGATGAATGGCCCCCGCGGGCTGAAATTGGATGTTGTGAAGCTAAAGGAAAAACTCCTGCATCCGGAAAGCTGCTTTTGCTTGGGGGTGGCATCTCTGTATGGGTAGTCTGAATTGGATCATCATGATCACCCAATAGTTCAGCCTCCAAGCGCTCTAATGCTATGGCTCCATCCTCCACATTAGCCTCCTTTGGATTGTTGTCCCAAGTCAAAAATTTTCTATCATTCTTGGCCGCCTCACAATAATGGGACAACAACCTCAAGTTGTAGTGCACATAAACCAAGCTTTCTGCGCGATCTACATTCAAACTGTTTCTCTTTACACTGTGGATGAAGTTGTAGGTGCTCCAACACCTCTCTGCAGAAGAGCTATTAACAACCTGTGATAGCACCCTCAGCGCCAATTTATGCAAATATGTGGCTCCAGAGCCATGCATGTTCCACCAATGGATAGGATCCAATCTGTCTCGATCTTTGGTTGCAAACAGGGAACCAAAGCGTCCATGCTCACTTATGTATTGCTCAATTCACTCCGTACTTGAGCACACTCTTCCTCATCAGGGACCAACTTCTCTAATGCAAGCATATACCCAACAGCAACCTTTGGATCTGTGTGGGGTTTTTTCCTGACTCCACCCCCAGGTGCAGGTTGGGCCAACCAAATTGGAGAATAGTATTTTGGGGTGAGGACATATGCAAGGACATGGAGTGGAACATTTAGATTATCCCACCTTTTGACCACAAGTTTATGAATATGGTCATACAAGACTGCATCTCTTTGCTCAACAATGTCTTTGATTTGACCAAGCATGCTATCCATCTGCTCATTATCTCCCCAATCACCGGCTGATCTGTATCTGCAAAACGAATCATGTTATAAACTGGCTTGGTGAACTGCAGAACATACCTAACCTGTGACCAAAAATGACCTTCAAGAATGGTGTCCTCCACCTCCTGAAAGTCACTTCTATCTAATGCACTTGCAACTCTGTCTTTCAATTCCTGCCATGGATCACTTGAGACCATACTAGCCAATGCCTCTCTTACCTTCAAAAGCCTCCTGAAGGTGAGGTAGTAGCTAGCAAATCTAGTCTTTGCAATCTTCAATAGCTCCAACTTAGAGTGATTGCAAAAAATGTGGTGGGCCATGCTATGATTGGTAATAAATTTGATCATTTTCTTACCTCTCTTGTACAAGGCACCAATCCATCGGTAATTATTGTCCTTCATCTTAACAATATCACGCATCAAAAGGTTCAATGTGTGAACCAAACACTCTGACCAAAATATGTTGGGATACTTATCCATAATGATTGCTCCTGCTGCCTTACAATTAGCAGCATTATCAGTGATGACTTGAATGACATTGTATGGCCCAATCTCCTGAATGGTTTTAAGTAAAGGTTGTGCAATATTAATAGCGGTCTTGTAGCGATCTGAGTAGTCATGGGCTAAAAGGAAGACCGCACCGCTAGCAGAAACGCCAAGAATATTTATCAACGGCTTGCTTTTAACATTTGTCTACCCATCAGATACAATGGATACCCCATAGTTGGACCAATCATTTGTGAACTTTCCAAGAGCACTATTGATTTTGGCTCTTTCCCTGTCAAGTCCCACGGTTCTAGCTTTGTCATACCCAGGGCTTCTGTATCCTTTAGGGCCACCATTGATGGCTTGTACCATTTCATGCCAATAGGGTGAGCGAAGAACATTGAATGGCACACCACATGCATAGAGAAACCTATAAACTTTTGAATCCACATCATCTCTACAACCTTGGTCAAGGAAATCGGATAATGTTCTTCGTATAGGCGAGACTCCATGGGGAGATGAGGCTCCCGATTGAGCCGATGATGATCCAGCAGCAGCTCCACTACCAAACATTCTCTGTGGGGATTTAGAATCAACGCTCGATCTCTTGGAGTTGTTTTGAGCGGCCTCTTCTTCCATCTTGTATTTGCTTCTCTCTTTAGCTCCCACTTTGTCACAAGTTTTGACTCCATGAGACTTACCTACATCGCATGGCATAACCCCACACAAATGCTTTCTCACCCGGGTATATGAACCTGTGTATGTTTTCCCACAATGGGGGCATCCAAACTTTGTGGTTCCACCCCCTCTCCCTCCCCCTTGCCTTGTCACATACTTCCACAAAGGTGTTGTGTCTTTTTGTTTTTGCCCCACATCACCCTCATCCTCATCATCATCACTCTCTTCCCCTTCCTTCTCTTCTCCTTGGTATGCATCACTCTCTACCTCTTCCCCCTCATCACTACCACCACCACATCTACTTCCAAACACCATCATAATGAGAAGAAGTGGAATGAAAAACCAAAACCACATAACCATCATGTTTCTTGATTCAAGATGAGAGTCACTTGTTCCCTGCAATAGAATGATGGAGAAGAAGCAATTGGAAAGAGTAGGAGAAGAGAACATTGCAAGTTTTCCATTTTTTAACATAGTGAAAAAAAATTGCAAAAACAAACAAAGATGAGTTTTTAGAGCCTACCTTTTAGCTCTTCAATGGTGGTTGAATGTCTCTATGGAAGCTTCAATCCCCTTGCAAGCTCTCCCCTTCAATCTCCCACTCAATGCTCAAAGCTCTCAAACAACTAGCAAACTCACTCCAAGCTCAAACTCTTCCCAATAAAGCAAATGAGTAATGGAATGAGTCCAAATGGACTCATTCACCTTTTATTGGCCCAAAGTGACATATCCCACCAAAAAAAACCCCCAAAAAAATTCCAAAAATCAATTTTTTTTTTCAAAAATCCGCTCGTCCGCGGAATCGATCTCGGAATTGATTTTATTGGTCGGGTTCGATGCGGATTCGATTCGGGATCAACCTGGAAGCTACGATTCTGAGTCGAATTACCAAATGGCAGGGATCGTTTTTTTTTCCCCCAATTCGCGAATTGCCAAATCGATTTCGGATGGAATCGATGAGGAATTGCGATTCCAAAATCGATCCCTCATTGATTCCGTCCGGAGCGCGATTTGGGATCGATTCGAGGGGGTGGGGTCGATTCCCAGCAGCGTAGCTATGAATCATTGATTCATTTCTATTTAATATTATGCTAATGTTTAAATTTCAATGATCATTCATTATGTTTTATTGCAATTTTAGCTATTTTAAAATTATTTTTGAATATATATATATATATATATATATATATATATAGTTGAAAATATTTATGCTGCACCCATGCTACCTAAATTTTGGTCCCGTGCGGTCCTTGCACCTGATTGACACCCAAACTCGATCCTGTAAATATTCTGTGTGTTTATCAGCTTGCTGGTTTTATGTTAAGTTTTCATAGTTTTTATGTCCAACTGTATTTCTCATAAAGCTGGAAATAATTTATAAAATTTCAGACATTTAAAACACGCTGAAAATCACTTTAACAGGCAGAAAAATTAAATACACATGCACGCCATAAAAATATTTCAGACTCAGAAATTTAGCCAATGGCCCTGGAAAAACCCCCACGGGGAAAACCAGTCAGAGAGAGAGAGATTATATTTCTTCAGCAATATTTTAGTACAATAATTTTCAATCAAAAAACTACTTATCTCAACCAGAAAATCCACCCTCAGACTGCCTCGAAATCAGTGCTGAACATGCCTTGATTTATGTGCAAATCTGGACCTCGAAAAACGCGCTGGAAGAAAGGACAGAAATTCGTACACCTCGATTTCTGTGCTGTCCTTTTTCTCGAAATTCGTGCTGTAACTTTCTCGGTTTCTTTGCAAACCTGTCTCGGAAAATGTGCCTTGTCAGTGCCTCGAAAACTGTGCCTGTTAGTCCTCGAGAAATGTGCCCAGTATGCTGCCTCAAAAACCGAGCCTTCTATTCTCGGGATGTGTGCTCAGTGTTGTCCGCCGAGATGCACACCAGCAGCAGAAATCTTTCGAAAGCTGTTCCCTCACTACAAGTGGGGAAAGTGTGGCCTTGGGGGCAAGCAATGAGCCAGGTACTGTCACCTGAATCCCAGCTCCTTCGTTTAGGCTAACTCCTAACGAAGCCAAGGGGGGTAGTCCCTACAAAGAGTTTACTATGGCTCAATGTGTTTTAATGTTTTTAGTGTATGGTGATGTGGATGGATGTTGTTTAGGAGTTTTAAAGATGAAAGATCACAAATTTACTTTAAATGAAACACAACGTAAAATGCAATCCATGTTGCGAAACAGTATATGAAAGACTTTGCGAAAATAAGAAGCATCCACAGATAGATAAGTTCCAAATATAAAATCCAATGGACAAATGGCCCAACTTAATTAAAGCATAAATTTAAAATGACCAGTGCCAAAATGGAGTCAAACAAGTGTAGTGCTTGGGGATGCTGAAATGCAAGTCTCAATAGTAGCTGTTCGTGAGATCGTTTTGCAAATTATCTTGGTAAATTAAAAGTTTTAATGGTCTTGATTATTAGGCTAAGAACAACAAGGTAATCAAAAGACCGGAAAGGTATACTTTCAGTGGCTTCCCCTTCTGATGGTATGATGGACAACCCAGATTTCAAAGAGTAAGTGTCTAAAGACTTAACTACTCTAATGTCTATGACAGCGGTAACTTCCGGCCCCACCAGGTTTAGGAACTTTTCCCACTACCTGAGTATGTCTCGAAAAAAGCAACGCGGTTTGTTGGTTGTGGGGGTGAAAATTTTATTATGTTATCGAAAATTATCAAATCCAACACCTTTCTGAGTACTAGCCCAACCTTTTCAGGTTGGCAGAGCATACGGATGTTGGATAGCAACCAAGATAAATTATTAAAGGGAGTGTGAGTTGGAATGTTTTAAGATTATTTGAGCACACAGTTCAACTCTCCGACAGAGAGTGCTCTTGACTTTGTCTTATGACAAGGTTCAAGAGACTTAGCTGTTCTATATGCCTAATGCAGGGAAAATGCAATATTAATATGCTCTCCGACAGAGAGTGCTCTTGACTTGGGTTATTGCAAGTTCAAGAGGCTTAGTTCTTTGTTAAGATAGAAACAGATTGTACGCAAAGAACAAACGTGATAGCTCAATAAGATTGAAAATAAACAATGATAACTTGAAATAGCAATTAGCAGATCTACTTGCAAGAAAGAAAATTAGTGTTCTACAGGAACTAATCTAAGAGTGAAGTTGAAGTGACTTCTGCACACCGCTCATGAAACTTCCAGCTTAGCCGGTCCTACGCAGTACACGGTGGGGAAAGAGAAGCAGCACGCAGTGTTAATGCGGCACTTGGTCAAGACTTGAAATAAATTTATGCTAAGTACAAAATTTGAAAATAGATTTAGAAAATTGAAACAAGTCTAAGCTAAAGAAATGCACCAAAACACTCTTCCCCAAATGGGGAAGAAGAAACCAAAGTGTGGGAGGCCTTATCCCACCTAGCCTTTTTATTAATCGATTACAAGTGCCTTGAGAATTTAACCCTTGTAAGGTCTTTTAGGAAAGATGAAACAACTATGAAAAACAGTGTAGAGCTCTTAGGAGATTTTATAAAAGGAGAGTTTAAGTTTCTTGTTTTGGATCATCCTTATGGTCTTGTTTGATGCTTTCTTTGGGTAAGGATCTCCGCGTTTTTTCAAAGTCCCTCAACTGTTTCTTCTTCCTCAAAATACCTACACAAATTCAAATCAGCTCAACAAGGCACTCTTTAGCATTAGAAAAACAAAACAAATTTTGAAACTAGCTAAGTCTAGGCTTGCAAAATGAGATCTAAAGTGCAAAATAGTATGAGATTCAACTTCGAATTATTAAAAAAGTGAAAACGGACCAGCAAACAAACAAATGCCTAAAATGCTAGGAAAGAGATCTAAAAATGAAATATTTTTGTTATGCAATTTTTATCTTTTAAATGATAGATTTAAAATGCAAAGAAATAACTAAATGCAAAGCCTAGAATGAGAAATGCAAGATTTTCTTACCAAATGAAATGCAAACTACTAATAAAAATGTGAATAAAAATGCAACTAGAATGAAACTAGATGCAAGATCTAACTAAGAAACAATGTCAATGCAAAACTATGATAAGAAAGAAACTATCTTTAGAATGCAATGGTTAAATGCCAACTTGTAAGGAGGTCTAATGCAAACTAAATCAAATGAACTAGATGCAAAGTTTGAACTAAGATCTATCACAAAAATGGAAATGCAAATTATGGAAACTAACCACTAACAAACTTTAAAGAAATGAAACAAACTAACTACTGACCAAACCTGTTTTTTTAAGTGTTTTTTGTAGGGCTTTAGAGGTAGGATGAAAGGAGGAGAAAAGGGACTGCCACAGCAAAAGAAAAAGGAGCAGGCTGAAAATCAGAAAATGAAGAGACAGCAACGAATGGGAAGCAAGCCAAATAGTGGGCAGCAAGTTGAATGTAAGGGTAGCAAACAAAAATGAAAAAAAAATGAAGAGATGGCAGTGAGGAGAAAGTAAAGGGCAGCCAATGAAAAGATGGAGGCAATAAGGAAAAGAGATGACAAAATAGAGATAAAGGGAGACTTGGGAGAAGGTAGGATAGAGAGGAAAGAAGGCTAAAAAATCAAAGCAAAAAACTCAAAGAGAAAAGGGAGAGCTGGAAGAGGGAAGCTCTAGGATCTAAGTAACCAAGTTTTAAGTTTTGAAAAAAGAGATGGAAACTCGAACTTAGCACTTCTTTGCCAAATCTTTATTGCTTGAGATCAACTTTGGGAGATCCTGAAATGCACACAAATGTTAGGAAATAGGTCTTTGAAGAGATGAGAGATGCAACCGAGCTCAAGCCTCTCTTCAACCTATGAGATCTGTACAAGAAATCACTCATAAACGTATCTTGATCAAAATAGTATGCAAAATAAAGTGGGGTTAGAAGAGTATAAGTATTTTCCGACTACAGTCTACTCCTTCCAAATCACACTAAACCCAAAATCAATGGACAATTTGAACCCAAATGCCCACCCTACGGACTTAATAAAGCCTTCTAAGCAAAATATTGATCAAGATATGAAATACAAGCAATAAACAAATACAGTATCACCTTAGAATAGATGAAGCACTTCCATAACAAGCATCAACATCACATGGACGTCCAAAGTGACTTTATTTCAATAATCCAATGGCTATAACAATTACAAATTGGTAGAGTAAGTTTGCCCAAAAATTCCATGAGAAGAGAGGAGGAATACCTCTCTTTATATAACAAAAGACAAGAGCTAAGCCAACCTAATTCGAATTGGCATTAAGGGAGCCAATAATCAATCACAATCCAATCAAATCTCCAATTAAAACAAGCTTGGAGTGATAAGCTCCTACATAACTCGAGTTCTAGTTGTTGGGATGGGGAGGTGGCCTCCACCTTGGCAAGGCGCCCCCCATCCATCTCCTTGGAAACATCACCATACAAATAAGCATATGCCATGTGTAAACTCGAGCTCCAAAAGGATATACGTGAGCCCTCTCAAGAGATAACGTGAGCCTTCAATGGTTAATGCGTGAGTGATGATAGGGATCACGCCTTTGTTGTATTGAGAGCCAAGTCACTTGATTGCATGAACTAAGAGAGGCGCCCACCATTTCATAAATGCATAGTCAACAAACCACATACCAATTGCCATCTCACCAATTCGCATGGATTGTCCACGTGAGGGGTGCTCACGTCATCCTTATTTAATGAAATTTTCAACATTGACTTTACTATATGTGACCTTCATGCCTTTGATGTATTTGTACACCTCCCAAAAATATAATCCATGCTTTAAAAATCAAATTTTTAATCAATTTTGACTTTTTTGATTTTTGTCTTTGTGCTTTTGTCATTTTTTGGTCACTAAATGCAAAAATAATGAAAAACTACTCCCAGAGGCGACGTAATCGCCCAAAACTTTAGAAAAGAGGGTGCCAGGGTGAAAAGGACGCTCTGAGCGTCAAAACGAGCTTCCCCACGCCCAATTTCGCCTCTAGATGAGGTTTTTATCACATTTTGAAATTTTTTAATTAAACCATTAAAAATGGTCTAATTTATGAAAAAATTTATTCTTCTTGGAATCCGACAAAACTCCTAGGGGACCTAGTGCATGTTCATACGACTCAATCGAGATGGCTAACACGTAAAAAATCCTAGACACAAGACTCTAATAACCACCTTAGGTTTGGACCACCATGGGAAATACTTAGGAGGTTTGAGTGAAAAACTCAGGGATTATACGCCACCGATGAGTAGCGCATAATTCCTAAGGAAAAAACACTCTAGAGTATCCCCCAAATGGCTAAACCTACGGATAGCTGAGTCTTTTATAAAAGGACCCCGTTTAGACCAACTTTTTTACAAATTCCCCATGGGGGTATCAACGTGCAGTTATTACAAATGGGGCAAAATTGCCCTGAAAATGACTTCTGAACACTGATGATGAACTTGAATCATGTTCATGAAACTGGCAGCTCACAAGAAATTCAGCTGTTGTACAAAATAGCTGATAACACCCAGAATCCTTTCCTCGAACTATGTGCCCAAAAATTTGTATAGTACGGTCACCTCAGGTTGTGTGCTGATAATAAATGCTGCTCTTGAAAATCGTGCTGGTCATTAATGCAGCTCCTCGATTTCTGTGCTCATTAATGCTGAACCTCGATTTCTGTGCTGGTCATTAATGTTGAACCCTTCTCGAAATTCATGCCCCTCTCAGCTCTCTCTCTTTCTCCTCTCTCTTCTCAAGAATGAAAATCGATTTGCCTCCCTTGTCCTTTTTGGTGAAAACCCTAGGTGAGTGAGGGTCCATCCAAATCAATGGCTGAGATTAGCCAAGATGAATGGGTGAGATTAAATGCTCACATTTAATATTTCACAAAAATTAAATTCTCTCACAACTTAAATTTATCCCAAAAGTGACTTTAAGTTATAAAGTCACATTAAATGCTTTTCACAAGTCATTTAATGCAAGGGTAACTTTATTTCCCCCTTTAAGTGACTAAGGCAAAAGTCACTAGGGAAAACACCTCCTAGGTACAAAAATCAACACTCCCTCTTACCGAGGAAGGTGTTCTGCACCACTCCCAACTTGTCTCTGAAGAAGACAAACTTGCCCCTCCCCAAAGATTTCGTCAGAATATCTGCAACCTGCTCATCAGTGGAAATGTACTGCAACTCCACAACTCCTCTATGTACGTAGTCACGGATGAAATGGTACCTGATCTCTATGTGCTTGGACCTGTCATGGAAAACTGGATTCTCAGTGAGCTGGATGCAACTCTGATTGTCACAGTAAATCATCGTAGGTCTAAGCTCTTGATCAAACAAATCTACCAACAACTTATGAAGCCACAGTGCCTCGCAAGTAGCCTGACTGGCTGCCATATACTCAGCCTCAGCAGAACTCAAAGCAACGGACTTTTGTTTTCGACTGAACCATGACACTGCTGCCGAGCCCAAATTGAAACAACACCCGGAAGTGCTCTTTCGATCCCTCACACTGCTTGCCCAGTCTGAATCTGTGAAACCAACCAAACTGACTCCACCCGAACCCCTGTAGTCCAATCCATAGTCCACTGTACCTGCAAGGTATCTCAACACATGTTTTGCGGCACTCCAGTGTACACTCCTAGGCCCCACCATGAATTGGCTAAGAGTGTTCACTGCAAAACACAAGTCTGGCCTGGTGTTTACCAGATACATCAACGACCCAATGAGCTGACGGTATAGTGTAGGATCCACCAACTTACCCTCAAAAGCATGAAGTTGCTTCCAGTTGGTGATCATAGTTGTGGACATCGGTCTGCAATCCTCCATCCGAAATCTCCTCAGAATATCAACTGCATACTTCCCCTGTCCCAGGAAAATATGACTAGGCTCTTGCCAGACCCCCATCCCCAGATAATAATGCATCAACCCAATGTCTGTCATCTCGTACTCTGTAGCAAGGTCTCCATTGCAATGTGCAATGAGACGCTCCTCCCCAGTGATAAACAAGTCATCAACATATAGCAAAAGAATGAGAGGATCTCCACCAACCACAATGTAGTATAGGTTGGGATCAGTCTCACTCTTCTGAAAACCCATCGATGTCAAATACGTATCAATCCTGGAGTACCAAGCTCTAGGAGCTTGCTTCAGTCCATACAAGGCTTTCCTCAGCCTGCACACATGAGAATCTCTCCCATGAATCTCAAAACCCTGTGGTTGCTCTAAGTAAACCTCCTCCTGCAGAAGACCATTGAGAAATGCGGTCTTCACATCCATCTGGTGGATCTTCCAACCCATCTCTGCTGCTATAGAAATCATTGCTCTGATGGAAGAATAATGAGCAACCGGCGCAAAGGTCTCATTATAGTCAACTCCCTTTATCTGTGAGAACCCTCGTGCCACAAACCGAGCCTTGTACTTCTCCACACTGCCATCTGTAGCATGCTTCACCTTGTAGATCCACTTGGAAGTCACAACAGACTTCCCCTTTGGTCTCGATACTATCTCCCATGCATCATTCTTCATGATGGAATGGTACTCTTCCATCATGGCATTTCTCCAAACCTGATGCTGAGAGGCCTCCTCAAATGTGGAAGGCTCTGAATCACGAAGACTCGCAACAAGAGCCATACCCAATCTATCCGGCATCACTACTGTCTTGACCTCCTCCTGGGGCCTACCAAATGCCTCTGCCTCCTCCAAGGTATCACGAAGCCATTTAGGGTTTCCTCTTTCTTGAAGGCTCCTCCCACACTGGTCTCTCCTCATCTGAAGAACTACCAAAAGCAGATGGTCCAGCACCTTGTGGACCAGTAGCCTGTGAACTAGTCACCGATGAACCTGTAAGCTGAGAACCAGAACCTGTCCTTGGAGTACCTGCTGATTGAACCACTGAACCTGAAGAACCTGTGCCTGTCACCTGTGACCCAGTCACTCCGGAAACCTGTGGACCTGTGATCTGTACTTAAGAAGCCTGAGTCACCTGAGGTGTGGAAGCCGGTGGCTCCCCATGTTCCAACTCTCTGGACTTCCTAAAGGCTCTCTCCTCATCAAACTTCACTTCCCGCCTCACAACAACCTTCTTTTGGCTAGGAAGATAAATGCGGTAAGCCTTCGAAGTCTCATCATATCCCACAAAGATGCCTCTCTTTGCAGTGGGATCAAGCTTTGTCCTCTTCTCAGAAGGGACATGAGAGTAAGTCAAGCTACCAAATATGTGAAAATGGCTAACCTCAAGCTTCTTTCCTGTGAACATCTCCTCAGGGGTCTTCCTCCCCAAGGCACGATGGGGACTCCTGTTCTGCAGATAAACTGCAGTACTGCATGCCTCTGCCCAAAGAAAGAATGGTAAACTCTGATCATGAAGCATTGCTTTCGCTGCTCCCACAATTGACCTGTTCTTCCTCTCTGCAACTCCATTATGCTCAGGAGTGTATGGAACTGTCAATTGTCTCTGAATTCCCTCCTGAATGCAAAACCCATCGAACTCCTTGGAGGTATACTCACCCCCATTGTCCAATCTCAACACCCGAATCCTCCTCCCTGTCTGATTCTCCACAAGGGCTTTGAACCCTTGGAATACTCTCAATACTAAGGGTGACTTCTTGCTCCTTAAGAAGTAGATCCAGGTCTTCCTGGAGTAGTCGTTGATGAAAGAGATATAATACTCAAATCCAGTCAAAGAAACTGATGACATAGGACCACATATATCAGTATGGATCAAATCAAGTACTCCTGCTGCTCTGCTGTCACTGCTTGGAAAAGCAGTCTTGGTGTACTTTCCCAAAGCACACCCCCTGCAAACATCACTCTGCTCTATGCTGAACTCTGGTAAACCTGTAACCATGCTCCTCAACAATCTCAAAGCTGGGTGATGCAAGTGGGCCATCCTCCGATGCCATAGCTCACAAAGCTCATTGCTGCTGCTGTGTGCCAAAGCGTGCTGCGGTTGAAACAAGAGCTTGTATAGTTTTCCACATCTAACCCCAATGTCCATGGAGGTAGATAATCTTGTAGTCTTGGGGAATACCTGCACTCACCCATCCAAGAAACAAACCCCAAGACCCCTATCCTCAATGGTGGAAACTGATACAAGGTTCTTCTTCAGCCCAGGGACAAATAATACATCCCTCAGTATCATAGGACTCATAGACTCCCTCTGAAAGGTAATGGTCCCACGACCAACTGCTCTGACAATGGTGTCATCGCCTAGTACAACCTCCACATCTGTACCTGTCTATGAAAGCTCGGAGAACATCTCTCGAGCACCTGTCATGTGACTCGAAGCTCCGCTGTCAATATACCAAGTGCCAGTGGTGGATGCACTCATCTGATGGCCTGTCAATAAGGAATACTCGATCTCCATATCCATATCAGTGCTGGTAACAATAGAGGCTCTCTCTCTCTCAATCTGTCCAACACACAGAGAAAACTCTCTCTGAAATCTATCTCCGAAGTCATCAACCTCCGCTGAAGCTGCAGTCTGCTGTCTCTTCTTCTTCTTGCTTGGACACTGTGAAGCATAGTGCCCAAATGCCTGGCATGCATAACACTTGATTTTACTCAAGTCTTTCTTCTGCCCACCCTGTTGCTGCATCTGCTGCTGCTTGGCCCCAACCTGCTTGGGGCCCTTCTTCTTTTTCTTGCCCTTTGCTGTCAATGCTACATTCTCCTCATCTTCCCTACCCTGTGAAGAATTGCCCTGTACAAGACCTCTCCTGGTCTCCTCCTGCACAAAATCATCCCAGGGTCTCTCCCACGAAGGTAAGTTCTCTCTGCCCACTATAGCCTGCACAAATGCACCCCAAGGCTTGGAAGCCCCATTCACTGCTGTCCGCACAAGCTCAGTAGCAGTAACCACCTCCGCAACTGCTGCTAGCTCATCTCTAACCGCAGATATCCTGGTAAGGTAAGATGCCACTCGCTCCCCACCATTCATCTTTATACTTTCAGTTTCTCCTTGAGAACCATCTTCCGGTTCTCATTAGTACTCTCGTATAAACTGGTTAAGGCACTCCATATCAAATGTGCCCTAACATTACCTGAAATGTGATGAATGATGTGGTCTTTAACTGCATCAAGAATTATTCTTCTAGCCTTACAGTCCTTCTTGTTGAAGGCTGATAATGCTGCTGCATCCGTAGCAGCGGGAATTTGAACAGGGTTGGCTGTAGTGTTTCTTACCACCTCCTCCCACAGTTCATTTTCCTCCAAGATTAGCAAAATCCTAGACTTCCATGGCACAAAGTTTCCTGTCCCATCTAGCCTATCCTCCAACCTAAGTCCTGTAGCCCAATGTTATAAAAACCGAATCGGTGGTCGAACCAGCCGATCTCGAGAACCAGAACCGGACCGGAACCGGACCAAAACCGGGAAAAAAACCGGATCACAAAACCGGTCCACCAAAAATACATAAAATGTTCAAATTTTAAAAAATTATATATATATAGATATAGATATATGTTCAACCATGTGAATCAAAACCATTATACACAAATTTGCAAAAAGCGCTCCTGTATGTGTTTTGCTAGGTGCCATACTAAGCATATTTCACTTGAATCATATGTCTAACATGTTGAGGAAACTGTTGTTGTTGAAAGGGTTGTTTCAAGGTTGTTGTAACAGACAGTCACCTTGGAATATGCCCACAAAAGTTTCTTTTAACTACACAATTAGCTCAGAGTTGTTGTTAGGGGCCAGGGTTGCTCAAAGTCTCTTTACTGTTGTAGATAACTACTATTAGGTGTATTTTATTTATGATAATATAACCAGGACTGTTGTAGGTACTTAGCATACCCTTTCAAGGCTGCTACACTTCCCAAGAATGTCAAAAATGATTCTTAACTCAAAATACTCAAGTGAATAGTGTGAGAGAAATAGAGCGGTCGGGGTTGCTTTTATAGCTTTCTTAGGGGCTTAGGGTCGTCTAGAACCTTCCCCACTCAACCAACTTGTTTATTTAAAAAAAAAATTAAAAAATGGCCTCTTAAATGTCGATGTATGGTTATGTACTGAACCGGTCAAAACCGGAACCGGAACCGGAAAATCGGCCGAAACCGGTAAAACCGGTCGGAACCGGTCAGAACCGGCTGGTTCTGTATGGAACCAGCCATTTCCGGTTTGAGACACCGATTTGAACCGATGACGCCTCTGAACCGGTCGAACCGGCCGGTTCGACCAGAATCGGTCCGGTTTTTATAACACTGCTGTAGCCATCTCACTGTCAACCCAACAAGGTGCTGTTCACTAACAGAAGAAAATACTGAAATCTAGAAATTTTTGATTGTCTGCAAATTTTAATGTTTTCTGCCCCCAAGCTCTGATACCATGTAAATTTTCTGTGTTTATCAGCTTGCTGGTTTTATGTCAAGTTTTCATAGTTTTTATGTCCAACTGTATTTCTCATAAAGCTGGAAATAATTTATAAAATTTCAGACATTTAAAACACGCCGAAAATCACTGTAACAGGCAGAAAAATTAAATACACATGCATTCCATAAAAATATTTCAGACTCAGAAATTTAGCCAATGGCCGTGGAAAAACCCCCACGGGGAAAACCAGTCAGAGAGAGAGATTATATTTCTTCAGCAATATTTTAGTACAATAATTTTTAGTCAAAAAACTACTTATCTCAACAAGAAAATCCACCCTCAGACTGCCTCGAAATCAGTGCTGAACATGCCTCGATTTCTGTGCAAATCTGGACCTCGAAAAATGTGCTGGAAGAAAGGACAGAAATCTGTACACCTCGATTTCTGTGCTGTCCTTTTTCTCAAAATTCATGCTGTAACTTTCTTGGTTTCTGTGCAAACCTGTCTCGGAAAATGTGCCCTGTCAGTGCCTCGAAAACTGTGCCTGTCAGTCCTCGGGAAATGTGCCCAGTATGCTGCCTCGAAAACTGAGCCTTCTATTCTTGGGATGTGTGCCCAAAAATCTGTACAGTACAGTCACCTCGGGTTGTGTGCTGATAATAAATGCTGCCCTAAAAAATCGTGCTGGCCATTAATGCAGCTCCTCGATTTCTGTGCTCATTAATGCTGAACCTCTATTTCTGTGCTGGTCATTAATGCTGAACCCTTCTCGAAATTCGTGCCCCTCTCAGCTCTCTCTTTCTCCACTCTCTTCTCAAGAATGAAAATCGATTTGCCTCCCTTGTCCTTTTTGGTGAAAACCCTAGGTGAGTGAGGGCCCATCCAAATCAATGGCTGAGATTAGCCAAGATGAATGGGTGAGATTAAATGCTCACATTTAATATTTCACAAAAATTAAATTCACTCACAACTTAAATTTATCCCAAAAGTGACTTTAAGTTATAAAGTCACATTAAATGCTTTTCACAAGTCATTTAATGCAAGGGTCACTTTATTTCCCCCTTTAAGTGACTTAGGGAAAAGTCACTAGGGAAAACACCCCCTAGGTACAAAAATCAACAGATCCTACATATATACATATATATATATATAGTTGAATATATTTATGCTGCACCCATGCTATCTAAATCTTGGTCCCCTGCGGTCCTTGCACCTGATTGACACCCAAACCCGATCCTACACACATGCAGCATGTAACTTGTGACCATCCATGCTTCGAGGAAGAAACATCTCAATAGGGGAAGAGATATAGCCTAACTAAATAAGGCATTATCATGTGAAGCGCCTAATATTAATAACATTAAGTAGTTAATAGGTTATGTCATGTCTATTGGTGAAGAGTCGAAGAGGTATGGGGGCTATTGAGATGATATAAATATAAATCTGTCATTATAACATCATCTCATACTTAAATCTTTTACTATGGAATTGGTCTTCAAGTTGTGTATGGAAGATGGACCACTTGAATCTTGATAATTGGGAAGAAAAAATGGAATGATTTTGCTAGTCTTTCTCTGTTTTATCTACAACATTATCCGGGTGACTGGGTCATCTATTGTTTCCAGTGATTCCAAATAACTAATTGGGCACATAAAAAAATAGTGATGTATAAATTTGTGAGAGAGATTTAGTAGTTGTTCAAATCGTCCTTTTCAGTCATAATTATAGAAACTGTGGTTATCGGTAGAATCATTGTGTATGCCAGCCACATTGATAGGTGTGTGTCTTTTCCTCCATACATGTTTCATTCTGGTTTTATTCCTTGTATTGCATTTTCGATGTGTTACATGTTTTCTTTTTAGTTGCATAACATGCATTAATTAACTCAATTTGTGAAGCGGGGATAGTTTTCCTGATTGTTTTGTTTCTGCATTATTGTGCAGGTCTATCTGTAGTCTACCTAGCAGGGAGAAGTCCATCAGGTGGGTTAGCTGCAGGAGTGTACTCTGAAGATGATATTGATGCAGTGAGGGCTTTTGCTGAAGAACCTGGCATTGTTGATCTATTTCTGACATATCCTTGTGTTCCAATAGAGGAAAATACATCAAACTCTGAAAATGTACTTTAAGTAAATAACAAAGCAGCCTAGACATGTTTCGCTACACTCACATGCTGGTTATATTTTTTTTGTTAGTTGTGTCACGCAATAACCATTCTTTTCTATGAGTGGAGATACTTTATAATGGTTGGTTACCCCTTGACTGTTTTTACTAATGAATGGCCACAAGGAATTCTCAATGGTGTTAACTTAGCAGAAGCATCTCCAGGAATTGAGCATATGTCAGGAGGCAATGCTGTGATATCGGAATTGGTTGCAGAACTCGAACCTCGGTAAGATTGTTGTACCCTCACAGAGACATAATCACAGTCAAACAAAGTAGAATCTGGAGGCCATAGCCAATTGTAATGTTACTTGATGAATTTAAATGAATTGAATTTCAAGTCTAAAATCCTGGTTTCCAGAGTTTCCTGATATAGGGGATCTTGGATATTTGTTGGTAAGGCTTTGGAGTCCAAAAAATGGATGTTTTAGATTCATATACATACAGGAGTTGAAGGGGAGTTTGATTTTGTTATGTTAAACTTCTGTAGTACCTTGTTAAGACTAGGATCGCATTAGCTTTGTGACTTGTCACATATTCTGGGAACATCATTTTTTAAGCTAAATGTGTGTGATGTAGACTGATGTGTACTATAGTATACCATTTCCATGGTAGGACAGCAATGCCTCTAAGGGACTGCCTCAAAATGCTAAAAACCAACTTTCTTAGCTAGGTGATAATGATTTCTTCGAGGAAGAAAAATTTGTCAGACTACCAACAATATTTGGGCAGCTTATAGGCACATCATAACCGCAATGGTATACTGATTTCCAACTAGAAACTTGGCTTCAACTGGTGGAGATTGTTGCATATACATGCAATATAGAAGAACTATACTCTAAAATATCTTCTATATTTACCTTCAGTATACATTGCCATAGGACATATAATGAAGTATGAAATGAACTAAATTATAGTAAGTAGATAGTCAGATACTATGTAAGTTAATTTCAATGTTAAACAAAAAAATAACTTACTCTAGTAAGCATTGCTCTATTTGGGATGGGTAAATCAATGTAGCTCCTTCTGTATGCATGTCTTGCAAAAGGCTAGGACAAACTGAAGTGATTCCAAGAAGTTTTAGAAGTAAGAGCCAAGGAGGATTTTGAGATGATGTTTGATTTAGCTGTCATCTGTTGGAAATTGTGGTGTATCCATATTGTTACCCATAGTGGGGCAGCTTATAGGCACATCATAACCGCAATGGGATGATGTTTGATTTAGCTGTTATCTGTTGGAAATTGTGGTGTATCCATATTATTACCCATAGCGGGGCAGCTTATAGGCACATCATAACCGCATTGGTATACTGATTTCCAACTAGAAACTTGGCTTCAATTGGTGGAGATTGTTGCATATACATGCAATGTAGAAGAACTATACTCTAAAATATTTTCAGGGTATTACCTTCAGACAGGGGCACCAAGAGACCGACCGATATCAGTACATATCCAGGCTCTAGATCAGTGAGGATCCGTGGGACCTCACCCCGACCCATGAGATCTCAGCAGTAGATTCATCGCAGACTCCGTCCCGAGAGACGGGCTAGGTCCTCCAGACCTCAGCAACGTACGAACCCCCCCAGGCACCGAGTTTGTGGGCAGTCTGCACTCTCTACTAGCCCTTCATCAGGACAACAGACTTTGTTGAGTTTTCTTCAATCCTCTTCTTTCGGCCTCAGATGTTAGGAGATGGGTCGGATCCTCAGACCTTCTCGCTCCTGGATCTTTTCCGCTCGGACATCTCCGCCCCATTGTGGGTTTTCTGGATTCGCGTCTGCAGTCAAAGCTCTCTCATACTTTAGCCCTGTTCACTTTTGTTCACTCTTTTCTTTCTTTCTTTGTGCTTTGTATCTTTTTATAGGAGACTGTTTGGCTCTCCCGCTTTGTACGGACATCATTGTAATCAACAGTCCCTTTGACCTACTTTGTGGTCATTAGTTGGACATTAATATAATTATCTTATCTTATCTTATCTATATTTACCTTCAGTATACATTGCCATATGGCATATAATGAAGTATGAAATGAACTAAATAATAGTAAGTAGATACTATGTAAGTTAATTTCAATGTTAAACAAAAAAATAACTCAATCTAGTAAGCATTGCTCTATTTGAGATGGGTAAATCAATGTAGGTCCTTTTGTATGTAGGTCTTGCAAAAGGCTAAGACAAAGTACAAACTGAAGTGATTCCAAGTGGTTTTAGAAATAAGAGCCAAGGAGGATATTTGAGATGATGTTTGATTTAGCTGTCATCTGTAGGAAATTGTGGTGTATGCATATTGTTACCCTTCATTTTGAATGGGTGTCCAAAGTTGCTCTTGATAGCACTAGTGGGTTAGGACTTTCCCACCTAAGTGCTAAATCAAGCTGTAACAAAGTACAAAATATTCAAATATAATACATACACGTGTGCACTAAACTAATTCTTTTCACAAATACAGGTGGATGACCTCTCTTCTGTGCTGCTTTTAAATCTTCCCTTTTGACTTAGTGACAGTACAATTCATCTCCTATTCTTGAACTGCCAAGATTCTCTTCCTTGAAACATTAAAGAAATTGCATTTAATGCAGCAGGTTTGAACAATGATATTCCAAATTCGACAAGATATGTAGTAATAATGGTTGAAATCCACTCCATCGTCTATTAAGCAATGCCTTGTTTCTCCATTTCCCCACACTTCACTCTCAAGTATTCTTTTCTTGAAGCTTTCTGTTGCTTGCTCTCTTAGTTTATTTGTGCCCTAGTCTCTCTCTCTCTCTTTTCTCTCTTTTTTTTGTCATACACTCTCTTAGCTCTCCCATGTCCATGGAAAACCCCAATGTCTGCAACAATGTCTGTGTTACAACTTAAACTAGTAGTTAAAGTTAAAACCCTAAAGAACATGGCTAGCCAAACTGCAATTTGGAGGTGTTACCCACTATCACTTCAATAACTAACTCCCTGCACTTCTAGTTGGCTCTTCTCCAATTCAAGGGGGCTTCCCTATATAGGATTTCTAGGCTATGGCATTGAGGGCACATAGGTGATTTGAAGAGTTAGCTCTTGCAAAACTTGAGGTCTTCGTAGTAGTATAGGTGATGGAAGGGTTTTAAATACTAGTGCCAATCCTAGGGTGATGGAGTCAAAGGAAACAAGACCAATGAAAGGGGAACGAGTTCATGAAAGGTTAAGGATAATTGGATTCCTTGAGGTGCCAACCTATGTCATAGGGTTTGTCGAACTTGAACCCTGAAGTTCAAAATTCGACGAACTTTAAGAGAAAAAAAAAAGAAATTCGTTGAAGTTCTGGTTGAGGTTCGGTCACAAAATAGTGGGTTTGATATTCCAGGTTTCCGTTTTGGGTATATTGTGGTTGGTATTCTTTTGTGCCGGAGAATTTGCAAGTACATTTAAAAGAATCTTTTGGTGAGTTGCGACTAGGAGTAATTTGACGTGTATTCCGTGTAATAAATCTAGAATGCGATGGGATCGATTTAGGTTACTCGTGCTAGTGTCGATGCTTTCTCTATGCCTTGCTTTCACCCGAAACACTTTCTTTGTGCCAATGTGTTGAATCGCCGATGGGTATTCCGATTGTCGATGGGTATGCGATTTGAAGGATATAGGTTAGCCGACGAGTACGCCCACGCTTTGTTTGAGGAAATGTGCGGGATGGGTGTTCCACTAAGTTGACGTCATTTATTTATGTTTTAAAATGCTAATGAAAGGATCTAATTTAATTTGGGCATAAGTTTACAGTTAGTTGCATAGGTTGTTATAGTTTATAGTAAATTTTTTTATATATTTTATATATTAACTATTAACTATAAATATATTATATTGCACAATTCATTATATTAAATATTAAATGTTTTTTTTATATAAATGTAATATAAAATTATATTTGATAAGTTAATTTATAAAATATTAACTATAAATATATTATATTGCACAATTTATTATATTAAATATTACGTGTTTTTTATATATAAATTTGACATAAAAATATATTTGATAAGTTAATTTATAAAATATTTATATTTTGAAAATATATATATTGGCGAATTTAATGCTGAACCGCATTGGAAAATTCGAATTTGAATCGAACTTCAACCTTGCCGAACCCAAACCATGTGACATAGGATTTCCAACCCTATGCTGTTGTGAGTGGGGAGTGAAAGTGAGGAGCGAGAAGCGGGAGCGAAGCGAAAAGTGAAATTTTCAAAAGCATTCAGGGTGGGAGAGTTTTCGGGACTGTTTTTTATATAATATATATTTTTATGCATATGCCAACAAAACCATGTGCATCCATGAAAATTCAAACCATTATACACAAATATGCAAAGTTTCTCATATAAATAGCAAGAGTGCATACAACCAAAATAACACCGAGTGCAATCCATATCTGAACCAAAGTACATCAATAAATAGGCTATAAACTAGGGATTCTTCAAAAACTAGTTTTGAGGCCACCAATATCAATTTGAACAATTAGCACCACCAACATCAAGGTACATAGAGGGGTTGATTTGTTTGATTGAATGCCAATCCCATACCCTCATACATGATAGAATCCAGTGGAAACATTGCAATCCTGAAATTCTAAAAACGATTAAGCGTGTTGAATTTGAATGAGATAAAAAATTCTACTTTTTGCATTTGAAGTCCGATGAGGTTAGTGTTAATTTATCTAGAGATCACTACTCCCTCTGGATGCCCTGAGAACTCAAGCGGTTTGAGTCCCCATAAATAAAAAATTCAATAATGACTTAAGATACAAACACAAGAGATCTCTTAACAGTTCAACAATAAAGCACAACAATCACACAACTCAGGATGTACCCTGGAAACCCCAAACGGGGAAAACCAACTATCTGTGGGGCTGTTATCACCAAACTTGTAGGTGCCCCTAGAGATGGATCCAATATGGATGGCAGAAGGGATGGGCAACCAAAGAGGTGCAACCACGATAGCCTCGACTCCCAATGGATGGTTGTCACGCCAATCGAGGCAACCTTCACTTTATGTTATCTAGCCCAAGACAACAAAGGGGGAGACCCAGATCTACTCTCGACAGGAGAGATCAGACCAAGACACCAGATCAAATCAAATGATAATGAAGTACGTAAGGTGTATGGTAAACTCTAGATCTATGAATAAAGTCACAAGGTGAGTAATAGGTTGGATCAAGGGGTTTTGACAATGTAGATTTGGTCCAACATGTTTATGCAAGTGACTTATGAGGTTTAGAATAAGATCCAGAATCAGGGTACTAGTCAATTGTGAGAAAATCCATTGCCTTGGGAACCGTGTCCAATGCAGGGTAGTTAAGGACTGAATTGGGGCAAACCAGTACCAAAAGTGAGCTTGATTGATTGATATGACAATGTCAAGGGGTTCAAGCAACCAAAACAAGGATCAAACCACCTACAAACTCAACAGTCCAAGAAAGTCGAATTAGCTCGGAGAAAGATCAGTGCCTTGGGAAGTGGACCAAATGGAGTCGGATGTCCACCAAATTGTAGATCAGGAATGTTGAGGTGTTGAGGTAGGTGGATCTTGAAAATTAGGCTCATCCGATGACTAGATCTCAGTAGATCTGACATTGAAATGTATCACAAAGTGACCCAAGTGGGGCTCAACCCTCAAAATGAGGAATGGGGCCCACAAGGTCAAAATCACTGAAGTGACACACTAGGGGTAGGTTATTGAATGTGTAGATGAAGGATCAAGTGGGATCTCACCTACCCAGGTGCTAGATCCTAGCAAACTCACCTCTCCTAGGAAGTGCGACCTCCCTTAGAGAAGCTTCTTTGCCTTGGGAAATGGGTCAAATGATGGCCAATCCACACCAACCTATAGATCTGAATCGCCGTAGATGCTATAGAGGTGGGTTTTAAATTTTATACCCAAAAGCCAAGTGGATCTTTCTAGATATGAGAAAATGTAAAATGAGGGTTTGAAATATAAGGGTTTTATCAATGAAGTAGTTGTGCCAATGGATTGGAGCCAAGACAAGAAGAACAAACCTGTGGATCTTACCTGGATAACCTTGTAGATGCCTTGATGATGATGATTTATGCAAACCCGATCAATTTGAAGCGATTTGAGGTAGTTTTCTATGAAGTGCCCAAGGAAGCCAATGCGCCCTCTCTCCTGCACAATAAACGTCAACAATATCAGATTTACTGCGAACAAGAGATAAGACTAATGCCACAAGAGAAATAACAGAAAGATAGCATAGATCACAATGATACTAATGATAACCCCCTGATACAAGCGAATGCCAAGTGGAGTGAGTTGAAGAAGCCTTGCAAAAATGCCCAAGTGAAGTCGCCCTCCTGTAGACAAGACAAAGTTTCCAAAAAAAAAAAGATCTTACCACGAATACCCAAATGCTAGGATGCAATAGATTTTACATTCACCATCGAAGAACACCAGATTCAAAGGAGACCACAAGAATTTCCACAGAAAAGTTTTTCTATATCAAGATTCCAAGAGCCAAAGACCCCTTTACAATGAGAAGCTCTCTCCTTTAAATAGGAAGGAGAGAGGCCACAATCTAACCACTTTTTAAATGAGTGGCTAAGATTAAAAGATCAAAAGATCTAATCAATGGTTGAGATGAGCTCAACAATACAATATATGGATCAATAATAAAATATAACAATAAGTGGACAAACTCACCCTAGGAGAGGGGATCCCACCAAATCATAATGATAAAATATAAGAAATAGCTCATGGTGGGTCCAAGGGGTAATTTCTAACACCCTTGGTCAATCCCCATGGCACAATATCCAAAAATAATCATGATAGACACCAAATCATGCCTCTCTGGGAAAGTCGTGAGCCTTAGGGGGCTCCAGAAATCATCAAAATGTGCCATAAGTGATGGATGTGGGTCCCGACGAAGCTGAAACTGCTGGAGAAGGTGTGGAAGACATCCCACTCATCATCACTGATCATCCCATGCCATAACCTTGCCTCGGTAGCCCAAATCAAATTCTTCATTAGCCATTTTCACCATTTCTGGACTGCCTCGGGAAGTGTGACTGCCCAAATTGCCTCCTGGAGTGCCTGCGCTGTCAAGGTGAGCTCACCAATGAGTCTGGGAGGGGGGTAATATTGTAATAACAAGTGGCTGGACCACCCCCTCCATGCATAGCGCCCTAGGTGAACCAAATAAATCTCATCACTGCTCTGACAGGCCAAAACTGCACTAGGATAGCCAACTGAGGCTCAAACATCACTGTAACTGCCCGAAACTGAAAACAGACTGTCTCATTGGACTAAGAAGGTCCAAATCCATCTAAGGTGTGTACTCATACACCATATAGTCCTCTGCATGGTCCAAAATAAATACTCATCATATCCAACAGACCAAATAATAATAATCTGTAAAAGAGCTAAAAAGCACATATCATCATCGTAAGCCTGAAACCATTGCATAAGCCCACCATGGTGACCTGTACCAAACCATATATCATCTATCTGTAATATCTGAGGTCTGCCACCTCATGTCCTGTGGTTGACTTTTGGTCAAACTGGGTTTGACCAAGTCAACATGACCAAAATATGACTCAAACTGTCACCAAGTTGCTGCAAGGTGTCAAAGGTTAAAACATGCTTTACAATCCATTCACATAGCAATTATAACAAATAGCAATCATTACTGGCGATCTAAATCCAAATATAATATGTCATTAATTATTATTATTTCTCAGATAAGACTTTCAAGGTCATACTCACTTCATAGTTGTGATCAATTTGCTAGTGAAGGGTGAAGGCTTTGTACTGCAAAGGCTAGGATATAGGGAATGACTTACTGACTTAACACTGTGACACTTTGGAAATGGAAAGGGAATACACACCATAGCATATACTGAAATAACAACAACACAGGGAATGGCGGTGTCTCACAAATGGGTAAGTTGTTCAAAGAGTGTTTATTCACATTGACTGATGCGCACAATCCATAACACAAATGAGGCCAACAATCCTTTTGATATAGAGTTTAAGTTCCATTGTTTTTTTGGGCCTAGAGTTTCCATAGCCTTTGGTCTATGTGTGTTTACAAACACATTGCATAGATTTACATTTATTTAGGCTTCTTGTTGCAGGTGTGTTTTTAAGGCACTTGTTTACCTGAGCACTTCTAGGTGTGTCATAGACAGCTTGTTTACCTAGGTATTTACATTTCACAATAGATATAACATTTGATATTTCATAGCCATTTTCATTTGGCTTGCCTTTCATTCATGTGTGTTTAGAAACACATTGCATGAATGAGCTTTTTATACAAGATACAACATTTCATCTCCATACTTTGTGTTCATGGTAGCACTAAAAGTTTCAGGTTTAGCCAACATTTTTAGTGACTAGGGGGAATTCACAAGGAAAACCAACTCACCATAGGCAAGTTTTGTTACCAACTCAGAGCCGAGACACAATAAACAAGGAAGCTCATCCAATACAGAGGCTACAGTGGGGAAAGGTCCTCCATGCCACTAGTCAAGTAGTAAGTCAAGGCAATGAAAAATCTGGGTAAGTCATGGATGGATGAAGAAAGTGAATAATGAAACTGACACTAGCAAGACAATGTATGGCGGGAATGATCACCTCTATTCTCCCTAGGGAGGATAAAACCAATGAGTATAGGCCAAGAACTTCTAAGTCTGAGTAGGGACAAATATGATATATATAGTACAACCAGGTCCACATATCTATATGATCGCCAGATCATGATACTAAATGCTAAGACATGCTAAGATAATGGAAATAAAAGCAGTAGAACCACAACACCATAATATACCTGCTGAGTCATATACCTGAATGCTCATCATCTGAACCAACATCTGACCTCTAAAACTGCTGCTGTAACTCTGGGCAATACTGACTGCTCTGTACAAATGGCTAGATGGCTACATCGGTCATCTCCCTGAGTGTCCTGAGACTCAGTCATGGCATGGGGAATATATCTGCTGTCCAAAATTTGATAGTGATCCGTAGTAGATGCTCATCTCAGCATCTCAATGTAAGGGAACTGGCTGAATAATGTACTGGAATCTGACAAAAAATGTATGGTAGCCTGGCTACTATATATGTGATAACAAGTACCTTCTGGGAACTTACTCTTTACTTTGCCTGGTTAACTGACCAGGAACCCTAGTTAATTGACTAGGGTATGATCCTCTCTGCGAATGGGTTTCGTAGCTGCACTAACTTTAACACTCCTGACGGTTCTTTCAGAGAGAGTAAGAGACCTCGACCATATTCCAACTACGTGGCATTATTACGTGACATCATTGATGTCGAGCCTTCCAGTTATGAAGAAGCAGTTAATACGAAAGTATGGAAGGATGCCATGATCCAGGAATACTAGTCCATTATGAAGAATGATGTTTGCGATGTGGTTTCGAGACTGAAAGGGAAGCCAGTGGTGACTTCCAAATGGATCTACAAGATGAAGGATGGAGCAAATGGTAGTGTCGAGAAGTACAAGGCAAGGTTCATGGCTCGTGGTTTCTCCTAGAAAGAAGGAATAGATTATGAGACATTTGCTCCTGTGGCGAGATACACTTTGATTAGAGCTATACTTGCAATAACTGCAGTGATGAAATGGAAGTTACATCAGATGGACGTAAAGACAATTTTTCTGAATGGTGTAGTGGAAGAGGAAGTCTACGTGGAGCAGCCACAAGGATTCGATATACATGACAGGAAAACATGCGTGCAGATTGAAGAAGGCTTTGTATGGACTAAAGCAGGCACCTAGGACGTGGTATGGCAGAATTTATAGTTTTCTGATGAGCTTGGGATTTGCTAAGAGTAAAGTAGATTCCAACCTTTACTACAAGGTTGTGAATGGTGGACCAATGATATTACTGTTATATGTAGATGACCTGTTTCTAACAGGAGACGAGAAGCTCATTGCATGGTGCAAGAAGGAGCTCACTGCAGAATTCAAAATGACAGACCTTGGTATGATGCACTATTTCTTGGGTCTAGAGGTGTGGCGGAGACACGACGAGATTTTCCTTAGCCAAGGAAAATATGTTATAGAGATCCTAAAAGAGATTCAAGATGATGGATTGTAAACCATGCCTTCATCGATGGTAATGAACCTGAAGTTATTGAGTGATACTTCTTCAGAGACAGTGGATGCCACCATGTATAGACAGATGATTGGTTTGTTGATGTATTTAACGAACACTAGGCCAAATATATGCTTTACGGTGAACACATTGAGTTAGTATATGCTTGAGCCGAGACGTGTTCACTTGATTGCAGTAAAACATGTGATGAGGTACCTAAAAGGTCTAGTGGACTATGGACTTAGATATGTTTCGGATTGTGAGATAAGATTGCAAGGCTATAGTGATTCAGATTGGGCTGGTAATGTCACAGATCATAAGAGTACATTAGGATGTTGCTTTAGTTTGGGATCAGTTATGATCTCGTGGTTCAGTAGGAAGCAGACTAGTGTGGCACTCAGTATGGCCGAGGCAGAGTATATAGCAGCATTTTCAGCAAGTAGCGAAGCTGTGTGGATTCGGAAGTTGCTTGCAGGATTGTTTGATCTCGAGTTGGAGGTGACTTTATTTTCTATGACAACCAAAGTTGTGTAAAGTTGTCTGAGAACCCTGTGTTTCATGACAAGTCCAAGCATATCGAGATCAAGAACCATTATATTCGAGACATGGTGCAGAAGGGAGCTGTAAAGCTCCAGTATATTGCGACAGATGAGCAAATAGCCGATATGTTGACCAAGCCTCTGTCAAAGATAAAGTTTGAGTATTTCAGGGACAAGCTTGGTGTGGTGCAGAATAATTCCCTTGTTGAGAGGGAGTGTTGAGTTACATATGCGATTCCAGGGGCAGTAGCATGTAAAGTGTGGCAGCAGCGGGTAGTCATTCACGGGCACGTTACCGACTGAGGCACAGGTTGGCCTGATGTTGCACAGGGCCAGGATACCCGGTCTTTGGGGCTAGAAGACCAGTTCATGTGGACTGGTGGATGCCCAACTTTCGGGCTGGAGGGCCAACGTGTGTGGGTTGGAGGATTCCTAGCGTTGGGCTAGATGGTTGGTGTGTGCGCATTGGATTTCCTAACACTTGTTGTTAGATGCCTAGTCATTGTGGGCTGGATGTCGGGTGGTGCCAACCAGAAGGGCCAACCTTCAGGCTAGTTACCTAGATTTTGTGTGAGTTGGATGCCTAGATTCTGTGTGAGCTAGATGCCTAGTTCTGTGTGAGCTAGATGAAGTCTCGTAATGACATAAGGTCGGAAAGGACGCCAAAACCCATAGGGTCCGAAAGGATGATGAGGTTGTGCCCACTAGAGAGATGCTGTGTATGATGACGAGGCGTCTGATGCATGATGTGGATGATGGCTTGCTCGTACAGAACTTCTAGTGATGGATAGTGTTATTGGGCAAATTAGCAGGGCTAATTCCCAGCAAGCACAAATAAGAAAAGTGACCCAATGCTACCTTGGTCATCGTTCTAACTTCTTTGGAAGTCGAAACCTTCGAGGAGAAGTATCCTTAAAGGCACCTGTAAGAACACTAAGACAACCACAAAATATATTCTCTATGCAATCTTATAGTTGGACCAGTGCCTATATGGAGTCAATAATATTATAATCGATGCTAGTGAGTGCAAAAGTATGATCAAAATCAGTAATCCACTTTGATCGTTCAATGGAATGTGTAAGCATGTAAGCGTGTAATGGATCAAGGGGTAATAACCATCCACCAGATGTAGCTTCAAATCCTTTACCAAGAAAATGTAGGAAATAGATAGATTCGCGGACGATCAACAAGTAAATGGTCAAGTACGGGTTAGCGGAAGCAGTATTGAAGATCGCGTTAGAAGAAGACCTTCCTTGCTAAGAGGGAGTGTTGATATTTTATGTAGCTTCATAAGATATTCTTATGTTGGCACAAAAAATTCCAGAAGAATAATAAATAAAAGAATATTATATTGTTACTTAGACAAGTCAGCCTAGTGAAAATAGACAAGTTAGCCCCAAGGTAAAACTGCCCCAGGAAAGTCGGCCCAGTCACTCAAGTGAAGTCGGCCCCACAGTGAAAAAGTCAGCTAGAAACAAGTATAAATAGAGGGCGACGCCCTCCTCATTTGTACATCAAGCAAGTTCACATCAAGTCAGTGAGACAAGTGCACAAGAGAGAGAAGCAGTAGCTGGAGGAAGACTAATATCTTGGGTTTTATCTTATCTTTGTATCTGGGGTATTTTTATATGAGAGAGCTTTAGCTCTTCATTGTATTGTCATTGTACTTGGTTGATGAATCTATATTGAAGAAGTTCTATTGGGTTTTCTTCCCCAAGAGGGTTTTCTAGGACAAATCTTTGTGTATGCTGTGAATGTCTTTCTTTCAGTGATCCTTATGCATGCAGTTATTATGATATGATATAAATTGAATTAAAGTCTAAAGAATTCTGAATAACATAACTGCTTAAGTAAAATCTCAACATGAATCACCTATGACTCCACTCACTATGATCCCCTATTTTGAGTAAGTTCCCTCCCCATGCCCTTATTTTCAAGGCTGCTTCAATAGACATGCCATGGTAAACTGCTATCCTGCTACCAACTGATATCCCAGTGCTTAAAGCACACAAGTATTTTTGATGCATACTCTTCATGCCCACCCAATTGTTCAAAGGCCAGAATGACAGGGGCCTCTACAACACTTGGGTTCTCATCGACTGCAAACATTCCTTGTGTTCCCTCAGAATTAAAAGAGGTGTTCCAAATGCAACAATATATGTAACATTAATTGCATAAATCCGCTCCATTAGCTATAAAAATGTTCCTTGGCTCCCCTTTTCCCCATGCTTTGCTCTCAACACTCTTATGTCTTGAAGCTATTTGTTGCTTGTTCTCAGTTTCTTTGTATGCCTCTCTCTCTCTGTAACATACATTTTTTTCCTAACAAAAATTTTGTGGGGAAACCCAGGGCTGCTTCCCAACATTAATGGATGGTATCCCTAGTAAGCCTGTCAGTGTATGTCGTAGACTAGTGTGCCTCACCCTGGGTGATTCAAATAAGCAAATGTTGGTATGGAACTAGCCAAATGCCCAACAACATTGGCAACAATCAGTTGAGCTAAACCCATGGGCCTCTCTGTAACATACATAAATACACCTATAACAACAATAATAGTAATAATAATCATAATAAAACAATATTATATAACCAAAGATCACATGTCTATCCAAGCAGGTGACCATTCAATGTATACTTATACATGCTATTGTAATCATCAACCATTTTATATATTCAATACATTATTTTTGCCTATATGGATTCCTTTACACTATCCTATTTATTTTGTATATCCAGTTGATGAACCAATTTGGTTCATTACATTGGTATCAGAGCCATTTCAAACCGTAGATTTGGCATCAACTCTTGTCAGAAGGCAATAAAAAATTTATTTCCAAGAGGCAATCCACTTCCACATTTTTAACTCATATATCTGCTGTGTATGCATTGACTTCCACTCCATTTCCATCCAGTCTTCTATCAACCTACGTATTCTTTGTTCCATATTTCACACAACACTCTACACACTCCGCTGCCATAAACCAATATTAGAAAAAAGAGAAAAAAGATCCAAGGCGAGAGAAACATGCCAAAAGACTCAACAACATTGTTCTGCGGGAACAACCCTTAGACACCCAAAAGCATGACTGATGTTGATGTACCTGTTATCACACCATAGTAGCTGGGCTACTATTCTTGCTGAGCAGATATCTGCACTTTTCAGAGCTTTGCTTTTACAGAGATCAACTATGATGAGCATGTCTATTTGAGATCACTTATGGATCAGAGCAGTATATGTATCAAATATTGATTAGACCTTGTGCCAAGGCTGAGCCTTGAGAGCTTAGATTTGATGACCGATGTGACCCTTTGTTCCATACAGTTCCAGTTCAGTGCCTAGTCGTATTATTGCAGTAGTGTTTCAATTGTTCATGGATGATTATCATGATATGATGTGACCTATGGACTTGTGATTATTAATACTGGATTATTATCTTGTTGTTTTAGTCATCTTCATAGCATTGACTTGGTACATGATTCGTGATGTGGCAGTACTACTTAAATAATGAAATGAAATATCTTGGATGATGTTATAAATTTAAAATTGGATGTATTACTTGCACACTAAGCTTTTCTGACAATACCCATTGGTTCCATTACCCTCATATGAGCATAAACATGGTTTTTCTTGACATCTTTGTCTGCTAGCTTAGGCACCACATTCACTTGACTCCATCCATCCATTACCTTCCTTATTTGACTTTCACCTTGACTTGCCTTCTTGACTTTTTGATGTGGAGGACTTCCCCATTTTTACCTCTGTGTTGGACCGCATCCATGTTTGTTTTGTGTCTCGGCTCTGAGTTGGTGATAAAACTTGCCTTTGGTAAGTTGGATTGTATGCCTAAATCATTCTGGTCGGTTGTCCTGATGTTTGGCACTGTGCAGAACTCCATCTAGTCACTTGAGTTGTTGTTGGCTAAAACTGAAAGCACATGTACTACTTGTATTGGAAATGTATTATGAAAGCCTTGTGAACTTAAAATTCTAGAATGTGTTTCTTAACACACGTGAATAAAGGCTATAGCAATGAATTGCTTAAATACCCCACGAAGGGTATAGAAAGGTCCAAAAAGCAATGGTTAAGTAAATGCTATATCTAAATATTGCTGACCTCATGATTATAAATATGCCCCGGATGCAAGCTGCGATTAGTTGTGCTTCTTAGCACATGTGAAATCCCAGAGGGGTCGTATAGGCTAAAAAGGCCATGGAAATGAAATGAATGATCCTAATGAACCTGGATCAACTTGATGTAGACATGATGCCTAAGTTGAATAAGCACTCTCTAAACAATTTATCCATTTGTGAGGCACATCCCTTCCCTTTGTTATTTTGTCCAGCACAGAGTGTAGCTCCCCTTTCCCCGTCCAAAGTGTCACTTAGTTGAGTTTGGCCAAGTCATCCCCTTTGCTTAGCCTTGTCTTTAGCCTTCATCCTTTGCTAGCAGTTAGGCCATGTCCATTGAGTGAGTATGTCTTTAAAGCTTTCGTGCAAGTAAATTATAAATAACATTTAATTATATATATGTATTAACTGCCACTAAATGATGTTTGTACTTTAAGTTATGTTGTGAATGTGATTAAAGGAACATGTCTTAGTCTGTTGCTATAATCTACTCTTTGGTTGTATTTTGACCTAGTCAAACATAGTTTGAGCATGGTCATTCTTGGGATCCGTGGTGAGATGGACCACTTATGCTTATGGATGATGATTGGTGGTCCCACATACACTTACTGATGATTCCATATGTTGGACATATGCTTCAGATGATGATTGATGCAGTTGGTTAGTTTTATGATTATATCCAGATCATCATATTTTACACTGTCCGGGTATGGTGGACCCTACAGTTGACCCCACAGGTCAACCCATGGTGTATGAGTACTCATTTCTAGTAGATTTGGGTCTTCTAGATCCATTGAGACACTTATCTTTAAGTTCCGGGCACTTCTGATGATGATAGTAGTAGTTATCCACCTGTTGACCAGTTTGGGCATGCTGATCCAGCCTGTCCAGCAGAGGCCTTGGAGGCCAGTCGTTGCCTAGGGCGCTACAGAGGAAGGGGGTGGTCCGGCCACTTGATTTTACCATTATACCCCCCTTCCAGACAGCCTGGTGTACTCAGTTTGATAGTGCAAGCACCCTGGGTGGCAGTTTGGGGCAGTTTCAGGGTTTTCAGGAGGATTAAAAAATGGAATAAAAGGGTCAATGAGGAATTCGATTTGGGAAATTGAGGCAAGGTTTTGGCACTTGGTCTTCTCAGAGGTCATCCATGGTGAACCCCCCTTCTCCCAGATCAGTTGGCATCAGTCAGTGGGGTCCATAGTGGTTACAGGAGGGCTTTTACTGCTTGTCTCTCTTAGATTTTGGGGACAAGATTTGATCATTTGTGTCACTTTGACATGTCATAGACTTATATTTTATATTATTGTGCCATGGGTACATGCTAGTGAAGGAAAGTAATGTGTCCTAGCCCCACCATGAGCTTGTAGTGACTTGTCTTGGTCTTGGTGATGTGGCACATGTATTTTTAGCCACCCTTATGTATGACGTCACCTTGCACGAGTCTTTTCTAGCTATGACGTTATCACTCACTTTAGTGATCCATGTGATATTTTGTATTGGCTCATCTTAGCCGTTGAGTAGATTGTTATATCTTTTGATCTCAACCACTTGTTGTTTTAAAAAGTGGTTTTGTGGTTTAGGGTTTTGGTCTTTATTATCCTATAAAAGGAGGAGACCCCCCTCATTGTAAAGCACCTTTGGAGCTCTTGAAGATTGGAATAAAATACTTCTTTGTGGATCTACTTCTATTGTCTTGATGGATTCTTTTGCACTTTGAATATACAGTATTTTCTCTATGTATCATTGTGGATCTTGGGGCTACTAGTCATTTTTTTGCAGGGAGGCTGATTTGGTGAGGAGGAGGACGATTTGAAGGAGGCTATTGTTGGGGGGACCCACATATCTTCTCTTGGGTTGATCTTTGTGACATGGAGTATCATTATTGTATCTTCATGACATAGTTGATGCTTTCTCTTACATCTCTTCATCATTTTCATAATTTTTCTACTTGGCTTGTTTCTAACTTGATCTTGTCTTGTAGGAAGAGGACGATTTGGCTACTCTTGGAGGAAGACGTTTTTGCTTGGAGCACTAGATCTCACTCTTGAATATACACATAGGGGGAATGCTTTCAATTTGCAAAGTGGCCACAAGCAATTGAGGTATGTTCTACAAGTTATGTACCTAGATCCATTCATTCTTCTTCATTGGTCATCAAACCCTTAAAATCAAAACCCTCATTTTACATTTTTTTAGATCTACTTGGATCTAGCAAGCTTTTGGGGATAATTTTTGAGACCCACCTCTATAGCATCCACGGCAATTTGGATCTATAGTTTGGTGGTGTTTGGCCTTCATTTGACCCGGTTCCCAAGGCACATTAGCCTCTCCAAGGCAATTCACATTCCCTTGAAGAGGCTAGTTTGCTAGGTTCTAGTACTTGGGTAGGTGAGGTCCCACTTGATTTGGATAGATCCACCTTGATAACCTACCCCTAGTGCTTCACCTTGTTGATTTTCACCTTGTGGGCCCCATTCCTCATTTTGAGGGTTGAGCCCCACTTGGGTCACTTGGTGATGCATTTTCAATCTTAGATCTATGGAGATCTAGCTCATATTGGGGCATGCCATTTCAAACCCACCTTGATAATTGCCTTAACTACCCCGATCTACATTTTGGTGAAATTTGGACTCCATTTGCCCCCTCAATTTAAGGCACTAGTCTCCCTTGGGTAAATCGCACTCCTTGGGCTAGTGGTATTTTGCTAGATCCTATATGTGGGTGTTGCCTCTTTCATCTTAGATCCATAGATCTACATCATTGCATACCCCTTAGTGCCATCTCACCCCTAACTTGAACCTGCGGGCCCCACTTGGACCATTTTCCACTTTTTAAGGAGTGGGCCCCACTTGTGTAATTTCCATGGTACTAGATCTATCCATTTGAGCTTCATAAGTGGCCCTAGTCATTCATTGGTTGAAACACTTGTCACCTCTTAAGCCTCTTCAACCACACTTAAACCCTTGGGTCCACTTAATCTAACTCACTCATTGGTTTCCATAACTCAACTTACACATTTCCCTAGGAACCTTTGGGTTAGCTAATTTTCATTGATGGGCTAGGGTCTCCCCCTTGATCTTGATTAGTCTTGATCTAAAGTGAATAGTGCCTCGGTTATCGTGACACCCAGCTTGCATTGGGAACCGTTGCATCTCTTGGGTCACCTCTTTAGTTGTCCATCTCCTCTACCATCCCGGATGGGATACCTTTAGGGACAACTACAAGTTGTGTGATGACAGTACCATAGTAGAAAATAAATTAAGAAACTGCAGTGATATCTCTTGATACCATACAGGTGAGAAAACCCTTGAAGCACATCACAAGATGTGTGTATATCATGAGCGTATTAAAAAATAGAGGAGAAGCAATGTTGTGAGGATGGAAGTTTTGCTAACCAATTGTACACAACTCTGATAATTCATTGTGAATAGATCAGTTCATTACCTTCGGATTGATTTGACCTTGAGGAGGAACACAAATTGTTATCAGATGGAGGCATGGAGAAAGCTTATACTCGTGGCTTGAAATCTAAATCCTCTGTTATCAGGCGGCATGCGTATTTGACGAACAGGGCATGGAAGTTCTAAGTTATTCACGGTCCAACTATTTTTCATACTGTTGTGTTTGTTTCCAATATCTGACCTTCAACTGAAAAACAAAACTAGTATTTAGGAAAATCTGTTCCAAGCACTTTGGTCGATGCACAAAGTTTTAAGAAAAACAAAATATACATATAACTATTAGCCAGTTTGGCAACGAAGGGTTAATGGTTGAAAATATTACTATATAACTTCTTATAAAAGTTACTATACTACATTGTCATCGAAGAGAGATCCTTCACAACATAATTAGAAAAATAGGACTCTACTAGTGAGAAAAAAGGAAGATTTGTTAAAAAGATCTTTCAATTTATGCTTTTGCATTACAAAAGCTTA
The DNA here is from genome assembly GCA_027924585.1 of Larix kaempferi. Taxonomy (NCBI): domain Eukaryota; kingdom Viridiplantae; phylum Streptophyta; class Pinopsida; order Pinales; family Pinaceae; genus Larix; species Larix kaempferi. Next base: position 812,380 of record BSBM01000605.1, read on the forward strand.
AGGGAACTATTCAAAAGAAACATTTTCTTTTTATCTAAAAGAATGCTAGTTCATATTTTCTGCTTATCTAAGAAACGTGCTTTATTTTCATTCTGATAATTTGTGGAAAGAACAACTTGACAAATTTCCAAGAACTGTATCATTTCTTTTCATATTTGAAGATAAGCTATATAATTGTGAAGGAAAATTTTGCTGCGTCTCCCATTTTTCATTTCTTTGTATCTCTTGAAATGTTGTTACTGAAATGAGTTATTGTTTTCCTGAATGAACTGCCTTGGGAATTGCCCCAGAAACATTTAGGGAAAATCATTTGGGAACTATTGCTGTTCATTCTATGCAATTCCCAGGCTGCTTCATTCAGGAATGTGGATTTTGAAAAGAGTCCAAATCTGTCTGGTGTAGTGCATTCCCAAAACTGTGTTCTTTAGGCAGCAAAACAAATTGGAGTCGAGAGGAAACCTCCGGGTTTCTAAGATTCTATAGTGTCATAGTTGTTTGTTGTGATGGTGAACTTTCCAAGCAAAAATTAGTTGATTAAAGGAAATGTAAGATAGATCATTGATTAAAGCACAATTTCTAATCCCTTGTTTGGTTAGGTATCATATTGCAGGATCTGAAGGTATATTTTATTCTAGGGAGCCTTACACAAATAATGGAGCTTCACATGTAACGCGTTTTCTTGGACTTGCAGCAGTTGGTAATGACAAGAAAGAGGTTAGATCCCACTTGCTTTGTGGCTGTTAATGTATTTTATTTTTCCTATAGAACCTATGCAGGAAGCACTTTTCTGAAAATTTAGCCCTTACTGTGCACAGTTCTAGTAACCAGTTTACATTTGACATCTTCCTTTCAGTTATACAGTCAACGGCATGATTTGGAAGATTCAGAATTTTCAATTCACATTAATCTTGATGATATGAGTAGCTAAATACATTCAATTAAGTGTTAACTGTACTATTTGTTTTAATATTATGATTCTTGAAGATTCAAAATATTTGCTATGATCTCTGAAACTCTTCTACATTGATGAAAAATATTAGACAGGATACAACCTTCCTTGAGGTATTAGCTGAACCAGTTGCAGGAGCATAATGACTGCAAAAACACTCCTCTAAGGGTAACTGAGTTGCTCATGCAGGATGTGGAGTAAGCTGCAAGAGTTCTTTATTATTATGTGTTTTAAAAGAACTGTTGGAATTTATATTAAAAAAGGTTGCGGCTAAAATGTACAACAAAGTAATACAAAGTTCTTTTTTGAAATGTAATTAGCCTGAAATCAAGTACAAAAGTCTAATTTCTGGAAATTCCTTATGTCCGATTCTCCAGTTTCTACTGATGGCCTAATATGTGTACTGCCTTAGAAATTTAAAAAGCAACAGATCTATTTGACAAAACATTGCTTATGAAGGCAAATGCAATTCACATCTGAATATCTGCATAACTAACCGCAAGCGAACTCTGGGTGTCTCTTGCCTTGTTCTGTTCTGCTTCTATCTGTCAACAAACGTGATTGGTTTTCCGCCCTCTTGTGAGAGGTGGTGAGCTATGCGAAGCCATCAAACTTGATGCACTGAGATGAGAGATGCCAAGAGCAGGAGGGGAACTTACTGTCTTTACTGATTGATGGATAGATTCTGGGTGTGCCTGAGATCCTTTGCCCCTTTCCGAAACTGCCTCTAGATTGGGATGCTTGCTTATTTCTTTGACCGCTGCCTGAGCTTGTTGGGGTTCTGATTCTTCTGGAACAACCTCTTGATCTCCTTCAGTCATGCCAGTGGGATCAGTTTCGACCTTGGGATATCCCTGATGTTGATTTTTCTTAGCAGTTAGATGTTTTTAACTTTTAAAAACTTTTCTATCACATAAACATAAGCTCCATGCATAAAAGGATCACTGAAAGAAACACATCCACAGTAGACACAATGTTTACCCTGGGAAAACCCTCTCACCGGCAAAACCCAACAACTTCTCTAGATAAGATTCTTCAACAAGATACAATGTCAAAGCTAGTGCCCAGCACTAGTTACAGAAACATAATAATGATATACAAGAAAAATACGGAATAAATTCTGAGTAGCTGAGCCCTTCTGAGAACGAAGAAGAGAGAGAAAGATAGTAAACCCCAAAAGATGTCTTCACAATGCTTCTTGATCACTTGTCTAGGCTTCCGTGGATCTGCACACTGCTTAGCTTGCTTGAGCAAATTGGTGTGTCACAGATGAGGCAACTTCACTTCTATTTACACTGGAAAAGTCACTTTTCCTTACTGGGCCGACTTGACCTTTTTAACTGGGTCATTTCCACTTTAACTGGTCCGACTTGTTCTTGGGCTAGTTATTATTCTTTCCTTTATTCTTTTCTTGTCCTTTTTCTTCGGTTGACTTCTTCTTGTTGACTTCTGGAATCTTCTACGGTCTAGAGAAATTCTCTGTTGTAGTATCCCAAACTGGTAATTTTCTTTTTTCTTTGTTTGCTATGTGATCTTGTGTCTCAACACAGAAATGTATGATGTACTAATCTAAGATTGCATGCGCCCGCAAGCAAACCTAAAACCCAGATAATTAGAAATGCTATAAAATAGGAAGAAGTTATGAATGTACGTACCAATAGATAGATCGGCTGATGGAGATCAATATAAACCCAGCATGCGAGAATTGTGCCGGTGAATAAGTGAGATAAGGCTGAATCCTCCCCAGAGAATGCGCCCTTGATATAAATGCGCCCTTCCTAGCTTGTTGAATGATGAAAGGAGTATCCGGATAGGTGATGATGATTCCGGAAGTGGTGCACTAGGGTAATGTTATCACACCATCTCTAGTTGCTGATGATAGGTGTCCCAACAGGGACGGTAGAGGGTGAGCAACTAGGAAGGTGTAACCAGCAATGGCCAAGTCCTCTGTTCAAGGAACAGAAGTCACACTGGACAAGGCTATTGTCACTTCAGACAAGGCACGTAGCCAAGTCAGAGGGGAGACCCTGCTCAACCAGTGATGGTTGAGAGATAGAAATACACCCAAATCCCAAAATATAAAGAGATAAAGACAAGAGATGAGTGTAAATTAGATCCTAAGTCTGGTTTCATCCAATAGATGGACACAAGTATGGAGTAAGCGTGTAGGTGAGAAAGTGACCGGCAATTGTGTATAATGAAATGAATGGATTGGGTCACTAATTATGTGGCTGAAAAAGACTAAGGATGCACAGTAAATTGGAAGTGAAATGATGAAGTAAAATTGCCCAAGGAATGGGGTTAAGCAGTGGATTAATGGACCTAGGGCAGAGATTAATTGATGATTAAACACACTTCCAACGAATGGTAGTTTGATTTCGTAAGGTAAAACGACGTTTTAAAACCAAATCTAAACTACCCAGAACCCAGAAAATTACCCAACAACGTGATAGGCTAAAATTCCCAAGGAGGGCGAAATCAGTGAAAGACCAGTGCCTAGTTCTATGGGTAAATGGAGTCAGAAAGCAATGAAACTTTGGATATGGGTGTTTGACAGTGTTTCATTGGCGGGTTTTAAAGGAAAATAAATTCTAAAAATTTTGAGATTTTAATTTTTAGGGTTTATTTACTATTTAGTGGTTTGCAACTTAACATTCACAATGGAAATGGAAACAAGAGAAACAAGCAGAGATTGCCTACTTGAAATAATGGAGATGAAGAAGCTTGGTGATGAAAACAAATCCCGAAGACCAAGTGTTGAGCAGCTGTGCCTTTCCCGTAGCTTTTTGGAGCAGCTAGTTGACCAAGTGCGCCCTTGTACCTGCCAGAGAGAGAGATAAGTTAGAAACTATGGCAAATAACAAGGAAATATCAACAAGTAAACGACAAATGATGGAAGAAAGTAAGATAACAAAGCAAGTTTACTTCCCTTTTGCTGAAACTCGGAGAGAGAGCACAACGTGGAGCTGCTGGCTCAATGGCTGCGTCCCCCCTCGGGTGGTCGATTTCACCTGCAGATTAGTTTGGGCAAGAAGTGGATGGAGATAGCACACAACTACTCAACAATGCACCAACAATAAGCTAACAATCAACACCAAAGCACTTCATCACCATGTACACAAGTAGATCGGAAGAAATGTCTCTCTATTCACAAGTCACAAGTTTACAAAAATGCCAAGAGGAAGAGAAATGGGAGAGCTTCTCTCTTAAGTAGAGAATGCCCCCATTCCAAACCTAATTCCCTCCAAAAATGGATGGCTGGGATGCAATCCCCAAGAGCCAAATTGAATGGTGGAGGAGAGCCCACGAGGGGGTGTGAATTGCCCTCTCTAGCGCACATGTGGAGTGAGGGGCCCTTCGTGGGGCCCATACAATAATCAAATAACATGTTAGGGGGTGTCTATATGGTGTTTTATCCCCGTAACTAATACATCAAGGTTCCACATACAATAAAACATCAAAATCGAATTTGCCAAGTGAAGAAAAACGCCCCCCATGGGCAAATTCGACCCACATGGTGAGCTGGCCAAAGTGAGGGCCCCACCACACAAATATAATGTCCAAACATAATGAAATTACCTTAGAACTCACCCTTGTATTAGCCAACCTTTGATTTTTGCCATTTGCCATAGTTGCCTTTGCCATATTTTGATTTTCCATTTAATTAATTGCTGGAGGTGTAAATTGGGCTTTTGACCCACTTATAGTGCCCAGATTGTCGAACTGTCTGCAGCAATGCGATCGTGGACCCCAAAAATAGTAGACATGGTTATTTGAACGACCACGATCCATCACTTAGGCACTGTTTGCCCAAAATCCATGATTTTTAATTAAAACAGGTCAATAATGACCCATAATAATTAAAAATCTCATCGCTGCCTCAACCTTTTTAAATTCTGATGCTAGGAGGCTCATATGGGACCCCAAGAGATAACAAATGACTAAAATCGAAATCTTGATCGCAATATTTTTTCGGGCCCATTTTTGGCCTAGTCAACCTGGTTTGACCAAGTCAAATTTGGTCAAAATGGAGCTAGCTGAATACCTGTATGCAATATGAAGCGAAAAGGCTTCCTTATACATGTTAGTACACTACTAAACAATACGATGCCAACATGGTGATAAAAAATACATAATATCTCAAAAATACGAGGCCCCAGGTGAGGTGGGCCCACCACCTCCAAAAGACTCAAACTATTATGCACAACCTATAGACTTGACCACTTAGCTGACTTCAGGTGAGGTGGAAAAGCAGGGTGAAGGATAGGGGAAAACAAGGACCAAGATTGTGTGACCCTTTGGATAAATCGGGAAAGAGGGGCCCACTGAGATAAGCATACCATGATAATACACAGGGAAGGGCGGTGCCTCACAAATGGGTACAGTGCAGGGAAACCACCACTGGTCATCTAACAAATACCTCACAACTCACATCCGTGCCTTAAGAAGACTCCGTGAGGATCTTTTCTAGAGCTGCCAAACTAGGTGTCCGGCAAACCATAACTTGAGACTCTAGGGGACAATCTTGAGCTTGTCTCTTGCTCCGCAGGACTAGCACCTCCTTGCCCCGCAGGACTAGGTGAGGAAATAACTAATACAATGCTGATATATATGGCTGACCTGTGTCCATGTGTGTTCAAAAACACATTGCATGGACTTTTACATTGACTTTCATTCTTAGCCTTTTTGGCTAGATTTTACATTTACATAGCCTTTTGGCTTCTTTTACATTTCTTCATTTCATTACATTTCGAGGCCCTTTTGGACTACATACATATCTCAATAGATATAATCAAGGTGCTCATACTGCAAAGTAATGGGGGTAAGTGCACATGCTTTGATGACCAATGGGGAACACCCGGTGAGGCTACACAATCCTATACTGCATTGCAACATCGGGGGCAACCGACAGGACCAAATCCCAGGTTTGAGAGTGCATCTCACACACTAAAGAGCCGAGGCACAGAAGACAGGGAATCATGGCATACTCAGAGGTCAATGGGAAAAGGGATCCTCAAGGTCACAAATCAAAGTCCAAGTCTGGAAAGACCAACATGAATGAGTCGGATGGGTGGAGAAAGTGAAAGTGGATCCAAAGTTAGCTGCCAAAGGGGACTAAGTGACCAAGTCTATACCAATAGTTGGGATATGATCCAGTGTGCATAGACAGGAGCCTACTGGAAGGGGTGGACTGACATCACCAAGGGCCAAACACATCATAATGACAACTAGATCACCACATCAATATCATATGTAAAGTCAGTGTACTATCATATATAAACAAGTCTAATCAACAACATGAGCAATAGAACATCAAATGCTATACCTGCCACACCATATACTTGCTGCTGAAGCTGACTCTGAAACTGGATCTCTACTGAATCCGGGCAATAAGTGGCAAACCAACAATACTCTGTACTCTCAATCAAAATATGGCCAGGCAACTGTCTCAATGGGCTTATGCAAAGCCTGGCAAGGAAGGGTGCCCCTGCAGGCAATGATGTAATACATGTCTGGACTCATGAATAAACCATCTGTCCCCACTGATATCTCTGCTCGGGGTAATCTGAACAAAATGCATGCCCCCTCTGAAGGCATTCGATCCCTGATCTGGAGAAAAAAATGTAGTATGGTCCCTGAACACACAATCTGCAGCATGGTAGCTCCAGCTAACATGGATGTGATAAAAGGTAATAGGTCCCCTCTGATCACAATGGAAGAAGCATGCAGAGCTTTCACCAACTCTAAGGCAGAAAACGTGAGAGCCTCAGAGAAAGTCGCCCACGCAGAGAAATGCCCCCTCTTAAAACTAGAAATGCTGATAAATAAATGCTCAGGCTGAGCTAGACGAACAGATGCCTGGATATTTAAATATGAAGAGATCCTCTTTGAGCAATGCACCCATGTAGAGAGGGCGAACTTCCTTGGTGCAATATATAACTCAAAACTCTGTAGAAACTGAAGAATAGTAATACTTGATGATAAGCTGTGCTAGATCTGGATGATCCAACTTGATAGTGACTAGGGCAGATAGATTTCGCTACCGAAATGCACTAGTTAGCTGAGTGCAGACACTCAACCCCAACTTAGCTCGTTGAGCTCTCCAATTCGAATCCACAAATCAATAATCATATAAACATGTCTTCTTTACTAGCTTTACCTTTCGTTTATAACATTCACTAGTCAGACCTAACTTTTGACCTAATTAGGTCACTTTATTTTCTAATTCTCAGTTGACTTGCATGTGGTGATTTTGGAGTGTCTGGAGACTCAATCAGTGCATGCATCATGAAATAATGCTCGGATGTCATGCATGCAGGTGGCCTTTAGTTCCCGTGGCCCCTGTTTATGTACTGATGATATAATACCGATGCCAGAGATGTTCTTAGGGTGCATATGGCATCAATCCTCAGTTGATTCCCTGAATGTCAGTGCCCACTCGAACCTATGGGAATCGGATAGGTTAGCAGGATGGTCCTTAGTGCTTAAGCAGAAGAGGACATTACAGTCCTCCCCGCTCGAAATTGCTTGTCCTCAAGCAACTATAATGTTGGGTGCTGTAATACCTATTCTCCTTCCCAGGTGGCCTCTTCTATAGGCAGATCTCTCCATTGAACCAAGTAGTCTCTGATGATCCCGTTCCTCAGTTTCGACTCTTGCACTTCCCGGATGCGCTCGGGAATTAGAATCAATTGCCCCTTGTCATTAAGGGGGGGCAGCTCGGATGATGTAACAATCTGTTGACCTACTGCCTTCTTGAGGTTAGATACATGAAAGACATTGTGAATCTTGCTCTTTGGGGGTAATTCTAGCTCATACGCTAACTCTTCGACCTTCCGGATTATCCGGATTATCTTATAGGGACCATAGAAGTGAAGCTTGAGTTTCTGCTCCTTTCTTCTTAAGAGATGACTGTCGGTAAGGTTGTAGGCGTTAATAAACTAAGTCTCCCACCTCAAAACTGTGCTCAATCCTGTGCCTGTCTACATATATCTTTTGTTGATTTTGAGTAGCCTGAATGTTTTCTCTGAGTATTTTAAGAATATCTTGACTCTTGAATCCACTCTTTGGCCTTGGGGGCCCTGTTGTCACCAAATATCAAGTCTGCAAAAGTTAAGGCATCATATCCGTACAGAGCTCTAAAGGGAGTCATCCCAATGGTCATATGGTGGGTGGTATTGTAGCAATGTTCACCTAAGTGTAGCCATTTGATCCATGTCCTTTGTTGACCTGAAAAGCTCTTGCCAAAAGGCTCCCATGAACTTGCTGTCCCTATCACTGATAATGGTCTTGGGTAACTCGTGGAGTCTAAATACCTCTCTGAAAAATATTTCTACCACCTGTGCTGCTGAATAATCTGAGGAAATGGCAAAGAAGTGAGCGAACTTGGTCAACCTGTCCACCACTACGTACAAGCAGTCTCTTCCCTGAACCTTGGGCAACCTTGTAATGAAGTCCATGGAAATGCTTTCCCACTTCTGCTCGGGAATAAGCAATGGTCGTAGTAAACCGACCGGGTGGGTGTGCTCTATCTTGTTCTGTTGGCACAAATTGCAGTCTCTTACATGCTGCATCACATCATTCTTGACGCCTTTCCATGAGAACCTCTCTCTAATCTGCCTGTAAGTCTTAAGAAACCCTGATGTCCTGCTAATGGTGAATCATGGGAGGTTTGCATAATCTTTTTCTTAAGGGAAGACTCTGGAACTAAGTAGATTCTGTTTTTGTAGTATATGATGTCGCTAATTATCCGATATCTGTCGTCCTGAATTTGCCCATCCAATAGTTCGCAGGCAAATTTATCTTTGGAATACTCAACCAAAAGATGAGATCTCCAATCTGATCAGATGCTCATAAGGGATAAAGTGGTTGGTCGTCTAGAAAGTGCATCTGCTACCACATTGTTCTTTCCCTTTATGTATTCAATCTCGAAGTCATAGGCCTGAATTTTGCTCACCCATTTCTGTTGCCTCTCATTTAGCTCTTTCTGCTCTAGGAAGTATTTCAAGCTGTTGTGATCTGTCTTAATCTTGAACGTGCCGCCCACTAGGTATTGCTTGAACTTGGTTAGCGCATGGAGAATGGCTAACATTTCCTTGTCGTATATCGAATAGTGGCGCTCGTAGTCCTTGAGCTTCCTGCTCTCAAATGCAATGGGGTGATTGTTCTACATCAATACGGCCCCTATTCCCTCTCTTGAGGCATCACACTCTAACATGAATGGCTGAGAAAAAACTGGTAGAGCTAATAGTGGGCATGAACTCGTTACTTTCTTCATTTTTTCGAATTTCTGCCATGCTGCCTCTGACCAACTGAATGCCCCCTTCTTGGTAAGATCGGTGAGGGGTGCGGTTATCTGTGAAAATCCACTGACATATCTCCTGTAGTAAGTGCAAAGGCCCAAAAAGCCCTTCAGTTCCGTCACATTTTTTGGTGTAGGCCAATCCAATATTGGCTCGAATCTTCTCTAAGTGTACCTGTACCCCGTTGGCCCCATCACATGTCCCAAATATAACATCTCCTGCATGCCGAACTCACACTTGGACATCTTGGCATATAGTGATTGCCCCTGTAAAATCCCAAGTACTTCATCTAGATGTCTCAAATGTTCTTCCCAAGTTCTATTGTATATCAATATGTCGTCGAAGAATACCAGAAGATGCTTGCGTAACTGAGCCTTGAAGATATTGTTCATGCATGACTGGAAAGTGGCTGGTGCATTAGTGAGCCCAAATGACATCACTAGAAACTCATAGTGTCCGTAGTGGCAACGGAAGGCGGTCTTTGGAACATCTTGTTCCCTAACCCGAATCTGATGGTAACCTGAGCGGAGGTCAATCTTAGAAAGTACTGTGCCCCCTGTAGTTCATCCATCAACTCATCAATCCTGGGGATTGGATACCTGTTTTTTATAGTCTTCTTGTTAAGTGCCCTGTAATCGATGCACATGCGTAAGGTTCCATCCTTTTTCTTTACTAGCATTATTGAGGATGCAAATGGACTGGAGCTAGGTTTAATGTACCCTAGTTTGAGCAGTTCCTTGATTGTACTTTCTATTTCATCTTTGTATCTCTTGGGGTGTCTGTAATTGGTAGTGATAACTGCATGAGTCCCCTCCTCTAACTCATTAATGTGCTCAAATCCCCTATCTGGAGGTCGACCAGCTGGAAGGTCTCTGAATACTGCTTTGTGCTTCTACAGTAAGGCCTCTATATCTGCTGGATGTTGTGTGGCCTTACCTGGTGGTTTCCTGAAGATAACCAAGCACTCTGCTGCCCACTCTATATCTCCCTGTCGGAGCATTGCCTCCATCCTGTGTGATGTCACTATTGTGGGAAGGTAGGTATTCATCCGTCTCAACACTACCTTCTGTCCGTCTGTTCCCATGAACTCCATCTCCATGGTTTGGTAGTTTGTAGAATACTTCCCTATGGAATAAAGCCACTGAACTCCTAATACCACATTTGTGTTAGGTACGTCTACCACATAGAATGTTTCTATCACTGTATAGTTCCCAAGTGTTACTTTCAATTTTGGAATCCTCTGACTACACTCCATGGTGTGGTGACCTACTGCAACTACTGGAAATCCATCAAAACTCTCAGTCTGAATGCCTTTCTTTTTAACCCATGCAACATCAATAAAGTTGTGGGATGCCCCACCATCTATCAACACTCCTACTCTGTTTCCCTGTATGACACCTCTAATCCGGAGAGTGTGGAATATAGGAACCCCCGACAATGTAGCAATGGCACTTCCTGGTGACTGTACCTCATCTGCTGTCTCATGAGCCTCTCCCTGCTCTTGATCCTGATAATCCTCATCCTCCCCACTGTCGGAATAGACCTCTATGTAGTGGGACTTTACCTTCCCTGAACACCTGTGACCTGGTACCCATGGTTCCTGACAGGTGAAACATAATTTCTTTCTTCTAAGGTCCTTGAGGGTATCATTATCCATCCATTCTTTCTTGGGCCATTCTTTCTGGAAGGGTTTCCTCTCTTTATCTTTAATAGGGAAATTGGTTTTGGGAGGAAATCTATTCTTTGGGACTTCATCCTGTAAATCTCTAGTCCGACTGAGCTAGGGTGGTGGGTCTATAAGCCTTGACCCATCCATGTAAGGGCTCAGTGAGGGCCTCGGTAAATAACATAATCAACCTGCTCTCTGAAATATCTGTCACCATGACTGCTACCCTCTGAAACTTTGAAATGAATGCATTTGGACTACCTGTCTGCTTGAGCTGTGCCAACTCTCTAAAATGCACCTCAGGGTCTTTTTTGTCAAATCGCTCAATGAGCCTCTCTGTAAAATCTGTGTATGAGGTGATGGTATTGTGACCCAAGGTCACCAACCCGTGGTACCACCACTCATGGGCCTCCCCGTCCAAATGCAAGGTAGCCAATTTAATGGCATCTGTCTCAATCATGGGGTTGAGCTGGAAGTATGTATCCAACTTCTGCACCCAATTCCGCGCTGGGCCACCCCGGGTCCCCTCAAAGGTAGGAATAGTCAGTTTCCCTACCGTGCGCTGTAACTCAAAGTTCTGGTTGAAAGGCCTATTATTTGCTCTGGGCCTGTTCTTACTTTTAAAGTGGCAAAAGTCAGTGAAGGTCATGGCCGACTGGAAGTCATCCCCCAATGCTCTGTACTCTCTCAAATATGCCCCCATGGGCTCTTCTGGCTCTACCTGTACTATGCGCACTGCGGTAGGGCTATCTAAGAATTGTGGTAGGGTGGGTCGGGAGGACCTATTGTAGATATGGGGGTGGCTCTGCATGTTGGTATGTAATTGTTCCCCACTACTACTTGTGGATACCCTATCACTGTTGGGAAATAATGGACTGTGTGGGGTGGGCCCGTTTTTATCTGCCATCTATCTGATGGCACTCACCATTTCTTTTTGTCCAGTAGTGAGATCCTTTATAGCTGAAATGAGACTGTTGAAAGCTATCTTATCATCATATGCCATTGTTTCTTTGCCTTTACCTTTTTCAAATTGATACTCTGTATCCCCTAGTTCTATATCCTCTAATTCTTCTTCTCTTCTATCACTATTCCTAAACCTCTGTCTTCGGTAAGTAATGTTGTGTGGGTCCTCTGAATTCATTTACTGTTCACAATTGCATGCTCCCCCAGCTGGCGAGGAACATGCTCTGATACCACTGTAGTATCCCAAACTGGTAATTTTCTTTTTTTCTTTGTTTGCTATGTGATCTTGTGTCTCAACATAGAAATGTATGATGTACTAATCTAAGATTGCATGCACTCGCATGCAAACCGAATACCCAGATAATCAGAAATGCTATAAAATAGGGAGAAGTTATGCATGTACGTACCAATAGATAGATCGACTGACGGAGATCAATATAAACCCAACATGCGAGAATTGTGTCGGTGAATAAGTGAGATAGGCTGAATCCTCTCCGGAGAATGCGCCCTTCCTAGCTTGTTGAATGATGAAAGGAGGATCCGGATAGGTGATGATGATTCCAGAAGTGGTGCACTGGGGTAATAGGCCCCCTCTGATCACAATGGAAGAAGCATGCAGATCTTTCACCAACTCTAGGGCAGAAAACGTGAGAGCCTCAGAGAAAGTCGCCCATGCAGAGAAATGCGCCCTCTGAAAGCTAGAAATGCTGATAAATAAATGCTTAGGCTGAGTGGGAAGCTCCTCTTCCAGGAATAGTATAATAATGATGCTCTGAGAAGTTTAGAACCAACATGTAGACGAACAGATGCCTGGATATTTAAATATGAAGAGATCCTCTTTGAGCAATGCGCCCATGCAGAGAGGGCGAACTTCCTTGGTCCAATATATAACTCGAACTCTGTAGAAACTGAAGAGTAGTAATACCTGATGATAAGCTGTGCTAGATCTGGATGATCCAACCTGATAGTGACTAGGGCAATAGATTTCGCTGTCGAAATGCAGTAGTTAGCTGAGTGTATGCACTCAACCCCAACTTAGCTCGCTGAGCTCTCTAATTCGAATCCACTAATCAATAATCATATAAACAGGTCTTCTTTACTAACTTTACCTTTCTTTTATAACATTCACCAGTCAGACCTAACTTTTGACCTAATTAGGTCACTTTATTTTCTAATTCTCAGTTGACTTGCATGCAGTGATTTTGGAGTGTCTGAAGACTCAATAAGTGCATGCATCATGAAATAATGCTTGGATGTCATGCATGTAGGTGGCCTTTAGTTCCCGTAGCCCTTGTTTACCTACTGATGATATAATACCCATGCTAGAAATCTTCTTAGGGTGCATATGGCATCAATCCTCAGTTGATTCCCTGAATGTCAGTGCCCGCTCGAACCTATGGGAATCTAATAGGTTAGCAGGATGGTCCTCAGTGCTTAAGCAGAAGAGGATATTACATCTGTGAGCTTGCCATCCTCCGTGATGTTCTCCAAGAACTGACCACTTCCAAAGTGGCTTCTTTCTTCTTCACTATCCCACTGTACCCCACTAGTCAAGTATATGGCTATTGGACCTCTCCAAGAGGTTTTACTGTTCCCCAACAGTCTTGACTATAACTCACTCGAGTATCTGATAGTCACTAACAGTCTCAGAGACCTTGACTATTATCTGATAGTCATCTGAGGTCTTGACAATGCCTCTGCTCATGTTGGTGCACTCCACATGAGATACTGCAGCCCTGGCTGTCTGAGTGATGTACCATGACTAACTGGTATCTGAGCCATGTACCACTGCATGACTTACTAGTGTCTGAGTTAGGTATTACTGCATGACTTATCGGTGTCTGAGCCATGTACCACTACAGGGCTTATCGATGGGGAAGATGACTGAGTCATGTAGCGCATGACTAATTGGTGGGGGGGAATGACTACTTGCTGCTGCCCATGGTGAAACATCAACACCTGAATGGGCTGCCCTTCCACCTTCTCACTTTCTTTTTCCGAATATTCTAAATTTTCAAGGGCCTTGAAGCTGTTTAAGTTCACTTTAGGCAGGCCATCCTAGGTTTTCTTTAGCTGCTGCAGCACCTTGGCCTGTTGTTTTCTGCATCTTCTGTTTACTTGCCTTTTTTTTTTATATGAGTTTTGCTCCCGTTTGTTGGAAGGGTTTGAAGCCTGTTGAGGAAGAATTTGTTTCTCCTAATTCTTTTGGCAATTTTTAGCAAAATGCCTGTATTCATTACCAAAGCTGTGCTACCTATCAAACTAGTATTTGAGCTACAAAGTCCCAAAGCGATGAGAGCTTACATGCAACTTAAGAGGGATCTCACTGTCACCTTAATTACCCACTTCTCTCTTAAGGTCAGCTCTCCTCTGGTACAGGGGGGGTATCCCTAAGTTTAGGATTTTGCTAAAGCATAGCCTGGTATAGCTCAAGGTGATGTGAAGAGTTACTTTAGCAAAACATAAAATTGATTTGATGATTAGGCTTACTTTATGAGTGGTTGGAGGTGTATGACTAGTGCCTATGGTTAACTTTTGGGCACTGGAGTTGAGAATGACTAAGAGAGCTGGAAATAAGCGGAAATGAATCAGTAAAGTTGCTGTTACTAACCCGCACAAATTACTTATGGCTGCTAGTTCATTTTCTGGAAATTAAAAGTGTTTGTAGGTCCTTCTAAAGGTGCTTTACGAACATACCTAAACAATTAGTTGTGATCCTATTTGAGGACATCATACATCTTGTATGCTTCCACTGGTATGCTATTACAAAGCGTATAAATCTGAAAACAGGAACAGCAAGAAAAATAAACAGGTAGCACCTCATTTTAGCCTCCTTCAATGAGCAAGCTGTCTTGTTGAAGCCCTAATTGCAGCAGAATCAATGGTAATTTCCAGCATATCAAATCAGCATGATGAATGAAATGGCAGCCACACATGATAGACAAAATCTCAAAATTTCATAGCCTTCATTAGCACAATAGAACAATAGAACAAGCACAAGATTGTCTCTAATTCACCAACAACCATTACAATTGGAGGAGCTCAAAATCTCCTCCAATAAAATAATATCCAATGTAAAACCCTAGATCTATCCTAGTGAGGAGTAAAGAAAGAATATTTTCCAACTAACATGACATAAAAAACCCTAGAGCAATAGAATACTAAGCAAATGGACTAGATAATGAGGATGCCACATTTGCATCTCTTGTGGAAAATGCCTCCTTTGTCTTGGGCATGTTGATCTCATCAAACTCTTCATGAAATGATAAAATATGGCCTTGCGCCTTCTCAAAAAGGTGCCATCTCACTCTCTAAGGAGGAGTGCTCCACTAGAGTGCTGATCAATAATAAATGCCAAGAGCAAAACGGCCAGGAAATGGTGGAGAAGATGTCAACCAAACCAATCCTTGCCTCAAGAGTCAACATATGTACCGCAATCATAAAATAATGGAAGCGCTTCACCACATGCCTCACAGAATGTGCATATACAATAAACAATGAGAGAACTTCACTATAATGAGGGGTCAAACTCTAAATAAAGTCAGTGATTACTAAAAATGGAACCAAGGAGCTAGGGCACTCTCCCTCCAATGAGTCAATGGCTCGCTACTCAAGAGTTAACAAGTGCCCAAATTCCGTATAGCTATTATAGTCATAAACTTATCATCATAGAGTGGAGTGACCATAATATGTGTGCCCAAGGTGGACGAAAGCACATAAACCAACATCATACATGCCATGAATAATAGGTTAGGGCGCTATCTCCAAGGCTTAACAAACATGCCATAAATAGTATTCCATATGAATATGTGCCATAGTGGTCCATGAAGATGCTATGACCTCCTCAAACACTCAATCCAAGAACTCAATATATGGTGCACCCGAGAGATATGTACATGAACTGGTGTATATGCTCCAAGATAATAATAATATAGTGAAACCACGAGCAAATGATTACATCTCTCCCAAAACCATGAATAAACAAATGGCGGGACCTATAATATAGTGCATAGAAGATACCCATGCCTCCACATGTGTGCCAAAAGATGCTAACAAGGAGAGTGCTCAACTCACCCTAGCAACTAACCAATGAAATAATTTCATGTCACTATCTGTTAAAGTTAGTGTAGCTGCGAGACCCATTCTCAGAGAGGATGGTACCTGTTATCACACCATAGTAGCAGGGCTACTATTCTTGTACAGCAGATATCTGCACATTCCAGAGCTTACATTATTCCAGAGCATGGCTATATATTTTGGATCACTCACGATCAGAGCAGTACATTATTCAGATTTTGTATATGACCTTGTGTCAAGACTGAGCCTTGAGAGTTCAGATTTGATGACTGATGTGACCACTTATCCCATTACAGTTTCAGTTCAGTGCCTAGAGATGTATTACAGCAGTGTTTTAGATGATACTTGATGATTATTATTGTGATGATATTGTATGATCTATGGATATGTTTTCATTGATTGTGGATTATTATCTTGTTGATTTAGTCATGATCATAGCATGTGCTTGGTATATTATTCCTGATGTGGCAAATTACTTAAAATGAACTGTAAATCATAAAATGGACAATTGCTTGCACATTTAGGTCATTTAACAAAACTTACTGGTTTTTCCACCTTACATATATATGGTCTTTCCCGACACCAGTTGTCTGCTAGTGTAGGCTCCATATTCACTTGTCTCCATCCATACATGACCTTCCTGTTTGACTTTAAACCTTGACATGTCTCATTTGACTTTCTGATACCGAGGACTTCCCCATTTTTCTACCTCTGTGTTTGGACCGCATCCCTGTTTATTCAGTGTCTCGGCTCTGAGTTGGTGACAAAACTTGCCTTTGGTGAGTTGGATTGTAGGCCTAAATCATTCTGGTCGGTTGTCCCGATGTTTGGCATTGGCTCGAACTCCCCCTAGTCACTTGAGATGTTGTTGGCTAAAACTGAAAGCTCATGTTCTACCTATGGAAACTTAATAAATTCGCCCATGGAAACAAAAAAAAAGGGCAAGAGCGATGAAAAGCTAAAAATACTCCTCGAAGAGTATAAGAAAGGTCCAAAAATCAATGGTTCTTAAAAGTTATATCTAAACAATTGCTAACCTTATAAATATTTGAAAAACATGCCTTGGATGCAAGCTGCAACTAGTTGTGCTTCTCAGCACATCTGAAATCCGAAGGGTTATGTAGGCCAAAAAGGCCATGGAATAAAATTGAATGATCCTAATGAACCTGGATCAACTTGATGTAGACATGATGCCTAAGTTGAATAAGCACTCTCTAAACAACTTATCCATTTGTGAGGCACAGCCATCCCCCGTGTTCTTTTGTCCAGCACAGAGTTTGTAGCTTCCCCCTTTCTCCCAGTCCAAAGTATTTTTGAGTTAAGTTAGACAAGTCAACCCCTTGGCCCAACCTTGTTCCTAGCCTTCATCCTTCACTAGCAGTTTGACCATGTCCAATGGGTGAGTTTGTCATTTGAACTATTGTGCAAGTAATTTTATATAACAACGGAATATGCTAACTTAATTAATGCCACTGAAGGGATGTTATACTTTGAGCTTAGCTGTGAGAATGATTAGAGAGGCATTGTCTTAGTCTACTGATGTGATTTATCCTTGGTTGTATATTCTTGGGATCCGTGATGATGTGGACCATGTATGGATGATTATTGATGATGATTGATGGGCCCACATGTTTGATGATGATATCATATGATGGATATATGATACAGATGATGTTTGATCCAGTTCAGCAGGTTTATTACTACTTCAGATCAACAGATTATACATTTTCCATATATGGTGGACCCTACAGCTGGCCCATTAGGGCAACCCAGGGTGTATGAGTACACATTCCTAGTGGATTTGGGTCTTCTGGATCCATTGAGACACTTATCTTTCAGTTCCGGGCACTTTTGACAGTGATTGATGCAGTTTTACACTTGTTGACCAGATTTGGGGCTGATTTCCCAGCCTGAGCAGCAAGGGCCCCGAGTGGCCAGTTCACCTAGGGCGCTGATGATGGAGGGGGTGGTCCAGCCACTTGTTTTTACCATTTACCCCTCCTTCTGGAGAGCCTGGTGGGCTCAGATGGACAGCGCTAGCACCCTAGGAGGCAGTTTTGGCACTTTCACAGTTCCCGAGGCAGTTAAAAAATGGGATAAAGTGGTCACTGAGGAAATCGATTTGGGCAATTGAGGCAAGGTTTTGGCATTTGGTCTTCACAGAGGTCTTCCAGGGTGGCATCACTACCTTCCAGTCAGTTTTCACCATGTGGGTATGCCCAGATTGATCACAGGAGGACATTTACTGCTTGACTGTCATGGATTCTGAGGACAGTTTTGGTCATTTATATTATATTGGACATATTTTATTATTTTATTGTGCCTTGGGGATGAGCTAGTAAGGATTGATACCTCCTAGCCCCACCATGAGCTTATATTGTCATGTCCTAGTCACCATGAGGTGGATTTTGGTGCTTATGTTTCTCTAGTGGATGACGTCACCCTCTTATTGTACCTTTTAGTGGGGGCGCTATCATTATGTGGGTGATCCATGTGATATATTGTTATGATTTATTATTAGCCATTGATTAGATCTGAGATCTTTTAATCTTAGCCACTCATGTGAAAAGTGGTTAGGATTGTACTCTCTCCCCATCCTATTTAAGGAGGGAGCCTCTCATTGTAAAATTCATCTAGAGATTTTTGGCTCTTGGCTCTTGGAATAAAATTTCTATCTTTTGGAGTACATGCTTGGATTGGAGTGGATGTTGGTTGTTTCGATTGTAAATGCTATTGTCCATTGCACTGGAGGATTTATTGTAGTTATCTTGCATATTTGCCATATTTCATTTACAGGTTAAGAGGGCGATTTTGGACAAGGGCGAATTGGTGGGGAGGCTTGCCCTTCAATCTTGGAAGAAGTCGCTTTGGTTTGACAGGGAGTAGTTTTGCCTTTGTGTCAACTATTCTATGTTTCTCTCTCTCTCTTGCTTGTATCTACCTTCAATTTTTTAAACTGATTGATGCTTTGCTCCTTGGCTTGACAGGTTAGAAGGAATCACATGTGGCTTGGGAAAATCGATTTGGCAAGAGGGCTTCAACAATTCTCCATTTGATCTTTGGCAAAGTAATCCTCGTCTCAACTAGCATCCATCTCTTCATCCAGGTATGTTCCAAAAGGTATGATCTTCTACTTCTTTGAATCTTCCATGGTTTCTAGATCAATAAAACCCTAATCAATTAAAACCCTTGTTTTTGGTATTTCTTAGATCTACTTAGATCTAGCCTTGTTCTTGAAGAGATATTGAAAACCCACCTCTATAGCATCCACCCCTAGTTGGATCTACAGTTTGGTGGTGATTGGCTAAAAATTGACCCACTTTTCAAAGCAAAAAAAAGCCCTCCTTGACCCAAATCGCACTTCCTAGAGAGAGGCTCGTTTGGTTAGATCTAGCACATGGGTAGGTGAGATCCCACTTGATTTGCACTCTAGACACTTGATAACCTACCCCCAGATCCTTACTTTGGTGAAATCTACCTTGTGGACATCTCTCCATGTTTTGAGGGGTTAAAACCCCCTTTTGATTTTCTTGGTACCTTAAAACTCAGATCTACTAAGATCTAGCCCTTGGATTGACTTGATCTTTTGAACATACATAGATCGGGGTACTGGCGTCTTGGATCTACAGTTTGGTGGCCATTGGACTTGATTTGGTCCACCAAACCCAATTTTTGGCCTTCCTTGAGCAAGTCGCACCCCCTTTAAAAATTGAGTTTGTCCATTTCCAGGAGGCGGGTGTTTGAGATCTTTGGAGTTTTGGAATGCCCATACCTTGAAACCTAGGTCTAGACTGTCTTTTTGTCACGATCCGCCTTGGGGGTAGCATTCCTTGTTTCAAGGGATTGTGGTCCACTTAGGGTTATTGCTTGAAAACCTAGATCTAGCAAAATCCAACCATTGGATCTCATTTAACCCACTTGACTTGGCTTCTAGGTGTCCCGATCTACACTTTGGCATATTTTTTGACCCCATTAGCCCATCTAACAAGGCACTAGTCCTTCTCTAAAGCAAGTCGCACTCCTTGGGAATTGTGCCAAACCCTAGATCTAGTACATGGGTACTCCTAGAATCAACTTGGATTCATAGACCTAGCCTTTACCCAACCTATGGTACCAACTTCACACCTAACTTCACCTTGTGGGCCTACCTAGAACCATTTCACACTTCCCAAGAAAACAAGACCCACTTGTGTAAACACACGGTACTATACCTAGTCATCATACCCCATCATGTGGCCTAAACCATACATAGGTTGAAACACTAATAATCTCTTACACCACCTTCAACCATTCCTTAACTCTTAGGTCCACTTAGCCTTGCATTGGTTTCCGTAACTCATCATTTACCTACCCTTAGAAACCTTTGTTTGGATCCAATCAACTGTGATTGGTTATAGGGTCTCCCCCTTGGTCTAGTTACACCCTGACCTAAAGCGAAGAGTGCCTCGGTTGACGTGACACCCACATTGCATTGGGAACCGTGGCATCTCTTGGGTCACCTCTTTAGTTGCCTGTCTCCTCTACCGTCCCGGATGGGATACCTCTAGGGGCAACTACAAGTTGTGTGATAACAGTACCCTAGTCAGTTAACTAGGGTTCTTGGTCAAGTTAACCAGGCAGAGTAAAGAGTAAGACCCTAGAAGGTACCCTAGGGCCCCCAGCTATCTCCTGGGGTTCTTGGTTGGGGACCAAGCAGGTTGATGCCATGGAAAAAGTCCCTAGCATGTGGCTAGGGCCCCTATTTGTCTCTAGGGTATTCTGGTCAGGGACCAGACAGTTTCTTGGTCATGAGAACCAAGCAGGTCCTGTAGGTTGAGACAAGAGACCTCTTGGTTCGAGACCGGGCAGATTCTTGGTCATGTGGACCAAGAAGTTCTTGCAGTGACATACCTGGTCAGTTAACCAGGTGGATCTTGGTCACTGGACCAAGATGATGATGTGTGATGTCCTCTTCTCCTAGGTCTTCGAGATGGTTGAGTTAGATGGTCTTCTCAAGGAACTGGCCACCCATTGATGGAGCCACTAGCATTTGACTTGAGGAGCAATCTAGAGGACCACATGATCACATAATCCAGTGTGGACCCTTCCTTATACAATGATGATGAACTGTCAGGTTGTGTATGGAACACTTGTACATTTGAGAGAGAGATGATTGGTTGTACCCACCTTGATTGCTCATCCGTGGTCTTTACACCTTGTTGTTTATTGGTCCTGTACCTTGTCTGTGACTTGTGGTTAGTGGGGTCTTCTACCCACCTTGATTGCTCATCCGTGGTCTTTACACCTTGTTGTTTATTGGTCTTGTACCTTGTCTGTGACTTGTGGTTAGTGGGGTCTTCTCCACCCACCTTGAGTTGTTTTGATTTATAACTTGATGTCTTTAGTCCTATGGGTGCTGTGGTTATTTGTCCACTTTGTGGTATACCCTTGGTCCTAGGGGTTATGGGTCATGTACCCACACTTATTTTATGTTGGGTCATGTGTTGGTCCTTGTACCCTTACCTAACTAATTAAATGACCCTAGTACCCACCTAATGTTACCCTATTTATATTTTATGTGACTTTATTGTTTTGACCATAAATGTTGGTACCCACCCAAGTCAATTTATTTATATTTTATATTTTATTGTTTTGAAATTATTGGTTCTACCCTAATTTAATGGAACCCGAACTTGTGGAAAGAATTATTTTATGACCTCTCTAGAAGATCCTAATATCCTATATATTGAGGTCCTTTGTTTCTCATTTGGCAAGTTGACAATCCAACATCTTTATCTCAGCTCTGCTCCTTCCTCTACTTGACATCAAGGATATCACTTCTGCTCACCTGAGTTTGAAGGCCGCCCACCTGCTGAACAAGTTCAGATCTGGTTTTTGATGTTAGTAATGTTTGATATGCATCCAGGGTTTGATCTATGATCAAATTTGATGACTTGTGACCTGATTGAATAAGACCGCGACAGCTGTGACTTTATTGACCTAGCCGAACCCTAGCTGAGATCTATTCTGCTATCGATCTGATTGTTGAAGTGTTATCTAGATCCGATCTGCTGCATATGTACTTGTTGAAGAGGCCGTAAGCCTAGATCTGCTGTCCCGTGAACTTCTGGAACCCTGATCTACTCAGCCGAGCTCTATTTTGTCTAGCCGTGATCCACTTGACGCCTGATCTGCTATCTCTAAGCCTGTTGAAGTCTTGACTGAGGTCTGATCTGCCTGATAAGTTTTGATTGAAGCCAGATGTGCTAACCAGAAGCTTGTTGAGGTTTGTTATAAGTTTGTTGGACCCGTGTAAGTGTTTATTGCAGAGACCGGCTGCCCTTAATGACTGTTTATGATCAGAATTTTAGTTATTGAGAGGGCTGCAGTCAGCTAAGGGTTGACCTGTGGAGGCTGTGGACCCTGTGGGTCTGTTTTAGTTAGCCGAGGGTATATTTGTAGAGGCCGTGCGTCTTTCTGGACAAACCCACTGTGTGATGACCTTATTTTTTCTGATCTATAGTACTGAGACCTTATTTGGTTTTGTTTTATCTGCTATGCCTTGCCTTTGATCAGATCTGTGTTGAAACCTCAATGAGATCTAATTGTGGTTAGATCTGTGGTGTCAAGACTTGTTGAGGTTTGTGCCAAGCTCTGCTTGAGACTATCACTGTGTTTCTGACTGTCATTGACTATTTGGTTATACCTCAGCCCAGTCATCTCTCTCTCTCTGGTTTGTACTAACCCTCTAGCAGGGTCATCCGGTTCCTAGTGATTGACTGGCCTCTGAGAGGCACAGTCCTTTTCTGAAAGTAAACAAATCTGAGTAAGGGCCTTAGCAAAAAATCAAATTTCAGTCCTCTTTATGAGACCAAAAAAACCCTCTGCCACATGCAAATAGAGATACCTGATCATTTATCTTAACTTTTAAGCAACCAGTACTCTGTTACCCATGCCTCTGTAGACTTTGGGCTAAGCCAGAGGTCAGTAAACTTTCCAATCAAAGCCTACTTGGACAGAATGATTGCTTTTCACCTTGGATCTGGACCCTGAAGATCTAGCTACAGAATTTAATCCATTCTTTTAATGAATTTGGCCTGTGAGGGATGAGATTGTTTTGCTGGATCGAAGAACTTACCAGCAGTGTGAATGCTGTATTCTCAGAGGAGAATGCATCTTGTGGATCCGTCTGAGCGGATGTTACCATATTCACTTTTGCAGCTTGATACGACCTCACTTTAGTGGCCTGAAACTGCTCCTTTTGATCACATGGCAGACTGATTACAAAAGGGGATCTGGAGGTGGCACTGTAAGAGGATCTGCAGGCTAGGAGCAACGGATACGGTATATAATAGCCCCAGGAGGAGATCGGCCTTCTCACCCTGCTCCTTTTCTCCCTCTTGATTTTTTAAGAATCTTCATGTGTTATTCTGGAGTCAGCTGCAACATTTTGACAACTTATGGAATTGTATTTTGAAGTTTGAACTATCTCTGAATCACTTTATCATTGTACAGATATGAAGTAGCTTGGAAGAGCTCAAACATGTATCTCTTTGTTGCCTCTGATTTCATACTGAGCATCCTCATGGACTATTATCTGTTTCGTTGGGTACTTGCATGCATTTCTGTTATATTTAATTGTGTTTTTGTATGCATTATTGTTATATATTTGTGTTGGTTTATGTCTTGTTAGTCTGCTTTATTAGATATTTTGACACTAGCTATTTGTCCTACAGAAATTTATCCATGCACTTTCACCCGTACCTGCATCAATGATGTCTGCCTCTGAGCTTTCTGCAAGGCCTCCAAACTCAACACCTTCTCCATATAAAGTTCAGCAGTCAACTGTTGGGGCAAAGGATGCAAAAAAACGGCCTGAAGCTTCTGATGCCCAGTTTTGGCGATATGATGTCTCCAAAAAGCGGCAAAGAGGAGGCACTGAAGATGGTGAAAGATTGTGTTTCCAGTTTTTATCCTCTGGTTCTTGTTCACGAGGTGAAAATTGTAATTTTAGACACGATACAGATAATAAGAATCCCTTCTCAAAGGGGGCATGCTTTGATTTTATCAGCAAGGGTAAATGTGAAAGAGGTGCAGAGTGCAAGTTTCGCCATAGTTCAGATGATGGAGGTGCGAGTAGTGATTTGCTTCCTCCTGGCATCTGCTTTGATTTTGTCAGGAAGGGTAGATGCGATAAAGGTGATGACTGCAGGTCAGGCATACTTTTATTTCAGATATTAGTCATTATACATAAAAAAATACATGCCATTGGCCGACACGTGGCATGATTTTATCTTTTTATCTTTATAAACTTTCCACAGTACAACATATAGAATAGTCATTTTTCTGCTTTATCATGATGCTTATGTGTTTACTTCTTTCTTTGGGTTTTTGTCATATGGTTGTTTTTCTAACGCAATGATTTAGATTCTTATTTTCCATTGCAGATTTAGCCATGATCCTGAAGCCGGACAGAAAAGGAGAAGTGCAGTGTCTAATACACATCAGCCCTGCTGGTTTTGCTTGTCAAGCCCTAATCTGGATACTCATCTTGTAGTGAGTGTAGGGGACAATTTCTACTGTGCACTAGCCAAGGGTCCATTAGTTGAAGAACACGTGTTGATAGTTCCCATTGAACATTTACCTTCTACACTTTCCCTGCCTTCAGATGCAGAGAGTGAATTACAGAAGTTTAAGCATGCTCTTAAAAAATATTTCAGGAAGCATGGAAATGCAATGATTGTATTTGAAAGGTACTTGAATCCGAAGGCAGCCAATCATGCTCATTTACAGGTATTGGAAAGAATTCTATCACCCTTTTTCATGCAATTTCCTTGCTCAAATGTGCATACTGTTTCATTGTTATTAAGACATATGAATTCAACTTTATATGATCATTTAGATGGAAAATGTTTGTAATGTTTCCAGGTTGTTAAGAGCAATCTTTTCCACAAGTTTGCTTAGGTTCAAATCTACTTAGCATTTTTTTTTTGTAATTACCTATGGGGATTTGAACTTGTGACCTTCCATTTACAACTTCTCATCTCAATTACTCATTACCAATTGCTCTACCCCCGTGGGCTCAAATCTACTTAGCATTGACCATGCTTGCAAATGGAATTTAAATACTTTGGCAATGGTCCAAATAATTTTTTTATGGAGAAACTAACTTCACTTGATGTATTCTAAAAGTATTTATTAGATTCTGAAGATTGGTTAATTTGTAAACTTTGGAGATCTGATCATCTGCTACTAATTACACCTTAATGCAAGCTTTCCTATTGCTATCATTTACTCTTTACTTTGTCCTGTATTTTACTGCCATCCTAGTTTAAATCTGTCACCATGAGTTACGGCATGATTGTGTTGATGCATCTATACCTCCATCTCTGTTGATCACATGCACATAATTTAGATAGACTGCTGAGTTGAATAAGAGCATAACACCATTCTTGGTATTCTCATGAACATTGACCATTCTTGGTATTCTCATGAACATTGCTTTTATTTATTTTTTAAATAAATACATCTTATTTGTCATTGATGCACGTGATAAATACGTTATAGATCTTACAACACCAATCAAAAGGAGCATTCTCATTTTCCCTCCCTATGTAAGCAAGGAGGGTGAACATATATGCTCTGGCTTCAACTTCAAAAGAGTCAGTATATTTATGAAAAGTCCCTATCTTAGCTGCAAACTGAATTATAAGTCATATTTGAACTCAACAACTTCCCCCAGGGGAAGCAGTGTAATTTCTCCATGAAAAGTAGCTTGATAGTGTCTTTTCCATAAGAGAAGGATACACCTACCAATCTTATAGTATCCCATTTGCCTCCTCCTGCCTGCCTAATCATTGACTTGTCTCAAAAAA
The DNA here is from genome assembly GCA_027924585.1 of Larix kaempferi. Lineage (NCBI taxonomy): Eukaryota > Viridiplantae > Streptophyta > Pinopsida > Pinales > Pinaceae > Larix > Larix kaempferi. Next base: position 838,192 of record BSBM01000605.1, read on the forward strand.
TGGGCCTCTAGTGTAAGGGTCAATGAATAGTGTATGATATTCTGCCACAAGGCAGTTGTAGAAAGTTGGGGCTACCTTGCAGCCCCATAGATGATGCTTCAGTGTTTCTGTACAGGGATTCCTAGATTTGGTCAGTGATAACAACCAAGACCAAGATAAAGCAGGGTACGCAAACATCTGTATTTGGATAAGTTGCCAGTAAACATGTGTGCGGGGATGGGGATGCCACTTTTTGAAACAGGGTACTGTATATATATATATATAAGTAGTTGTAAAAAATAAAATTAAAAAGTTTAAACTTTAAAAAATATCATGATTCATGAATCATAACATGTCACATGCATATTTCTTCAAAATTCAATGATTCATCATTCATTCAACATTCCAATTGGAACATAAAATTCAGTTTAAGGACTGCCACGGGGTAACCCTCTTTTCACTCGTGTTTGGTACAGAGGCAGTCCTCCCATATGAAGTCATCCTACCTTCACCCAATCGAAGATAATGGCAGCCATCTGTTCGGGGTGAATCTCGTAAGTGGAGGGGTCTCTATGCCAGTGAAAACACAAGGCGCTGCTCTTTTAATAGGAAGGGATCCCAAAGAAATCGTCTTCCTAAAAAGACTAGATCCACCAGCATAGCCATAACCAGTAGATCCGGTCGAAGTAGCCGTTTATGCTGCAGCCATTGCAGTAGTCGATCCAGGTCCAGATTCAGCAGTAGATATCAAAGGTTGCCTTACTTTGTATTTGATTATGGATTTACACTAGTAAGTATTACAGAGATTTTATGTTTCTACAGAGAACAAATTTGATATCAAGTGGAATTTATATTATGATTCCATTCAACATTGTCATATTGTATTCAAAATTTGCCTAATGGGCCAAGGCCCAATGGCATTTCCAACCATGAAATAGAGAATAGTCAAATACAAAATTCAGCAAACTCAAAACACTGAACAGTGAACAATGGACAATATAAATGCTTTGGCTTCCTCAAGCCATGTCATCAGCGTCCTCAGGATCATCATCAGCATCACTAAGGTCCTTTGTTAATAGGCTCTCTAGGACCTAGGTAGGTGTCACTCTCAAGTGCAGGCTCCTGGTCATCCATGGTAATTGGAGAAAGCTCAACAAGGCCATCTGGTTGTACCTCCTCGTCCACACATATAGCATCGTTTGTGTATTGGTCCCATTTCTTGAAAGGACCCTCCTTGTAAGTTGTACCTTGGGTCCTTTCGAGATATGAGACGAAGTGTGCTATGAATGTAAACTAAATTCTCTGCCTTCGTTGATCCCAATCTATTTCTTTTAACTGAATGCATGAAGGAATAAGTGCTCCAATTCCTCTCAGAAGATGAAGAGCTAGCTACCTGCCCAAGTAATCATATGGCAAATTGTAAGTTACAAGTATGTAAAATAAATTAATTTTATAAAATTTTTAGACAAATTTCAAAAACAATGAGGAACTACCTACCTGCCCAAGTAGTCGTATGGCAAATTGCTGCAACTTAGGGACATCCACACCATGAAGCCACCACCAATCAATCGGATCCTTCTTTCGCCTATCAGTCAAAGAATCATGCGAACCAAAGACACCTCGCCCGCATGAAAATTGGGCAAATTGAGATCGTATCTTAGATGCCTCTTCTGAAGAAGAACCATAATTTCTTTTAATGGTGGTCATAAATCCTTTCACCACCTCTCTATCTTGGGAAAGAGGCCTCCTTCCTATTGTGGGATTATACCATTTTGGATTCACTGCATAGAGGCTGCCATATGAAGTGGGGTGTTCAGCTTATTCCATCGCCCATGTATAAATGTTTGCAACAGTGGCCATAAAGTATGATCTTTTCTATCTGTGATAGATTTGATCCTCTCACACATAGAGTCCATGTTTTCGTAGATCTCACCTAAACATGGACCATCTGTGTCTGCATAGTGAAGCATATCACAAATTGGCTCTACAAATTCCACAACAAATCTCACATCAGCCCAAAACTCATTACTCAAAATCAACTGCTCTACCTCCATAGCTGTATCTGAGACAGATAGATTCCACTGATCCCACATGTCACTGATAACTGTAGCAGCTAAAGCCCCCTTCATCTCCAAAATCCGTCTAAGAAGAATGTAATAAGAGTTGCGAATCTTGTATCAACAGGTTTGAGAAGCTCCATTTTAGCATGCCTTCGGTAAATGGCTTGTGAATGGTGGTGGTTGCATATGAACAATCTGAATTTTGCATCCATTCTCAATCAACAACCGAATCCAGTCAATTTTGGCAATGTCTTTCAATGCATTGTTCAAGGAATGCATTGCGCATGGTGTCCAGAAAATATGCCTAGGGTACATGAAGAATGCACAAATGAAAACAAATTAGATTTTCTAATTTATGAATAAATATAAATTTAAAAAAAAAAATTAGACTTGTATTTAAAAATCCGATTTGTAATTATTATCAGATTTAAAAATCAGATTTGTAAAAATCAGACCTGTACTCCTTTTGGACCATTATCGCTATTGCTTTGCGCACTGTGGTTGCATCAGTGACAACTTGAACGTGTTGAAGTTTTGTACCTTGGAAGTTGTTCCCCTAGGTGATTTTGCCTAAGTCACTAGAAAAGGGGGAAATAAAGTGACCCTTGCATTAAATGACTTGGGATAAACATTTAATTCCCCTTTAGAGATTAAAGTGACTTTTTGATAAATTTAAGTGAGGTGTGTGAAATTAATTTTTTATGAGAATTAAAAGTGCATTAATTAGTCATCCACACATCTAATTCAATTTGAGCCCTTGGATTAGATGACCCTTCACTCACCCCAAGCATCCAAACAAAAAGGCAAAGGAAAGGCATTTCATTCATTCACTTGAATGAGTTTTTGAGAGAGCCATCGAATTCTTGAGAAGAGAAGGAGAATGCAGTTGAGAGGAGAAATTGGAGCACACATTCCAAGGTGACTGTACAACATTTAATGCACAGCACGAATCCCAAGAACAAGCTAGGCACGAATCCTTAGACACCGTACAACAATATTTATTGCAGAATCCGTACAGCAGGTATTCTTTGTCAGCAGAGGTTCTGGGCACGAAATTCAAGGAGCAGCAGGGCACAAATTTCGAGGTAGTCAGTGGTTATAGCAGTGGGTGTGAATTTCGAAGAGAGAAAAGCATAAACATGCACACAAATCGAGGACCGTAATGTCAGTCCGTACGTTGTGTCAGAGGCACGATTTTCTATGTGGGCACATTTTTCTGTGTGGTTGGGGCTGCATGAATTTCAAGGCAGTCTAAACACTGTTTTCAGGATACTGCCGGTTGAGATAAGTTTGTCTTGACTCTCAGACTTTGAAGTTTTGCTGTACATTTCAATTTTTGAAAGAAATAAAATTTCTCTCTCTCAAACAGGTTTTCCCATTCTGGGTTTTGCCTGGGCAATTGCCGAAAAATTCCCGAGTCTCTAAATTTCATGGTGTGCAAAGATTATTTAATTTTCTGCCTGAAATATTGATGTTCATACTGTGTTTCAAAGTTTGCATTTTTTGTGAAATTTACAGCACTCATTTAACAAGGTTGGGCATTAAATTCTCTTTAAATTTGAATTGAAACCGGGTTGGGTTTGAACCTCAGAAACTTTCAGAACGACATTGGATGGCCCCACCTTTGCAATTGCATCACATAATTGGTTTTTCAAGAACATAGTGTTCTTTTCTTAACCGGAACAATCAATGGCCCTGAGAAAATATGGACTGGATATGGAAGAGACAATGATATTAATTAGTGGACGATTGCTACAATCAGTCCAACCATCCATGATAATGGAGCATCCATCTACAGTTCAAGATGCCTTCAATGGTGCCATTGCCTTCTCAAGGTGTGCTTTCTCCTTGTCCACCAGAACGGTTCAAAGCTTTTTATAACCAGGTGCCTTATACCCTGCAGGTCCATCATTAATGACATGTACCATTTGCTCAAAATATAGTGAGCGGGCTGCATTGAAAGGAATGCCGCATGCAAAAAAAAATCTTGCTATTGCAAGATCAACACCCTCTTTGCCTTTCACATCAAACGTGTCATAAAGGCCACCAAGTTTAGGTTTCTTGTGTGGGTGAGCTGTAGCGCTTTTTGATGCTTTCAATGACACAGTCTCATCACCATACTCAACCTCATCTTCAAATGGAATGTCATCTTCATGGAACTCATCACCATCACAAGCATTACGGCCTGGCCTTGAGATTGCGTTGCCTGCCTTCCCATCAGCCCTTTGTTGCTCCCTTTGAACATTAGCAAGTCTATTGCGATCCTCTGGGTCTCTAGTACAAAGTTCAACACCCATCTTTGGAATTTTCATGAAATGGGCTCTCACTCTAGTATAGCTGCCCCTCCAAGTAGCAGCACAAAAATTACATTTTGTTATGGCTGTTCCCTCTGCGCCTTTTGATGGTTTTGTCCTCTCCACATATTTCCATAGTGGATATTGAGGATTTGATGAAGCCATTTTAAAATTTTGAAATCTGCAAATGAAATTTCAAATTTTAAATCAGAAATCTCAAATCAATCTTTTGCCTGTTATTGACATTCAAATATGAAAAAAATTAAAATTTACTTAACTAGTAATATCTCTGAGTTTATTTTTTAATCACACTATTATCGAGGGCAGCTCATTTATCATGACTATTGACAACACAACAGTTTTCTTTTGAATTCCAAAAGAGGAACACATTAACATAGTTGCCTGAGAAGTATACACAATTTGATGATTTGGTCTATATGTTAGCAAAGTTGCGATTACCCCTTATCACATCAAGTTCATGATTGCTTTACTAACTTAAAAAGACAATTTCATCCTAAATCTGGAATATCTTTCTGCAAACAAGGACATCCCCGTATTTGTATATTTAAAATTTTAATATTAGCCATATGCACTTATAAAGTAAGCGTTGCCCATTATTTTGTTGGGTTCTTCAACTTCATTTCCCTATTGCAAAATCCTCCAAACATGACCATCCCCAGAGGGCATTATTTACTTGACAATGGACATTTAACCTGCCAAACTGCAATTGGTAACTACTAGGCATTGTTTTTTTGAAGAAGATATTTTGAATGCATTTTTTTAAAATGAAATGTTGTACATGTCAAATGAGCAAAGGTTGTATTACAACTTTGCAATTGCTCTATAATATGGGTTTAAAGTTTTAAACTTTATTTAACTCCAATTTTTCTACCAAAAATTCTGTTCATTATCAAGGATAAAAACTTAAAAGAAGTGTGTTGATAAAGTGAATCGATGTAGTTTATTAATATGTTTAGTGTGGGAATGTTGGTTTAATACCTCTGGTCATGGTGTGCTCTGCCCATGGATGCTGTCGCCGATTCACTTGTGGAGTTTGGACGCTACTTGTGGAGTTGTAGACACAGTGCCTTCAATTGCCAGTGGATTTGTGGACCCTGTTGCCGTTGCTTGTGAACGCTACCGCCTTGCCTGTGGACGATGTTGCATTGCTTGTGGACGCTGTCGCGTTGCTTGTGGACGCTGCCGCCTTGCCTGTGGACGTTATAGATGCTGCCTGTGGAGTCTTGGAACTGGACGCGAATGGAATGAAGGTTGAAGTGTGGCCCGTGGGTTAAGTTTTAGGGTTGGGAATGTGGGGAAGCTCGTGATCTAGAAGGGCGGACCCACCGTGAACCCACTGGCGAACCTATAGTCATGGTACGTGAACCCAAACACCAAAAAGAACCCTGTTTTAGTTTTCGACGACTCGGGTTCTTCCAAAATGAACCGGGTTCATCTAGGTTTGTCCACCCTGAACCCGTACTTGAACCTGGTGTGTAGGTTCGTGAACCCGGTGCTGGTTTGTGAACCCTACCCCCGGGTTTGCGAACCCCTGCAACGTAGGTATTTGTTGAATTGATAACTCTTGGACCTAAGGATGCAATTAGTGTAAGTCACAAGGAGACGATGTTCAACATTATATATATATATATATATATATTCACACACACACACTAACCAAGGAAAACATTGCTGGATCCCTCCCTCTTTCTTGAAATATCTGGATGGAGGGCAGCTCTATTGCTAGCAACAATAGCGTTTGGTAACCCCGAGAGACTTGATTAGATTTGATCCTGTGACCTATGGCCGCCCTGCAGGAAACATGCCTTGGCAGATTGTTCAACCGATTAAACTAACTATAGACTAAGCAGTGAAATCACCATGCGGAGGGGGTCCCTTGTCCAACAAACAAGGGGGTCTCATTCGTCAATTTGGTGTTTGGCTATATATATATATATATTACAAAAAGCTACAAGGTTTAACTTGATTGTAGAAACTCTTGTGCTATTTCCAAAGAGTTCTTAGGATCAAATCTCATTAGTTCTTGTTACACCCTAGATTCTCTGCAGTGCCCCGTACTAGATGTGCCAAGGAGGGGGGTCCTTTTTCCATTGTAAAAGGCCAACTTGGGGCTATATTATGTAAAAGTGTTGGTTTATCGGTGATCTAAACCCTTTGGTCAATCATGGTAGGTACTCTTGGTCCTCATTTCAAGGTGTACTGGTCTTGTGGCCTTGTTGACTACCCCTTGATAGGTGGTAACTCATCATGTCGGGCATTTATTGCCCTAGGTAGTATTGATGCACTTCACGGTGACTCCATTAGGACACATGGCTTAGGAGCCCCTTGTCACACATGATTTCATGCTTTGTAAAGATGATTGCTCATGTAAGGGTTGTCATGCCTGCTTTAGCACACCTCCATTACACCAACTTGGACCTCAATTTGTTGTTTACCCCTCCTTTTTGGTCATCCTAGTAAAAAAATGCAAATCGTCCACCATTAAAAGCAACTTTTGAAGGTCGTACCAAGCAAGTAGGAGGTTGTTGAGGGCAAAAGACACTTTGTTGGGGTTAGATGGGGAATGCCATCCTCCTTCCAAGCTCAACATTTCATTTGTTGAAGCTTTCATCATTTATGTTTCATTACTTTTATGTTTTATGAGGTTTAGTCCCCAGATTGTGGGTGAAAAACCCTAAATTTGAATTTTATGTCATTTTAAGAGGTTGGCCTAGAGGAGGGAAAAGAGCTATGGTGTTTAGTATAAATATAGTGCCCTCCTCTCATTGTAACCAAGATCATGGGATCAATATGACTCAAATTTTATTTCTGTTGTGGTATGAGTCTTAGAAGTGGTACTCACCTCTCTTCTTGGCTTGTTCTAGGGTTTTCAAGGATAATTCTTGGTGTTTTGAGGCTTCTTTGCAATCTTTCAAGGCTAATTTAAGTAGGAAGGATTCTAGGGTTTGGTTCTCTTCTCTTTTCCTCCTTTAGATGTGTTAAGATCTTGAACCTCTTGTCTTGTATTACCAGTGTATCTAAGGTAAGAGTATTTTAGGGTTTCATCCATGCTAGTTTAGTTTTGTTGGTGAGGTATTTCTCTTGGAGAATCCCTCTTGTTTTGGGCCTTGGAATCTTTCTTTGTCTTAATTAGTCAAGGGCTTATATAACATAGGGTTTCTAGGCCTTGCCCTAATTCATCAAGCACCTAATAGTCAACTTTTGAGAGGACGTTGACCTCGATTTTTCTCATTGCCCTGGGGATAGGACTAAGGACTAAATTCCTTTTCTTCTTCAAATTACAAAATTCTACATCTTATATTTGAAAAATACAAGAAAATCAAATATATAGAAAAAACCTAAAATCAAGTATATAAAAAATCCAATTTTTTTTTGCATTTTTGAAGAATCTAATCTGCTAAATGTGATTTGCCCCCTTGATTTTATGGTCAATCTTCAAGGGCGTCAGCCTTTTGTGGCTAGTTTGAGAGATTTAAGGTGGACCAAGGAATGGGAGTGAGATAACCTGATTTGACATAATCTAGGGAAAGGGGATATCATGTTTAGGTTTGCATTTCAGAAGTGACAAGAATGTTGGAGACGAAGCAAAGGAGAACTAAGTGAATGCAAGAGAGAATTGAGGGGAGGATGTTTAGGTCATGTTGTGGCACTTGACGGCTTCTGGTAATCTATGGATTAATATGCCTAGAACTCATGGGAGGACACTTTAGTTTTGTCAATCCGAGAACGCAAGCTTTAAAAAACACCTGCACTGTGTATGTAACTACAACAATTCACCATCTGGAAATACTAATTATATTCTAACAAATGCCGAGTTAATTGGCGTTGGGAATGAGAACTAAACAAATTGCTAATTGTTAAATTTTGGTTAGGGTTAGGGTTTGATGCAGAGAAATAAAAATTTCACATACTTTAATGCAAAATTAAATGCAATAAATAAAATAGTACAACAATAACTAAACAGTATAATTTAAAACATAATTTTCATCTCTTTCAACTTTAACACTACCAAGAGGGTCCTCATGTTAAAGTAATCTTCAGTAACATGTAAGCAGGAGTATAAGACTAATTAACAATAACATGTCTAATTAATAATAAAAGGACAATTTAGGATACTTACCTGAAGTGTGGGACCCTTCCTATTTTTATACTCAGAAGAAATTACTTTTAGAACAGACTGTGCCTCTCAGAGGCCAGTCAGTCACTAGGAACAAGCTGACCCTTACTAGAGGGTAAGTACAAACCTAAGAGAGAGAGATGGTAGGTTGTAGTACAGCAGTGAAGGTCAATGACAGTCAAATCACAATAACAGTCTCAAACAAGACTCAACGCAAAGGTCTACCCCAACAAACAAACAGGATCTGAATACATAGATCAGACTCAACAAAGTCACAACTCTATGGATCAGACCTTAGCAAGGTCTCAACAACATAGATCAAGTCTCAGCAGTATAGTTATGGCCACAAATTGAGTCTCGGTATATAGATGAGACCCAAGATAATTTACAACAGTCATCAGCCTCCTTAAATAGAGCCGTGGCAGCCCCATACAAGTCCAGAAAGGATCACGACATGCTCTCAATAAGTCATAGCAACCTCAACAAACCCTAACAGGGTCACAGCCTTCTCTAACAAGCTCACGTCAAGCAAGGTCAAGCTATTAAGGCTCACGGCTGCCACAGAAAAAATACTTAGCAGGTATGACCAGACCAACAAGGCTCACGACCTCCACAAGATGCAACATTCTGGTCACTAAACAGTCAGCATGAGGATGCAACCTCCTCACTCAAGCTCAACAGGATTACGGCTAGACATAACAGTTAGATCGGACCTCAACAATGTTCAATAGGCTCACGGTTTAGTTCTTTAGGGCAAGCAGCCTTAAGGACAGTCTAAAGAACAGTCAACAATTGATACCAGTGCATGCAGCCTCCACAATCATCAATCATCAAACTAGATCAGGACCACAGAGCTAACAACCTCCACAATCAAGCTCACGGTAGGCAGGGTAAACGTCAACTAGGTCACGGTTCAGTAAAACATACCAGCAGGGAACCCTAGCAGTAATCAGAACAGATCAGATCTGAATGATGGTATTCTCTAGCAGGTAGACGTCCTAAATGGATGAGCAAGCAAACCTTAAACCCTTGACGCCAATCCAAAAATCAGAGCTAAGATATTAAGATAAGATGATGATAAAATAAGGAGATTAGACTCCAATATATAGGATCTAAGACTTCTAGAAGAATCATGCCTTTTTTAATTCTTTAATGAGTTAGGGTTCCACTAAATAAGGAAGGTACCAACAAAGGTTAAGACATCAAACCACTTATAATAAAATACATTTAATGAGTCTTAGGTAGGTACCAATACATAAGGGTTAAGACACCAAACAAAAATAAAAGTCACAACTTAAAAATATAAAAATATAATTAAGGTGTCTTAGGTGGGTACTAGGGTCAAGTCATCACACATATAATTAATTAGGCGAGGGTACAAGGGCCAACAAGATGGTGCAAGTCAAAACCATAAAACAAAGAAGGGTACATGACCCACAACCCCTAGGACCAAAGGGTGTACCACAAAGGTGGGTAAGCAACCCTATTGCCCATAAGATCAAAACATCAAGGTGGTACACATCAAGACAATTCAAAGTGGGTAGATAACCCTTCTAACCACAAGACCAAGAAACAACAAGGTGTAAGGACCAAGGGTGAGCAACCAAGGTGGGGTACAACCAAGCATCTCTCTCTCAAATGTACAAGTGTTCCATACATTAATTGTAAGTCCATCATTACTGTATAAGTAAAGTCCACACTGGATGATGTGATCATGTGGTCCTCCAAACTGCTCCATGGGTGAAATGCTAGTGACTCCATCAAGGGGTGGCTAGTCCCTTGAGAAGACCATCTAGCTCAACCATCTCGAAGATGTAGGAGAAGAGGACATCACACATCATCATCTTGGTTAACTGACCAAGATCCTCCATTCTTAAAGAATGGATCTAAACCCTAGGCTGAGCTTTAGTCCTAGACTGAATCTTGTTGATCAACCCCTTGGTCCTTGACCAAGTCCTCCATTCTCTCAGAGAACGGTTCTCAGCCCCAGGCTGAGCTTTCAGTCTCAGACTGAATGTTGATCAACCACCTGCAGGACATACTTGGTCCTTGTGACCAAGAATCTGCCTGGTCCCAAACCAGGAGGTCTCTGTCTCAACCTGCAGGATCTGCTTGGTCCTCGTGACCAAGAAACTGTCTGGTCCCAGACCAGAATACCCTAGAGACAAATAGGGGCCCTAGCCACATGCTAGGGACTTTGCCATGGCATCAATCTGCTTGGTTCTTGAGTCCTGACCAAGAACCCCAGGAGACAGTTGGGGGCCCTAGGGTACCTTCTAGGGACTTAGTCTTTACTCTGCCTGGTTAATTGACCAGGAACCCTAGTTAACTGACTAGGGTACCATCCTCTCTGAGAATGGGTCTTGCAACTGCACTAACTTTAACACTAAAAGATGAAACAAAACCACCCAACAACACACCTGTATCATGCCCTTTCGGATTCTTGATGCCAGTCTTGCATGGGCTAAAGAAATTTCAAGGAATAGCTATCAACTAAATTCACGTAAGTCCAAGGCAAAATGAAATCGTGCATTGCCAACTTCTTTTCTCTTGTAGGAATGAAACAATATTGTAGAAAGGAGTAAATTTGAACAATCACTCAATAGGAAATAAATTTCTGAAATGGAAATCTAACCATCCACTCAAGAAGAAATAAATTGCAAAATGAATATACTAAGTTGCAGAATTTCTCCAAGAAAACATTTAATAACAAGAAAGCTGGAAATATTTATGCTGCAACGACAAGAACAGGGTGGCATCTAGTTGTGTGCTACAAGAATGGGCCCTTGTTTTGAAGCTTATTGGACTAAATTACCGGAAATGTCTAGGAAGAGGGAGGGATACATCATTCCCGTTTAGGAAATTGAAACGGAGGGGATATGGCTTGGAAACAACATTGAAACGCTTCCAAATTGTATCCCAAAAACAAAACCATTTCCAAGCTGTTTCCTGTTGTTGCCAATAGTTTCTTGAAACACTTCCATTAGTTTTCGACAGTTTCCTGATTTTTTTAAACGTTTCATCTGCTACATGACGAGTTTTAGGCTAGAAATAATGATTTTTTGACATGAAGAAAAACAAATAAGTAACCCTAAAGACAAACTATACAACTCTAACCCTGAATTGGGCCTCAAAACTCAGATATAAAGCCTCAAAGATTATAAATCAAAAGCTAATCCCTAATCTTAAATTGGTTAATGGAATTTTGACTTTTTATGTCGTGTTTTTTTTCATTGTATTTTTCCAAAAATGATTTTGGTTCAAAAAATCACTGATCTGTGGATATTTTCTTAAGCTAACTCTAATTACTAAAATGAGAAGTGAAATATTCAAGAAGTTGGTTGTGAGAATTTGGAAAGGTGATTAGTGCCTTCTAGATCCTTAGGAAAATGGAGTCATGAGCTCCTTCTTCTTGAGCCTTGTTTGTATATGCTTGGAAGGAACCATTGGAAAACAACATGTCTAAATCCTATACCAACAATTGATTCTAGCTCATTAGTAATATCATGGAAGGGTAGATTTGCGTACACCTTCAATTAATCAACCTAGCTCATGTCTAGTCAATGCTACTAGTTTAGGTACCTATCCTAAGATGTCTAATACCTCAAACAAGCAACATGAAAAGCTAAGTAACCAGGATTGAGATATTGATCCAGATCTGCCAGATTTTTGAAAACATAGGATCCGTATACGATGTGGAAACGACAAGTACAAAAATATAAAAAATAATTTTATAATAAGACAGGATAAGTTATAATTTTATTAATGTCCAACAAATGACCACAACAGTAGGTTAATGGGACTGTGCAATACCATGAGAACAATACAAAGTGGGAGCATAAAAGTAGCTGCTAAAAAAGATAAAAAGCAGAACTCAAATCAAACCCTGGCTCTATAAATGGAAAGCTGATCTCGAAGAAGAATATATACAAGGAGAGATATGAAAAGAGCTAATTGAAGGAAGGAGATACAATCCAAGAACTATGACGCAAAAACAGTGATGGCGAGACTGTCATGGGCCACTGGAAGAACTGGAAGCATTGGGAGTATCTCTCCTACCATCCGAGGCCGACTGAAGGAAGCTCAAAAGAGTACTCTATCTGGAGGAAGAGCTAGAAGAAGAAGAAATACAATGAGTAGTGCGTCGTTGCCTGGAGGAGGGTACTTGATGCTGTAACCTGGAAGAAGTCGTTCGTCTGTCGCGATGGGAATGGGGCTGATACTGTTGAGCATAGGTTGTCATTGATGACACCTATTAATGACAAAGGAGACAAAAGCAAGATAAAGGTGGGCAAGGATTGATGACATGGTATGATATGGGCATTGGACACCAAATGGGCCAAATGACCCATTCTGTGGTCATTTGTGGCTTGCTGAGGTCATGAAGCCCACACACGCTTGATTGCTTGTTAATTTGATTGCCCACAAACTTGTGGAGTCATATGGTGCTATTATTTTTATCTTTGAGATTCCTTGCGGTAATAAAGATATGGAGACCTCAAATACGATGATGTAGAAGTCCTTGAAGCCACCTAGCTATAATAATAATGACGATGTCTTTGAAGAAGTTTTTGGTGATCTTCTCGTTGACTACGTTCTTGAAACATGTCTTGATGAAGCACATCATGACGAAGCCCTTAATGAAGCCATAGCATGAAGTCCTTAAAAGCGCTTGTGTGAATCCCTTGGACAAGCACTCAATAAGCACATGAAGCTTATGTTTATAAAGTCTGAAACAAGTCGGCCCAGAACTTGTTTAATTGTTTTAAATTAAAATTAAAATGTGCTAAAAAGAAAATTAAAATATATACAAAAAAAACTACAAGTCGGCTCCAAAGAATTTATGGCAAACGACCTATATAAATACCCTTTAAACCTTCATTCTTAGAAAAAAAATTCGGACTGTCTCTGAGAAATTCGGCCTGTTTACTGTGGAATTTCGTGGGCAGCAGCAGGAGCAGACACAGTAGCAGAGCAGCAGACTGAAATTTTGTTTTTAAGTCTTTTTGGGGCTTCCAAGTTCAAGTAAGGCAACCATAAGAGAATGACACTTTGATGACAGTTTGTGAAGACTTGGGGCAGCAGATGATCAAGGTTAAAAGGCAGTGATACAAACTGATGTGATAATGACAGGTTGACAGTGTTATGCTCAGGTGGGGCAGCAGTGCTTGTGATATGATGTGCATATAAATCAGCAGTGACAATATTATAGCTACAGCAACACTCTTTGTCAAGTAGTCAGCTGTGTGATAGCATTGATACCTAAGCAGACTTGAAGATGACATGTTTTTGAAATATTGATGAAAATGATATGTTTGATATTGTTTTCTGGGCAACTTGAAGTGGAGAATGTGCTTGTAATGACATGAACAGTTTCACGATGAATATGTTGGTCATGATCAGAATGACATGCTGATTTATATATGAATTTGTGAACATGCTGGACATAACAACAGAATTATGGTTGGACAGCAAAATGATGACAATGAAACATGAACAGAATATTATGCTGGACAGTTTGACGATGTTTGTGTTGCTAGGGCTGCAGTAACGACAAATTGATTGATATTAGGGCAGCAACGTTGACAAGTCAAGCTAACTGGTTGTGGACTGAAATAAGATAAACATACAGGCAGAACAGTGATAGGAGAAAGATATATTTGTGGGCAGAATATTGTTATGCAGAAGTGGCTGGAGTTTGTTTGATGACAGTGATGACAACAATACATGATTGGGTTGACAAGGGTGTATGAACAGATCCGTGTGTGATGTAATATGACAATTAATGAGATGTATGAAATGTAATATGAACAATACAAGCAGGGTCTTGTATCCATTTTCTTGGCTGGGTCTAAGAAGAACTAGGCAGGGTCCTAGATAAAGAGTTGGTGCTCTTTTGTTTCAGTTGGTGCTGAATTGCCTCACGGTTGTAGCCGTTGAACCAAATACAAAAAGATTACAAAAAACTATATCTTGTGTCTCGTATTATGTGTTGATGTGTTTCATTTGTTGATTGACATATGGATTGATAGTTAGTTCATTGATGAATATGATGTGAATGTGAAATGATGATATAAGAGTTGGTGATTGAAATTGAAATTAGATAAAGTATAGGCTCACTGATTCACCCCCCCCTCTCAGTGAACATTGTGTCTAACAGATACTGCCCCCATCGTTGGTGTTGGGCGGAGGTAGAGGTGGACTATCGTGTCCGAATTGAGCGGTCAGGGTTTGTGCCACCCATTGTCTGTCTCTTGGTGCCCCTAAAGGAAGGAAGCACTGGAAGAAGGAAGTGATACATTGAATGGAGCCTGGTCTCAACTGAGAAAGTTGCTGAAGGGTGGCGGAGCGAAGCCGAAGGGCCTCCTGCAAGTATAAGGCTAGACATCTTTGATCAGGATATCTGAAAAATCTAGACAAGGTTTGGAGTTTGTTGACAAAAAGGTCCCTGAAAAGACAATGAAACTGTCCACGAATCTCATAGTAAATAGGGCATCCAAAGATGAAGTGCTCCTCGATCTCAACCTCTTGAAGGTGACACACCTGGCAGATCCTGTCTAATCAGTCAAGCTGGTGATCAATCTCTATCCAAAGACGGTGAGAGCCCACTCTGAACTGGCCTAAAGGAATACAAAGATCATATGCCCAATGTCGGAATGTGTAAGGGTGCCAAACAATGAGATCATCCCTCAGACCAAAGAAGTCCGTAGCGTAGAAGGCCATCTTGGGAGGTAACCCCCCAGAGGGTCGATCCAAGTGACCTGCACAAACTATCTGTAAATGTCATCTCCAGTGATTCTATTTAGCTCCTGTCTAGTAGGTAAAAGGCAGCTAGGCGTATTCAAGGAATACCCAAAGGAGGAAGTCGGTCCATCGCAATATTGACAGATGCTAAAAGGTACCCAACTCCCGCAAACCAACATCTAGAACTACCTGAAGGATTGGCTAAGGTGATGGCCTCTGAAGGGAGATAGGCCAAGTATGGGTATCGATCACGCCCCTTTATCGTGTCTGCAAAGCTTCGAAGGCGGTGTAAGAGAGCGATAAGATTGAACATAACCTCAAGCCGAAAAGGTCGAGTGCCAAACTTTGCGAGCACGATGGACTAAGGTACTGTTTGTTTGCATCTGATGATGCGACAGAGGAGGAGGATCTGTACTCTCTCTGTTGAGGCCCAATCACAGTCAAGTAGGCATGGCCCCCAAACCTTAGAGCCATAGAGGACTGTGGGTTGGATGAGAGTATCCATGAAAGACATCTTGGATGAGATATCCTAAAAGTGGTGTCTGAAGCACTGTCTCTCTTTATTAACTCAGAGTTGAAGAGCATGCTACAGGTTGAAACGAGGCCCTATGAACTGAACCCCCAAATAGGTATAGGTGCACGTGATCTCGACCTATTCTCCTTTGAAGAAGGAATGAAGATCAGTGAGTAGCTTCTTTGATCCATTAAAGATCATAAGCTTGGTTTTACCCAAGTTGATCGTTAACTGACAAAGATCACAAAAGAGGGCCAAGGCATCTAACTGTCTTTGCAAACCCTCCAGAGATGAGGCCAAGAGGACCACATCGTCAACGAAGAGAAAAATATAAATCAAGACCTGGTGGAGAAGGCACCCATCGCCATCCTGAATGTGCTCCTGTAAGAAAGACTCTAGCACATCAATGTAAATCCCAAAAAGAGTGGGGGAGAGTGGACACCCTTGCTTAACCCCAATGGAACTCCTGATGAAATCTGAAATCTCGTGGGCCATATGATGACGACCAAGGATTGACTCATATAATCTCATAATGGCGGTGAGAAGGGTCTCAGAAATGCCAATGTCTCGGAGTCTCTGGAACAATGCCACTCTGGGGACAGAGTCAAACGCCTTCCGAAAGTCTACAAAGCAACAATAGACTTTCAAGGATCAGTGAGTGAAGAATCAAAACTATTCACAAAATATAAGATTAGATCTATATTTAATTGCTAAAAAAAGAGTTTTTCATGCATATTACTATCAGCTATTCTTGTACCATAACTAATAATTTGATAAGTTATAACCATTATTGATATTGATAATTTTGAAAACCATTTTAGCATGAACATGAAGTAGGTCATAACAACGTTTTTGTGAGCCACATCCACATGTCCATATCAGGGGTGAATAAAGTGGTTTTCTTCGAAAAAATGGTAGAACTAAATAATAGTGTGGGTGAAGTGAGCTATGACATAGCACATAAAGATAGATCAGCCCTTGATAGCAAATCTTCACCATAAAGATAAATCAAATGAAAATCTTGAAAGGAGACCTTGATATATCAGAGTTCAAAAGCATATCTTGACATAAGGATAGATTAGACCTTGAGCAGGAATGGGGTTTATACTTTTATCCTTAGATGTTTAGGGATTTTTAAGTTTCTCTTTAAAAAAACAATTTTTTGGGGGGTCAGTGAGTCATAGAAGCAATTGGAAGTTTCAGGATCTGTTTAAAAAAATTCAGGAATTGTTTGATTTTCCACAGGATCCATTTCATGGGACTAGGATGCGTTTCCTTCTCTAGGATGCGTTTCCTTCTCCAGGGGATCCATTTCCATGATGGATCCAAGGTGGATTTGATTCGGTTCAGATTCATTCGCCTTGGATCTTACACATTGGGGTGGCGGATCCGATAACATAGATGAAAAACATATGATAAACCATGGATCAACACTACTTTTTTAAGGACCAGATAATTTAATTTGACAATAATAAATAAAAACAAGCTATACTCAATTAGATTCATCAAGTTGAACTCATGTGAAGTCACCAAGAACAAGTGCCAAAGGATGAAGCAAGATAGTATTATTTCTCCAAGATCAACAACAACGAATGACAAGTGAGGAGTAAGTTCCTTTTATAGGAGGACTCAACTACCTTCACAATAAAATAGTATTAAAATGTCTAAAACCCTAGATCTAATCTAGGGAATCACCAAGATGTGGTAAAAAATGATATAATAATGCAGACACCTAACAAATTCCTCAATGAGGGGGTGCACCAGCTCTACATGGTTAGACAATGGATAAATAATGCTACATTGGCCCAAGAAGAGAGGGCGCTCCTCAAAACTATGGGTGGAAAACCATCAATTGTGAAACAAAACCACAAAACCACCCCTCAAAAAGAGGGCGCTCTCGTAAAATGTGTCCACAATCCAACAAAGCATAACAACTTGGCCCAAACACCTAGGGTGCTCCAAGGAATATGGTCAAAACCTCAACAAACTAGTCGAAATACCAAGCGAGACTCCCAAAACCATGAGCAAAAACCATCATCTGGAATCCAAAACCATGGGAAAGCCTACAACTACCACATATGTGGTCCAAAACAACTCTCAAAGTGGTCAAACAAGCCTTAGCCAACGAACTCATAAATATCAAGTGCATTATGGTCCAGGAGGTTATGGATGGTCCAAAGTCATCAAAATGGCCCAACAAACTCATCAATAGGCTCCAAAATCCATGCAAGTGCTCAATCCTAGGAGGAACAAACTCACAGGAGGTAAAAAAGTCCACTGAAATATTTTTCCAAGTGCAGTGCTCCACCACCATGTGCCTAATAGCCATAGATAATAATCAAATACCAAAGTATCTTTGTAAATAAACCCCTCTAGTGAAATAATAATCAACAAAGGTCTAAAAGTCCACTGAAATAGTTTCCAAGTGTAGCACTCCACCACCATGAGCCTAATAGCCATCAATATTGATCAAATACCAAAGTATCTAATGTGAGCTAACTTAGTTCACACGCCAACTATCCAAAAGAATAGATCAAATAAGTAAAATCCATAATGGAGTAAATATAAATGAGTAAAATGTGAATGATTATTTACAAATATACAAGGCCCATATATATAATCGTTAAAAGGGCACATAGTGACTCTTCATAAGAGTTGCGACCTAATTTATTATTATTTTCATTTATTATTTATTCTTTATATTATATTATATATATTTATTAGTATAAATATTTTATATTCATAACATTGCCTTCCTCTTTAGAAATGCATTGTCCTCAAAGTATAATTTTTTGAAAGACTTTGTCTTGTGATCTTCTAAGCTCGTAAGTGTGATACTTGACGAAACAAGGCGATATAATCTCTGAATACCTGAATTGATGTGTTGCATTTTGTGGGAAGTGATCCACCCCAAATCTACTTTCATTGGAACCGTTTGATGATCGACTATTCTGATAGAACTTCTCATTCTAGGCTTCCATAAAAGTTATTGATTTTGTCTTTTTCAATGTTGTAGTTGGTTTGTTTGTAAGAAGAATATTGTTTATTTTCCTGTTGACTTTGTCGTTGGTCGTAACGACTCTTATGATTTGGGTGACGATAAGGCATTCAAGCTACTTGTGGAGCGTTTGTAGAAACCTCAACTTTTTTTGCTTCTGGCTATTTACTGGTTGATAATAATTCAATGGAATGTGTATTTGTTCCTCTTCCCATAATTTGGACATCGTTTTTTGAGGAATTTTCTAGCTTCTCATCTTTTAACTTTTTTATTTGTTCAATTAATTCATGATTAACCCTTTGTAAGGATGAGTTTCTTTGTCTTTTTCAGATAATTTTGTCTGAAGATCTTGGTTCTCCTCTTCTAACTTTTGATTGCATTGCTTTTTATGCTTTGTCTTCTTGATTTGAACAGGTGATTTTTGATTATGATCTCTTAGATGAGAGATCTTTTCTTCTTTATCCATGATAACTTTGTCGATTCTTGCTGCATCTTTTATATTGATTTTTGATTTTCCTGTGACAATATCTTTGATATATCTTTGTAGTCTTCAAATGACATGAATTTTGAATCTGACTTCATTTTAACGTCCTGTAATGTGATTTTCTTCTTTTTGTAAGAAAAAGTCAAAAACATTTTCCCGGTGTTGAGAATGAATGTACCTAATGTGTCTAACCAGGGTGACCCTAGAATTATATCTGCTTTGTTTTGACACATTGATACGACATTGAATTGAGCTCTAAATTTGTAATCATCAATAGCTAGTTGTAGGTTCTTAACTTCATATTTCTCATTAGATAGTCTTGTGTCATTTTCAATTATATTTGGTTCTGGAAGCATTAATTGGTTTGCCAAGTCAACACTAATACGAATTTTCTTATACATATTGTGTATAAGTTTGAGGGCACCTTCCTTGTTTTTCATCTTTGGACTCCATTCATTTCCTTCTAAAAACTTATTTCTGCAATAAAAGGAGACAAAAATGCAAGGAACACCTAGTGTAATCCTTATGCAAGAGCTTTAATCTTTCTTTGATCTTTTTACTTTTCCCCTTTTTTTAAAATAATAATTGTAATAACAATTATTAAATAATAATAATTACTATTATTAAAAAGTTTAATATTTTAATAATAATAATAATATTAAGGGTAAGGTATTAAGGCTTGATAAAACCATGTGTGGTTTTATAAAGCCATAGATTGGTTTTATAAAACCGTGTGTTGGTTTTTAATTTGTTCCTTTTTCTTTCCTTTTTTTATGGAATCTTCTTTCTTCTTTTTTCTTTGTTTGAACTTTCTTCTTTTTCTTTTCCTTCTCTTTTCTTTTTTACTTTTTTTCTTCTTCTTATTTTCAATAGTAGAATTTTTTTTAGAGAAAATATAAAAGTGAGGTCAAAGACCTAAATTCAAAGAAACTTTGACAATTATGTTTGGCCATAAGCCGGAATCATGCCCTGATACCAATGATGTGAGCTAACTTATTTCACACGCCAACTATCCAAAAGAATAGATCAAATAAGTAAAATCCATAATGGAGTAAATATAAATGAGTAAAATGTGAATGATGATTTAAAAATATACAAGGCCCATATATATAATCGTTAAAAGGGCACATAGTGGCTCTTCATAAGAGTTGCGACCTAATTTATTATTATTTATTATTTATATTATATTATATATATTTATTATTTGTAATAGTATCTATGTAAATAAACCCCTCTAGTGAAATAATAATGAACACAACATCAAACTTAGGCAATGTTAGTCTAATATGAAAATAATACATAAGATATACATTACAAATACATTTTATCTAATAACTCATTGATTAAAAATGTCTACCTATCCTAGTCTAACATTGACCCTTAGAACCCCTTTACATGTGAGACTTCTAAATTAACATCCAGAGCTTAATTTACCCAAGTCAAGTGAGGGTATATTGGGTGATTATGTACATAGGGGAGAAAGGGGGTCTTTGTGAAATAACTATCATAACAACTTAGGAGTATTGCGTCTTATCCTTAACTTTCAGGAGTTAGGATTTTCTTGATTTTTCTTCCACATGTGTGCCTTAGAAGTGTTGTCATGGGTCATCCATCCTCATATCTTCATATCTCGATCTTTTTTTATTTTATTTTTTCTTTATTTCTTTAACTTTGGTTCTTTTCTATTTGTGCTTTTTGCTTAGCCCTTTCATTTGCTTTGTCCCTTTTTTCTTTAGATTTACCCTAGACAACCTGGGACAAGAGAACTTGGCTTTTGCAATGGGGAGTATTTGCCATGATATTTTTCCTTTACATTTAATTCATCAACAACTTTCCTTTTTGGAGAGTACAATACTCTTTTGACTTTGATTTGAGGCATTCATACATATTGGAATATGTTAGTTTTTGTACCTAGGGAAGTGTTCCCCTAGTGACTTTTGCCTAAGTCACTTAAAAGGGGGGAAAAAGTGACCCTTGCATTAAATGACTTGAGATGAGCATTTAATTGACTTTATAACTTAAAGTCACTTTTTGATAAATTTAAGTGTGTGAGTAAAATTAATATTTATGAGATTTAATGGGAGCATTTAATCTCATCCATTGGATCTCATCTAATCTCAACCGTTGGATTGAGTGAACCCTATGGTTTAGTCAAAAAGGGCAAGGGAGGCATTTTGCTTTCACTTTTGAGAGAAGAGTGAGCTGAAGAGAAGAGAGAGTAGCACGATTTCCAAGGAGAGTTTTCTGCACAGAAATCAAGGAGGTTTCTAGCATTTATTATAGGCACATTTCCCAAGGCAGCCGTACAGTACGGATTTTGTAACATCTCGAAATTTCATAAAAATTTAAAATTTTTGATAACAACATTAATTATGACATTATAATTGCGGAAATATTAATTGCGATTATGACAACATTAGTTGTACAATTGTTAATACTAAGCATGCTTTAATTTCTGTCTTAACAGTAGTAAGATAATGACAGTTGTTATCACATAACTAGTAACATGATTATGACGACAATGAAATA
Organism: Larix kaempferi; assembly: GCA_027924585.1. NCBI lineage: Eukaryota > Viridiplantae > Streptophyta > Pinopsida > Pinales > Pinaceae > Larix > Larix kaempferi. The sequence goes on from BSBM01000605.1 coordinate 859,932, forward strand.
AACAGGTTGGAAAAAAACGATACGACACTTTCTCTTTTGCAAAGATACTGACATTTTGACTTTGCTGCATAAGGGTGTCCTACGAGGTACCCTGGAGCTTACTTAGCTGCAATGCTAAAGCTTATTGAATGTCCTATGTGCAGACTACAGGTAAGAATGAAGTACGTGTAGTTCAATTTCAGCGTCATAAATAAATAGAATATTATAATTTATGTTGCGACTCTTTGGAAGTGAGTAGGTATGGGTTTCAATGCTACACTTACTGTTTTAAGCTATAGTCTGACAACTTCATGATGTTTAATTAATGTCATCTATATACGTCATTCTGTTGATGGTTTTGTCAATGTACTAGCTGGCTTAAATGTCGTCTCTATCTTTCCATCGTTGATGTAATACATATATCGCAAGTCATTAAATGTTTTTATGAGAGAGTAAGGTAAGAACTCATAGCATCGATCAGTCTTCAAGCTAATTCTAAAAATTATTGTATCCGTTTGAAAGACTGTTATACCAACTATATATTTTTATAGTTTCGATCACATCCAAGGGTCACAAAATAATCTGCTTAAGTAAGGGCTATTCCCTTCGTAACCCTAGTGATACTTATAACCCTTTTTAAAGGCTTGTATCTAACTTGTATAAATGGCAAAGATGAGATTATGTCAAGGGTGACCATAGTTATTTCCTGAACTAAAATCTAAGTCATAGCTCATTATTATTTAAGTCCATAATTAAAAACTTGGGACTATATAAACTTTGAATTATTGTTCTATACAATATTATCAATTTAGTGTTACGATATAAACCTTGGGTTATGAGAATATATGTTTATCGTTGTCTTTTTTAAAACAACATAGTAGTGTGTGATAAGAATCAAAGTCTTGGAAACCATGCGATCTTTGAAATTTGAAATATCAAGTCTATGAGTTTGATAAGTTCTAAGGGTATGTCTAAATGCATAGATACGAACGTTGGTATTATAACAACCTACGTGTTTTATGAAATCGTTACTTGGAACCATAAGAACTTTAGGTTTGAAGAACCATATCCTATAATGTCATAACGTAGTGTAACAGCTTGTAATCATAACGATGGGAACGAGTTCTGACAGTATTAAATGATTGATAGGTTGATGGATATGCCAGTGATACGAATCTGTGTTGGTGATTGTGAACTCGATCTACAATAATGGCCGTCCAGACTGTAAGTAATATGGATTCAATGAGCCTCCACGTAAACGCAAATCCAGCAAACGGTGAATGTAGTAGTGCCATGTAATACACCTTTGTTGCAAGTTATCCGAGCTGGCTGTCGATACACCCATCGTAGATTAAATGTGGTATTGGCAATGAATGAACAATTAATAGGGTAGTTGTTCGCTCCAATGTATGGAGTGTTGGCATGCTTTCGATCGTTGATCAACATCGATGCTGTCCGTTGGATCAAACCCTAGCTTTGGGATGATGTCTTGGTTGACAAAGAGTGTTTGCTGTTTATTGTTGCGTTTGGTCTTGGCGGTGTGGCCGACAGGCTGCCAAAATTTCGGTGTAGAAACTGTATGAGGTTTCGACCTCAAGACCTCTGGTTTGAGAGGGTTACAGTTCTCTTCCTTCTGCAATGGCGTCGTTGATAGACCGTGTATCTAGTTTAAATTGTTAACAGTTGATAGTTCTGGAACTCGTCGTTATAGTTTGAGTCCATGGTTTGCCTTTGTGTAAAAGAACCGAGGGTTTCTCGTCTCAACTTCAGTGTGGGATCATCTTGTAGCTGGTTAAAGTGGAAAGCTTTGGTACTTAAAGCAATGTAAGTTTTCCCTGAACGAATAAAATTTCATTCGGTTTATCTTTCGTTTTGAGAAGATATCCGTCCTCTAAACTATCGTTTTTGTGTTAGTTGCAGGTTATGAAGGTGTGTTTCGAGCGATGGTTTGGTAAAGTTGGCAAGCTTTCCAACGGTAAGCTCTGGGTCTTTCCATAAACACTCGTAGGTGCCCTGTAACTGAGGTTGATGGGTTTCAAGAATGGAGTTGCAGGTCCTGCCGTGACTCGTCGTGGTTGTTTATTCAAAGTTATGTTTAAAAACATATTTTGCTTGTTGCCGAGACTCTCGTTTGATTAAATGATACTTGGTTTCTATACTTTGAAAAATCGTTGTTGCCGACTGGAGTTGTAACTCGTCGATACTTGAGAATTTTGGGTTCTTTCAATCTGTTGGAAAATGGGAAAGACCATGTGTAATTTGTTTTCAAAACATGTTGTTAAAACTCGTTCTGAGAATCACGACTTCGTTTATTAATTTATGGTATAGAGCCGTGAGCTCGTTCACTGTGTAAATGATAATTCTTCTTTATCAACAATGTATACTGTGTAGCTTCTGAATAAATAAGTCTATGATAAAGGGCTTGCGGCCGTAGATTGATATCATGAATTTCGTCTTAATCTAGGGTTTGTAAGTCTTCGTTTTGAAAAGGTAGCTCTAAGATAAGTGCTGAATGTTCTGTGTAGTAATCGTTATGTTGACAAACGTAATGCTGTAGGTTTTCGTTTCTAAAATTAGGTTATGTGGAATTTGTTTTGGATGATAGCTCTGTCAAAGAAAATTTCGATATAGTTTTCTTTTTGTGTTAAGATGAAAAGAATAGGACTAAACCTTAAGTCGAGTTTTTCGTTTGAGTAGAAGTGTAAAAAAATATGAGTTCTCGAAATGACTTGGATTTCGATCTGTAATCTGTGTAGATTGAGTTGTCTACTGAAGGTTAAAAAGAAATAAAAATAAAAAGGAAGTCAAAAACCTAACTAGGTTTTGATAAGAGTCTTTATCTTGGAAATCGATTCTTTCAGTTAGAATATCAAATAAAAATAAATGATTTAATACAAATGAATTATTTATAAAATTACCCTTCTCTGTTTGAACTGTAAAGATTTAGGAAGTAGATATAGTGAGAAATGGACACAGTGTGTGTATATGCCATGAGAAATACTATGGGATTATTTGCATTTACAATATGTGAATGATAATAACAATACTGTTTATTTTGAAAACTGTAATATGAAAATGCTTTGTCGATTTTCTTTTGAGTACTACATCAATTAATCGAATAAGTAAACTATAATATATATATGTAGAGAAAAGAATGATACTTAAATTTGATGAAACAATGCTGTAGTTTAGGGCCATTTTATACAGTAAATTTTACTACTGGATAATATGGGGCAGAATAGTAAAACATAAATCAATCATTGTTCTATCCATTCGAATCAATGGCATTTGCCTATCTTCTAATCTATTTTAATTCGCGTATCTATACTAGAGTACGATGCTTCAAACAACATGTGGAAAAATATAGATATTGGTTTATCAATTCAACTTCGACATTAAACTTAAACATTCAAACTTAAACAAATCTAGGATGGAATTCTCTTTCAAAACAGGAAAGATAAACATACTAGCTATACAAAACAGAATTTCTAATTGAGGATAAGTAGAGAATTTGTAGAACCTGGTAAATCTGTAGGGCAACAAACAACCCAAGAAGATTGTTCCACGCAACCAATTCCTGAAAACAGTCAAGTACTGTCTTAGGACCCCTGAGCCTGTTCACTGAACCACCAGGAGGAAGAAACGCAGGAATTAGGACTTCTTCTTGCTGTAGCAATTAAATTCTGAATCTTCAATAGGTAGCAGTCCAAAAGACTTGCCCCAACAACTCTGTTTCTTCTCAGCAATATGCAGACTTAAGATTTCAGTCATCACTAACCTCCCTATTCGAATCTCTCTTGTGATCACCTGATTCACATGAGGAAAATATTCTGCAGAAATATTTATAAAGAGCTGCCTGCTCAATTCGAATTTGCCTTTATAGGTTGCCTAGGGCTTTTCAGTTGTTACTGGGTCATTAAATGAGCTGCCTGCTCACTCCCTCCACCTGGGGGATAATGCCCTATTTTTAGGGGTTGTTGTCCCATAACCAATAGCTAGTGGTGAAGTGAATTTGCTGCCATCTGTCCCATACCTTCCAACAGCTTCCATTCCTCCTATTGGATCAGTGAACACTCATTCAACATTCCTCTTGGGTGTTTGTCTCCTAATTAATTTATTCAAATAATAATATTCAGTAATTACTAATTACATTCATTCATGATCAAAACTGATCATAATTACAAAACTTTGTAATTTAAATTAACATAAAGTATTTTTACAAATAAAATAATAATTCTCAAAAATTTGGGTAGGTGACAGATTTGGGCACATTTATTGAGGCAACTAACATGCAGTTCGAGGTCCGTACAGGCAACATTTATTGCTGTCCGTACAACATAGGTTTCAAGGTGTTTAGATGGGCACATTTCTCGAGAAAAAGGCACAAGTTTCTAGACATGAATTTTGCAGCACACATTTCGAGGTGACAAGCATAGATTTCGAGGGTCCATACAATCCGTTTTTCTGCACAGTTTTTGAGGCAGTCTTGCTGCACGGATTTCGAGGAGTTGGCACAGTTTTCAAGGTGCTGTTTTGGCACAGTTTTTGAGACAGATTTGTGGCACAAAAATCGAGACAGTTTGGTTCAGTTTTCGAGCTGCGGTTTGGCACAAAAACCAAGGCAGATTTCTAGGTGACTTTGGGTGGTCGAGATAAGTACATTTTTTACTGTAATATTTTGTACTGAGATATTTGCTGAAGAAATAATAAACTCTCTCTCTCTCTGACTGGTTTTCCCTGTGGGGGTTTTTCCAGGGCTATTGGCCAAAAATTTCCGAGTCTGATTTTTTATGGTGTGCATGGTTAAATTATTTTTTCTCCCTGTTAGAAGTGTTTTACAATGTGTTTAACTGTCTGAAATTTTTATGAGTAATTTCCAACCAATGCAAAACCAGCTTGAGAATGAAAAACACTAAAAACTTGACATAAACCAACAAGCTGCAAAACACAAAAAATTTACAGAATAATAGCGAGACCATGCTAACATATAAGTCAAGTAATGATTTAAGTATACGAGTCATGTTGAAAGCATATAAGTAATATTCTCATGCTAACATACCATCATGCAAGAAAACATGCTAAGTAAAGATGAACGTTAGAGATATCCCAACACTAGGGGGTGATGCTTTGTCTCTTGTTAGGTGTATCAAGGAGCCTAGACCATCTGGTGCTATTGGAAGAATCTCTAACCAATGATCCATGGTGTGATCATAGATGTCATATAGGGAAAAAATGATCAACATTCACCCCTTGTTGAAAGAGATGTAACAAGTAGTACAATATTTTGCTAATGTTCTATGCTTCTAGTTGTAGGATTGGTTGATTTTGCATGTAGGTTTTACAAAGGAGAATTCATCTATTGGACCATCTACTTGGTGAAACAAGAAGCTACACTTGGCTATCAAGGACTGAGACAAGGGATAGAGTTTTTCTTCCCTCCTCTTACTCTTTGATACCCAAAGCTACACTTGTTTCCTCTTGACCCCATATTACCCTTCATCTTAAGTAGTATAGGCACTAGTCAAGGTGTTTCATTCCATAATTTTAGGCCACATAATTTTTAATTTCTTTTCACAAACACTAAATCTGGAATCTAACTAATAATCCTACACACATAATTTATGCTCAAAACACCATATTAATCCCCCTAAGGGGCAACACTTAAATTCACCATTCTAAGATTGTTTTTGTAGATTTTATTTAGCTTTATTTGCTCGTTATTAACAAGAATATTGTAGGGTGATGATTTTATTTCAGATCTAAGCTTCAGCTCATATGTTATTTACTTTCCAGTTTGGTTTTTTGGTTGAAGTATAATTGTTTAGTGTTAGTTTTTGTACCTAGGGAAGTGTTCCCCTAGTGACTTTTGCCTAAGTCACTTAGAAAGGGGGAAAAAGTGACCCTTGCATTAAATGACTTGTGAAAAACATTTAATGAGACTTTAGAACCATAAAGTACACTTTTTGATTAAATTTAAGTGGGTGAGTGAAATTAATATTTATGAGAAATAAATTAGCATTTAATTTCAACCGTAGATCTAATCTAATCTCATCCATTGATTTAAGAGAACCCTAGGGTTTGGACAAAAAGGCAAGGGCGGCAAGTTTCCATTCACTTTTGAGAGATTCAAGTGAAGAGAAGAAAAAGAGAGCAAGAGAGCAGCGCGATTTCCAAGGAGAGATTCCAACACAGAAATCGAGGAGGGTTTCCAACATTTATTGTTGGCACGAATCCCAAGGCATCCGTACAGTACAGATTACTAGGCACAAGTTTCCAGAACAACACACATTTCGAGGACCGTACAATAGTCCTTTTTGGGCACGAGTTTTGAGGCACTTTCTGGGCACGAGTTTCAAGAACCAACACGATTTTCGAGATAGTATTTAATGCACAGAAACCGAGACAAATTCTGCACAGAAACCGAGGTGATGAACAACACACATTTCAAGAAAGATTCTCCACGGATTTTGAAATAGATTCTGCACAGTTTTTGAGAAAGATCTCAGGCACATTTTTCGAGGGTCGTACAATCTGTACGGACTGTACAATTCTGCAAATTTTCCGAAAGTTAGTTTCTGCACTTTTTTCGAGGCAGCAGGCACTGAAAACACAGTTCTGTGTTAAAACATAAATTCTGTGTTTGACACAAATCGGGTAGAAGCACAGAAATCGAGAAGTGACACAGAAATCGAGAAGAGACACAGAAATCGAGGAAACTGCTGGGTGCATTTATTGCGGTGGAGATAAGTTGTATTTTCTACTATAATGCTGTTCTAAATTTTTGCTGAAGAAATAAAGCTCTCTCTCTTTGACTGGTTTTCCCCGTGAGGGTTTTTCCAGGGCTACTGGCCAAAATTTCTGAGTCTGATATTTTATTGTGTGCATGGTTAAATTATCTTTTTGCCTGTTAGAAGTGTTTTACAGTGTGTTTAACTGTCTGCAATTTTTATAAGTAGTTTCTGTTGACTAAATTGTCATTGGTGCCAATAGGTGTGTGTCAGTGTGTCTCGGTGCCCCTTGAGGAGCCTCTGATGTTTGAGTAAGTGTTAGCGTCCCATAGGAGACCTTTTGACTTTGCCCAAGCCCAAGTCTGAAGCCCTTGGAGCCCTTGGGACAATGGCAAAAGCCCTAATCTTCTAAGTTGGTCTATTCAAAAGATTCACAAGGTTAAATGACAAAGTCCTAAATCATTAATAAAAGATTTAAAATTAATATTAAAATCAAATATTAAAAGTTTTTAAAACATTGACTTATTAAAATAGCTTAATAAATATAAAATTTTAATATATACATTAAAAATAATTCATCAAATATTAAAAGTTTTAATAAATAAAACATTGACTTATTAAAATAGCTTAATAAATATAAAATTTTAATATATACATTAAAAAAAGGAAAGGTGACATTTCCTTTTATTTTATTTTTTTGAACAAATGCATTAAAAGCTGGAAAGTTTTTTTAAATATATAAACTCATTTTTTATATATTATGTTGACATGGCAAGTCGGCCCCATAAATTAAATAAAAAATTCAAATTAAAAATTAAACAAATTGCAAGGTCGGCTCCATATTTTGCTGGGAAAAACGAATATAAATAACCCTCCACGATTTCACTTTAGAGGTGTGGTTTTTCGCTGTTCAGGAGCTCGAATTTTTTTTGGTGAAGGCACAGTTTAATAACACTATTTTTGGTGAAGGAACAGCAGATTTAGAGCTCTGATTTTTGGTTTAGTTGGAGTGATTTCTGGCATCTTCATCTACTAGCAACAGCAGAAGTATGCAATTTTTTTCTGGTATGAGGAATTGACGTGGAGTTTTTTATTGAAAGCACATGCTTTGGAGTTCTTATTTGGTGAAAATTCAGCTCTGAAATTAGACTTTTCCTGAAGAAATTTTCGGGTTATTACAGCAGTGAAGTATTTTCCTTTCTCTGCAAAAATCGGACTGTTCTGTGTTCCTATAAAAATCAGGGCTGCTGAAGGTTCCAGGAAGACTGCCAAGGTCTGTACCAGCTTGCCAGAGGTCTAATATCGCCCTACAGGGGCTGCCAAATTCTGTTTCAAGCCTGCCGAGGTCTAAACTTGTCAACCGAGGGTCTGAACATGCCCTAATAGGGTTGTTGTGGAGCTGTTGGTGCCCTAGCAGCGCTCCCATAACACTAATTAGGCCCTAGAGGGCTGCCACTGTTTGATTGAGGGCTAACATCACCAGTGTTATCAAGGATCAAGGCTGCCATTGTTTGGTTAAGGGCTGACGTCATCAGATGAAGGCTGTCATCATCTACAGCAGATCTAAACAGTGAACAGTGGGCTGCATTCTGATTTCAAGAGGTTCATTTTTGTTTCTCTTGGTATGATGTTGGTTCTTTGATTCATACTATGTTTTTGACCACAGAAATATAGGCTCGGTTGAAGTGTGAAAATGAGAATGACAAAAACATGAGCATCACTCTGAGATCACATGAAAGATACTCCTTCACGCTGTGCATCTGGGGATGATCATTAGGGTCTGAAACAGCCACCATAGATCAGTGTGAGGCAGCCACAGAAGAAGAGACTACTGCTTGCTATCACAGTCACGAGCTAGTACACGAAACCGAGCCTGCAGAAACCCAGTCACACTGATAAGCTGTTGGAGGAGTTAACTCACAAGGTTTTTGGAAGTCTCCACAGTTCATGAATGAACAGGTATGTTAGTATTCACATAAATATTAATTACAGTATGAATGTTTATGTATTGTGACATGAAGAGTATGTACAATGGTGTACAAGTCTGGTGAGTAAGTGTCCTTGGTTATATACTAGAGTGATATGATTAGTACAGCAGCATAGATTGGAATTTGATTTGGACAGTTCGAAGAAGGCTCAATTCCAAATAGCACATGATGGTATGTTGGGGTTGGATTTGTTGGTGAATATGATAGCCCTTGATGAAAAAGTTTACTAGTGCAGATCTACTTGTGATTGGACTGAGTTGTATACACTTGACAGTGATAGCTTAGTATAAAAAAAAAACCATGTGATCAGACAATTTGATAAGTTGTCATCATAAATGATTGGATTGAGAAGTATATGAGAATATTCTTGGGTATATGTTATGAGCAGTGTGTGGACAGAACCTTGATGACTTGAGCAGACCTAAGATATGGGCATGAGCAGAATCCTGTGGTGATTTGACATAAGCCCGAAGTCCTGTGCAGTAAAATCATGGGATTGATGACAATGACTTGATTAACATGACGGGATAAGTGACATGTGAAGATAATTGAAGATGTTGCAGATAGTGCCAGCAGTGGACTGAGTTTATGACAGTGATGACAGTAGAGAATCAAATCCATGATCCAGTACAGTTTTGCTTCAGACTAGGGATGGTCTTATAGTAACAAGTGTGTGAACAGTATTGACTGCTCAGTGGTAAATTGCTAGAAGTAAAAGCAGAGCAGAATTACTTGTTCAATGATGGTGAAGTGTACAATGTTATACATGAGCAGGTTATGACAGTATACAGGGATGATTTGGCAGATTGGTATGTGACAGATTTACAGGATGTGCAATGTGGTTCAGAGTGTGTCAGTGACAAGGCTGACGTGGCAGTGAACAGTGAACAGAGGTTATCAGCAGCAGAGCGTACAGGGTTTATTGTTTGACAGGTCCACAGGTTCAGCGATCTTCATATCAGGGTGGTAGGGTGGTGCTAGGGCTCACAATTTTGTGAGCTGAGCTGTTGTAGTAGCTCGTCAGTTGCAGCTGACGAAGCCTAGGGGTTGTAGCCCCTTCCAGTTGTAGCTGGAGAAGTTGTATTAAATTTGTAACCCCAGTTGTTGCTGGGTCAAATTTTATTATAAAAGGCTTCCGTGGTTTTACCCCCAGGACTTGGGTTTCCACGTAAAAATCTTGTGTACTGTGCATCTTGTTTTATTGCTGATGATTTACTGCTATGATTGGTGATTAGCAACTTGCTTTCAGTTAAAAATTTTGATTGTTAATTAGCAAACACTGATTCACCCCCCTCTCAGTATTTCAACAAGTTTCCAGCCAATGCAAAACCGGCTTGGAAGTGAAAACACTAAAAACTTGACATAAACCAACAAGCTGAAAAACACAGGAAATTTACATGGTATCAGAGCTTGGGGGTAGAAAACAGTAATAATTTGCAGACAGAAATTTCCAGAACTCAGTAATTTTAGCATTTTTTCTTCTGTTAGTGAACAACACTTTGTTGGGTTGGCTGAAGGATGGCTACATGACTTAGGTTGGAGGATAGGCTAGATGGGACAGGAAACTTTGTGCAATGGAAGGCTAGGATTTTGCTGATTTTAGAGGAGAATGAACTGTGGGAGGAGGTGGTTAGAAATACTACAGCAAACCCTGTTCAGATTCCCGCTGCTACAGATGCAACAGCATTATCAACCTTCAACAATAAGGACTGTAAAGCTAGAAGAATAATCCTTGATGCAGTTAAAGATCATATCATCCCTCACATTTCAAGCAAAGCTAGGGCACATTTGATGTGGAGTGCTTTGACCAGTTTGTACGAGAGTACAAATGAGAACCGGAAGATGGTTCTCAAGGAGAAACTGAAGAGTATAAAGATGAATGGCGGAGAGGGAGTGACAGCTTACCTCACCAGGATATCTGCAGTTAGAGATGAGCTAGCAGCAGTGGAGGAGGTGGTCACTGCTACTGAGCTTGTGCGTACAACAGTGAATGGGGCTTCCAAGCCTTGGGGTGCATTTGTGTAGGCTATAGTGGGTAGAGAGAACTTACCTTCATGGGAGAGACTGTGGGATGACTTTGTGCAGGAGGAGACCAGGAGAGGTCTCGTACAGGGCAGTTCATCACGGGGTAGGGAAGATGAGGAGAACGTGGCTTTGACAGCAAAGGGGAAGAAGAAGAAGAAGGGTCCCAAGAAGGATGGGGCCAAGCAATAGCAGGCTGGGTAGAAGAAAGACTTGAGTAAAATCAAGTGTTATGGTTGTCATACATTTGGGCACTATGCTTCACAGTGTCCAAACAAGAAGAAGAAGAAGGGACAACAGACTGCAGCTTCAATGGAGGTTGATGACTTTGGAGATAGATTTCAGAGAGATTTTTCTCTGTGTGTTGGACAGATTGAGAGAGAGAGAGCCTCTTTAGTTACCGGCACTGATATGGATATGGAGATTGAGTATTCCTTATTGACAGGGCATCACATGAGTGCATCCACCACTGACACTTGGTATATTGACAGCGGAGCCTCGAGCCACATGATAGGTGCTCAAGAGATGTTCTCCGAGCTATCAAAGACAGGTACAGATGTGGAGGTTGTACTAGGCGACGATACCATTGTTAGAGCAGTTGGTCGGGGGACCATTACATTTCAGAGGGAGTTTATGAGTCCCATGACTTTGAGGGATGTGTTATATGTCCTTGGGCTGAAGAAGAACCTTGTATCAATTTCCACCATTGAGGACAGGGGTCTTGGGGTATTGTTATCACACAACTTGTAGCTGCCCCTAGAGGTATCCCATCCGGGATGGTAGAGGAGACAGGCAACTAAAGAGGTGACCCAAGAGATGCCACGGTTCCCAATGCAAGGTGGGTGTCATGTCAACCGAGGCACTCTTCGCTTTAGGTCAGGGTGCAACAAGACCTAGGGGGAGACCCTATACCCGATCACAGTTGATTGGACCCAAACAAAGGTTTCTAAATGCATGTAAATGAAGAGTTACGGAAACCAATGCAAGGCTAAGTGGACCTAGAAGTTAAGGTATGGTTGAAGGTGGTGTAAGAGATTGTTATTGTTTCAACCTAAATATGGTTTAGGCCACATGGTTTGGTATGATTGGAAGGTGTAGTACCATATGTTTACACAAGTGGGTTTGTTGTCTTGGGATGTGTGAAATGGCTTTAAGTGGGCCCACAAGGTGAAGCTAGGTGTGAGGTTGGTACTATAGGTTAGGTAATGGCTAGATCTATGGATCTAAGTTGTTTTTAGGACTACCCATGTACTAGATCTAGGGTTTGACACAAATCCCAAGGAGTGCGACTTGCTTTGAGGAGGACTAGTGCCTTGGTAGATGGGCTAATGGGGTCAAAAAGTATGTCAAAGTGTAGATCGGGACACCTAGAAGCCAAGTCAAGTGGGCTAAATGAGATCTAATGGTTGGATCTTGCTAGATCTAGGTTTTAAGGAAATGACCTCAAGTGGACCACAATCCCTTGAAACAAGGAATGCTACTCCCAAGGCAGATCGTCACATAAAGATAGTCTAGACCTAGGTTTCAAGGTGTTGTCGTTCCAAATCCACAAGAATCTCAACTACCCACTTCCTCAAAGTGGACAAACTCAAATTTCCAAGGGGGTGCGACTTGCTCAAGGAAGGCTAAAATGAGGGTTTGGTGGACCAAATCAAGTCCAATAGCCACCAAACTATGGATCCAAGTAGCTAGTACCCCGATCTATGCATGTTCAAAAATTCAAGTGAATCCAAGGGCTAGATCTTAGTAGATCTGAGTTTTGAGGTACCAAGAAATTCAAAGGGGGTTTTAACCCCTTAAAACATGGAAAGATGTCCACAAGGTAGAATTCACCAAAGTAAGAGTCTGGGGGTAGGTTATCAAGTGTCTAGATTTCAAATCAAGTGGGATCTCACCTACCCATGTGCTAGATCTAACCCAACAAGCCTCTCTTAGGGAAGTGCGATTTGGTTCAAGAGGGCTTTTTGCCTTGAAAAGTGTGTCAATTTTAGGCCAATCACCACCAAACTATAGATCCAACTAGGGGTGGATGCTATAGAGGTGGGTTTTCAAAATCTTCTCAAAAGCAAGGCTAGATCTAAGTAGATCTAGGAAATACCAAAATTGGGGTTTTAATTGATTAGGGTTTTAAGACCAATGAAGATAGAATGGATGAAAGAGGCACATACCTTGTAGATCTTACCTCAATTGCTTGTGGCCACCTTGCAAATTGATAGCATTCTCCTATGTGTATATTCAAGAGTGAGATCCAAGAGCTCCAACCAAAACGTCCTCCTCCAAGATAGCCAAATCGTCCTCCTCCTACAAGACAAGATCAAAGAAACAAGTCAAGTAAGATGATTATGAAAATGGTGGAAATATATAATAGAAAGCATCAACTATGTCACAAAGATACAATAATGATACTCCCTGTTACAAGATCAACCCAAGAGAGAATATGTGGATCCCTCCAACAATAACCCTCAAGAAGTCGCCCTCCTCTCCTCCAATTCGACTTTTCTGTAGAAAGATTAGTAGAAGCACCAAAATCCACAATGATACATAGAAGAGATACTGTATATTCAATATGCAAGAGAATCCACAACACAAGAGAGATATGCTCCACAAAGAAGTTTTCTATTCCAATATTCCAGAGCTCCAAAGGTGAGCTATACAATAGGGGGTCTCCTCCTTATATAGGATAATAAAGACCAAAACCCTATACCACTCTACAATACTATATCAAATGAGTGGTTGAGATTAAAAGATCTCATCATACAATCAATGGCTAAGATAAACCATAACAATATATCACATGGATCACCCAATATAATAATAGCGCCCCCACCAAATGGTACAAAGAAGGGGTGACGTCATCCACTAGAGAAGAATAGGTGCCAAAATCCACCTCATGATGACTAGGACATGACAATATAAGCACATGGTGGGGCTAGGAGGCATCAATCCTTACTAGCTCATCCCCAAGGCACAATAAAATAATAAAATATGTCCAAGATAATATAAATGATCAAAACTGTCCTCAGAATCCATGACAGTCAAGCAGTAAATGACCTCCTGTGATCAATGTGGGCATACCCACATGGTGAAAACTGACTGGAAGATAGCAAGATCACCTTGGAAGACCTCTGTGAAGACCAAATGCCAAAACCTTGCCTCAATTGCCCAAATCGATTTCCTCAATGACCACTTTATCCCATTTTTTAACTGCCTCGGTAACTGTGAAAGTGCCAAAACTGCATCCTAGGGCATCTGCGCTGTCAATCTGAGCCCACCAGGCTCTCCGGAAGGGGGGGTAAATGGTAAAAACAAGTGGCTGGACCACCCCCTCCATCATCAGTGCCCTAGGTGAACTGGCCAATCATGGCCCTTGCTGCTCAGGCTGGGAAATCAGCCCCAAATTTGGTCAACAAGTGAAAAACTGCATCAATCACTGTCAGAAGTGCCCGGAACTGAAAGATAAGTGTCTCAATGGATCCAGAAGACCCAAATCCACTAGAAATGTGTACTCATACACCATGGGTTGCCCTAATGGGCCAGCTGTAGGGTCCACCATATATGGACAATGTATAATCTGCTGATCTGAAGTAGTAATAAAACCTGCTGAACTGGATCAAACATCATCTGCATCATATGTCCATCATATGATATCATCATCAAGCATGTGGGACCATCAATCATCATCAAATAGGCATCTATACATGGCCCACATCATCACAGATCCCCATAATATATATAACCAAGGATAAATCACATCAGTAGACTAAGACATGCCTCTCTAATCATTTTCACAGCTAAGCTCAAAGTATATTTTCCATTCAATGGCATTAATCAAGTTAGCACTTTCTTGGTTATTAACAAAATTACTTGCACAATAGTTCAAATGACAAACTCACCCATTGGACATGGTCAAACTGCTAGTGAAGGATGAAGGCTAGGAGCAAGGTTGAGCCAAGGGGTTGACTTATCTAACTTAACTCACAGATACTTTGGACTAGGAGAAGGGGGGAAACTACAAACTCTGTGCTGGACAAAAGTGTAAGTTTTAAACCTTAACAGTGAAGTACAAACATATATCGATTCTTAAGCATTTACAGACAATACACAATGGCACACACATTACACAGAGATTTTCACCTGGAAACCCTTAACCGGGAAAAACCAGCAAAACTTAGAGCCGCATAGCTCCTTTTTCATTATATGTTTATTTTACATGTACAATACAATAAATGGTATTCTGCAGCATCTAAAAACCCTAATTCGTTTACCCGAATTAGGTTACAACCCTAATTCCTTTTACCGGAATTAGATAGAGTACAATGGGTCGAAAATCGCGAAAAAGCAAAAAGCAACCCAAAAAAAAAATTGCGCTCCGCGCGGACTCCGGGGGCCTAACGGCCCCCTCCGTGTCGTTTCGGAACCTAACGGTCCGAAACGAAGGGGGTGGGCCCTGTCGGGCTACCCCCCCCTCAAAACCCCCCCCCTCCGGACGCGCCCGGCGCAGGCGAATCGAAGGTTCCGTAGGGATCGTGTTGTACACGCAGCGACCATGTGAAGAGATATAACATACCCAACAAAAAGAACACGGGGGATGGCTGTGCCTCACAAATGGATAAGTTGTTTAGAGAGTGTTTATTCAACTTAGGCATCATGTCTACATCAAGTTGATCCAGGTTCATTAGGATCATTCAATTTTATTCCATGGCCTTTTTGGCCTACATAACCCTTCGGATTTCAGATGTGCTGAGAAGCACAACTAGTTGCAGCTTGCATCCAGGGCATGTTTTTTCAAATATACATAAGGTCAGCAATTGTTTAGATATAACTTTTAAGATCCATTGCTTTTTGGACCTTTTTATTTATACTCTTCGCTGAGTATTTTTATCGGTTCATCGCTCTTGCCCTTTTTTTAGTTTCCATGGGCGAATTTTTAAGTTTCCATAGGTAGAACATGAGCTTTCAGTTTTAGCCAACAACATCTCAAGTGACTAGGGGGAGTTCGAGCCAATGCCAAACATCGGGACAACCGACCAGAATGATTTAGGCCTACAATCCAACTTACCAAAGGCAAGTTTTGTCACCAACCTAGAGCCGAGACACTGAATATACAGGGATGCGGTCCAAACATAGAGGTAGAAAAATGGGGAAGTCCTTGGTATCAAAAAGTCAAATGAGATAGGTCAAGGTACAAAGTCAAACAGGAAGGTCATGTGTGGATGGAGTCAAGTGGATATGGAGCCTACACTAGCAGACAACTGGTGTCAGGAAAGACCATATCTATGTAAGGTGAAAAACCAGTGAGTTTTGTTAAATGACCTAAATGTGCAAGTAATTGTCCATTTTAAGATTTACAGTTCATTTTAAATAGTTTGCCACATCAGGAATAATATACCAAGCAAATGCTGTGAACATGACTAAATCAACAAGCTAATAATCCACAGTCAGTGATAACATATCCATAGATCATACAACATCAACATAATAAGAATCATCTGAAACACTGCTGCAACACATCTCTAAGCACTGAACTGAAACTGTATGGGATAAAGGGTCACATCGGTCATCAAATCTGAACTCTCAAGGCTCAGCCTTGACACAAGGTCAAACATAAATCTGAATAATATACTGCTCTGATCATGAGTGATCCAAAATGTATAGCCATGCTCTGGAATAATAGAAGCTCTAGAATGTGCGGATATCTGCTGTACAAGAATAGTAGCCCTGCTACTATGGTGTGATAACAGGTATGTTTCTCGGTTGGGAGAGTGCAGGTATTCCCCAGGACTACAGGAGTATCTACCTCCATGGACATTGGAGTTAGATGTGGAAAGCTGTACAAGCTCTTGTTTCAGCCGTAGCATGCTCTAGGACACAACAGCAGCAGTGAGCTTTGTGAGCTATGGCATCGGAGGATGGCCCACTTACATCACCCAGCTTTGAGATTGTTGAGGAGCATGGTTACAGGTTTACCCGAGTTCAACATTGAGCAGAGTGATGTGTGCAGGGGGTGTGCTTTGGGAAAGTACACCAAGACTGCTTTTCCAAGCAGTGACAACAGAGCAGCAGGAGTGCTTGACTTGATCCATTCTGATATTTGTGGTCCTATGTCATCAGTCTCTTTGACTGGTTTTGAGTACTATATCATCTTCATTGATGACTACTCTAGGAAGACCTGGATCTACTTCTTGAGGAGCAAGAAGTCACCCTTAGTATTGAGAGTCTTCCAAGGGTTTAAAGCCCTTGAAGCAGACAGGGAGGAAGATTCAAATGTTGAGATTGGACAATGGGGGTGAGTATACCTCCAAGGAGTTTGATGGATTTTGTAGACAGGAGGGTACACAGAGACAGCTGACAGTTCCCTACACTCCTGAGCAGAATGGAGTAGCAGAGAGGAAGAACAAGTCGATTGTGGGAGCAGCGAGAGCGATGCTCCATGGTCAGGGTTTACCGTTCTTTCTATGGGAAGAGGCATGCAGCACTGCAGTTTATCTGCAGAATAGGAGTCCTCACCGTGCTTTGGGGAGGAAGACTCCTGAGGAGATGTACACAGGCAAGAAGCCTGAGGTGAGCCACTTTCGTATATTTGGTTCTTTGACTTACTCTCATGTCCCTTTTGAGAAGAGGACAGAGTTTGATCCCACTGCAGAGAGAGGCATCTTTGTGGGATATGATGAGACTTCGAAGGCCTATCGACTTTACCTTCCTGGCCAGAAGAGAGTTGTTGCTAGGCGGGAGGTGAAGTTTGATGAGGAGAGAGCCTTCAGGAAGTCCAGAGAGATAGAGCAGAGGGAGCCACCGACTTCCACACCTTAGGTGACTCAGGCTTCTTCGATACAGGTTTCAGGTCCACACGTTTCCGGAGTGACTGGATCACAGAGTACAGGCACAACTTCTACAGGTTCAGTGGTTCAGGTGACAGGTACTTCAGGGACAGGTTCAGGTTCAGGTTCTCAGGTTATAGGTTCTTCAGGGACTGGTTCATCAGTCACTGGTCCTCTGGGTGTTGGACCTTCTGCTTCTGGGAGTTCTTCAGATGAGGATAGACTAGTATGGGAGGAGCTTTCAAGGAAGAGGAAGCCTAAATGGCTTCAAGATACCTTGAAGGAAGCAGAGGCATTTGGTAGATCCCAGGAGGAGATCAGGACAGTAGTGATGCCAGATAGACTGGGTATGGCTCTTGTTGTGAGTCTTCGTGATTCAGAGCCTTCCACATTTGAGGAGGCTTCTCAGCATCAGATTTGGAGAGATGCCATGATGGAAGAGTACCATTCCATCATGAAGAATGATGCTTGGGAGGTAGTGCCGAGACCAGAGGGGAAGTCTGTTGTGACTTCCAAGTGGATCTACAAGGTGAAGCATGCTGCGGATGGCAGTGTGGAGAAGTACAAGGCTCGGTTTGTGGCTCAGTGGTTTTCACAGGTTGAGGGAGTTGATTATGATGAGACCTTTGCGCCAGTTGCTCGGTATTCTTCCATCAGAGCAGTGATTTCTTTAGCAGCAGAGATGGGTTGGAAGATCCACCAGATGGATGTGAAGACTGCATTTCTCAATGGTCTTCTCTAGGAGGAGATGTACTTAGAGCAGCCACAGGGATTCGAGATTCATGGGAGAGATTCTCATGTGTGTAGGCTGAGGAAAGCCTTGTATGGACTGAAGCAAGCTCCTAGAGCTTGGTACTCCAGGATCGATGCATACTTGACTTCGATGGGTTTTTAGAAGAGTGAAGCTGATCCCAACCTTTACTACATTGTGGTTGGTGGAGATCCTCTCATTCTTTTGTTATATGTTGATGACTTGTTTATCACTGGAGAGGAGCGTCTCATTGCACATTGCAAGAGAGACCTTGCTATTGAGTATGAGATGACTGACATTGGGTTGATGCATTACTATCTGGGGATGGAGGTTTTGCAGGAGCCTGGACATATTTTCCTAGGACAGGGGAAGTATGCAGTTGATATTCTGAAGAGATTTCAGATGGAGGATTGCAGGCCGATGTCTACACCTATGATCACCAATTGGAAGAAGCTTCATGCTTCTGAGGGTAAGTTGGTGGATCCTACACTTTACCGTCAGCTCATTGGGTCGTTTATGTATCTGGTCAACACCAGGCCAGACTTGTGTTTTGCGGTGAACACTCTTAGCCAGTTCATGGTGGAGCCTAGGAGTGTACATTGAACTGCCGCAAAACATGTGTTGAGATATCTTCCAGGTACAGTGGACTATGGTTTGGATTATAGGGTTCGTGTGGAGTTAGTTTGGTTGGTTTCATAAATTCAGACTGGGCAGGCAGTGTGAGGGATCGGAAGAGTACTTCTGGATGTTGTTTCAGTTTGGGCCCGATAGTAGTGTCGTGGTTTAGTCGGAAACAGAAGTCCGTTGCATTGAGTTCCACCGAGGCTGAGTATATGTCAGCTAGTCAGGCTACTTGTGAAGCATTGTGGCTTCGCAAGCTATTGGTAGACTTATTTGATCAAGAGCTTAGGCCTACGGTGATCTATTGTGACAATCAGAGTTGCATTCAGCTCTCTGAGAATCCAGTGTTCCATGACAGGTCAAAGCATATTGAGATCAGGTACCATTTCCTCCACGACTACATTCAGAGAGGAGCAGTTGAGTTGCAGTACATATCCACTGATGAGCAGGTAGCAGATATCCTGACGAAATCTTTGGGGAGGGGCAAGTTTGTCTTCTTCAGAGACAAGTTGGGAGTGGTGCAGAACACCTTCCTCGGTAAGAGGGAGTGTTTGTTTTTGTAGCTAGGGAAGTATTCCCCTTGTGACTTTTGCGTAAGTCACTTAGAAAGGGGGAAAAAGTGACCCTTGCATTAAATGACTTGTGAAAAGCATTTAATGAGACTTTATAACCATAAAGTCAGTTTTTGATTAAATTTAAGTGGGTGAGAAATTAATATTTATGAGAAATAAATGAGCATTTAATTTCAACCGTAGATCTAATCTAATCTCATCCATTGATTTAAGAGAACCCTAGGGTTTGGACAAAAAGGCAAGGGAGGCAAGTTTCCATTCACTTTTGAGAGATTCAAGTGAAGAGAAGAGAAAGAGAGCAAGAGAGCAGCATGATTTCCAAGGAGAGATTCCAACATAGAAATTGAGGAGGGTTTCCAACATTTATTGTTGGCGCGAATCCCAAGGCATCTGTACAGTACGGATTACTAGGCACAAGTTTCCAGAACAACACATGTTTCGAGGACCATACATCAGTCCTTTCTGGGCACGAGTTTCGAGAACCAACATGATTTTCGAGACAATATTTAATGCACAGAAATCGAGACAGATTTTGCACAGAAACCGAGGTGATGAACAACACACATTTCGAGAAAGATTCTGCACGGATTTTGAAATAGATTTTGCACATTTTTTCGAGAAAGATCTCAAGCACATTTTTCGAGGGCTGTATAGTTTGTACGGATTTTACAATTCTGCACATTTTTCGAGGGTTAGTTTCTGCACTTTTTTCGAGGCAGCAGGCACTGAAAACCTAAGTTACCAGGATCCGGATGCGGATGCGGATCCGGATACAAATATGGATCCGTTAGATTTTTGAAAAGCCAGGATCCGGATATGACAAGAAAACGGCAAGTACAAACAATTTAAATATATTTTTAATAAAATTTATATAAAAATTAAAAAATATATAAAATTTTAAATATATAACTTATATATAAATATTAAATTTATATTAAAAAGTAAAATTAAATATATAATTTATATGTACATATAAATTATATATTTAATACTTAATACATAGGACATAATTATTATACAATACTTATAAATAATAATTATGCACTACTTACAAATAATAACTTAATAATAATTTAAATAATAACTTAATAATAATTTAAATGAAACATTGATAATATATAAATTTATAATACATAACACTTTCACAAAATAATCACTACTTACAAATAATAACTTAATAATAATTTAAATGAAACATTGATAATATATAAATTTACAATACATAACACTCCCGTGCCCTAACCTAAGCCGACCAATAAAATGAATAAAGAAAGGACAAATTGAAAAACAACTCAATGAAAAAGACCACCCAATTTAACCGGAAACCCGACCCCACCAGAATGGTAAGCCCATCGATTTTGATTTCACAAAGGCCGCCAATGTCACATTTTCACCATAAACCCGACCGAATCAGAATGGGAAGCCAGTTGATTTCAAGAAAAATGTCATCAGAACCAGAATGGCGCGACTTCAAGAATACGAATCCACATCAGAATGGCACGACTTCAAGAATCCGGATGGCACGGTTTCACATGAGAATGAACCAGAACCCCATTTGCCAGTCGAGCCCAGTTTTAACTAGAACCAAAACGAAATAGTATTTACCTGCCCAGTACGAATCCCTGCAAATACGTATCATCCGTGATGGATACCTTTTCGACCGGATTCTAGGTGGATCTAGGCGGATCCGGATCCGAATCCGTTTCTGATACGGGGATCCGCGGATCCGGTAACACAGCTGAAAACGCAGTTCTGTGTTAAAATAGAAATTCTGTGTTTGACACAGAAATCGGGCAGAAGCATAGAAATCGAGAAGTGACACAGAAATCGAGAAGTGGCACAGAAATCGAGAAATAGGCACAGAAATCAAGGAAACTGCTGGGTGCATTTATTGCGGTGGAGATAAGTTGTATTTTCTACTGTAATGCTGTTCTAAATTTTTGCTGAAGAAATAAAGCTCTCTCTCTCTGATTGGTTTTCCCCGTGGGGGTTTTTCCAGGGCTATTGGCCAAAATTTCTGAGTCTGATATTTTATTGTGTGCATGGTTAAATTATCTTTCTGCCTGTTAGAAGTGTTTTACAGTGTGTTTAACTGTCTGCAATTTTTATAAGTAGTTTCCAGCCAATGCAAAACCGGCTTGGAAGTGAAAACACTAAAAACTTGACATAAACCAACAAGCTGAAAAACACAGGAAATTTACATTTAGAGGATGGATTAAAAACTTAACATTTCAAACACTTTTGAACAATTATTTCAAAATTCTGTTTTAGATCCTTGTTTTTGTTTGTTTTTGTTTTGTTTTTGTAAGTAAGTACCCACGGGGATTTGAACTTGTGACCTTCCAATTACAACTTCTCAACTCAATTACTCATTACCAATTGCTCTACCCCCATGGGCTTGTTTTAGATCTTAGTTGATTTTTATCTCTGCAACTTACATTTTTAGATCTGAAATTTCAGTGTGTTATGGCATGTTAACCATTATCATTATGGCATCCTCTGGCCCTAATCAAAGGTTGTATTTTTTAGTTAGTTTTTCCAAAGAGCTATCGAGTGCCCTAAATGGAGATCGTATGCAAAAGTTGTGCCCACATGAAGTTGATGTATCAGCTAGCCTCCTTGGCGTCCCCAAATCCTTTTGGTTCTTCATCTCCTAGGGTTAGGTTTTTGTATGTTAGGGTTTTTACCTCTTTATGCTTATCATAAAAGGCCCCTTTCGGTCTCTTTGTAATCAGCTCTTGCGAATAAGCATAGCCGACACATCTCTCTTCACAGATAAGCTACCACCAACTGAGTTAGTTTGTATTGCTTTGCAGTTTATGGTGTTTTTCCATTCTATTCATTAATAGAATTTGGGTTACTACCATGCTTTCTGCAAAATATTTGTGTGTGTTTCCATTTTATATCGCTACCTTCATTTCGTTCTCCAAATAATCCAGATCACATTTACCAGACTTCTGCTACATAATTCTGTTCGTTCACTTTTATATATTATGTATAAGCTGAAATAGAAGAATTCCCATCACTAATGCTTCAGCTTCCAGTGTGTCACCTCTAGTGCTTCAGTGTCATCTTCATCACTATTCGTTTCTTGTCTTTAGATTCCTGCAATCATTCAGTACAGCTTGAAACTCCCGCATCACACCATCTGCATGTGCTAATCTATAACTTACTCTCCCGCAACTATTTTATTATTATATCTACAAACTATCTGCATCTGCAAAACTTTTAACATCTGCAAACAATCTTTGTGGTTTCTTCTTATTTCTTTACAAATTTACATGTCAGCTGACCGTATGTGTCTTTCACGATCCCTATTTCCTGCATTTCAATTCTAATTTTGAGGTGATGAAATTGTATGATTTCCTTCAAGTTATATGTGTATTCACAAATTATAGATGAAATTGCAGCTGATGTTGCCTTTTGGGAAAATATATAATTGAAGTTCTAATAGGGATTTTCTATGTTACGAGCAGGTTGTTCCCATACCCTTGTCCAAAGCATCAGTTGTGCGAAGTGAATTTCTAACAGCAGGGAAGAAGTTAGGGTTTGAATTTGATGTGATTAGACCTGGTAAGTTCTTGACACTGAAATGTAAAGAAGAACTTTAATGTAACAAATATTAAAAATGCACAATTCCAATAGCTAGTCTTAATGGTGTACACCTCAAAAGATAGTCCTTTTCTACTCACGCTGCCGTAATCATTTAGTTTTGCCTGACTTGTCATTATTGTCTGCTATTTTGCTTTTTATTCGATGATAAGACTTTGTTTATATATATATTTTGGTCTGGAGATGTACCTTTCATGCTCATGTGTTCTTCAGTTCCATTGACCCATTTTTGTTTGCTTGAGGACAGTTATAAAGTTTCAACCTCATCAGCTGATTGTCTATGTTACCTACCAAAGCTGCAGTCAAAGTGGTAAAGCCCTAAAACACAAAGTGCAACTCCAAGGGAACTCAGGAAGGCTGCCCACTGTCACCACTGTGGCTTTTCCCCTCACTTTAAGCTGGCTCTCCTCCAGCACAAAAGGGGCATCCCTAACTTAGGATTCTAAAGCTTATTACAAGAAGGCTTAAGGTGATTAGGAAGAGTTAGATTTAGCAAACCAGAATTTGTAAAAGAGGTTTTATAAATAGGGTGGTGGGAGGATCAAGACTAGTGTCAAATCCATTGGGCAAGTCGAGTCAAGAATCAACTACTAAGGGCAACAGCTATGAGATTAGGATTCAATATATAGCCGGTATAAAGAACCTATAAACAAACCTATCTTGCTGTCCACTATAACAGACTTGTGAAAACCCAAATTAAGGAGCTGTCAAAACATGTGTGAGGGTGCATTTACCACAGGAAAATGTCAATGGCAGCCAACTCTTGATTATGATGAAGGATACTCATTAACATCTTCAACAATAAACACAGTCTACTGGGGAATAAACCACGATTTATATTTTCTTAAAAAGGCACAATCTTCTTAATGAATAATACCTATATTTCAGCCCTTAAACACCCATTTGATGCAAGTATTTCCAGCCTTAGTCTTCAGCAATGAAACCCAAGCTAGTATGCCACAACAGGAGAAACCATAGTGTGAGGGTGCATTTACCACAGGAAAATGTCAATGGTAGCCAACTCTTGATTATGATGAAGGATACTCATTAACATATTCAACAATAAACACAGACATATTACTGGGGAATAAACCGCGATTTATATTTTCTTAAAAAGGCACAATCTTCTTAATGAATAATACCTATATTTCAGCCCTTAAACACCCATTTGATGCAAGTATTTCCAGCCTTAGTCTTCAGCAATTAAACCCAAGCTAGTATGCCACAAGAGGAGAAACCTTATGTTTCCATTGTCTTCAAGATATTCGACAAAAGCTCAAGGGAAGAAAATTCTCCAAATCTCACCATCCTTACAAATGGAGAGAGATAGTCTTTAAATAGAGTGAGTTCCATCTCCTTTACAATAAAGTAGTAATTGCTTTCAGTGTCGTGTTTTAGCTTTTAGTTTAATTTTTTGTTTGTGTTGATATCCTTTTTCCTATTATTTTGTTTTCATTTCTGGCTTTATCTTTTTTATTACTTCATTTTAATATTTTAATGTAATATGTAACAATCAAAGTTGATTGTGTCAAGCTCTGGCCCCTCTCCCCTTTTTTCTCTCCATATAATGAACTTTTCTGCATCGTTTCACTATCATTTTTATTCACGGTTTCTCTCCTGGATGATGGCAAATTTTATTATCTGAAACATCATCTCTCAGAAATTACAAAACAACTCTTCCAAAAAATAACATGGATATTTGCATATTTTGCAGTGCAGCTATAACAAACCCACTCATGCCTCTTCAGGACACTCTTGTTTTGAGATTCATTTCTGTTTTCAACCTCTTGCTCCTTATGAGGTACATGTTACTTTCCTAGATCCACCCACATCCCACTAGCAGAATGGCCAAGATAAAGCTTTTTCTTTTGTGCAAAATGTGGCCAACATTCATAACAAGATTCATGACATACTTCACAAACACATGCCAAGTATAAGACACTTCATAATTGACATCAAGTTGCTTTATCTTTTCAGTTTGGTGATTGAGTTTTGTTGCATTTGGACAAGCAGCACTTCAAAAATAGGCAACATCACAAGCTCAAGTCCATTCTGCATAGGCCTCTGCCTTACACCATCATACAACAAATGGATCCTAGCGCCTTCAAGTTGGACATCCCACTTCAACTTGGCATTCATGATATGGTGAATGTCATTGAATTGAAGTTGTATGAGCCACCTCGTATTGAGGAATCTATTCCAGTCACACACGTCCAGAGGTCACAATTTCAGATTTTCAGATGTTCCCATTCTGGAAGACACTCCTTTTGATGTATGCACTATACCCACTAGGTGTCGTCAAAATTTCAAATCAGCACTTACGTGGTGGGCCATAAAGTTACTTTGCCCACTCAAGACAAGTGGCTGTCTTAATTAGTATTTGAGCAACATTTTGGACTTTGGACCTCCCACCTCAGCTTTGCATCCACGAGGTGGTGAATGTCTGTGAGTTGAAGTTGTATGAGCCACCTCACTAGAAGGAATCTGTTCCAGTCGAACATCTTGAAGCCACAATTATGGACTTTCGTATTCCCATTCCTGAAGATACTCTTTGTATGTGTGCACTATACCCACTGGGTATCATCAAATCACCACTCACTTGGTGGGCTGCAAAGGCACTCTGTCCACTCAAGCCAAGTGACTGTTCCAGTAGGCATTTGAGCCACACAATCCCCATCTTCATAAATCGGGAATGATATCCTCTCAGTGGGGAGGAATTGATGAGAAATTTATTATATTTGTATTTTTCTAATTTGTACTATTTGTACTTTAGCCATGTCTCTTTTGGGTGACTTGGTCTAATTGTTCATTCACCCAGTTCATTGTATTTTGTTGGAGACTTGGTCAATTTTGATCACTCTCACAATTTCAAACTCTATATTTAGTAATACAAGTGAGTGTACAGGATGTGTACAAATCTGGCAATCTTCTCTCATACTTGCTCTTTTGTAATTTCTTGTGTTTATCTATTCATCTATTCCTGGTGGTGTGCTCATATCAGATAAGTGGACTTTACTCCGACTTGATTTCCTTGATCTTCTTTGGAGATTAGCAATCTCTGTATCATATTTTGATGCTGTTAATTAGTAACGGGTTGGATTTGATATAAAGCCAGCTTGCTGGCAGCTGGACAATAAAATATCTAATTCAAATGAGATAATTTGCCAACTAATTTTGATATAGTTTTGCAACCTTCTTGTTTTGGTTTACTTTATCAAAATGACCTCCGTTTATTTGATTTTTGCTTATGCAGAAAAGCTGGCTGAGTTACCGGTCAATGGATATGAATAGCTTGCAGTAGCTTGCTTTCTTAATCTACAAATGAGTATTTATCAATGGATATGAATAGCTTGCAGTAGCTTGCTTTCTTAGTCTACAAATGAATATTTATCTTAGCACTTTTTTTTTTCTAGAATCTTTTGCATTTAGTCCATTACTACCAGAGGAACTCTTGAGCTCTAAACTTTGCTCATTCATTTTGAAGGCTTCCTTCAGGCTGTTTATTTTGATTGTTCTTTCTTTTAACGGCCAATTTCTAAAGAGTTGCATCAGAAGCAATTGTATGCTTCTGAAGCATACAATTTTTCATCTTTCCTGATAAATACACAAACCTCTATCAATGTCCTTATATAATATAATGTAACATTTACAAAGGCTTCTGTAAAACATATGCAAATATATATGGCATGGAAGTTATTAATTTTATATTTACAACTTTTCAAGGCAGGTGACAATCTATTTATTGTTATCGATTCAATTTTGGAGTCATGCTACTTTCCTACAACACTAATAATCCTGAATTGCATAATTAGATTCACATTTGGAGGTTTAATCATTTTCATTGCCCATATCACAATGGTTCCCTCTTCATTGCATTAGATCTTGTGTACTTGGTTTTATTTTTGGTAAACTTGGAAACTAACTGGACAATTATCTATTTTGGAGCAGGAGAGAACGATATTGATATCAGAATATCTTTGAAGAAACTATTGCATGGAGGAATGGGCTATTTCTTTGTGGAGCTCCCAGAGGGAACTATATTAGCACATTCCCTTGAACCTGGAGAGAAGATTCCTATGCAATTTGGACGTGAGGTGAGTAATATTAACCTAAATTCTGAGCATTTCAATTATATTTACTTGAGTTAGTAACAAATGGTTAACTATTCTGTAAGATGATTACAATTTGCGGTGGTAGTGCTGTTTTGATGCAGAAATCCTTGAACAAATATCATGTTCAAGTTGCATTGGTATTTAACCTGAATTATAGTGATTCGCTTAGGAAATTTTCGAGTTGGAAATAACTTCGTTGGTAATCTTACCAAACCAAATGTTTATCTTGTTGCAGGTACTAGCCAGCCTATTAGGCAAAACAGGCCAAAGTGATTGGAGAGACTGTAAATTCAGTAAAGAAGACGAAACTTCAATGGCAGAAGACTTTAAGAAACGATTTGAACCATTTGATCCAATCCAGTCTACCTAACCACAGGCAATGGGTTATGTTTTAAACCCTATCAGATAAAGAAATCGTATGTGAGATCGGTTTGGGTATCTTATTAGAACTCGTGGTCGTTGTTTCAAGGAAATTTGTTGTAATATAATTACAAGGATGTGATATCTTCGTGTAACATTTTAATTTTAATTTAAAAATTTCGGGTACAACATTTTTGTAGCTGATGTACTGTCCCTACTCTTAGATCTTTCACGATCAGTCATATCTTTAGGAGAATTGACTGTCAATGTTAAATTACAACTATATTTAGGAGGAGAATCTGCATTCACTGTTATGTTTTCTTTTAAACAGAATGGATATTGTATTGATTAAAAGTGCTGCATCTTTTAGCTGTACAGCAGAATTAAAAAAATGTTACATCACTGTTATGAGTTCTGTTATCAGCTTCAGGAGATCTTTAAAGCTGCTAAGCATTACAAAAAGCCAAGTATTACTGCTTAAAATTCTTCCGGTATACTGACACACATATTGGCCTAAAAGTATTATATATTGGCAAAACATAGGAAATTAAAACTGAGAGGGATTCAGGGCCCATAAAGGGCACTAGCTACTGATTCCAGTTGTGCCGAGGAGCTGTTGTTTGCTGGAGTTTCTGCTGGGGGTGCAGGGTGCACTGGAGAAGGTGGAAACAACTCTCGAGGAGGGCAATTCACAAAGTTGGACATGCGGGCTATGATGCCACCCACAACCTTCATGGAAGCTTTGAGTTCCATGATTTTTTCCCATGGGCTATTCAGGGTGGCCTTCACTTCTAGTTCGCATTCTTTCTAACAGAGTTGCCTGCAGATGTCTTGAAGTTGAAGGTTGATTTCTTCATATCCCTTCAACTGTCAGTGAATCCAAGTGATCTTTGCAGTGGTGAGCCATGAGTGTGGAGTGGATGGCAACAGTGTGGGATTCCATGTTAGCATTTTTTGTAGCTCGGAGGTACCCCTGCATCAGGTGCCTAGGTGCAGGAGTCCGAGGTGATATGAGGTCTCATTTAATGTCTTAAAGTGACTTTATTAATGAGCACTTATACCTTTTTGATGTGAACTTATGATTTAAAAGTGGGTTGCACTTTATTATGTTTTTAAAGTGACTTTAAGTCATAAACTGTACTTTTAATTATTTAGGGAAAAATGACTTTTCGAAAAGAAAAGATTTAGAGTATAGTTCACTTAGGAATCTTAAGTGAACTTGTGATTAAATCCCAGCCATGGATCTTGAGATCAAGATTCAATTTCAACCGTGGAATTCGAAAAGTCATGGGAGTTACCCTAATGAGGGAAATAAAAGAAGGTTTGAGACTTCATTTTGGCACACCCATCCAAGAGAAGAGAGGGAGCACGATTTCCTAGAGAGGAAAAGGAGCAGAGAAGAGGAATGAGAGAGTGGCTGGACTGAGAGGAGGGCGAATTTCCTGAGTAGAGGAGCACGCATCCCAAGGAGAGACCAGCTTTATTGTGCTGCAGAAAGAGGAGCATGTTCTCCAAGGTGAAGGAGCACGTTTTCCAAGGGAGTCTGCATCAGAAAAGATACTATTCCGTACAGCTGAAGAGAGGGGATCCGTACTGCAGAAAAGAGAGGCCGTACAGTCACCAGATTGCACAGAAAACGAGGCAGCCTGTGGGCACAGTTTTCGAGGTGATCTGCTGAGATTTTTGTCTTCTGTTTGCACACTTTCCAAGGTTATTTTTCTGCTGTATTAAATGCTGTAAAGTACAGTCCCTTACATTCATTCTGGGTGCTGTTTTTCCAGAATGTAGTTAGGGCCTGTTATGGCACTGTTTGATGGAAGTACTTGCACAGTAACCAAGAAGGTACTGTGTGTTTTCTGATGTAAAAGAATGCTGATATACTCTCTATTTATTTCCTAAAGAGCTCAATAAATCTCTCTCTTGACTGGCTTTCCCCAGGAGGTGGGGTTTTTCCAGGGTCTAAGTTTGACCAAAATTTACTGTGTTATCTATTTTACTGTCTGCTGATATATCTTTTCCTTCCACTGAAAATTGTCTTTTTGAACAGTATATCAGTCCCAGGATGAATGTATTTGTGCTGAGTGAAGTATAATGTGGTTGGCTTATTGTTCTTGACTGATATCAATGGTTCTCTAAGTGTTCGATGAAAATTCTCTATGGCTGTGTAAACAACAGTTTGAATTTTCCTTGTTTTTCTACATTCCATTGAGGCCTTCTCACACCGCTTCAATCCTTTTTGAATCTCCTTCAACATCAACCCCAAGCAATAGTGTCCGAGTGAGGGTACCATCGGGGACAAGAAACACCCACTAGGTAGACCCACCCCTACTCGGCAAAGCAGTCTTAGACACAAACAAGGAATTGTTGATGTTGTAGCTACGTGAGGTATCCTCACTAGCAAAGTCAGCCCAACAGAAAACAATTAATAAATTGTACTTTATCATTCTAGAAGACAAGTAGGCCTAGACAAAATAGACAAGTCGGACCTAGTGAAAAAGTCAGCTAGAAATCAAGTATAAATAAAGGTGATGCCCTCATTTGATGCACTGAAGCAAGTTAGCTCAAGCAAGGAAGAAGTTCGCATAAGGGTTGTAGAAGACTGATTTTTGGGGTTCTTTCTTTGGCATCATCTTTCCATGTGATCTCTCTTGTCATAGATCATTTTTATATCTAATGTACTTGTACTTTGTACTAAATCTCTAAATAAGAAAGGTTGGCTGGGTTTTTCCCGAGTTTGGGTTTTCCCAGGGTAAATTTTTTGTGTTCGTGTTTCTCTGCATGGCTATTCTTTCAGTGATTCTTATTTGTTGTTAAAGTTGAAAGAGATGAAAATATTATATCTTAAATTTAACATGGTATCAGAGCACTGTTGAAAGAGACCACTGTCAAAAACTAGGGCTTCTTGATTCTAGAGTTTCCAACCACAGATCTGATCTGGAGAGACCACCTTGGAACTCTCCCTAGGAGGGCGCATCTTTTTGTTGAGGAAAATTCCAGACTGGTGAAGTTTCAGTTTTGACCTAAATTCTTCAAAAACTGTAGAAGTTAGGGTTTCAGTTTGTAAGCTGCTTTGTCCACAGATCCAAAAGAAAAGGTGGGCTACTCAACTCGCCCTAGGAGGGCGCATTCTTTTATGGAAATAGATTTCAGATCCAAAAAGTTTCAGTTTTGACCTATTTCTAAACCAGGGTCAAGATGGTTATTGGAGTCAGAGTAGAAGACATATTGGAGGGAGTTTCAAACTTCCGGTCTTGGAAGAGTAGGATGCTTCATGCTTGTAAATGAACATGATCTCAAGGATCATATACTCGAAGATATTCCAGAGCCAGAGGGAGCCCGAGAGAAAGCAAGATACAAGAAGAGTGAAGCCATGGCCATGAGGATTTTGATGGACTCAGTGAAAGATCATCTTGTGCTGCTTATTGCAAGTTAGAACACCGCTAAGAAGACGTATGATTCCTTGAAGAAACTTTATGAGAATGATAATCCTAACAAAATTTTGGCCCTAAAAGACCAACTTCGTCAAGTGAAGTTCACAAAGGATGATTTAGTTTCTTCTTATTTCTTGAAGATTGCTCAAATCAAAGATCAATTGGCAGCTGTTGATGAAAGTGTCCCTGACAGAGATCTTGTGTTGACATCTATGGGTGGACTCCTTCAGAATGGAAGCCATTTGTGAAAGGAATATGTGCTCATGGCCAGTTACCCAATTTTGATCAGTTTTGGTCAGAATGTATCCAAGAGGAAACAAGGGAGTTTGCCTCTACCTCAAAGGAAAAGGAAGAAGAACTAGTTCTTGCAGCCATAATTGGAATGAGGAGAAGAAAGTGGAACAAGGGAAAGAAATGCATCAAGTCAGTCTAAAAGCCAAAGATCAAGAAGGATAAATCTAAGCTCAAATGTTTCAATTGTGGCAAGCTAGTTCACTTTGCTGTAGAATTTTGGAAGAAAGGAAAAGGAAAGCATGATGCCTCTACAACTAAAGAGAAGCATGCACCATAAAAGAAGAAACAAGAAGAACAAATTCAAAAAGATTACTTTCTTGTTACTGCTCTCTCAAGTTCTATTTCAGATAGTGATGTATGGATGATAGATAGTGGTGCATCTGGGCACATGGCAGGTTCTCAAAACCGTCTCAAGGTTGTCAAATAAGCATGCCTCTCTCTAGGTTGAACTTGGGTACAATACCAAATATGAAGTAAAGGGAGTTGGTTCAACATCCTTCCAGCTAGACTCAGGTGATTCTTTACATTTGGGAAAGGTGCTTCTTTTACCAAGTTTGAAGAAGAGTCTTATCTCCATTTCAACCTTTGAAGATAAGGGCATGATAGATGCATTTATGGATGGACAAGTCGTCATGTGGACTAAAGACAAAGCATTGATTCAACTAGAGTTATTGGTACCAGATTTGTGGGTCTTTAAAAATTGACAGGATAGCCAGCTCAAGCTCTTGTTCACGACTCTTACAATTTGAGTGAGCTATGGCATCGTAGATTTGCTCACTTACATGATATAGCTCTTCCAGCCTTGAGATAGATGGTCTCAGGTCTTCCAGATCTTCCAAATGATCATGAAGGTGTATGCAGGGGATGTGCACTTGGAAAGAATTCCAAGCATTCTTTTCCATCCAATGATAGAAGATCCAAGGGAATCTTGGACCTGGTTCACTCAGATATTTATGGGCCTATGGCAGTACCATCCTTGGGAGGACACTTGTATTTTACTACTTTCATTGATGACTTCTTCCGGAAGACATGGATCTATTTCTTGAAGAGCAAGGATGCAGTCTTCTCCATGTTCCAAGAATTCAAAGCTCAAGTAGAAAACTTGACAGACATGAAGATAAAGGTCTTCAAATTAGATAATGGAGGAGAATACACTTCCAAGGATTTCAACAATTTTTGCAAGAATGCAGGAATTAAGAGGGAGCTCTCAATACCTTATAATCCCCGCCAGAATGGGGTTGTTGAAAGAAAGAATAGATCCATTATTGAATCTACTGAAGCATTGATCCATGATCAAGGGGTTCCTATGTTTCTATTGGCTGAAGCAGCCAACACTATAGTGTATGTTCAAAATAGATGTCCTCACCAAGCTTTAAAGGACAAAACACTTGAAGAAACTTTCACAGGTGTGAAACCAGAAGTTAGACATTTGAGGATCTTTGGTTGTCCAACCTACATTTACGTGCCTAAGGAAAAGAGGACAAAGTTGGAATCTTTAGGACAGAAAGGCATCTTTGTTGGGTACAGTGAGAGTTCAAAGGTATATTGAGTATTTATTTCGGGGGATCGTCATATTGATACGAGCAGAGATGTGACTTTTGATGAGGAGGTGGCATTCCATAGATCTCGAGAATCTCATATGGATGATGATACTGAGGAGTAGGAGGTTCTTATTCTTGAGGACCATGATTCAGATCACCAAGAGATGTGTTTAGAGCCCATCTCAGAAACAAAATTTCCTAGAGATGTTGGCTAGAAGAGGCTAGGATGACTTCTTGATACCTTACAGGATGCAGAAGGACATGTAGCGCCTTGAGGTACATTTAGAGAGAGCAAAAGACCCGCATAGATGCTTAGGATATTTAACCTTGATGAGTTACATCAGTGATTTAGAGCCTTCCAGTTTTGAGGAAGCAGTTGGACATCAAGTGTGGAGAGATGCCATGATGGATGAGTATCAATCCATCATGAAGAATGATATTTGGGATATTGTTCGAAGATCTGAAGGGAAGTTAGTAGTGACTTCCAAGTGGATCTTCAAGATCAAGCATGTTGCAGATGGAAGCATCGAGAGCACAAATCCATATTTGTAGCTCCAGGTTTCTCTCAGAAAGAGAAAATTGATTACGCTGAGACATTTGCTCCAGTTGCCAGGTACTCTACTATCAGGTCCATTATTTCTCTTGCTTCTGTCATGGGTTGGAAATTACATCAAATGGATGTAAAGACCGCTTTCCTCAATGGTATAATTGAGGAAGAGCTATATATGGAGCCACCTGAGGGTTTTGTTAGACATGAGAAGGAGTCTCATGTTTGCAGGTTGAAGAAGGCTCTTTATGGGTTTAAGCAGGCACCCCAGGCCTGGTACTCCAGAATTGACAGATACCTGACAGAGTTGGGCTTCACCAGAAGTGAAGCAGATCATAACCTTTATTACAAGGTTGTTGATAAATGTCCCTTGATTCTAGTACTTTATGTTGATGATCTCTTTCTGACCTAGGATGAGTTTGATTGACAGGTGTAAGAGGGAGTTGAATCGTGAATTTGAGATGAAAGACCTAGGGTTGATGCATTATTTCTTGGGTATAGAGGTGTGGCAATGACTTGATGAGATATTCCTTGGACAAGGGAAGTGTACCGTTGAGATCTTGCGTAGATTTGGCACAATGGACTGTAAGTTCATGAATACACCTATGATTCTGTCATATCTTCAATTTAGTGGATCCGACCATGTACCACCAGTTGATTGGTGCCTTGTTGTACCTGGTTAATACCAGGCCAGATATCTGTTATGCAATGAATGCATTGAGTCAACACATGGTCAAGCCGAGACAAGTACTTTGGACAACAACTAAGCATGTGCGGAGATATATTTGCAGTACAGTTGGTTATGGAATGAGAAATACCTCAGGTGATAGAGTGAAGCTAGTAGGATTCAATGATTCATATTGGGCTAGGAATATAGTTGACAAAAAGAGCACCTTTGGATGTTGTTTTAGCTTGGGATCAGCTATGGTTTCTTGGTTCAGCAAGAAACAATCTTCTGTGACACTCAGTATAACAGAGATAGAGTACATCGCAACTAGTGCAGCTAGTAAGGAAGCAGTATGGCTTTGAAAATTGCTTGCAGATTTGTGTGGTCATGAGCTTGATGTGACCGTGATATTCTGTGACAACCTGAGCTGTGTAAAGCTCTCAAACAACCCTATGTTCCATGACAGGTCCAAAAATATTGAGTTTAGATATCATTTCATTAGAGACATAGTTTAGAAAGGAGCAGTGAAGCTCCAGTATATCTCCACATATGAGCAAATTGCAGATATCCTTACCAAGCCTTTGTTCAAAGTGAAGTTTGCATACTTCCATGAAAGGCTTGGTGTGGTGGAGATTCCCTTCCTCAAGAAGGGAGATTGATGACCAGTGTGGCTGTTGATGTGGCACAAGAGTTGTGCCTGACTCCTTTGTGGAGTGGATCTCTGTGTGGGATATTCTCCTGTGTGGAGAGTACTCATTTGTGGAGTGGATCCCTGTGTGGGATGTTCTCTTGTGTGGAGAGTACTCCTTTGTGGATTGGATCCCAGTGTGGGATGTTCTCCTATGTGGTGATTGCTCCAGTGTGGAGTATAGGCCCAGAGGGGTGGACCAGTTGTAGTCGTCACCCCCTTCCACTTGTAATGACTAGTAAATTGGAAGAAGTGTCTTCCTGGGGAGTATAGCCTCCCTTTGATTTGAGATCGATAAAGTGCTCTGAAGAAGTGTCTTTCTGGGGAGTGTGGCCTCCCTTTAGTTTTAGACTGATAAAGTGCATGAGGAAGTAATCCTCTTTGGTCTAGGATGACCAAGTTGATCAGGCAGATCATATATCATCATTGGAAAGATGATGTGGTTCCAATGGGGAACAAGGTTCTAGTGGGAATAGTTGTTCTGGTTAGAAGGACTTAATCAGAAGAGACCTTTCTTATGATGATGAGATGTACAAGACAAGTTGTGATGATTAGACGATATCCAGATGTGTTCCAACGTGATGATACCTCCCTAGCTAAGAGGGAGTGTTGATGTTGTAGCTACATGAGGTATCCTCACTAGCCAAGTCGGCCCAACAGAAAACAATTAATAAATTGTACTTTATCATTCTATAAAACAAGTCGGCCCGGACATAATAGACAAGTCGACCCCAGTGAAAAAGTCAGCCATAAATAAAGTATAAATCAAGGTGACGCCCTCCTCATTTGATATACTGAAACAAGTTCGCTCAAGCAAGGAAGAAGTTCGCTCAAGGGTTGTAGAAGACTAATTTATGGGGTTCTTTCTTTGGCATCATCTTTCCATGTGATCTCTCTAGTCATAGATCATTTTTATATTTGATGTACTTGTACTTTGTACTAAATATCTGAATAAGAAAGGTTGGATTGTTTTTTCCTGAGTTTGGGTTTTCTCAGGGTAAATTTTTTGTGTTGTGTTTCTGTGCATGGCTATTCTTCCAGTGATCCCTATTTGTGGTTAAAGTTGAAAGAGATGAAAATTATATCTTAAATCTAATAGGAATGAGGAGGGTAGTGGGAGCATACCAAGTGATGTCGTTGGAACAAGGCATGTAGTGGTAGCTACAATGTGTTAAAACTATGAAGTGGCATTCCAAGGTTTTGGATATGTGGGAATTATGAGCAGCGAGGAGTTAATTGTCCCCCACATCAATGCCCCTTTCATTTGAAAAAAGAGTGCAAGGGAGCTCCCCCACCACCAAACTTCATTGCTTGCAATTTTAAACTAGGCTTCTATTGGCTCAATAGGGTAGGGGGGCAAGTAGGGGGGTATTTATCATCATAAAAAATGAATAGTGATGTATTTTGACTTCGTTTCTTTGTGGAATAGTTTCCCTTCCTCGATCCAAACTTGCTTATTTTCGATATAATTTGCCTTTGAATTATTGGATCAAAGAGCTTGAGCCTTGGATAAAGGAGACTCTTGTGAATTGCTTGGTCAAATCCTTGGCTCATCAAATGATTTTGGCTATTGTTGGAGATGAGATGCTTCTGATGTTCCTTAAGGTCCTAGCGGTAAGTGTGGAGTCTCAAAATAGTTATATTCGAGGAGGCTCAACTTGTAGTGCTACCAATGCTCCTAGTTCGTTGGTTCATTGCTTGACCAATCTCCCAGGGATAATAAATTCTTAGTTTCATTTGGGATCAAAGATGATCACTCCCACACCTTGCTTTCAATGTTAAATTAATCCTATATATAGGAGGATAGTCTACCTTCAATGGCAATGGCATGCTTTTTTCTCTGTCTTTATTTGAAAGTAAAGATTTAGATTCTAGAAGTTCTCTATGTGCTCGCACAAAGTAAAAATTACCTTTTCACAATCATTGTGCGTAGCAAAGATATTTTAGCTTTAATATAAGCTAATAAGTATCTATATTCTCTGGGTGAGGAAGAAGTTCATCAGTTGGATTTAGTGGGGTTTCTTGCTTACCAATTGGGCATCCAAAGGGCCATGCCTTTACTACTAGGTATTTCTAATTGTATCTATATGTTTACCATCCAATATCCCAATGCATTGAAACTGTATTACCGAATAAGTTGGTCACAAATCTTTGAATACATGGCTTCCTATTTTAGTTTCATGTAATTTTACTTGGTTTGGATGAGTTACACAAAGAGTTAATCCAAGGACCATGTCCTTCTTGTTAGGATTTTTTGTTTATTTGTATGTTTACTATCCAATTGCTTGTTCCATGAAATTGTATTAGTGAATAACTTGGTAATGAATATTTGAATACATTATCAGAATAAGAGAAGAGAGACGCTTCAACAAATATGTGTTGATTGTTCTATTAAACAATGTAATTGTACACATAAATACATGAACATTTTGTCTCAAGATAGTCACTTTACCTTATCACAATCATAACTACTTGAAAGAATATCTCAACCAGACACTAAACTAGGAGCTAATTTAACTCCCATCCAAAAATATCCTAAAACCAATCAAGAATGCTACTTACGTAAAGACACTCTCTACTTGACAATAATTGATACAACAACAAACTTATGTGACTAAATACTAACACACAAGACAAGTATGCATTAACTATTCTAATACCCCCCCTTAATGAGTATTTGTCTTGTCCAATAAGATCTTCATTATTCTCTAGTCTATTGCAAGAAATGCTTCTTCAAGTCTTGAAGATAATCTCACACTGCAAAGTCTTCAACATGGTACTTGTATCCTTTACCTTGAGCATAATGTCACCACTAAATTGTCAAAGTCCATATAAAGAAAAAACCATCCACCACAATACATGGGTATCCAATTGCTATAACCGTCGGACTAGTAGGTAATCCTTCATGTACATGGTTCATTCAACTTCTTGATAAACTCCCCTTGAATGTGCAACCAACATTGGCAATTTCCAAGAGCTAACAAGTGCAATCGATGCACCTTGCTCTCCACTTACATCTGTTCCTTGAATCTTGCTTGATTTAATTTTAACACACTTGATCCAACATCATTAGGAGTCAATAATCAATGAATGGATCACCCAAAGTGTTAACAACTTCTTATACTAGTAACAACCTCCACTTCAGCGAAACTTAACAATGAACATCAAAACAACCGTGAGTCTAATGCCACACAACAATTCTCATATACTGGACCATGAGTCTAATGCAACATTGCCAAATCAGGGGCATGCATGCATTGCTCATGGAGCATACAGTTGTAAGGGATTACAACTATATGCTCAATTACATCATGCAAATTTTAAACCTTAGCCCCAAATACCATAGGACCCGTCACCTGATTTTGTATGAGGCCACAATTATGATTTTCACCAATTCACAATATTGTATTATATCTCTTACGGGGCCCATTTTAGACCTTAAAATTCTCCAAATGATTTCATTGCAAGGGTGT
Source organism: Larix kaempferi (assembly GCA_027924585.1). Classification (NCBI taxonomy): domain Eukaryota; kingdom Viridiplantae; phylum Streptophyta; class Pinopsida; order Pinales; family Pinaceae; genus Larix; species Larix kaempferi. The sequence continues at coordinate 898,136 of BSBM01000605.1, forward strand.
TTCAATGTTTTGAGTTATCTCTTTATGAGATCTCTTAGTGATTTTATATATCATTTTGTAGCATGTTGGGGTTTATTTGTGGATTGTGAAAGCAACCTTAATTTTCCTAACCCTTCATGAACTAACCTATTTGTTGGACTAACTTTTTTTGACTTCATTTTCATCGTGGATTTGCACTGGTCTTCATGATCCTCCCATCACCCCTTTATCATATCATACAACAGAAAAAACTATTTTGTTTAAGCAACTCTTCTAAATCACTTTGTGCATGATTTCTAAGCATTAGTAATCCTATCGTATGGAAGCCCCACTCGAGTTGGAGAAGATTCAACCTAAAGTGTAGACAGGTGGTTAGGTGATAGTGGTAACATCTCTAAATTATAGTTGAGTGAGCTTAGTTCTTTGGGGATTTAATCAAACATGCTAGTACAAGCTGTAACAATCTCTATTTCAAAAATTGTTCAACTTGGATTAGGACTCGGTTGAGTTGACCCTCCATCGAGCCGACTCGACCTTCAAATTGGATAGGGTGACCAGTTCGGTACCGAACTAGTCAACTTAGTCGAGTCACGACCTGAATCAGTCGAGTTGACTGTGAAAAAATGTGCTCTATTTAGCTACTCAATAGTATTTGGTAATACCAAATAGTAATATTAAATTCTTAAAGTAAAAGTGACATTCTCCTTCTCCTTATCTTTCATTTTCTATCATTTTACTTAAATTTTTAACATTACCTTTAATTGTTTCAGGATGTTTGAGAGTGGTTCCAACTTCATCGGACTTCATATGCAAAAAGTAGAATTTTAGATTCCATTTATAATTGAACATACTTATTAGTTTTCAGGGTTTTAGGATTGCAAAGTTTCCACCAAATTCTATCATGTATGAGGGTATGGGATTGGCATTTAATCAAACACATCAACCCATTTATATGCCTTGTGTTGGGGCTTTCTAACTGTCTTTCTAGAACAATTAAATAGCACTCACATTAATTATCAATCTAGGGTACATATTCTATTTCAAGGCTATGTGCAAAGTCTATGCAGGCTACAATTTCCTCTGTAGCGCTGGGGATACTAAATGATAATGCAAATAATGAATCAAAAACATAATCAAACCCACTCTTTCTCTGAAACACACTTCTTATCTTGCAAAAAAATATTGTAAAAGATAATAAGTCAACACTGCTTCTGTGAAGAAAGGAAACCACACACAATCCTCGTTGAAACAAAATTCACGATCAATCCACACAACTCTTATGCTGGAAAGAATATCACAAGTGCATAATTGAATCTATGTAACAACGGATGCCAACACTCTAATCAATCACATGTCCACAATAATTCTTAAGAGAATGCACCTGCTATAATATCAAAGAAATAAATTATCTATTAAAGAGAAATCAAATCAAGATGCAAAAACTACTGAGAAACTCTAGTCCGGTAAAAGTAACAGTAGTACAGTTGGATTTTTCAGCTATCTCCACTAATTAACTCAAGATCTATGATTAACAGTTAATGCAATTGATAGTTATGAGCAACAAACACCAATCCACAAGTAACAACAATAACTACGAGACTAAAGATTATAAAAACAAACTATAATAAATCTATCTATTGAAACAAATAGAGAGGCAACACCTGATCAACGAAGGGGGCCCTTCCTTCGATCAAGGATGTTGAGACATGTTGTCACCTAAACTGTAGTTACCTCTATGGATGTATCCACTCATGGATGGCAATAGGGAAGGGCAACTCAAAAGGTGCAACCACGATCACCTCAACCTCCAATAGATGGTTGTCACGCCAGTCGAGGCAACCTTCACTTTATGTTATCTAGCCCAGACAACAAAGGGGGAGACTCGATCTACTCCCGACAGGAGAGATCAAAACCAAGACACCAAATCAAGTTAATTCTAAGTGAAGTAAGGTGTATGGTTTATCCTAGACTTTAGGATGAAGTCACAAGACAAGTGAGGGGTTCAATGAGTATAGCTTTGGTTCATTGTTGATGTGAGAGTGACTTATAATATTTAAAATGAGATCCAGGATTAGAGTACTAGTCAACTGTAAGAAAACCCACTGCCTTGGGAATCGTGTCCAATGCAGGGTAGTTTAGGGGTTGAATTGGGGCTAACTAGTACAAGTGACAAGCTTGATCATGAAGTATGATGGCATCAAAGGGTTTAGTTCACCAATCAAGGGTCAAACCACAAGTTAATCCAACAAGCTAGGAAAGTCGAATTGACTTGGAGAGAGACCAATGCCTTGGGAATTGGGATAATGGATTCAAAGTAAAGTTAATTTGTGGTCAAGGACTCCTATTGCATGAGACAAGGACTCCTATTGCATGAGACAAGTGGGCAATTAAATTCTTGATGGATGAATAGGTCTAGATCTAGGTTTGACCTAAGTGGACCATAATCCCTTAAAACAAGGAATGCTATCCCCAAGGCAAGATTTGACAAGGTGACCAACTAGACCTAGGTTTTGAATTATTCCCGTTCCAAATCCACTAAAATCTCAAGTACCCACGTCCTAGAAGTGGGACAACTCCCTTCTCCAAGGTGGTGTGACTTTACCCAAGGAGGCTAAAATGTGGGGTAAGTGGGTCAAGACAAGTCCGATGGCATCCAAACTTTAGATCCAAGTAGGTTGATCAAGTGAGAGTGTGGATTTATAATTTCATGGCAATCCAATGGCTAGATATTACTAGATCTGAGTTTGAAAATACCAAGTGGTCCAAAATGGGGATTAAATCTCTTAAAACGTGGAATAGGGCCCACAAGGTAGAAATCAGAAAAGTGACAAACTGGGGGTAGGTTATTGGATGTGTAGATCAGGAATCAAGCGGGATCTCACCTACCCACATACTAGATCTAGGTCAACTCACCAAACTAGGAAGTGCGCCCTTGCTTGGAGAGGCTAAATGCCTTGGGAAGAGGGTCAAATGGAAGCCAATCCTCACCAAACTATAGATCTAGGATGCCGTGGATGCTATAGAGGTGGGTTTTTCAAAATCTTACCCAAGAAGCCACTAGATCTTAGTAGATCTGAAAAAATGTAAAATGAGGGTTTTATCAATTTATGAGCTATGTCAATGGATTGGATCAAGATAAGAGAAACAAACCTGCGGATCTTACCTGTGTAACCTTGTAGATGCCTTGATGATGATGATCTATGCAAACCCGATCAATTTGAGAAGCTTTGAGGTAGTTTTCTATTCAATCGGTTTAGTCTAAGAAGCCAATGCGCCCTCTCTCCTGTACAACAAACGTCAACAATATCGGATTTGATGTAATCAAGAGATAAGACTAATGCCACAAGAGAAGTAACAGAAAGATAACATAGATCACAATGATACCAATGATAACCCCCTGATACAAGCAAATGCCAAGAAAGTCGATTTGAAGAAGCCTTGCAAAATCGCCCTTATTGAAGTTGCCCTCCTGTAGACAAGACAATGATTTCCAAAATAGATAGATCTTACCACAAATTCCAAATGCTAGGTTGCAATAGACTTTCCAATCACCATCTAAGAACACCAGATGCAAAGGAGACCACAACAATTTCCACAAGAAAGTTTTTCTATACCAATAATCCAAGAGCCAAAGACCCCTTACAAATGAGAAGCTCTCTCCTTTAAATAGGAAGGAGAGGCATCAAAATCCTAACCACTTTTTGAATGAGTGGCTAATATTAAAAGATACAAATATCTAATCAATGGTTGAGATGAGCTCAACAATAAAATACATGGATCACTAATAAAATATAATATGAGTGGACAAAATCGCCCTAGAAGAGGGGAATCCCACCAAATCATGATGACAAAATATAATAGGAAGCTTATGGTGGGTCCAAGGGGTAATTTTAGACACCCTTGGTCAATCCCCATAGCATAATAATAATAAAATAGTCATCAATATACCAAATCGTGCCTCTATGGTCAAATCGTAGGCCTCAAAAGACCTCAGAAATCATCAGAAAGTGCCATAAGTGATGGATGTGGGCCCTGATGAAGCTGAAAATGCTGGAGGAGGTGTGGAAGACATCAATCCATCATCACTGATCATCCCATGCCATAACATTGCCTTAGTATCCCAAATCGATTTCCTCAATAACCATTTCTACCAATCCTGAAATGCCTCGGGAAGCGTGAAATTGCCCCAAACTCCCTCCTGGAGTACCTGCGCTGTCAAGGTAAGGGCACCAGTGTGTCCGGGAGGGGGTTAATATGGTAAAAACAAGTGGCTGGACCACCCCCTCCAAGCACAGTGCCCTAGGTCAACCGGATAAAAATCACATCTGCTCTGACAGGGCCTCCGACAGACCAAAACTGCACTGGGATAGCCTACTGAGGCTCAATCATCACTATAAGTGCCCAGAACTAAAAACAAACTGTCTCATTGGACTCAGAAGGTCCAAATCCATCCAAGATGTGTACTCATACACCATATGAGTCTCTGCATGATCAATATATATATCCAATATACCGGAACAGGGCGAATAATAATAATCTGTAAATGATCAAATGTTGCTATAAACCATGAATCATCATCATAACCCTGCAGCTGCTGCATAGAATCATCATATACCAACCATCTCATGTCCTATGGTTGACCTTGGTCAAACTAGGTTTGACCAAGTCAACATGACCAAATATAACTCAGACCATCATCGGAAATTGCTGCAAAGTGTCAAAGGTTAATGCATGCTCTACAACTTATTCGAATAACAATTATAACACAAAGTAGTCATTACTAGCGATCTAAATCCAAATATATAATGTCATTAATTATTATTATTACTTAGACCAGACTTTCAAGATCATACTCACTTCATAGCTGTGATCAATTTTCTAGTGAAGGGTGAAGGCTAAAATAACTGGCTAGGCTAAGGGATGACTTGACTGACTTAACTTTGTGACACTTTGGCAAAGGGAAAGGGAATACACACCATAGTATATACTGAATGAGCAATAACACAGGGAATGGCGATGTCTCACAAATGGATGAGTTGTTCAAAAATGGTTTATTCACCTTTAACAGATGCGCATAATCCATAATACAAATAAGGCCAACAATTGTTTTGATATAGCATTTAAGTTCCATTGCTTTTTGGGCCTGAAGTTTCCATAGCCTTGGTCTATGTGTGTTTATAAACACATTGCATAGATTTACATTTATTTTAGGCTTTCTGCTGCAAGTGTGTTTTTAAGGCACTTGTTTACCTGAGCACTTCTAGGTATGTCATGGGCAGCTTGTTTACCTAGGTATTTACATTTCCAAAAGATATAACATTTTATTTTCATGGCCATTTTCATTTGGCATGCCTTTCATTCATGTGTGTTTAGAAACACATTGCATGAATGGGCTTTTCATACAAGATATAACATTTCATTTTCCATATTTTGTATTCATGGCAGCACTAAAAGTTTCAGGTTTAGCCAACACAACTTTAGTGACTAGGGGGAATTCCAGGGAACTCCAACTCACCATAGGTAAGTTTTGTCACCAACTCAGAGCCGAGACACAATAAACAGGGAAGCTCATCCAATACAGAGGCTACCGTGGGGGAAAGTCCTCCATGCCACTAGTCAAGTAGTAAGTCAGGGTGATAAACTAAAAGGTAGGCAATGGATGGATGAAGATAATGAATAATGGAGCCAACACTAGCAAGCCAAGGTATGGTGGAATGATCACCTCTATTCTCCCTAAGGAGGGTAAAACTAATGAGTATGAATAGTGAACTTCTAAGTCCGAGTAGGGACAATATAATATATATAATATGATCAACCAGGTCCACATATCTATATGATCGCCAAATCATGACACTAAGTGCTAAGACATGCTATAAGAATAAGTATAAAAGCAATATAACCATAACACAATGATATACCTGCTGAGTCATATACCTGAATGCTCATCAACCTGTACCATCATCTGTCCTTTGAAACTGCTGCTGTAACTCTGGGCACTACTGACTGCTCTGTACCAATGGTATAATGGCTACATCGGTCATCTCTCTGAGTGTCCTGAGACTCAGTCATGGCATGGGGAATACAACTGCTGTCCAAAATCTGATAGTGATTCAATATAGATGCCCATCTCAGCATCTCAAATGTAAGGGAACTGGCTGAATAGTGTACTGGCATCAGAAAAATAATGTATGGTAGCCCGACTACTATAAATGTGATAACATCTGGCTCTGGCTGGGACAAGTGCTCTGCTGAAATGAGCGATTGAGAGCCTCAGAATCTCTAGTCCTCGAACTCTGCTACTCGAATCCATGATCCAGCACTCGACTGTTTTGCTTCCAGTTTATTTATTTATTTTTGCAACATGTTTCTGCATACACAAACATCAAAAATATCTCATGCCGCATGTGTGGGAAAAATATAAAACCAACTGAAATAAAATCTATTCTATGTCAGAAATATAAATGCAGAAAGTAAATTATACTACTAACATAATTTGCAAAATTTGAAATTTATTGTGCAGGAAAAAGAAAAGCGACAGGTACTCAATTAAACTAGGAGCTTACAAAGGAGCTTAGAAATAAAACAAGGTGCCAGACTCAATGGCTGAAAAGACTAACTACTGCCCAAGTAGGCTTATTTTGTTTCCTACCTACTCTAATCTACCAGGCAATGCAAGTGGAGAGATCCCAACTATGTGGGATCAAGGATGTGATCCCTTAAGTCCCTCTGATTGACAGGATATAAAATACGTCGTCCACTACCAGTGGTTAGAAAGCACATGCCATCAATGCATTGCTCTATAGTGAAAGGTCCAACCCATAAGTCATCAGCCTGTCTCGATCTTATATGCAATAAATGGTTGGGAATGATGATTTGACTTCCTGTATGAAACCTATTTCTATTGACAGACTCAGGAATTACTCCAATATTACAAATAGGCATGGGATGGATTTCAGCAGGGTTTTGCGGTTGAGGTGTGACAATCCTTGAGCTCCTCCTAGAAGGAACTGCATCCACTCTGGGTGAACTACCATCTAAAGAAATAGCAATTCTGCCCACAAGGACCTCCCTAATGTTCGGGTACACAGGGTACTACCAAAGGACCGAACACCAAGAGAAACCACTTCACATAAACAGATCACAGATCAACACACCGATGTTTTGACGTGGTTTAAACCCTCTTGAGGGAAACACTCCACGGCCCCGGCCAAATAGCTTCTACGGGACAATTTATTATGCAAAGAAAGAAAGTTACAAATGAGCTTCTCATAATCGATCAACTAAACAATGACCCTCCATGCTCTTTAAATAGAGATCATGGACCAATCGGGTGTTAAGCCACGGATCAAGGTTAGGTTTGATCTAAGAGAAGTTGAGCCGTTGGATCACTCTATGTCGGAAACATATCGTGACCGTCGGATTAAGTATTTACAAATGCATACTAATGCATACTAAAGAAACACACTATCCCTAACGGATATATTACACAAGTTGATCTTAACTAACTCCTAAGTGTCTAAATATCCTAACATCCCCCCTTAAGAACAACTTGGGATAGGATTGAAGGATTTACAAAAGTGACACTATTAGGAGAAAGAAGGAGGCATTAGAGCCTATCCCCCCTTAATGACAAGTTCCTGAACTCCTAACATAGATCGAAGTTTAGAAAACTTCGCTTCTGTAAGAGACTTGGTGAAGATGTCTGCAACTTGATCATCTGTAGGGCAAAAGAGCACTTCGAGAACACGATCATGAACAAGATTTCTGATGAAGTGCATATGTAGCTCAATGTGTTTGCTGCGTTGATGTAGAACTGGATCTTTGGCAAGCTTGATGGCACTTTGATTGTCGCACCAAAGTGGAGTAGGCTGCTGCTGCTCGAATCCAAACTCTGAAAGGATCTGTCGAAGCCATAAAGCTTCCTGACTGGCATTAACTGCTGCTCGATATTCTTCCTCTGCTGAAGAAAGAGCAAGAGCTTGTTGTTTCTTACAAGCCCAAGTAATAGGTCCAGATCCCAGACTGAAAACATAACCTGCAGTAGACTTTCGATCATTAGGATCGCCGACCCAATCTGAATCAGTGAAACCAACCAACAAAGGTTTCCCCCCTGTACTGTAATGAATCCCAAACTGAACTGTACCTCGAATATATCGAAGTATTCTTTTAGCTGCTTTCCAGTGACTTTCATGAGGTGTCTGCATATAACGGGCAACTCGACCAACGGCAAAGGAAAGGTCAGGACGGGAATGAGTCAAGTATAAAAGACTACCAACAAGCTGACGATACAATGTGGCATCTACTTCAGGTGAAGTACAAGTGGCAGAAAGTTTGACTCCAGACTGGAAGGGAGAAGGGGCTGGTTTACAATCTTCCATGTGAAAGCGACGAAGAAGGTCACAAGCATACTTAGACTGAGAAAGAAAGATTCCTTCTTTGGTTTGCAGAACTTGGAGACCAAGAAAATAATGCAAATGTCCTAAGTCTGACATTTCAAAAGTTTGTTTAAGACTGGATTTCACATGGGTTATAAGCTTAGGGTCACTACCAGTAAGAATAAGGTCATCAACATATAGAACAAGTATGATGAGATGGTTTCCTACTTTCTTGGTATAGACATTGGGGTCAGAATGGCATCTAGAAAAACCATTGTCAAGGAGAAAGCTATCCATTTTGGCATACCAAGCTCTAGGAGCTTGCTTAAGGCCATATAAGGATTTCTTAAGGCGGCAGACAAGGCTAGAGTTATTCTGAACATAGCCAGGAGGTTGTTCCATGTAAATTTCCTCCTGTAAATCACCATGTAAGAAGGCAGACTTGACATCCATTTGATGGACTTCCCAGTTGTGTAAGGCTGCAAGGGAAAGAACAAGGCGGATGGAGTTCATTTTGGCGACGGGAGCAAATGTTTCATTGTAGTCAATCCCTTCAACTTGAGAAAAACCTTTGGCAACTAACCTTGCCTTAAGTCTTTCAACACTTCCATCTGATGCATACTTAGTTCTGTAGACCCATTTACATCTGACAAGTTTTCTTCCTTTTGGAAGAGGTACAAGATCCCAAGTATCGTTCGCCATTAAGGAACGATATTCTTCATCCATGGCTGCATCCCAATCTGGATTCCCTGAAGCTTCTGCAAAGGTTTCTGGATCATGATTCTCGGAAACTTGAGCCAAAAGAGAAGAGGCTCGCTGAAACTGAGAACGTGTTCGACGTTGATCTCTAGGATCACCGGCAAGATCACCAGCTGCTTCACATGTTGAACGGACCCATCGAGGAAGCACTTGTGCTGGTGCAACTGGAGGAACATGAGCAGGCGGAGGTGGATTTTCATCCTCACTGTCATCATCAGAAACTGGAGTTGGAAACCTGTCAAGGAAGTTGGAAGAAGAAGAAGAAGGCACAAACGCCGAATCAGGCTCGCAGGCCAAAGATGGCACACTCGCCGAGTTAGGCTCACAGGCCAAGATATTTTCAACAAATTTAACATCTCTTCTAATGATTATAGCATGAGAATGTGGTTGAAGAAGTCTATAACCTTTTACATCTTCAGAATATCCAACAAATATGCACTTTTCACTTTTAGGCTGCAATGCTTTCCGTTTTCATCCGGAATGTGAGCCCATGCTTCACTACCAAACACACGAAAGTGACTTACATCAGGTTTAACTTTACTCCATGCTTCTTCCGGTGTTATACCTTGTAATGCTTTTGTGGGGGTGCGATTAACTATGTAATTTGCACAATTTATGGCTTCAGCCCAAAATTGAAGACTTAGTCCCTTAGATTGGATCATACAATTTGCCATTTCTTTTAAAGTGCGGTTCTTCCGCTCAGCTACACCATTTTGTTGTGGTGTATATGGAACAGTGTGTTGTTGTTGGATGCCTTGTTCAGTGCAGAAAGTAGTGAACTGTTTGTTAACATATTCTCCTCCATTGTCAGATCTTAACTTGATAATTTGATGACCAGATTGTTTTTCAACAAGGGCCTTGTAGGCCAAGAACATGTTAAATACTTCGCTCTTAAGTTTTAGGAAATAAACCCAAGTGCGTCTGGTGTAATCATCAATGAAAGTTAAGAAATACTTGAAACCAGAAAAGGAAGCAGATGGAAGAGGACCACACAAGTCACTATGCACAAGCTCCAAGGGAACCGAGGCGTGCCAAGAGGCACGTTTGTCAAAACTGTCCCGATGATGTTTTCCGAGTACACAACCGGAACAAACACCATCTTTGCAAGATACCATCGGAAGACCTGTCACCATATTTTCTTTACATAGTTGTTGCAATGAATGATAATTTAAGTGACCAAATCGCTCATGCCAAAGTTTGCTCAAGTTATCACTATGAGCAACAAAAACTGAAGGGAAAGGTGATGACCCAAAGTTGTTAAACTTGTACAACCTGGTAATATCATCAACAATTCCGGTAGCTAGAACCTGTTGAGGATCTTTAAAATCCTTGATTACAACTTGGTGAGGTGTAAAGGTCACAGTTTTACCTTCACCAGAATGAGTGATCTGATAGACTGATAACAAATTGCAGGAAATTCTTGGAACACATAGTACATCACTAAAATGACCATTATCTACTGGAACTGTTCCAGCTCCTACAACACTTAGAGATCTATCATCACCAACAAATATTTGTTTGGTGTTACATTCATGCATAGTAGAAAAGATGGCTTGATCCTTAGCCATATGATAAGATGCTCCAGAATCAATGAGCCATTCATTTGAAGTAGAAGAAGAAGATGCATTATAAGAATAACCAGAAGCACAAAGTGCATGTCCATGAGAGGCAGATTCTGAAGGCGAATCTAGGCTGATGTGGTGCTTCTTCATTGCTGCTTCCAAGGCTGTCATCTTCTTGAAACACTTAGATTCATCATGATTATCTTTCCCGCAATAGTTGCAATGACGCTCAGTCTTCTTGCCTTTTGGCTTGGATCCTTTGTCATTTTTTAAAGAAGGAGCTGACTGAGAGGGTTTTGGACCCTTGTTTGACTTATTATTGCGAAAATTTTGTTTCTTGGGAGGCTTGGACTTTTCTTTCTGTTGGGACAATAAGGCTTTCCCAGATGTATCTGCATTGTTGATTATTCCAAGATGAATGAGTTTATCTTGTTCTCTAATCAAGGAATCACAAAAGGATTCAAGACTAGGCTCTTGATAGCTAGCTGCATTCAATGACGCTTTCATGGAGTAAAATGTAGATACAAAAACAGAATATGCAGGTCCAAGTTTGGAAAGAATATGATAAATGCATTGTTTGTCTTCCCTCTCAATCTTACATTCTGCACATAAGAGCTTGAGAGTTTTGTACTTAGATAAATAATCTTGAATGCGTGAAAAGTCACTTGGATTTAAAGAAATCAACTCATTTTCGAGTTGGTGGCCTCGAATTTCATTGTGTTTACCAAACACAGTTTCCAACTTGTCCCAAGCAGCATTAGGTTCATCAATTCCAGATATGTGGAATCGCAAATCAGTAGAGATTGACATCCCAATCAATCCACGAGCTTCATCACATCTATTTGCCCATTTTATTTTCTTATCATCATCAGTGGGTTCTTTTTCTTTCCCTGTTGTAATTCTGAAAAGTCCCCTACTTCGTAGAACATCCTCCATACGGGATTTCCATGAGAAATAGTTGGAACTGTTAAGTAGAATATCACAAAGGGCGGCCATATTTGTAAATTAATGGCTGTAAAAGCCGAAACCAATAGTCTGGATGTGAAGAGCTCGAAAAAATAGGCGGTTTAAAAAAAAACGGCACTGAAAACGGACTCTGTATGATGAAGTTATGCTTGAACAAAGAAACTGTTGAAGATGTCCCCAATAGTGACGTGGCAGCTAGAGAATGTCCAGCAAAAAAAAAGAACCCCCCTCTTCCCAAGATGAACCTTTTGACAATCACTTTACAAAAAAGTTGCTTTTAAGTGAATCACTTTTGTAAAATAAGTGATTTCACTTTTACAATGATATTACTTTTAAATAGTGCAACAATAAATAAAAAGCTTAAGTGACTCACTTGTATTTTTATTTTTTATTATTTAAGTGAGATGCACTTTTACAATAAAGTAACTTGAAAATAGAAATTGCATGCACTTTTCTTTTTAAAAGTAACTTCCTAAGACTTGAACTCAAGACCTATTAAGGAATAAAGCAACTTTGGACCAAGTGAGCTAGTTTAAAAGGTATGTAAAATATGGAAATGAGGAAGGGGGCTTTTTTTTTTTTTTACTCTTCTTGCTCGGTTTGCGTGCTTGCCCTTTTTCCTGCAAAACAAACCACAAAACGAAACAAAAAAAACTTTTCCACACTTGTGGAGTTAGATCTTGTTAGCTTGCCCGGAAAGTCTACGTTTTCTCTCTGTTTCTGATTTGCCGAGATCGCACAAAGTGCACGGCAAAGAGCATACGCAGCCGAAAAAACCCTTTCCCTTTCTGTTTCTGATTTGCCGAGATCGCTCAAGGTGCACGGAAAAGAGCATACGCAGACGGGAAAGCAACAATCCGAACAAAAAAAAATCTAACAGTAAAAAAAATGAAATATGAGATTTTTTCTTTTAAAAAACGAAATAAAAAAAATGCGTCACTGTAACATTATACCTTCAGATCTGATGAAAAACGCGTTTCTGGAGTAACCGGGAACCGTTTTCGATCAAACGAAAACTATTTCCCAATGGAAATGACGCTCTGGATGCAATGGAACACCTCCCACAGCCCAGAAATGCACAGAAATACCAGAACTAGAAACCCTTTCGAGTTTCGGCAACAACAGTTCAAGATCTAGATCATAACCGAAAGCGGCACTTCATAAAAGCTCTGATACCATGTTCGGGTACACAGGGTACTACCAAAGGACCGAACACCAAGAGAAACCACTTCACATAAACAGATCACAGATCAACACACCGATGTTTTGACGTGGTTTAAACCCTCTTGAGGGAAACACTCCACGGCCCCGGCCAAATAGCTTCTACGGGACAATTTATTATGCAAAGAAAGAAAGTTACAAATGAGCTTCTCATAATCGATCAACTAAACAATGACCCTCCATGCTCTTTAAATAGAGATCATGGACCAATCGGGTGTTAAGCCACGGATCAAGGTTAGGTTTGATCTAAGAGAAGTTGAGCCGTCGGATCACTCTATGTCGGAAACATATCGTGACCGTCGGATTAAGTATTTACAAATGCATACTAATGCATACTAAAGAAACACACTATCCCTAACGGATATATTACACAAGTTGATCTTAACTAACTCCTAAGTGTCTAAATATCCTAACACCTAACTTCTCTTCTCGTTTCTTGGACTAATTCATTTGATTCTTCCTCATGAGGAGACATAACTCTCTTAACAACTTCACCTACGGTCCATAAATCTCTATGTTCTTCTAAGGGAGGTGGCTCATGAGATATGATAGTGTTATGACTAGAACCTTCCCCTGAAGGAACAGGAATGACCATGTTTTCCAATCTAGTAGAAATTGACTCAGGATGAAATGTAGAGGAACTAGGAATGTGAGAGAGATCGTGAGTATGATGACTAGATGACTCAGATGGTAAGAGAAAATTAGGGATATGAGGATGTGCAGATAATGTATGGCTTTGAGGCTCTGAAGGAGTTTTAAAAATAACAAGGTTATTTAGATTATATTCTCCTTCAAGTGCATCATTAATTAAGGCATCCTCTTCCCAACTTAGAGAGTTATCATGAACTTGAATTAGGCTACCCTCTTCTAGAGATAAATGACATAGAGAATCTTCTATGTCAGAATAATGGGAGGCTTCAGACTCTTCATTCGTTTCAACCCTAGTAGATGTTGCAAGATTGTTTTCCCATGGGTAAATAGGTGCAAGCCCTTGGCTTTCTCTTTCTCTATTATGATCAGTCAAGGCAAACCACTCCCTAACAGTAAAATGAATTCTTTCTCCCCTCCTAATATCATCAAATTCATCTTCATGTATTGGATTCTCAATATTTTCTTCACCATTTGTTTGATCATGAAGGATTTCTATTGGGGGATTTGGTTCCAAACTTTGATCATTAGGCAAATGTTCATCTCTTCCTATATCTTTTATGCCATCATCAACTTCCTCAAGTGCTTGATTTTCAATAGAAGGTTCTTGAATGATTTCATTGTTTTGTTCATGACCTTGAGGTTGATTCTCACTTCTTCTTAATTCATCTATTTCCTCGGCAAATTCATTTCTAAGTAACTCCAAGTTGATTGTTTTTGCAATTTCAGCTGCTTGCTCTTCTTCCCAAAAGGAATCCGAATCTTCCATGACCATACACATACTTTGATCAACTTCATATAATTCATCCTCATCTTCAACAAGGTTAGTTTTGGCATTATTTAACAATTCATCCCCATATGTGTGTTTTAGCCCTTCATCAAATGATTCAACATGCTCATTATAACAAGGTTCTCTGTTAACCCGAATCAAAGCTCCATCAGGGTTGGGAACACAAATAAATGATAAATCCATCATAAGGTATCCACCTAGACCAGCCGCCCACTTTCTAGATAACAACATTCCATATGCTGGGGGTAAGTCAATGACAACTACATCCATCATGGTAGAAATGTCTGAACATGCAAAAAGATCAGCTCTAAGGTTTTTAATCAAACCATAAGATGGCACTCGTCTAGAATCTATATCACAGACATTTCTATAAGGTCTAGTCACCTCTAATCCCATTTACTTCATAACTTGTAAAGGCATAACATTCATTGCTGCTCTAGAATCCAACATACAATTGTGAAGGAGCATGTTTTGAATGTGCAAGGTAAGGTAAAAGGGAGAGTGACCACCGCTCTTTCTTTCATAAATGGCTGAATGGATGTTTATTGGTGGATCCTTCTCTGTTTCACTAGGTTGTGCTCCACTAAGCTTTTGGATATGACATGATTCTAGGACCGGTTCAGGAGTTTTCTCTTGGCCAATACCATCGAAAATTCCTCTACTTGGCATCTAATAGAAGGCAACTTCATCAACTCAATGACCGGGATATTACACATTATCTTGCTTAACTCTTTCTTCATATCAATATTAAGATGATAATCATCCATAGCAAGATCTTCCTCTTCCTTTTTATCTTCATCAATCTTTTTATGTTTATCAAGGGAAGAAGGTTGGGAAGTACTTCCTCGTTTATAAATCTGATACTTGGGTTGCTCTTTAGGTTTTGGGAGCTCTATGGCACAACATGAGGAACTAGGTTCTTCTACTATGTCTTCTTCTTGCTCCCATGGCTCTTCTTCTAAAATAATTCTTCCAAAGTTTTCATCATAAGATAAGTCATTTATAAAGTTGATGTTTTCTGGTTGGTCATCATGGTCAATGGTGTCAGTGGGTTCTTCTTCTTTTTCATCACACCAATTGACTTCCTTCTTCTCAGAGCTTTCTGGATACTCAGGTCGTCGCCTATCCCTATCCCCATCAGGCCTCTTATTATTATTCCAGTAAGGTTTACGGCCATAAGGATTTCTATGTCTCTCCGGGTCATTCAAACTTTCCACATTCTTTGTTAGGACAGTTAATTGCTTCATCATTTCTTGCATGACTTCTAAGGTGTCCTTTGATTACTTTGGCACACTCACAGGTTCCTTTGGTTTTCGAAGTCTAGGGTCATATCTGGAAGTGGATGGGGTTAATTGATCGAAAAAGTTTTGTTTCCCCATGGATGCTACATTTTGCTCAGCCATCTTAGCATTTGATTGAGCGGTCTTTAAGTCATAGATGTTATCACATATATAGTAGCCGGGCTACCATACATTATTTTTCTGATGCCAATACACTATTCAGCCAGTTCCTATAATCTGGCTACCTGCATTGCAAAGACTTATATAGCATGGTATAAAGAGTTGAGCCCTCTCGTGTTAAGGGGGTTAGACAAGAAGAGAACACTTGAATCCTTTTTACCAATAATTCTAATAATATAAAGTATGTTGGGTTGTGCCATTTGAGCGTTAATTTGTAATTGTCTTGTTATCACATATATAGTAGCCGGGCCACCATACATTATTTTTCTGATGCCAGTACACTATTCAGCCAGTTCCCTTACATTTGAGATGTTGAGATGGGAATCTATATTGGATCACTATCAGATTTTGGACAACAGTTGTATTCCCCATGCCATGACTGAGTCTCAGGACACTCAGAGAGATGACCGATGTAGCCATTATACCATTGGTATAGAGCAGTCAGTAGTGCCCAGAGTTACAGCAGCAGTTTCAAAGGACAGATGATGGTACAGGTTGATGAGCATTCAGGTATATGACTCAACAGGTATATCATTGTGTTATGGTTATATTGCTTTAATACTTATTCTTATAGCATGTCTTAGCACTTAGTGTCATGATCTTGCGATCATATAGATATGTGGACCTGGTTGATCTTATTATATATATTATATTGTCCCTACTCAGACTTAGAAGTTCACTATTCATACTCATTGGTTTTACCCTCCTTGGGGAGAATAGAGGTGATCATTCCACCATACCTTGGCTTGCTAGTGTTGGCTCCATTATTCATTGTTTCATCCATCCATTGCCTACCTTTTAGTTTATCACCCTGACTTACTACTTGACTAGTGGCATGGAGGACTTTCCCCCACTGTAGCCTCTGTATTGGATGAGCTTCCCTGTTTATTGTGTCTCGGCTCTGAGTTGGTGACAAAACTTACCTATGGTGAGTTGGAGTTCCCTGGAATTCCCCCTAGTCGCTAAAGTTGTGTTGGCTAAACCTGAAACTTTTAGTGCTGCCATGAATACAAAATCTGTGTGAAAATGAAATGCTATATCTTGTATGAAAATCCCATTCATGCAATTTGTTTCTAAACACACATGAATGAAAGGCATGCAAAATGAAAATGGTCATGAAAATAAAATGTTATATCTTTTGTAAATGTAAATACCTAGGTAAACAAGCTGCCCATGACACACCTAGAAGTGCTCAGGTAAACAAGTGCCTTAAAAACACACCTGCAGCAGAAAGCCTAAAATAAATATAAATCGATGCAATGTGTTTATAAACACACATAGACCAAGGCTATGGAAACTTCAGGCCCAAAAAGCAATGGAACTTAAATGCTATATCAAAAAAATTGCTGGCCTTATTTGTATTATGGATTGTGCGCATCTGTTAAAGGTGAATAAACCCTCTTTGAACAACTCATCCATTTGTGAGACACCGCCATTCCCTGTGTTATTGCTCATTCAGTATATACTATGGTGTGTATTCCCTTTCCCTTTGCCAAAGTGTCACAAAGTTAAGTCAACCAAGTCATCCCTTAGCCTAGCCAGTTATTTTAGCCTTCACCCTTCACTAGCAAATTGATCACACTTATGAAGTGAGTATGATCTTGAAAGTCTGGTCTGAGTAATAATAATAATTAATGACATTATATATTTGGATTTAGATCGCCAGTAATGACTACTTTGTGTTATAATTGTTATTTGAATAAGTTGTAGAGCATGCATTAACCTTTGACACTTTGCAGCAGCTTCCGATGATGGTCTGAGTTATATTTGGTCATGTTGACTTGGTCAAACCTAGTTTGACCAAGGTCAACCATAGGACATGAGATGGTTGGACCTTGTACATGTATATGATGATTCTATGCACCAGCTACAGGGTTATGATGATGATTCATGGTTTACAACAGCATTTGATCATTTACAGATTATTATTATTCGCCCTGTTTCGGTATATTGGATATATATATTGATCATGCAGAGACTCATATGGTGTATGAGTACACATATTGGATGGATTTGGACCTTCTGAGTCCAACGAGACAGTTTGTTTTACATTCTGGGCACTTACAGTGATGATTGAGCCTCAGTAGGCTATCCTAGTGCAGTTTTGGTCTGTCGGAGGCCCTGTCAGAGCAGATGTGATTTTTATCCGGTTGACCTAGGGCGCTGTGCTTGGAGGGGGTGGTCCAGCCACTTTTTTTTACCATATTAAACCCCTCCCGGACACACTGGTGCCCTTACCTTGACAGCGCAGGCACTCTAGGAGGGAGTTTGGGGTTGTTTCATGCTTCCCGAGGCATTTCAGGATTGGTAGAAATGGTTATTGAGGAAATCGATTTGGGATACTAAGGCAATGTTATGGCATGGGATGATCAGTGATGATGGATTGATGTCTTCCACACCTCCTCTAGTAGTTTCAGCTTCATCGGGGCCCGCATCCATCACTTATGGCACTTTCTGATGATTTCTGAGGTCTTTTGAGGCCTACGATTTGACCATAGAGGCACGATTTGGTATATTGATGACTATTTTATTATTATTGTGCTATGGAGATTGACCAAGGGTGTCTAAAATTACCCCTTGGACCCACCATAACCTTCCTATTATATTTTGTCATCATGATTTGGTGGGATTCCCCTCTTCTAGGGCGATTTTGTCCACTCATATTATATTTTATTAGTGATCCATGTATTTTATTGTTGAGCTCATCTCAACCATTGATTAGACATTTGTATCTTTTAATCTTAGCCACTCATTCAAAAAGTGGTTAGGATTTTGATGCCTCTCCTTCCTATTTAAAGGAGAGAGCTTCTCATTTGTAAGGGGTCTTTGGCTCTTGGATTATTGGTATAGAAAAACTTTCTTGTGAAAATTGTTGTGGTCTCCTTTGCATCTGGTGTTCTTAGATGGTGATTGGAAAGTCTATTGCAACCTAGCATTTGGAATTTGTGATAAGATCTATCTATTTTGGAAATCATTGTCTTGTCTACAGGAGGGCGACTTCAACAAGGGCGATTTTGCAAGGCTTCTTCAAATCGACTTTCTTGGCATTTGCTTGTATCAGGGGGTTATCATTAGTATCATTGTGATCTATGCTATCTTTCTGTTACTTCTCTTGTGGCATTAGTCTTATCTCTTGATTACATCAAATCTGATATTGTTGACGTTTGTTGTGCAGGAGAGAGGGCGCATTGGCTTCTTGGACTAAATCGATTGCATAGAAAACTACCTCAAAGCTTCTCAAATTGATCGGGTTTGCATAGATCATCATCATCAAGGCATCTACAAGGTTACCCAGGTAAGATCCACAGGTTTGTTTCTCTTATCTTGATCCAATCCATTGACATAGCTCATAAATTGATAAAACCCTAATTTCTTCAAAACCCTCATTTTACATTTTTTCAGATCTACTAAGATCTAGTGGCTTCTTGGGTAAGATTTTGAAAAACCCACCTCTATAGTATCCACGGCATCCCGGATCTATAGTTTGGTGAGGATTGGCTTCCATTTGACCCTCTTCCCAAGGCATTTAGCCTCTCCAAGCAAGGACGCACTTCCTAGTTTGGTGAATTGACCTAGATCTAGTATGTGGGTAGGTGAGATCCCGCTTGATTCCTGATCTACACATCCAATAACCTACCCCCAGTTTGTCACTTTTCTGATTTCTACCTTGTGGGCCCTATTCCACATTTTAAGGGATTTAATCCCCATTTTGGACCACTTGGTATTTTCAAACTCAGATCTAGTAAGATCTAGCCATTGGATTGCCATGAAATTATAGATCCACACTCTCACTTGATCAACCTACTTGGATCTAAAGTTTGGATGCCATCGGACTTGTCTTGACCCACTTACCCCACATTTTATCCTCCTTGGGTAAAGTCGCACCACCTTGGAGAAGGGAGTTGTCCCACTTCTAGGACGTGGGTACTTGAGATTTCAGTGGATTTGGAATGAGAATAATTCAAAACCTAGGTCTAGTAGGTCACCTTGTCAAATCTTGCCTTAGGGATAGCATTCCTTGTTTTAAGGGATTGTGGTCCACTTAGGTCAAACCTAGATCTAGACCTATTCATCCATCAATAATTTAATTTCCCACTTGTCTCATGCAATAGGAGTCCTTGACTACAAGTTAACTTTACTTTGAATCCATTATCCCAATTCCCAAGGCACTGGTCTCTCTCCAAGTCAATTCGAATTTCCTAGATTGTTGGATTAACTTGTGGTTTGACCCTTGATTGGTGAACTAAACCCTTTGATGCCATCATACTTCATGATCAAGCTTGTCACTTGTACTAGTTAGCCCCAATTCAACCCCTAAACTACCTTGCATTGGACACGATTCCCAAGGCAGTGGATTTTCTTACAATTGACTAGTACTCTAATCCTGGATCTCATTTTAAATATTATAAGTCACTCTCACATCAACAATGAACCAAATCTATACTCATTGAACCCATCACTTGTCTTGTGACTTCATCCTAAGGTCTAGGATAAATCATACACCTTACTTCACTTAGAATTAACTTGATTTGGTGTCTTGGTTTTGATCTCTCTTGTCGGGAGTAGATCGGGTCTCCCCTTTTGTTGTCTGGGCTAGATAACATAAAATGAAGGTTGCCTCGACTGGCGTGACAACCATCTATTGGAGGTCGAGGTGATCGTGGTTGCACCTTTTGAGTTGCCCTTCCCTATTTCCATCCATGAGTGGATACATCCATAGGGGTAACTACAGTTTAGGTGACAGCATTTTGGCGCCGTTGCCGGGGAGGCAATAGCTTACCCTGGTTCGACATACTTTTCTTAAAGCCCTCCCGTTCTCTTTGCCTAACATTTTGGCACCATTTCCGGGGAGGCAATAGCTTATCGTACTTCGACATACTTTTCTTAAAGCCCTCCCGTTCTCTTTTCCTAACATTTTGGCGCCGTTGCTGGGGAGGCAATAGCTTACCTTGGTTCGACATACCTTTCTTAAAGCCCTCCCATTCTCTTTGCCTAACATTTTGGTATTGAAGGCATAGGGCTTACCTTGGACAAACTAGTAGTCATTGTTCACTCTCTCTTGCATATACAACGACACATATCTTGGTAGAAGAGTTTAAATCTACCTGGTGACTCCCAATCGTGACTCCGCTGAGGAGCGAGCTCATTTACATCCTTATAACGCAACAAGTAAAGTAAAATTGGATCAAGTTGAAGGAACCCCAATTACATATTGTAAAAGAGATCCCAAAGTACAATCATGTAACTTCTTTTGGAAATTGGTTAACGATTCTCCAAACAGAGCTTCAGGATCCCCTTTGATTAATTCGGTTCCTCCCTCATCTCCTAGTTCAAACTTAAACACAAATTTACTAAATCCAATGGCCAGAACAAACTCGGGAAACCAGAGTGTTCCTCCTCCACAAGCTCCTAGGATTTTTGGAAGGAAGGCAAAACCATCTCCTTTGGACTTTTCCCAAATCCAGGGTGCACCCCATGACATGCCCGAAAAGTATTTTGAAAAGGTTCCCAGATTTGATGGAGTATCTGCTATATCAATTGAAGACCACATTGATAAAGTATGGGAACACATGGAAGCATATGGAGCATCTGAGGAAGATGTGTTCATGAGGGGTCTCTTGGCATCTTTAGAAGGAGATGTTAGGAAGTGGTTTGATAGGTTGCCTGCCTCATCCATTGATGGGTATGATAACTTTGTCAACAAGCTAAATATTGAGCGGTCTTTAAGTCATTTGGGTTTTTATCCTTTAGTTGATAACCAACCCATCCCTCAAAAGCATTCAAGTAGTGAATCACAACTGCTTGGTCTTTTGGTCTAATTTCTTCAGGGATAACAGCTACAGTCTTGTCGAATCTTATGTTAAACTCATGGACTGTTTCATTTTCTCTTTTCTTAATGTCAAATGGTGAGTGGCCCTGAATGTTATCATACCCATCAATGGATGAGGTAGGCAACCTATCAAACCACTTCCTAACATCTCCTTCTAAAGATGCCAGGAGACCCCTCATGAACACATCTTCCTCAGATGCTCCATATGCTTCCATGTGTTCCCATACTTTATCAATGTGGTCTTCAATTGATATAGTAGATACTCCATCAAATCTGGGAACCTTTTCAAAATACTTTTCGGGCATGTCATGGGGTGCACCCTAGATTTGGGAAAAGTCCAAAGAAGATGGTTTTGCCTTCCTTCCAAAAATCCTAGGAGCTTGTGGAGGAGGAACACTCTGGTTTCCTGAGTTTGTTCCGGCCATTGGATTTAGTAAATTTGTGTTTAAGTTTGAACTAGGAGATGAGGGAGGAACCGAATTAATCAAAGGGGATCCTGAAGCTCTGTTTGGAGAATCGTTAACCAAGTTCCAAAAGAAGTTAAATGATTGTACTTTGGGATCTCTTTTACGATATGTAATTGGGGTTCCTTCAACTTGATCCAAGTTTACTTTACTTCTTGCGTTATAAGGATGTAAATGAGCTCGCTCCTCAGCGGAGTCACGATTGGGAGTCGCCAAGTAGATTTAAACTCTTCTACCAAGATATGTGTCGTTGTATATGCAAGAGAGAGTGAACAATGACTACTAGTTTGTCCAAGGTAAGCCCTATGCCTTCAATACCAAAATGTTAGGCAAAGAGAATGGGAGGGCTTTAAGAAAGGTATGTCGAACCAAGGTAAGCTATTGCCTCTCCGGCAACAACGCCAAAATGTTAGGCAAAGAGAACGGGAGGGATTTAAGAAAAGTATGTCGAACCAGGGTAAGCTATTGCCTCCCCGACAACGGCGCCAAAATGTTAGGCAAAGAGAACGGGAGGGATTTAAGAAAAGTATGTCGAACCAGGGTAAGCTATTGCCTCCCCGGCAACGACGCCAAAATGGTGTCACCTAAACTGTAGTTACCCCTATGGATGTATCCACTCATGGATGGCAATAGGGAAGGGAAACTCAAAAGGTGCAACCACGATCACCTCGACCTCCAATAGATGGTTGTCATGCCAGTCGAGGCAACCTTCATTTTATGTTATCTAGCCCAGACAACAAAGGGGGAGACCCGATCTACTCCCGACAGGAGAGATCAAAACCAAGACACCAAATCAAGTTAATTCTAAGTGAAGTAAGGTGTATGGTTTATCCTAGACCTTAGGATGAAGTCACAAGACAAGTGAGGGGTTCAATGAGTATATCTTTGGTTCATTGTTGATGTGAGAGTGACTTATAATATTTAAAATGAGATCCAGGATTAGAGTACTAGTCAATTGTAAGAAAATCCACTGCCTTGGGAATCGTTCCCAATGCAGGGTAGTTTAGGGGTTGAATTGGGGCTAACTAGTACAAGTGACAAGCTTGATCATGAAGTATGATGGCATCAAAGGGTTTAGTTCACCAATCAAGGGTCAAACCACAAGTTAATCCAACAATCTAGGAAATTCGAATTGACTTGGAGAGAGACCAATGCCTTGGGAATTGGGATAATGGATTCAAAGTAAAGTTAACTTGTGGTCAAGGACTCCTATTGCATGAGACAAGTGGGAAATTAAATTATTGATGGATGAATAGGTCTAGATCTAGGTTTGACCTAAGTGGACCACAATCCCTTAAAACAAGGAATGCTATCCCCAAGGCAAGATTTGACAAGGTGACCAACTAGACCTAGGTTTTGAATTATTCCCGTTCCAAATCGACTGAAATATCAAGTACCCACGTCCTAGAAGTGGGACAACTCCCTTCTCCAAGGTGGTGCGACTTTACCCAAGGAGGATAAAATGTGGGGTAAGTGGGTCAAGACAAGTCCGATGGCATCCAAACTTTAGATCCAAGTAGGTTGATCAAGTGCGAGTGTGGATCTATAATTTCATGGCAATCCAATGGCTAGATCTTACTAGATTTGAGTTTGAAAATACCAAGTGGTCCAAAATGGGGATTAAATCCCTTAAAATGTGGAATAGGGCCCACAAGGTAGAAATTAGAAAAGTGACAAACTGGGGGTAGGTTATTGGATGTGTAGATCAGGAATCAAGCGGGATCTCACCTACCCACATACTAGATCTAGGTCAACTCACCAAACTAGGAAGTGCGCCCTTGCTTGGAGAGGCTAAATGCCTTGGGAAGAGGGTCAAATGGAAGCCAATCATCACCAAACTATAGATCTAGGATGCCGTGGATACTATAGAGGTGGGTTTTTCAAAATCTTACCCAAGAAGCCACTAGATCTTAGTAGATCTGAAAAAATGTAAAATGAGGGTTTTGAAGAAATTAGGGTTTTATTAATTTATGAGCTATGTCAATGGATTGGATCAAGATAGGAGAAACAAACCTGTGGATCTTACCTGGGTAACCTTGTAGATGCCTTGATGATGATGATCTATGCAAACCCAATCAATTTGAGAAGCTTTGAGGTAGTTTTCTATGCAATCGATTTAGTCCAAGAAGCCAATGCGCCCTCTCTCCTGCACAACAAACATCAACAATATCAGATTTGATGTAATTAAGAGATAAGACTAATGCCACAAGAGAAGTAACAGAAAGATAGCATAGATCACAATGATACTAATGATAACCCCCTGATACAAGCAAATTCCAAGAAAGTCGATTTGAAGAAGCCTTGCAAAATCGCCCTTGCTGAAGTCGCCCTCCTGTAGACAAGACAATGATTTCCAAAATAGATAGATCTTACCACAAATTCCAAATGTTAGGTTGCAATAGACTTTCCAATCACCATCTAAGCACACCAGATGCAAAGGAGACCACAAGAATTTCCACAAGAAAGTTTTTCTATACCAATAATCCAAGAGCCAAAGACCCCTTACAAATGAGAAGCTCTCTCCTTTAAATAGGAAGGAGAGGCATCAAAATCCTAACCACTTTTTGAATGAGTGGCTAAGATTAAAAGATACAAATGTCTAATCAATGGTTGAGATGAGCTCAACAATAAAATACATGGATCACTAATAAAATATAATATGAGTGGACAAAATTGCCCTAGAAGAGGGGAATCCCACCAAATCATGATGACAAAATATAATAGGAAGCTTATGGTGGGTCCAAGGGGTAATTTTAGACACCCTTGGTCAATCCCCATAGCACAATAATAATAAAATAGTCATCAATATACCAAATCGTGCCTCTATGGTCAAATCGTAGGCCTCAAAAGACCTCAGAAATCATCAAAAAGTGCCATAAGTGATGGATGCGGGCCTCGATGAAGCTGAAACTGCTGGAGGAGGTGTGGAAGACATCAATCCATCATCATTGATCATCCCATGCCATAACATTGCCTCAGTAGCCCAAATCGATTTCCTCAATAACTATTTCTACCAATCCTGAAATGCCTCGGGAAGCGTGAAACTGCCCCAAACTCCCTCCTGGAGTGCCTGCGCTGTCAAGGTAAGGGCACCAGTGTGTCCGGGAGGGTTTTAATGTGGTAAAAACAAGTGGCTGGACTACCCCCTCCAAGCACAGCGCCCTAGGTCAACTGGATAAAAATCACATCTGCTCTGACAGGGCCTCCGATAGGCCAAAACTGCACTGGGATAGCCTACTGAGGCTCAATCATCACTTTAAGTGCCCGAAACTGAAAACAAACTGTCTCATTGGACTCATAAGGTCCAAATCCATCCAATATGTGTACTCATACACCATATGAGTCTCTGCATGATCAATATATATATCCAATATACCAGAACAGGGCGAATAATAATAATCTGTAAATGATCAAATGCTGTTGTAAACCATGAATCATCATCATAACCCTGTAGCTGCTGCATAGAATCATCATATACATGTACAAGGTCCAACCATCTCATGTCCTATGGTTGACCTTGGTCAAACTAGGTTTGACCAAGTCAACATGACCAAATATAACTCAGACCATCATCGGAAGCTGCTGCAAAGTGTCAAAGGTTAATGCATGCTCTACAACTTATTCAAATAACAATTATAACACAAAGTAGTCATTACTGGCGATCTAAATCCAAATATATAATGTCATTAATTATTATTATTACTCAAACCAGACTTTCAAGATCATACTCACTTCATAGATGTGATCAATTTGCTAGTGAAGGGTGAAGGCTAAAATAACTGGCTAGGCTAAGGGATGACTTGACTGACTTAACTTTGTGACACTTTGGCAAAGGGAAAGGGAATACACACCATAGTATATACTGAATGAGCAATAACACAGGGAATGGCGGTGTCTCACAAATGGATGAGTTGTTCAAAGAGGGCTTATTCACCTTTAACAGATGCGCACAATCCATAATACAAATAAGGCCAGCAATTGTTTTGATATAGCATTTAAGTTCCATTTCTTTTTGGGCCTGAAGTTTCCATAGCCTTGGTCTATGTGTGTTTATAAACACATTGCATAGATTTACATTTATTTTAGGCTTTCTGCTGCAGGTGTGTTTTTAAGGCACTTGTTTACCTGAGCACTTCTAGGTGTGTCATGGGCAGCTTGTTTACCTAGGTATTTACATTTCCAAAAGATATAACATTTTATTTTCATGGCCATTTTCATTTGGCATGCCTTTCATTTATGTTTGTTTAGAAACATTGCATGAATGGGCTTTTCATACAAGATATAGCATTTCATTTTCACACAGATTTTGTATTCATGGCAGCACTAAAAGTTTCAGGTTTAGCCAATACAAATTTAGTGACTAGGGGTAATTCCAGGGAACTCCAACTCACCATAGGTAAGTTTTGTCACCAACTCAGAGCCGAGACACAATAAACAGGGAAGTTCATCCAATACAGAGGCTACAGTGGGGGAAAGTCCTCCATGCCACTAGTCAAGTAGTAAGTCAGGGTGATAAACTAAAAGGTAGGCAATGGATGGATGAAGACAATGAATAATGGAGCCAACACTAGCAAGCCAAGGTATGGTGGAATGATCACCTCTATTCTCCCTAAGGAGGGTAAAACCAATGAGTATGAATAGTGAACTTCTAAGTTTGAGTAGGGACAATATAATATATATATAATAAGATCAACTAGGTCCACATATCTATATGATCGCCAGATCATGACACTAAGTGCTAAGACATGCTATAAGAATAAGTATAAAAGCAATATAACCATAACACAATGATATACCTGCTGAGTCATATACCTGAATGCTCATCAACCTGTACCATCATCTGTCCTCTGAAACTGCTGCTGTAACTCTGGGCACTACTGACTGCTCTGTACCAATGGTATAATGGCTACATCGGTCATCTCTCTGAGTGTCCTGAGACTCAGTTATGGCATGGGGAATACAACTGCTGTCCAAAATCTGATAGTGATCCAATATATATGCCCGTCTCAGCATCTCAAATGTAAGGGAACTGGCTAAATAGTGTACTGGCATCAGAAAAATAATGTATGGTATCCTGGCTACTATATATGTGATAACAAGACAATTACAAATTAACGTTCAAATGGCACAACCCAACATACTTTATATTATTAGAATTATTGGTAAAAAGGATTCAACTGTTCTCTTCTTGTCTAACCCCCTTAACACGAGAGGGCTCAACTCTTTATACCATGCTATATAAGTCTTTGCAATGCAGGTAGCTAGATTATAGGAAAATAAACTTTTAGGCTGATCCACCTAGGCCCCCTCTGCTCATTACACTAAATATACTTGTTCAATTGTCCCATGGCTCACTTGAGGTTTGGAGACCCAAAGGGTTCCCTGGTTTTGATTGTCAGTGTAGACAATTCCCATCTTCTTTTGCAGCCTCGCAAAGCTTCAGATGGGAGGTCATCGATACAACCAACACTGATTATGCACTCGAACCTGAATATTCACGACCAATATCAAAAGGTAAAGAGATATGGCAATTGGGGCTTGAGACCTAATGAAATCATCTGCATTAGTAGGCTCTGCTCTAACCCTCAACTCACTTGTAGCTTGGTTCCTCTCTACATTCTCCTGAGCCAATTTCCACTTAACCTGATGCAACATATAAGACACAAAAGCTCGCAACTAGAGGTCCCCTATGTAGGGTGTAGGATTAAATTATTTTTCAAATAACAGAATAAAATCATGAAAACAAAATTCACATAAAGAGTGTTGGGTAATCACATCAACCTCAGAAAAAGCTTTCCAAAATATTTTAGCATCTATGAATAGGCAAGGTTTTCCCTCAATTATGGCTGTGAGCTGGAAAAGAATGAATTGCTCTTGAAGAAACATAGCATACTTAGGAGAGGGCATCCTACAATTTAACAAGTCTTGAACAAATAGACCTATCTTATGCTTTTCTTCTTCCTGCTTCTTAACCTTGTCCTGTGCATCCCTTAATTTCTTTTGATCTTCTCTCCATCGTTCCTTTGATATCCTATAAAGAGTTAGTTCATCTGCTCTTCTTCTCTCCATATTTGGAATAGTTCTTCGATGTTCCTGAAGAGGAACCACACCCTCTTGATAGGATATTTCCAATGATGTCTACTTATCAAGCTTAGTTTGTAAAACTTTTGGAGAAGGGAATTTAGAGGTATCAATCCTAATCTCCCTAGTTTCCACTACTGTTTGTGTAGATGCCATCCTGAACTTTATGTCTTGAGGTGAATACCCTACAGGCCTAAAAATATTCTCCCAAACTGAATAAGGCTGCTCCTTTACCTTCTTATCCACCCTTTTCCATGAAGAGGTCACCTTGCTAAAGGACATTAGGGCTGCATCGACAAGTGTGTTTAACCCTGAAGACTTGGACAATTCTCTTATTTGTCTTTTTAGCTCCTTGATTTTCCATCTCAATTTCATATTTGTCTTTTTCAATCTCACAACTTGTTTAATCAAAGCGGGAGGTTTCTTCTTACCTTTCATGGCTCTTTTCATACTCATTTCTCCTTCTTCCATCTTTACCTTGACTGGATTTGGTTTAACAACTTCAGTATTGATTGGTTCTTCAATAGTTGGCTCCTGTGTAGTAGCTTCCCCGTTCATCATTTTGTCCCATATGTGGTTCTTGTGTAACATGCATGGTGTCTTCCATAATTGTCTCCGGTGGAGTAGCTGCAAGTAATTATTTTGATCCAAGTACATTCTCAACATTATTTGTTACTTCGACGACCAGTTCTTGTGTATCAGTCATATGACTAGCTGCTATTGGTTCAAAAGTAGAAGCAATGGGGTTTCCTTCCGCAGGCCCATTTGTAACAGCTTCCGCATTACCAATTTCCCCCAAAGCTGGTTTTTGTAGAATAGCTAAAGGGGTGATAATGGGCGGTTCCACTCTCACAAGTTCAAGACCCATCGATCTTGTTCTTCTCTTGGGCAGGAATTCCACAAACTTTATAGTTGACCTTTTTTTTCCTTGCGGCGTGGTAGGTGTTGGAGGATGTTCTTCCTCAATTATACATGGTTTCCATTCTTCCCTTGAAGGAATCTTTTCAATGATCTCCACATCGTTGTCTGTAAGTGACGACATCATCTTTAATCTCCTCAGGGTCATTCTCCCGATTGACTTCCCATGAGGTTTTTGTTGCTTTGAATGTTTCCTCTATTCAATTCACAATATTCTATTATATCTCTTAAGGGGCCTATTTTAGACCTTAAATTTCTTCCAATGACTTCATTGCAAGGGTGTTTCCATGTTTTGATTCATCTCTTTATGAGATCTCGTAGTGTTTTCTATATACATTTTGCAGCATGGTGGGGTTTATTTGTGGATTGTGAAAGAAACCCTAATTTCCCTAACCCTTCATGAACTAACCCGTTTGTTGGATTAGCTTTCCTTGACTTCATTTTCCTTGTGGATTTGCACTGGTCTTCATGATCCTCCCTTCACCCCTTTACCATATACTACAACACAAACACATGTTTCGTTGAAGCAACTCTTCCAAATCACTTTGTGCATGATTTCTAAGCATCAGTAATCCCATCTTATGGAAGCCCCACTTGAGTTGAAGAAGATTCAACCTAAAGTGTAGACATATGGTTATTGAGGTGATAGTGGTAACATCTCTAAATTATAGTTGGGTGAGCTTTGTTCTTTGGGGATTTAATCAAACATGCTAGTTCAAGTTGTAACAAGCTCTATTTCAAAAATCAGTCAACTCAGATTTGGACTATTTCAAAGTACACTATCCATCCTATGTCTTGGAATAACTGGTAAATTGCTTTATTTTGGTGCAACTGTTCTATATCTTTTGGTTCGTATTGTACTATTGACCCTCCCATATCTGCGGATTGTAATCATACTCAATTGGTAGGTTCATGTGGTTATGTTACAGTGCTATGGCCGTGACCCAGTTTTAGTTTGTGCATGCAAAAGATATGAGAGTGGCACAGGTTTTTTGTTTAAATTTGGCGTGGGATTTTTATTTAAATCTGGAAAGCTTCCAGTTTTAAATTTGGTAGGTACATGCGTCTACATGATTACGGGTTCAATTTCCATGTCCTAAACGGGCGATATGAATGTACGCATGTGGCCATAAAGTACAGTCTTGGAGTTGGCACCTCCCCCGAACTAAAGGGTTGGGCGCAGGGATCAAATTTGAAGGGTGGGGTCCCATTTCACTTTGAAGGGCTATGAGATATTGAACCCTTCAATGCTGCCATGTAAAAATAAGTTATTCTTTTCATTTGAAAATGTACTAGTACATCAACATTTCAATGTTTACTGACGTAGTAAAGTCGAGAGGCTTTATTTTGCAGTGGATATAGCAGAACTGAACATTATATATGTCATATAACACAACCATATTTCGCCCCGTTCTAGCGGCTCGGTGTCTAGGCCACTATGCCACCTTTGCCATCTTAGCAGTTTCCCAAATTGATCTTGCCTCTTAAACTTTTAACCAGTATAATAATACAGTTATCTTGCTAACCCCATTCGAATCCAAATTTCATCCTTACAGGCAAAATTAATACTATTTTACTCTTTCATGATCTACTTGAACATGAGGAATTTATTAGTGAAACATAACTTAGCAGACACATAGAAAATCCACTTTCCAGATGTTCAGTGTGAATTGCCATAACTAATTTTATACATCTTTTTTTTTGTATCAGCTACAATTAGCTTGCTAGCCCAATTCCAATCCAACTTTTAACCAGTATAATAATATTTAATACCTCTTAAAATGGGTTCCTAGGATGCTTTGAAGAGTACAAGCTCGATGAAGAATTGGGTTCTTCAACTCTTCTAAAAGAAACGTGATGCTTATTCTTGGAAAAGTTCAATCTTTGTAAATCACTAGCATTCTTCAAACTAATAAAAATTCTAGCCTACTTAACAATGGAAAAAATGATAATGTAAGCAAAAAAAGAAAGAAATTGTTTCAGAATCCAAAAACATTAGACGTTGAGTTTGGTCTGTATTTGTTGCTAAATTAGTGAACAATAGAGATGTATGTAGAAATGCAGTAAAAAAAGTGAAGGGAAAGAATCTGAATGGTAACTATTTTTTACTTTGTTGAATTGAGGACCATAATTCACTTTCATGCACCTCTATCAAACAACTGTGTTGCCATTTATAATCCTCCTTCACGCAAGTATATTAGAGAGAACAGTTCAACAAAGAAGTTGGATTGGATTGAAAACTAATAGCAAGTTTCTTTGCATCTCTAATTGTGTACCCTACGGCATAATTGAATGCCAGTGACAACAATATATGTTTTAATTTTTCATTCAACACTATGAATGCCACACATACTTGGGATAGAATAAGTTTAAGCACTCCTTGCATGTTACATGCTATGTTATGGTTTGAGCAAAGAAAACTATCCGACTCCAGGCAACTTTTGTTCTCAATAGCTAATTATGGACCCTAGATGCTTCTTCTTTATAGCCCCCCCTCCTAGATCTCGTTATACATACTAAATCTGTGGTATGATGGAGTAGAGGATGGGTTGTGAAGCATAAGTAAAACGTAGGAAGACAAAGTAGAGAGGATATGCATAGATGGTTGAAGTTCATGTTTTATTCCAGACCAACCGATAAGGGAAACAAAATCAAAAGGTAAAGTAGCACTGTCATTCTAAAAATCAAGATTACAAAAACATTTTTGTCCCAGTTCATACAGTCGAATGCGGATTGTAAGTGTAGTAGCATCGGTGGTCTTCATATTAATAAATACCAAGAATCTTAAACCGTGTACTAGAGGAAGGTGTTGATTCGATGACTGAGCAATTGGGGAAAATAGCTCATGTAATACAGTTTTAGATACAAAGTATGGATTCTTGATCTGACTCATTAACTAGTTGCATGGAGGTTGGCAGAGTGGGAACTTCCCCAAATCCCTGGGATTTTTGGTAAAGCTGGGGGGCGCATTGCGCACACCCGTTTCCCGTAGGGATGCAACCGTGTCCAGTGGAAGCTGAACGGGGAAGCACTCGGTTTTAGAGTGAAAACAATGCTCTTCCTTGTCCCCTCCATTTCATGAAAGTTAAAGGGTAGCTAAATTCTCAAGAGCTTCGATCGGGCGGCAATAGAAAATAGGGAAAGGCAAGGAGAACATGGAATCGTATGCGTATACACAGGACATATGAAGAAATAAACAATTGTTGTTGTTGCTACAATTGGGAATTGATAAATGTCGTTCTAAATAGCCTCTGACGGAGATTTGTGACAAACCCATTCTCGGGTCCAGGCTTCAAATTTGAAGCCTTCAAGGCCCATTTGAAGTAACAAAATTTCATTCAAATAATAATATTGTGTTTGAACTTTGATGTTACAAAATTTTAATCAAATAACAAAATTTTTAAATAATTGATGGGATCATGAATGGATAAAATGATGTACATACCTATAAATTCATAGGATGTCAGCAATCTAGTCAGCCTTGAAGTTGAGCTCCTTAAAGAAAACGAATTTCTTTAAATATGTTTATGGAAGGCTAGAATTGCCAGCTTCGCTCCGCAAACTCTCTTGGAGGACTGGAGGATATAAGGTAGGTGGAAATTGGAAGTAGCTCAACCATAGTGGAGTAGGGGTATAAGAAAAAGCTTGTTTGTATTCTTGTAATATTATATATTGATGGTCGGAGCCATGGAAGCATGGAATTCGAGCATTGACTTGATAGAAAAAAGAAAACACAAGGTGGGACTCGGGACCTGCAGGATTGACTTGATACAACAAAGAAAACACAGGGTGTGAAGCTGGGAGCCGTAGACGGTAGGATTAACTTGATACAACAAAGAAAACACAGGTCTATAGGTAGGCGCCACGAGCGGGAGCAACAACCTGCAACATTACAAGAAGTTTCTGGATTGTGGATTTTGTTTGAAATGCCAAATTCGGGGCACATTAACATAATATATTAGACATTGAATACTCAATTAACTCACGGAGTTAGCATTCATGAATTGGTATGTGATAACTGGTAACTTGGTAAGCCCGCTGGCAACAACACGTATGAGCCACCAACCAGGTTTAATAAATTTGTTGATGCCATTAAATGTGTTAAACACGTAAGGGCTCGCTACAAACACGAGAACTTGGAAGCGTTCAAGCCATGGGCTGCTCAGTGTAAGCCCGTCCACGTAAGTTGGTCAATGATATTATTAGAGGCCCAATGGTCCATGATCCATGGATGATCGAACACGTAAATATTGGAGAGTAATCGAGTCCCACTCCCAAGTCACCTAGCTAGTAGCCGCATTCCCAATTTCCCTTGAAGCTATCCTTTTCTTGCAATTTTAAATCGTAGTGGTTAATTTAATTATTGAAGGGCTTACCATGAAATTAATTGTTTTTTGCATGGTAAAATTTGAAGTGACCTTCTATGACGTGTAAAATGGCCTCTGAAGGGCCCTGAAGGCTTAAAATTTGAAGCCTTGTTGGGAGTCCATATATATTCTCAGGGAAAGTGACAACCAATCAACATACTGCAATTATTTCAAGAAATAAATAGGTGTTAAGTGGATTCATACCTGTTGGGGCTTACCATAAGTGGTCATGAATGGTGGTACGAGCAGTGGTCATTGACATGATTTGGTTGATGGCAATGTCTAATGTGCAATGATGTCAACGACTCAGACGACGGCAACTTGTGATGTTTCAGCATAAGTGAGAAGTAACTGCGGTGGCCTCCAAATTAGCGGCGAACTTGGCAGAACTTTTGGTGGAATGAGTGATGTCTGGCGGAAAACAATGAGTTGCATCAGAATGGGAGATGCTTTCTTATTTGTTGGAATCTTGTTTCTAGAACAAAACATAACATAAATTCAAGTCGTGTTGTAACTTAGAGTCTTGAAAGAAGTGGAACAACTTGTTGATTCTTTGAATCTTTTCACCGTTCTGTTACTTGGACAAGTTTCAGCAGTTCATTGTGCTGTTACTTAGACACGTTTCAATAGTGGCTTCGCGTTGTTACATAGGCAGGTTTCAACAGTTAATTGTTCTGTTACTTGACAAATAACAACTTCCTGTAAAAGTTACAACACCGTTTATTATTTGAAAATCAACCATTCCTGTAAGAAAAAAGGTCATAATGTTCCAAAATTTAAGATTTAACATGAATATTTATTTTGAAACAAAACTAACTTGCAAAATTTATACATTTAAATTTTTTTTTTTGTAGATGCCAACCACCAGTAAGTTGGTTTTCAGTTGATATCTCTCCAATTGCACCCTAGAGGGGTTTTCACAGTTATATAATAATAATTATTATTTTATGCTCAAAGGGATCATGTAGGTGGAGGTGTGGAGGCCTATCCCTCCTCATGCAACATTTCCAAATGTGGGCTGGAAGAAACCTGCTTGATGAAAATGTCCATCGAGGTCGGATCATGGTATAACCATAGACAATGTCCATTGGAAAGAAAAGAAGTGTGTTCTTCATCCATGGTTACAAGTTTGACAGTCTCATTGTCAACTATTGTGTCTACCTTGTAAGGACCTAACCACCTAGTGCGAAGTTTTCCCTTGAAATCCTTGGATCTGGAGTTGTACAACAGTGCCCAATCCCTTGGTTGGAACATATTCTTTTTGATGAGCTTGTCATGCCACTTTGCATTTTGTTGCTGCACAATATCAGTATGCTGCAATGCGACCAGACAAATTTCATCAAGATTATTGAAATGTTCTAATCGATGCTTTTGAGCTATTGTCAAATCCAGATTAACGTCTACAATAGTTCTAAGTGTGTTGTTTTCAAATTCAATTAGAAATATCAGACCATAAACTAGCTCAAATTGAGAGAAGCTTGATGTATTTCGCTAAGTTGTCCTATAGGCCCATAGAGCTTTTGGAAGTTGATTGACCCAATCACAAAAGTGACTATTCACAGTCTGTGTAAGGATATTTTCCAATACTTTATTGGTGCTATTGACTTGCCCATTTGCTTGTGGGTGGTAAGGAGAAGTAACTCGATGCTGAATCTTGTATTTTGCAAGAAATGCCTCAATCTTATTCCCTGTGAGCTATTCTCCTCCATCGGTAACTATCTTTGTTGGAATCCCAAATTGGACAAATATTCTTCAAACAATAAGTCCATAACAACCTGCTCTGTGGCTCTTGGTAGAACCTTTTCCTTTACCCACTTGGTTACATAGTCTGCACATACTAGGATATAATATTTTTGATGGGATGATGGATTGATTGGGACCACAGAATTAAAAGCCCATTTATCGAAGGGTTCTATTACTAGTTGTGTTTGTAATGGAATCTTTTCAGACTAAATGGGTTGGCCCATTCGCTGGTAGCTGCACACCCCTTTAAATATTTCTTTGCATCCTGGAATATAGTGGGACAATAGTAACCCATAACTAGAGCTTTGTGGCCTGTTCTTTTATTTGCAAAATTCCTTGTATAGGGTTCATTATGGTAGGATTTCAGGACATCATGGATCTTGTCCTCCCTTATACATCTCTGGAGTTTTTTATCTACTCCCATGTATAAGAGGTATCCATCTATCCACAAAAATCTGGCGCTTTATTGAATGATCCTCTGTCTTTCCCTAGGAGAGATGTGGTGCACAAATTCCTTGCAACAAGGTAATTACCAGTGCTTGTGTACCATAGTGTGTAAGCGGAGACTGCAAACAAGTGTTCATATAGATAACTTTCTTCTATAGGAGAGCTGTTAGTATTCACAATAAGTCAGATAAAAAATCTGCAACCACATTTCCTTTTCCAGGTTTTTCAGCATTGGTAATATCGAATTCTAGCATTAATAGTAACCATATTATAACTTGTGCACTTGTAATGGGTTTATTAGATAAATACTTGGTAGTCGAGTGATCCGTGTGTACAAATATGGGATGCCAAGTTATGTAGTGTCGAAATTTATTAATTGCAAACACAACAACAAGGAGCTCTTTTTTAGTTACCATGTAATGCAATTATGGGGGAGCTAAGTTCTTGTTGGCATAATAGATGGAATACAACTTCTTGTCCTCTTATTTTCCTAGCACAACTTCAACATTAGTGTCAGAGGCATCTAGAGAGATGTGGAAGGGAAATGTCCAATCTGGTCCTCGCAGAATAGGGGTTGTAGATAACAATGTTTTTAATTTTACAAAGGTATATTGGTAATTTCCAGTCCATGAAAATTTTGCATCTTTTATAAGTAATACAAACATAGGGGACACAATCTTGGAATAATTTTAATGAAACAACGACAATACCCAGTTTTCCCTAAAAATATACGTACCTATTTTTGCATTTTCAGAGGAAGCATGCTCACCATTACCTAAATTTTTGATGGATCGACCTAGATCCCTATCGTAGAGAGAATGTCCCAAGACCACCTCTTCTGTCATCATCATGTGTCACTTTTTTGTATTCAAATAAATATTAGTATATTTACAATATTTGAGTGTCTTTTCTAGATTAGATAGTGCTTCTTCAAACCCAGTGCCATATGGTGTGAAATCGTCCATATATTTTCAACACTATCATTAATTAGATCAGAAAAAATGCTTAATATTGCCTGCTAGAAAGTAGCAGGTGCATTGCAGAGTACAAAAGGAAGGACACGCTATGCAAATGTACCCCAGGGATAGGTGAAGGTCGTTTTATCCTGATCTTTAGGAGCGATTTGTATTTGGTTATATCCACTGAAATCATCAAGGAAAGACAAATATTTCTTTCTTGATAGTGTGTCTAGGACTTGGTCGATAAATGGAAAGGGTAAATGGTCTTTATGCGGAGCTTTATTCAATTATCGATAATTCACAAAGATCCACCATTTTCCATTTTTCTTTTGGAAAATGACGAGGGCTGAAACCCATTAACCGTTGGATATTGGATAAATGAAGTTGGCATCTAACTATTTTTGGAGTTCTTGTTTAACAATGTCCTTCAGATCAGGATTCATCCTCCTTTGAGGTTGTCGAGTAGGGATGCAGTCTTTCGTGATATAAATATGATGGGGACAGATATCAGGGTGTACGCCCTTTCTGTTCTTGTAATCCCATATGAAGGCTTCTTTTTCTGCTTTCAAGACTTGTAATAGCTCATCGGTCTATGAGGGAGTCAGATTTGGGTTAATCTTCAGTGTTTTCCCTGGATCAATTTCAATTAGGATGCTGTCATGAATGACCATGGTTGATATAACTTCTTCTTCTTCCAGATCTAGTTTAGTATTATCAGGTACTGTAGTTTATAACAATTGATATACAGGTTGAGGAACAAAGGAGGGGTTACTGATAAATCCAATGATAACATCATTCTCTGTTTCAGTTTTGAAAGAAAGAGGATTTTCAATTGTCAAAATGGATTGGACATTTTCATCTTCAAGCTCAAAATCAACCCATAAAGGATTTTCACATGCCATGCTAGGGTTTGTTGGTGAGTAAATGAGCAAATTGTTAAAATAATGTAACTGCAGAAGATATTCTATTTATATTATTGTATTCCTCCTACGGGAGTTGATGGTCATGTAATTAATAATGTAAAGGTCATTGAAAGAATCAATGTAAACCCTAGGACATGTGTCAGCTAAGAAAAGCCCCTAGAAGATTATTATATTATGTAATTGACCAGTTGAGTAGACAAGTCGGCCCCATTGGGGAATTAGTCATGTCAATGGAAGAATATAAATAAGAGGCACCTCTCTTTCTTCTATTCATTCATTCACTCAAGCAAGTTCGCATAGGTGAAGAAGAGAGGTGCACACAAGTGGAGGAGTAGTTGTTTTGTCTTGGGGTTATCTTGTACTTTGTGATTTCTATATTGAGGAAGGCTTTGCTGGGTTTTCTACCCCAAGAGGGTTTTCGAGGTTAAATTGTGTCTCTTGTCTTTTATGTTGTGCTTGTTTATCTTTCAGTAATTGTTTATATGCTATATGCTGCTCTAGTAAAAACTAACATGGTATCAGAGCTAGCCTGAAAGATTACATTGTGCAGCCACGGAGAAATTAGGGCTTCTGATAGAAGAATAATTTTCGAGTGTTCTCTGCATAGGATTGATCCTCTCAGAAAAATCAAACTTTTGAGCCCAAGATCGAACCTTTTGGTTGGGCAGAAGGCCGGGCTTCATCAAACCCTAAATCAAGATTTTGATCGAAAAAGTGAAAATTAGGGTTTCTACAAAAGTTGAGATTTTTGGAATCTGTGACCACGGCTAGATACTCCTCAGAAAAATCAAACTTTTGAGCACTAGATCGAACTTTTTGGTTGGACAGAAGGCCGGGATTTATCAAACCCTAGCTGGGACTTTGTGTAGAAGATCCAGAAATTTCAAGGCAATTTTTGAGGGGTCAAATTTTGCAGATTTCAAATTTGAAGTATACCAGCTTGATCAACTCTTCAAGGTGCATCTTTCTATCCTTTCAGAAATTCGAAATTCAAAATTTGAATTTTTAGGGTTTCTCTGACAAACCCTAGGTTAAGGAGGCAGATCTCAGAAGGGCAAATTTTCTGGTAAGTCTCAACACTATTTCTATTTCCATTTGAAGTACTCATTATAGCAAGATGACAAGCAATACCAAGCTTGATGAGAAGCTTGAAGGAGCTGAGAACTTCAGATCCTGGAAGTATAGAGTCATGCTCATCCTTGAGGAGCATGAGCTAGAAGACTATGTGAAGGAAGGACTTACAGAACCAGAGGGAGAAGAAGAGAAGGAAAGGCATAAGAAAAACATTATCAAAGCAAAGAGGATCATTGCTGATTCCATCAAGGATCACTTGATCCCCCATGTGTCTTCCAAGAAGACACCAAAAGAAATGTTTGATGCCTTGACTAGTCTATTTGAAGGAAAGAACATCAACAGAAAAATGACCTTGAGAAATCAACTCAAGAGTGTGAAGTGCATGAAGTTTGAAACCATGCACTCATACTTCTCCAGGGTATCCCATATCAAAGAGAAATTAGAAGCCATTGGGGATATGATAGAGGATGCGGAAGTTGTGATGACTACTTTGAATGGTCACCCCCGAGATTGGGAACCATTTGTTCGTGGCATTTTTGCCAGAAAGAAACTAATCAAGTTCAGAAATGTATGGGAAGAATGTGTCCAAGAAGAAGAAAGAATAGTTGTAAGAGAGGAGAAGTTAAATAACGATGAAGACCAAGATTTAGCTACTAATGCTAAAAGTGGAAAGAAAAGGAAGGACAACCCCCGTCCTCGAGAAGACTCTCCAAGGAGACCCCAGAAGAAGAGAAGAACCATAAAAGATTTCTCTTCAATTGAGTGTTACTCATGCCACAAGATTGGACACATTGCAAGGAATTGTCCAAACAAACATGGACATCACAAGAAGCAGAAGAAGAGGTTTCATGCTCATGCAGCGGAAGATAGTGATGATGATGAGAAAACTAGAAATAATGAAGACTCCAGTGAAGAATATGTTCTTATCTTAGCACTCACTGGTTCAGTATCTCATGGAAGTGATACTTCGCTAGTTGATAGTGGAGCTTCAAAACACATGACAGGATACAAAGAATCCTTGTCTCATCTTATCCAGAAGGAATCTCCACACAAGGTAAAACTCGGAGATGACTACCAATATCCCATCAAAGGAATGGGAGAAGCCTCTTACAAGTTGGACTCTGGAAAGTCCATGAACATGAAGGATGTACTTTATGTACCTGGGTTGAAGAAGAACCTTCTATCTATTTTAGCATTAGATAAGAAGGGTCTTCGAGTTGCATTTGTAGATGGTGAAGTTCTCATGTGGCCCAAAGGGAAGACTATTGATGATGTAGTAGTCATTGGAGTAGAAGAAGGAGGACTTTACAAGCTAAAGGGTCATGCAGATGCAACAATGATGGCTAGTACCATGAACCCCTGTGAGCTATGGCATAGGAGACTACCTCATGTACACTATAAGGCCTTACCAATTGTCAGTAAGGTGGTGACTGGATTACCAGATATCCAGGTGGATCATGAAGGAGTATGCAAAGGGTGTGCTCAAGGGAAGAGCACTAAGAACCCATTTCCAAGAAGTGACAGCAAGGCGAAAGGTATTCTGGATATTATTCATTCATACATTTAATCCAGGAAGCAAAGATCAAGAAGGAGCACACTCCAGTAGTTCCTGCAAAGAAGCAAAGATCAAGAGGGATTTCACCCAACAACCAAACAAAGATAAGTATTTGAATTGTCATTTCTTGGTTACTTAAATAATGTTGTATTGAAGCATTGGCTAAGACAATTGCATGACTTTATGACATCTGTCTTTATATGTAAGAATTTGTTCTGAAATCTATGAGATGTTTCTAATCATGCAATTGAACTTGTCTTGTAGGAAAGACCGTGTACAATCACCTACAAAAGAAGGACAATGACATTTGTTCCAAAGAGCAAGCGACGAAGTTCAAGAAAAACTACCTATTGAAGATATTGAAGAATCTGAAGTTCCCAGGATCAGGGATGCAGAAAAGCATGGTGCCCCAGAAGGCTCTAGTAGAGAGATCAAGAGACCAAGGCCATACTCCAGCTATGTTGCCTTGATGTGCAATCTTCTTGAAGAAGAACCAGCTTGTTTTGAAGAGGCAGTAAAGCAGAAGGAATGGATGGATGCCATGAATGAAGAATATCAATCCATCATCAAGAATGATGTTTGGGATGTGGTACCAAGACCGAAGGATAAATCGGTTGTTTCATCAAAATGGATCTTCAAAACAAAACATTCAGTAGACGGAAGCATCGAAAAGTACAAGGCAAGATTTGTAGCCCAGGGATTCTCGCAGAAGGAAGGAATTGACTATGAGGAGAGTTTTGCCCCAGTAGCCAAATATACTTCGATTAGAACCATTCTTGCCTTGGCAGCCAAGATGAAATGGAAGCTACATCAGATGGATGTGAAGACTGCTTTCCTGAATGGAAACATAGAAGAAGTATATATCGAGCAACCAAAGGGATTTGTAGTAGAAGATAATAAGTCACATGTATGTAGGTTGAAGAAAGCACTGTATGGGTTGAAGCAAGCTCCCAGAGCATTGTATGGAAGAATTTACAGCTTCTTGATGAGCTTGGGATTTACCAAGAGTAAAGCGGATTCTAATATTTACTACAAGATTATGAACGATGAATGCATGATACTATTATTGTATGTGGTTGACTTATTTCTGACTGGAGAAGACAAGCCTATTGTTGAATGTAAGAAGAGGCTTGCAGCAGAATTTGAGATGAAAGACCTTGGCAAGATGCACTAATCTCTAGGCCTTGAGGTATGGCAGTTTCCAGACGATATTTTTCTGAGTCAAGGAAAATACACAGTAGAGATCCTAAAGAGATTTGGGATGCTGGATTGCAAGGCCATGACCACTCTGATGGTGACAAATGTGAAGCTTCTGAGTGATTCTTCTTCAGAGAAAGTGGATGTCACCATGTATAGACAGATTATTGGGTCATTGATGTATTTGACCAATACTCGTCTAGATATATGTTTTGCGGTAAACACCTTGAGTCAGTTTATGGTAGAACCCAGGAACGTTCACCTGATTGCAGCAAAACATGTGATGAGATATCTGAAGGGTACATTGGATTATGGACTCAGATATGCCTCAGAGAGTGAGTTTAGACTATATGGGTACACAGACTCAGATTGGGCTGGAAGTGCTAAAGACAGAAAGAGCACTTCAGGTGTGATCTCATGGCTCAGTAGAAAGCAACCCTGTGTTGCAATCAGTACAGCGGAAGTTGAATATGTTGCAGCTTGTTCAGCTTGTGGTGAAGCAGTGTGGCTTCGCAAGATGTTGACAGGATTGTTCGATGCAATTGATGCTACGGAGATACTCTGTGACAACCAGAGTTGCATCAAGTTGACAGAAAATATTGTGTTTCATGATAGATCGAAGCACATCGAGATTAAGTTCCACTATATCTGGGATATGGTGCAGAGAGGAGCTGTGAAGCTCGAGTATGTTCCTACAGAGGAACAAGTTGCTGATGTGCTGACTAAGCCTCTGGCTCGTGTGAAGTTTGAGTACTTTCGAGACAAGCTTGGTGTGGTCCAGAGGGACCTCTCTAGGAAGAGAGATTAATGATGCCTATCCGAAAGGATAGATGCCTGTCCAGGAGGGACAAAAGATCAGTACTGGCTGACTGATGGTTCCAACTCTCACGAGCTGATGCTTGTCCGTAGGGATGGATGCCTCTCCAAGGGTGAGGGAAGATTAGTACTGGCTGACTGATGGTTCCAGCTCTCATGAGTTGATTCCTGTCCGTAGGGATGGATGCCTCTCCAAGGGTGAGGTAAGATCAATACTGGCTGACTGATGGTTCCATCTCTAACGAGTTAATGCCTGTTTAGAGGGATGGATTCCTCTCCAAGGATGAGGGAAGATCAGTACTGGTTGACTGATGGTTCCATCTCTCATGAGCTGATGCCTGTCCGTAGGGATGGATTCCTCTCCAAGGGTGAGGGAAGATTAGTACTGGCTGACTGATGGTTCCAGCTCTCACGAGATGAAGCCTGTTCGTAGGGATGGATGCCTCTCCAAGGATGAGGGAAGATCAGTACTGGCTAATTGATGGTTCCAGATCTCACGAGTTGATGCCTCTCCGGAGGGATGGATGCCTCTCCAAGGGTGAGGGAAGATCAATACTGGCTGACTGATGGTTCCAGCTCTCACGAGCCGATGCCTGTCCGGAGGGATGGATGCCTCTCCAAGTGTGAGGGAAGATCAGTACTGGCTGACTAATGGTTGCAGCTCTCACAAGATGATGCCTCTCCAAGGGTGAGGTAAGATCAGTACTGGCTGACTGATGGTTCCAGCTCTCACGAGCTGATGCCTCTCCAAGGGTGAGGGAAGATCAGTACTAGATGACTGATAGTATCGGTACTTAGTTACTGATTTCTATTGCAGGTGTTCCAGCTGATGGTGTTGCTGATGAGGATGTTCCAGCAGATGGTGTTCTAGCTGACGATGATGTTGTTCCAACTGATGGTGCTGCTGATGAGGATGTTCCAGCAGATGATGTTCCAGTTGACGAAGTTGCTGACAACAGAATATGTTCCAATTGATGAGGTTGCTAATGAGGATGTTCCAGCAGAAGATGTTCCAGTTGACGAAGATGCTGTTCCAGTAGATGATGTTCCAGGAAGAGGATGATTGCTGATGATGATGCCACTGATGATGATCATACTTCAGCAGATGATGATGTTGCTACTCCGCAGATGATGCCCCAAGACAGTTGATGATCCAAAGCCTTCCTAGGACATATAGAAGTTCACAAGTCAGTTGTGCAGATGTTTTTACCCGTAGAATACCTTCCTAGTTAAGAGGGAGTGTTAAAATAATGTAACTGCGGAAGATAT
This sequence comes from Larix kaempferi, assembly GCA_027924585.1. Taxonomy (NCBI): domain Eukaryota; kingdom Viridiplantae; phylum Streptophyta; class Pinopsida; order Pinales; family Pinaceae; genus Larix; species Larix kaempferi. The sequence continues at coordinate 941,539 of BSBM01000605.1, forward strand.
TCTATTTATATTATTGTATTCCTCCTACGGGATTTGATGGTCATGTAATTAATAATGTAAAGGTCATTGAAAGAATCAATGTAAACCCTAGGACATGTGTCGGCTCAGAAAAGCCCCTAGAAGATTATTATATTATGTAATTGACCAGTTGAGTAGACAAGTCGGTCCCATTGGGGAATTAGTCATGTCAACGGAAGAATATAAATAAGAGGCACCTCTCTCTCTTCTATTCATTCATTCACTCAAGCAAGTTTGCATAGGTGAAGAAGAGAGGTGCGCACAAGTGGAGGAGTAGTTGTTTTGTCTTGGGGTTATCTTGTACTTTGTGATTTCTATATTGAGGAAGGCTTTGCTGGGTTTTATACTCCAAGAGGGTTTCCGAGGTTAAATTGTGTCTCTTGTCTTTTATGCTGTGCTTGTTTATCTTTCAGTAATTGTTTATATGCTATATGCTGCTCTAGTAAAAAATAACACAAATTTTTCATGGAGTCCTCATGGGAAATTGTCATATTCCTTGTCTTGCATCTTATGTAAGCATCATCCATGGATAACCACAACCTCCCTAAAATCAAAGGATGGACTTCAAGATGAGATTTCGTTTATAGGACCAAGAAGTCCATTGGATATTCCCAAGACTCCACATAAATAGTTATATCCTCCAGGATTCCCTCTAGCTGAATGGTGGATCGATTTCAAGGACTATGGGGGTTGGTCTAAGGTATGCAAGGCCTAATGTTTCTAAAGTTTATTTAGTCATGATATTAATGTCTACACCCAGATCTGCTAATGTGTTGGAATTTTTTTTTCCTTGGATTTGAACAATGACTGTTGGATTCCTAGGGTCATCATATTTGATGGGTGTTTCTTTGCCCAAAATTAGGTCAAATAATTTAATCAAGACATGAATAGTGGGTGGATCCCTGGGTTTGCTCCCTGGTTTTCTAAGGCATAACTCCCTAATGGTACATCCATGATAGCTTGTAACAACGAGAATTTGATGCACAAGTTTAGGAGTTCTTCCAACAGGTCAAACTTGGGTTGTGGGGGTATCTTAGCTATTGCCAGCCTTTTTGGTTACAAAGGAGTAACATCTTGGGTGTGGGTTGAGCTAGTAACAAACATGTGTTGCATTGTTGTTGTTACTCCGGGAATTGCAGCATGGATGGAATTTCCATTTTCTTCGTGATGTTTCTATGTTTCAGGAGCTAGGGGTTCGTCCTCCAATTGTTCAGTGATTATTGGTGAATTATCTGAGTGAATTACCCTCCCAGACCTAATATGTACATCATTACATGAAAGGGGACTAATTCTATAGGCTAGGAAGGTTGATGTTTCAGCTTGTTGAACCGTCTTATTGTTTGGATCCAGACTGACTTGTACAGGTAATCGAGGTCGAATCATAGGAGTGTTTATTGGAGCATTCATTGGCGTATTCATAGGAATTTGCAACTGTTGTTGCATAGGTAATTATGCAGGTAGTTGTAGAGGCAATGGTGGTTGGGGTATTGGAAATTGTTGTGCATGGAAAGAAGGACTTTTCCAGTTTTTTGGCCAAGGGGAATTTTGGATTGATTGAGCTGGCCATTGTACCCAAGGTGAAGGATACTGAAATTGATGGGGGTTTTTCCAGTGTGGAGTGGAAAATTGTGGATGTTGAGGACTACACTAACTATTCCATGTATTGAAAACTGTAGAAGAGTCATGTTTCATACCTGGAGGTTGTGCTTTCCATGACTTCTTTGTAGCTAAAAAGTAGGTAGGTTCGACCTCTTTGTTGTTGCCCTCATAAAATGCTTTAAGTCTTGGTAAGGATGGGCATGATGTTTTTGGATGGTATTGATCACAGATCTCACATATTTCAATAGATTTTACTGGGAATTCTCTTGAGGAGTGTTTCTGTTTACATTTCTGACAGAATATGGCAAGTGCCTTGTCAACCTCAAATTGCCTCTATTTAGCTTGAAACACATCCAACTACAAAGATAATGTTCCGAGAATATCACTCTTAAAGTTTTCCAACAAAGTTCCAATCTACATGCAGGTTTCTTCTCCATTAGTTGATTTTGTGGCTCTAGTGGGAAGGTATCTAACCCCCGATCTACTTCTGGAAGATCCCCCTAAACATCTTCTACACCAATCACAAATCCTTTGATAACTTTCCTTTGATATGTCTCCTTTTCCCATCAGGTTTAGCATGTCCAACCATTCATCCTGCATACTTTGGATTAAAATTGTCTTCAAAATGTCACCACCCAGAGTGGTGTGTGGAAACCTCTACAAACTATACTGAAAGAATTCTACATAATCTTCCAGATTCTCCTCTTCTTTCCATGTCAGCTTGAAAATATCTTCCCTCAATTATCGGTATTTGCAATACTCCTGGTATTTCTACAGGAAATTATGCTTCATCTCATACCAATTAGTTATAGTATGATCACCGACACCCATAAACCATCTCAAGGCTGCCCCTTTTAAGGTGGCAAGGAATAGTTTTGGTTTCTGTAAATCTATGGTATAATCATAGCTCCGACACAACACACAAAATTCAAACAAGAAAGCGTTTGGTTACTCAGTATTTGTCACATGGAAATTTGGGAGATATGATAATGAAATAGATTTCATAGGTGCTACTACTTGGGTGTCAGCAACGAGGAATTCAATTGTGGATTTTGTAGTAGCCATGTTTTCCCACAGTCGCCAATATTCCTTTGGGATTCCAAAGTCAGGAGGCACCCATTGAAATAAAACATTTTCCCTTTTCTTTCGTACAAAAGTTTTAGCAACACTTCATCGATCTAGCATAGGCACCTCAGGGACTGCTACTCGTCTGGGAGATATAATTTGATGATCAGGTGTAGGGTCCCTTGTTTCCCCCCATCCTTCTGCCAGAATTTGAAATTCAGGTCCTGCTGCTACGAAAGGTGGGTTGATTTCTCGTTGAGGCTCCAATTCCTCTATTTCCCCTCTTCCTTCTAAAGTAATTTGTAGCTTAGCTTCTACTGTTGCAACACAATTACTTTTTGAGATAGGTTGGCGATTGGTTCTTGCATGAGATGCCACCCTGATAATGTTGCGAGATGCTTCCTCTGGTTCTTCCTATGAAATAATCTACTGTATATATGTTTTTTTCCTTGATCCATTTTTCCTCGATATCCTCTACCTACAATGCTATTAGTTTTTGGGGGTCTACCTCTACCTCTATTCATGCATCCTATATTCATTTTTACCCATGCGGTCTATATGCTTCGGTGTCGGTGAGAGGACAATCTACCACGAATAATCTCTACCTTAAGGATTGGTGATAAATGCCTAGGTTATTACCTTCCATATTTACTTCTCAAGCCTCAATATCACCATAGATGATGCATCTAAACCACCACTAATTTGTACTATTGTGCCCTTAAAACCTCCTCGACAACGACGCCGAAATGTTGGGACTTTCTAATTGTCTTTCTAGGACAACTAAATAACACTGACATTAATTATCAATCCAGGGTACACATTTTATTTCAATGCTATGTGCAAAGTGTATATAGGCTACAATTTCCTTTGTAGTGCTGGTGATACTAAATGATAATGCAACTAATGAATGAGGAAATCAATCAAACCCACTCTTTCTTAGGAACAAACTTCTAATTATCTTGCACAAAAATCCTGTAAAGGATATTCAGCCAACACTACTTCAGTGAATAAAGGAAACCACACACAATCCAGACAATCCTTTTTGAAACAAAATTCATGCTCAATAGACACAAATCTTATGCTGGAAAGAAAATCATAACTACAGAAATGAATCTATGTAACAACATATAAAAACACTTTGATCAATCACAGGTCCACAATAATTCTTAAGAGAATGCATGACCTATAATATTAAAAAAATAAATTATTTGTTAAAGATAAATCAAATCAAGATGAAAAAACTACAAGGAAACTCTACTTTGGGAAAAGTAACAGTAGTACAATTGGAATTCTTAGCTATATCCACTAATTAAACCAATCTCTACAAATAAAAAATCATGCAATTGATAGTGATCAACAATAGACAACAATCCACAAGTAACATCAATAACTACGAGACTAAACATTACAAAAATAGACTACAATAAATCTATCTAATGAAACAAATAGAGAGGCAACACCTTATCAACGAAGGGGGCCCATCCTTCTCCGATCAAGGCTGCTGAGACAATTTACAAATTAGTGCTCAAATGCCACTACCCAACATACTTTATATTATGAGAATGAGCGGTACAAAAGGATTCAATAGTTCTCGGTTCAGCCTTCTGTCTCTTCTAGTCTAACCCCCTTAATGCGAGAGGGCTTAACTCTTTATATAATTCTGGATAATAGTATTTAAAAACATAATATCTGAACGTCTTGAGAATTGGAGATTCTTAAGGTTGTTCTCAACAATACATAGCATAAAATTTGCTGCACATTCGTGTTGTTACAACTGATGTATAAAAATAAGACATTTGGTTTCACGGTCACGATTATGGGTGGTTGTGACAATTGACACTTCTTATATTCCCTTGGTGACTCATTGTTTCCATGCTAACATTTGTCTACTCCATGCTTGAGCATCAGTTGAAGACCAAATGCTCAAGTATCAAAGGAATCGTGGAAGTGATAGCAATAACATAATTATCGAAGTAGTAGCATCTAGAAGTAACAACATACCAAAAAGAGACATCATCCAAGCTCGTACATCAGTAACAACATTCAAACCCTTGAGGAAACAACAATCTATTCTCGACGTGCAAGTGCTTACCTTAAAGCCATCTCATTAGTAACCCAAAATCAAGCACAAAACCACTTAACAACATATATTATCACTTAAAATAATGCAATACATAGAGATGTTGTACCTTGGGTTAAACATGAAGTTACAGGAAATATATTGTTAAAAATGGGCAAATGATGACTCAAGGTGTCTTCAAAATGGGTAAATGGATGGAAAAATGGTACAAATCATGAGCCCATGTTATGGACAATCTACTCGAGTGGACGCGAGCCAGATATCCCTAGTTCAATGTGAATCTAGAACAAATAAAGACATAATAGAAAGCTACTTTCCTAGATCTAGTTAGAGATTGAGTAATCAGATGTCTTACCTTCAGATCGTAGATATTTTTTCTCGTTGTTTCTCCAAGCTCCGTGGTCATCAGATCTTTAGCTGCAAGACCTGTCAAAACATGTGGAAACAATACAAGCAGTAAAACATGTCTAAACAATAATTGATCTAAGTAAACAATTAAGGAAGTAAACTAAAAACATTATCAACACAATAACACTTGTGGAAAGAGTTTATATTATTGTATAAATAGAGGGAAAAACAAAGTAGAGATATGATTACAACCCAAGCCTTAACGCTGCAATCCTCCTCCAACAAGCCAAGCCAAAGCCTCCAAATGAAATATAAGCCTCTCAAGAGATGGATAGGGATCACCTAGGCTAATTCCACCTGCATGTAAGTGTTATAGAATTCCCCTCTTTGGAATGGAGAGGAGCTTTGTATTTATAAGACCAAGTGGATAGAGTAGGTTGAGGATCATGGGGAGAGGGCTAAGGGATCCTCCCTTGAGGTTAGGGAACCGTAGGATAACTCACCTAGGAGTTAGGGATAGGGATCCACCTCATCCAACTTCTAGAAAACGCTCGAAAGTCACCTTTATCCCATTTAACCAATCCCGACACAAGCTGCATGAGGGAAACCTGCACCTTAGAGGGGAAGGGAAGGCTGCACAAAGACATCCTGCGTCACCGACGTGGTTTGGCATAATACACTCTGCGCCGGACCTAGTTGGGCGCTTCTTGCTCAAAGACAACATGCTCCGACCCAACTAGAAATGCGGAAAAAAGGGCATGAACTTGCTCTAACTGTCTTCTTGATCATGGAGACTTCAGGGATCAAGGCATTAAGTTAACAAGGGACTCATGATGACGAGATCTAGGTGTAACAGAATGCCCCCAAAGCATGAAGTTGGAAAAACAAGACAAGTGAAATGCTTTGAAAGATGGATGGCAAGGACTTGCTAGCTAGAAGATGTTGTTGCAGTACAACTGACTCTGAGATACTAGTCTCACATGACTCACAACATGGTTGCCGACCAATACAGTGCAGATCCATGGTAGTAAAGACTGACTGAACACAATCATGGCTACTAGACACAATCATAGATCCATGATGAGATGGTAGCATAGCCACGACCAATACAAAAGTGGATTCGTGTAATATGACTCAAACAATCTCCATCGCAACCTGGGTGGAAAATGATTTTCCCCAAGGTCTTCAAGCTGAACCCACAATGATACGAATCTATCCATGTGATTACAATGTTTTGGAGTCAAACATGGTAGAAACCACTTAATTACCAGTCATTGATGTATATCGTTAACAAGTGCGAGGGAAAATCACATTAATGTCGATGATCCCCAAGGTATCACATTACATATCACCAAGCATGAATAAATGAGTTGAGGTCGAACGCTTGATGAAATCTTCCAATCAAGAGTCAATGATGTAAACTCATGTTGAAAGCGAGGTAACCTGCCATTGAGGCATGCAGGCCCAAGGTACTCGATTGATTTCTAGATTCATTCATCGGATGATGTGTTGAAGTCGACAAGGATGAATCCGTCGAAGGAGGGCCATGATGAATCCCCCATCAACGACACGAAACTCGATAACAGATGTTTATAGTAGATCGGACGGTAGAGTAATGTGCAAGACTGACTCAAGGTAGACTGACATGATGGAAGGTGTACTGACTGCATATGATGAGCAATGAACATCTCTTGAACATGGGCATGGCATGAATTGGAAGTATTGATAGGATGAGAATGATACCAAACCCCAATGCGATTGATAGTGGAATCATTCTTTGGATGACCCAAAGGAGTGACAAGATTCGTGAAATCAGTATGACTCGAAGACAAACAGATTACCCAATTACTGAATGCAATTGCAAATGAGTGCCATGTTCAAGAGCGACGGCGTACTGCCGAAAATAAAGTGTAATACAAAATATTTCCTTTTTCCCCATCATTACTGAATAGTGCCTCATGTGTTTTTTAACGAGCTTGAGGAGGGTAAACAGATGCTCGGTATAGCTCATCCCATGGATGAGTCCAGTCCCAAATGTTTTACGAACCTAGGAGAGGAGGGGTTCGTCCCATGACGGGCCTTTCAATGTTGAATTTTAACGAGTCCATAGAAGGTAAACTCGGCGTCATTTCATGTTTAGAGAGTCTGAAAATAACTAAAGAAGAATCCAAAGGTCCTTTTTCATAAGGTTAGCCTCTTCGCCCGGAAAAGGGTAAAACAACGCGAGAGAGGACTCTTCCAGTCATGATTGGCTGGAGTATTCCTTTTTTGTAAGTAGTGCCCCCTGGTCCGAAAAAGAGATAAACTATCACCAGGAAGGCGATCATTTAAATACTTTTACAAGCGTGAACGCATCAAGTTCGCTTGGCGATCTTTTCGTATTTAGAGAGCCTGAAAAGAGCTTAAAGAAAGATTCTGGGGGGTTTCCTTTTTCGTGGGAATTTAACGAGCCCGAAAAAGTGATAAACTATAACTCGGTGACTTATTCTCATCGTTTTACGAGCACGAGAAAGAACAAAGAGTTAGCTCGATGTCATTAATCATTGAATTTAATGAGTGAAATATTGACAAAAAGACGCTCTATGAGTTGTTCATACCTGAAATTACGTGTGAAGAGACCACAACTGCGAAAAAAACGTATCAATGAGGTACTTAGTTCACCTGCACGCTTTGAAATTAGGTAAAAATGATTAACCGAGTGTAAATGATTCCAACTATAGAAAAATAACCCACATTTCGAATAAATTAAAAAAAGAATATGCTCTTTTTTTATATAAAAGGGGTAAATAGTAAAAAGAATTACTATTTGTTTTTTTACCGAATTGGAGAGGTGAACAGTGCCATTTGGAGCCGTTTTTCTTTTGCTAATTCCGGGATTTGTGATTGATCATTTCGGACGCCGTCAGCAACAAGTAACCCTAAACTTGACCCTTTAACTTTTCAGTGAATTAGAATTTGCTTTTTCTTTCATTTGGGTGAGTTTTGAGCTTGTTATGTCGGGGGGTTTGCACTCACAGGCCAACGCAAGTCACCCTTTCGGGATCTGCGCCCGCGCAGAACCTGAAAGGGTATTCTGTGTCATGCCTTGTCCGAAAGGATGGGTTGCGCCGGTGCAAACCCTCATAGAAACTCAAAATCTAACCCAAAGAAAAACTTTTTGATGGTTGGGAAAAGTTCTAATGGTGTTAAAATGGCCTTTTTGACAGGTTTGCAGTGATCACAATGGTTCTTGAGTGGAGAGAACGCGAGCATGAGCTCGATGATGCACAAGCGGAAAATGATCCACAATGTATTGCCGCGTTGAGAAACTGTGGTTTTCTCAAGTATTTCTGAGTGTCGGGTATGAGGTCCCAAGTACCCTTGTTGACACACCTGGTCCAATGCTGGGACCAAGTACAACAACATTTCCATATTGGTGAGCACACACTGACCATAGATGTCGAGGACATCTATATTTTGTTAGGTTTATCCTGGCGAGGAAAACCTATGTCCTTGACTGGATCACGAGGTGGTGATCGCTCCATAGAGGACATGATCGAGCAGTGGTGTACTCTAGGTACATCGATGACTGGTGGGAAGATTCCCATCAAGGAGGTCCGGGACTGGGCCCTTCATACCATACTCTTTACCATTGTGAGGGTAGCTTGAAGCCGATCAGCTCATCTGGCGAGCAAATCGCAAATGATGTATGTTGAGGAGTGCATGGCTCCCACTGTGTTCAATTGGTGTGAGGGGATCCTCACCAGTATTCGTGATCAGTTGACCCAATGCCAGCGCGGGGCGTTGAAGCAGTTTGGTTACGGTTTGGTGGTGGTATATTTCATGTTGGATTAGGTGCCACACTTACGCCTGCAAGTAGACCTTGAGGATTGGGATGCACGAGATCCTCACATGACCAGGTGTGCAGAGGTGATGGCTCGCCATGGTGGCGGGGGTCCTATCATCAGTTTTGGCACAGGTTTCTTCACGTGGTTGAGGGGACAGATCCTCATGGTGGAGGACTACCCATACCACGGTACAGACTTCAGAGGGGACCTCGACTTGGTGCTTCCCAAGGGAGCGCAGTGGGACGATATTGGTAAGAAAAACTGTTTGTGTTTTTTCATTTTATGTATTTATGATTTTTTTGTAGTGTTGATGACTTTTACATGTTTTGTGCAGACATGGGTTTGGTACAACCGCTTGGAGTCTCTCGTCTTGCGCGGAGAGGGGCGGTACTAGAGGTGGGCCCTACGGTCCGGGATGCTCTCGAGGAGTTGGAGGAGCTCGAGGAGAACCTCCATAGGATGAATTTGGGCATTCCGAAGCCGTGTCCATGACTTACCCCATCGCTACCAAAAGCTGATGGTTGGGGTATCATTACGTTTCGGCACACTGCTCCGGAAAGTGGTGAGGGCCATAGTCTGCTATCATGAGTGTTTCCTGGGATTTCTCCCAAGCTAGTGCTAATGTGCACCTGCTAACTTGTAGCAGCAGTCTCAATGTAAAAGTAAAAACAAATGTAAATAACAGTAAATCTGATCTAACATGTGCAAGGAAATAAAAACTAGATTTAAGAACAATAAACAATGAGATCCATAAGATAAACAAAAAATAAAGAATTTGAAATTTTTCTATTAATGGGCAAGCAATGGCTTGCAAAAATATACCCCAATGGTGAGGATTGTTGAGTTGGGGTAGCTGCAATGTTGAGATGCTCCAATCTTCCAATGGTCTCTCTTCTCCAAGGTGCTGCAATGGTTGGGAAAAAAATCAAGGGGGATTTTGGCAGCGTGAGGATAGGATGAATATGGAGTGAATAGTGAGGAGCCCCTATCACCTTTTTATAGTTTTTGGTGATGGGAAATACAACCATGGTTTGAGGAAACCAATGGTATTGCTAAAATGGTTTAGGTCTCTTTTCCCCTCTTTTTCTTTTTTTGAATATTATTCCCTTTAATTGATTTTTGGGAATTTTGGACCCTTTTTTAGGGTTTTTTTTTTGTGTTTTTTGAGGAAAAATACATATTTTGAGGGGGAAAAGGTGTATTATGGTCTTTTTGGTGACCTTTTGAAGGTTTTAGAGGCAAAAATGGTAGGAAAAATGGACAAAAGGGTCATGTGCATAGGGAAATGAGCTAGTGAGCACTTTTTGGGTGTTAACAATGAGCATGTTAGGGATTAGGCCCATGTCTTATATGTGTACTGGAAGCTTATGATCTCTAGATTTTGTAGAGATGACTCTTACTAAAATCTAGCATGCTTCAGACTTTTGTATCAGCACTACCATATTTGTACTTTTATACTGATTTATATATATACATATACTATTGGCGGTTTTATACATCTTGTGTTCTATTGGTGATTAATGGGATCTTGTTTACATGTTTTTCTTATACAATGGATAATTTATATGTTATGTCTGTTTTTATATTTTATGAATATCTTATGTGTGTGTAATGTACCAATCCAGAATGAAATTGGCCATGGAGTCAGCAACCGTGTTCATATCTCGTGGAATGTGCAGGTATTGAACAGATTCAAAGGACCTTTCCAGGAGATGAACTCGTCGGAAGAGATAGAGAAAAGTGGGGTCGCGGATAGTGTAGATCCGGTTAAGGTGAGAAACCACTAGTTGTGAATCCAGATGGATAACAACGCGGCTCATACCCAAGGAAAGAGCGTTGGTTAGGTTTCCAATCACCGCCTGGTATTTTGTGGCATTATTGGTTGCGTATCCTAGACAACTTCCTCCCGAGCTGATAAGCTCGCCGATAGGGGAATAAAGTACCCAAGCTGCCGAAGCAAGGTTACGGGTATGTCGGCTGGCGCCGTCTGCAAATACATAGCAGGTTTCCATTTGCACAGGCAGACAGAACATGGTATAAGTAGGGAAACAAAATCCATACACACTAAAAAGAAAGCGTCACACCACACAAAACACATGCCATGTACAGTATATACAAGATACTTATGCGTGAAAGACTCAAGCATAGTACCTTTTCCAGGTAGATCCCATTGCGAGGCTCTCCCAAAGATATCCCATCATAATCCTCTAGTTCATAGGCTCCCTTCTCGAGAACACGTTTCACAACGTATGGTCCATGCCACATGGACTCAAACTTACCTGCCCCCATCTTATCATGCTTTTGGTCATATGTGAGGACCAAATCACCCTCGTTGAAGACGCAGGGTTTAACCGACCTATCATACTATTCTTTGATGTGTTTCTTACGTGCCTCGTTGGCAAGAGCAGCATCATGGTGAGTCTCGTCGAGTTTCGCTAGGTAGAGGAAGCGTTCTTCCTCGGCAGTGGTGTTCAGAAGAAGTTCGACTGCGAGTTTGAGAGATGGAATCTCGCACTCTATTGGTAGGACTGCCTCCAATCCGTAGACTAATTGGAAAGGTGTAAATCCACTGGAAGTCTTGGCGGAGGTCCGGTACGCCCATAGTGCAGAAAAGAGCATGTTATGCTAGTTTGACTTGTGTGTACCCACCATGCGTTGGATCATGGTTTTCAAGACCTTGTTAATGGACTCTACTTTTCCATTGGACTGTGGGTAGTAAGGGGTTGAGTTTTCGTGACGAAAACCTAGTCTAGCGCTCAATTCATCTACCATGTCGTTTTGGAAGTGAGATCCATGGTCGGTGACTATGGTTTGTGGAACTCCGAACCGTGCAATAACATGATTAAACATGAAGAGTGAGGCGATTTTTCTGTCTTTGTTGTACGTATGAGCAACCTCGGCCCATTTAGTAAAATAATCCACGGCTACTATGACGTAACCATGCCCCCCGGCCAAGGTAGGCTTAAAGTGCATGAAATCTATGCCCCATTTTGCAAAGTGGCCCACGGCAATAACCGAGTGTAAAGGGGCTGGGTGGAAGCGCTTTTTCATTTGAAAATGTTGGCATGGGGGACATTTCTTAACGGCCTCAATGCAATCTTTAAAGATGGATGGCCAGTAATATCCCGCGCATAGTATCTTTTGGGCCGTAGCCATCCCAGAGAGATGACCGCCACAAGCCCCAACGTGACATTCATTCAAGACGAGTTCATCCTCCTCATGTTTCAGACAACATCGAAGAACATAATCAATACCACGATGATACAAGGTATCTCTAATGATCAAGTAATGCTTGGCATGGTGGCGGATACGACGACGATCGTCACGAGACAGTTGGGGGTTGAACCGTTGGGTTTGAAGATATAAATTAATATCCCATACCATGGTTCTGACGTACTGATGAGGAACAATGTCTCATCTGGAATAGAATCATTGGGATCAGATCCTAAATCAACACGGGGAAGATCACAAATGAGTTACGCAAACACCAAAGATTTCTTTGACTTGTCCTTCTCGAAGAGGAGATCGAATTCCTGAAGTATCACGATCCAGCGTGAATAATTTCTCCCAAGCACTTGACGTGTCAACACGTGGTACATGGGGTTCGAGTCGGTGATAATGAAGAAACTTTTGGACAGAAATGACTGCCGCGAGAGCGAGTTTCTCGACATGTGAGCAACGAGTTTCGGATTCAATAAGACCCTTACTGAGGTAATAAATCACATGTTCCTGGGAGTTGTTGTCCTCCTGGACCAAGACCATGGCGATCGTGGTGGAATAAGTGACAAGATAGAGGATGTAATCCCTATAGTAATTGGGCGGTTGGAGCACAAGGGCATGGGTAATGGCATGCTTCAGACTGTCGAAGGATTGTTGCGCTTGATCGTCCCAAATGAACGGGATGTCCTTCTTCAGTAATCGCATATAGCCCCGTGTCTTCTGAGCGAAATTACAGACAAAAATTCATAGGTAAGTTGCCTCCCCTTGCAAACTTTGTAGTTCCGTAATGTTAGTAGGAGGTGGGAGAGCGACAATGGCTTCCACCTTCAAGGGATCAATGCGGATCCCATCTTTGGAAAAGATAAAACCAAGGAGGCATCTAGACTCGACGCAAAAAATACACTTGTGAGGGTTCAGATGGATGTTATACCGCCTGCATCTCAGGAATACGGCCGTCAGATGATCGATGTGGAACTCACGCTGCTGTGAATGGGCAGGTAGATCGTCAAGATAGGGTTCCACAAAGTCCTTCACATCATGAAAAGCGTACGACATGGCCCGCTGTAATGTAGCACCAACATTTTTAAGAACAAAAGGGAGTTTACGATACACAAACGTGCCCCAAGGGCAGATGAATACAGTCTTATGTTGGTCGGTCGGGTGGATCTCAATCTGGTTTTAACCGAAAAATCCATCCATGAATGAGAAGATTACACTTCTGGCACAATTGTCAATGATATGATCGATGAAGGGAGTGGGGTAATTGTCCTTAGCACAAGCCTTGTTCAAATCCCTATAATCGACACAGACCCAGATGGTGCCCTGCTTCTTAGCCACAGGGACGACATTTGAGACCCATTCTTTTAACGGAATAGGGTAGATGAAGCCGGCCTTTAAGAGCTTTTCAATTTCTGCCTTAATTGGTACAGTCTTTCGAGGGTGCACCAATCGTAACTTTTGATGGACTAGTTTAGCGTCGGGATAGGTTTTAATCTCATGCGAAACGATGGCAGGATCTATCCCGGGCATCTCCTCGTAGGTCCAGGCAAACATGTCGTGGAATTGCTTGAATAAGGTCATCTACGTAGTGATCTCTTCAGGAGAACAATTCTGGCCTAAATGAATGTGTTCCATGACACCAGGGGTAACCGAAATGTCAACCGGAATGGTGGGCTCGATATTTGCCAGGTTACCCTTAGTGACCATATGACGTGTAAGTATTGGTGACTGGGGGCAAGGATAGACATCTGGTGTGAAAATGGTGGTGATGTTGTTCTCCACAAAATCCAATCAGGGTAGCAAAGACGATCGATGATGGAGGTATTCCCACGGAGGGTCATTTGCGCTCATAGTATCCTTAATGGACTCGTCGGAATGAAAAGTCCGTAGCAAAGGATCTGGTAAAGATGACATCTGCTGTAGAGAACAAGGTGTAGAGGCCACAACCAAGTGATCCTCGGGTGCTGAATCGATAGCCTCATAAGTAGTTTCAACGGGTGAAAGAGGCATTCTGTCTCCAATCAAATGCATGGTGGCTTCATCAGGTACAAGCCATTGATTGATAGAGTTGGGGAAAGATGGAGTTATGGAGGATATCATGTTCACCGTGGCAACATGGTTGGGGGGATCCGGGGTTGGAAAGAAACCCATAAGAGATGAATATTTTATGAGGCCGACCCCCACACTCTCATATGGTTGCGAAGATTGCTCGAGTAACAGGACATTATCGCCAGGATGAGTAGCGGTGTCCGGTGTACAGAAGTCTAGTTGGTCGACGGTGACAATTCGGCCTTGGTGGGGGAATCGCACAATGCGGAAGACAAATGACGCGATTGTAGTCATGGCATAAAACCAATTATGACCAAGTAAGAGATTATAATCCAAAGGGGCTGCGACCACTTCCACGTTAATGGTTGCAGTATTACCCCCCCAACTCTACTGCTAAGGCTTGTAGTAGCCCATGGGGTTGAAATCCACTATTGTCAAATGCTTTCAGGGTAGTGGGAGAGCGGTTTAACTCAGGAGAACCAATGGCTCTCCAACACGATAGAGACATGACTGAGGTAGAAGCGCCTTCGTCTAGTATAGTATGATGGACTGTATTCCCATAAACTTTCATAGCAACTTGAAATTCTAGCTGGTGAGAAAGTTTCGGTTTAAAGTACTCAAGTCAAAACATGATAGTATTTGAGGAATCCAGAGCTACCGCGCCAATGGCAGCGAGAAGAGTCTTGCGTTGGTTGGGACAATTTTGCAAGACCTCTAGCGTCGACATGGCAGAAGGAGCTTGCACCAAGTCCTCTACAATGTTGTAGTTCTGAGCTACCTGAGCATTAGGATTAAAAACTGCTTTTCGAATCGTGCTCTTAGGCGGACGCAACATTGACTCTAAAGAAGGATTCTCAATGGTGAGAGGAGCCCGGGGTATGGTAACATCGGGAATAGAAGTGGAATCTTTTTCAGTATTACTTCCAACGGGTTCCTTTGGAGGGACTAATTCGTACGAGCGTGATCATGTGTTCAGGATAACCGTCTCACTACGCATCATGAGAACATGTGCGGTGGAGGATGTGTCTCCATGAGAAGGAGAGGGTTGAGCAATCAATTGTTGATTCTGAGTGGGGAAGGGATCATTGAGAACTGCGGGTGTGGGGTTTCCCTTAAGAAACTTCTGCACTACGTCTCGGTGGGGACATTCTTTGGAGAAATGGTCACCACCACACAATAAACAAGGATACTTTAGCTTCCTCTTCTGTTTGGTGTTGTCAGGGGTGGTCTTGTGCTCCTACTGGTTATAAGATTTCTTGGGTTGACCTTTGTTTTTCTTCTTGCCACCATAATTCTGAGGAGAAGATGATTGAACAAAATTCATCTCCTCGGTGGAAGAAGGAGTGGGTGACTTGGTGGTGCTGCTGCCAGCCTGTGGTGGGGATGGGGAAGAACCCTAGGGGTTCAACGGTCCACCAGTTTGAGCAGAAGGTTGGGAGTTAAGGGAACTGATAATACCATCGCCCTAAGGTCCCTTGGGTGGTTTTGCAGGGTCATATGTAGGGTTGGGTGCATAAGGAACAATGTCATACAACGTGCCAGATTGAGCATAGACAAGATCTAAGTAATGGGCACGAGCGATAGCCTGTTCCTTGGTGACGACCCCTCCCATGGCCACGTCTCGAGCTATGATAGGTAAAAGAGACTTCATGAACCAGTCAGCTAAGAGTCGGTCTGGGATGGGAGCCTTAATGAGATGTCGTCTCCTCCGCCATTCATGGATATGATCAGAGATATGAGTTGCAGTGGTTTGACAAAGCAAAGTCAGTAGGTACGTACTAGTTTCGTAGCACATGGGTAACTAGAAATGAGTCAAGAAGGACATAGCAAGAGAGTGGAAATCAGGAAATGAGTGCGGTGGTAATTCAATATACCACTTGGCAGCTGGGCTGGTGAGGGTCCTTTGAAACAACGTTACGTGGATCGATTCGTCCATCAAGGAATTGGATGAACACCACAAGTGGTATGTCATCACATGGTTTTTTGGGTCCTCACTGGGTTTTCCATCAAATTTGGGAATATCAGAGGGTAGCTTGACCGGGATGGGTGGCCAATTATAACCGTGGAAGATGGGATCATTGGTTAGACGAGACAGGTTGGGTAGGTCCAAAGTAGCAAAAAATGGCAGCTGTTGGTTTGGTTGCGGATACTGATAGTATTGATATGGCATATATGGACCAGTGGGACCTTGGATCGATTGATTATAAGGTGTCCCTGATGGAAATTGGCCATAAGGGGGTGGGAATCCAGGGTTGGGTGGTGGACCATATGTAGGTCCTCCTCCATAATAGGGTGGTTCACCATCGGAAGGTGGGGGTCCTCCACCACCGAAATAAGGTGGACCTGCAACAGAAGGTGGGGGTCCTCCGTCGCCACTGAAATAAGGGGGTCTGCCACCAGAATAGGGTGGGCCACTCCCTCCACCGCTAGAATATGGTGGGTCACCGCCTCCGTGAGGTGGTGGCCCTCCTCCATAGGGTGGGGGTCCACCACCGCTAGAAGGTGGTGTTCCTCCTCCTCCGCTGGAAGGTGGTGGGCCACCGCCTCCACCGCCGGAATAAGGTGGGCCTTCTCCAGAAGGTGGGGATCTGCTACTACCAAAAGGTGGTGGTCCTTCGCCTCCGTCGGAATGGGGTGGTCCTCCACCACCGGAATGGGGAGGTGGGGAAGGTGGGGCATGAGGAAAATTTGGTGGGGGTCCAACCGGTGGAATGTTTGTCACGTCCCCTCCCGTCGATCCGTTGCAAGGGAGAAAACATGAACAAATATAATGGGTTTATGTGACAATCTCAGCCCCATTCATTCGTAAGGAATTCATAATAAATAAATACTTCTGTGTACAAATTCATTCTTAATAAACACAACGGAATTACACACTATCCACACACCATTTCATCATGAATGTAGCATATAAAAAACAGTCATTAATTAAAATCTTACAGGGCATAGAATTAACATAAATCAACCCACACGAATACTTATCTTGAAATGTAGTGCAGAATCATACTGAATATAAGCACAAATGCCTACTAAATTTACACAACGGAATTAAAACATAGTAACACACACACGGACTGGAATGCATCAGCATATTTCTTCCAGGAAGAGTAATGAAACAATCATACAATAATCAATCTCATTCTCATGCTATGCACAGGCTTCATATCAATTCCATTTACATGAATAATTACCATTCCGAATTAACACATTACAGAACACAAAATGCATATAATTTAAAACACAGAGAACACTTATCTTTGAGATGAATTTGTCCAACAACTGGCAATGTGAGAGCAATGTTCCACCCAACCATAGACCTCTATCCAGCCTGTATTCTTTCAGTTGAGAGATCACCCCCAAGCTGGGTTGTGTATCCACTAAGGAGGAACTAAACAGGCTCACTCACAACCATAGTTTCACTCAAACAGTCATGCTAATACAACAAACAGTTGGGTTTACCAAGCATGCAATAAGAAATGGAGGAGGATGCTAAGCCAGTGAGCTCAACCATAGAGCTACAGACATCTCAAGCTAAATTCAAGCAATCCAATCCCCTGTTCAAACATTCCCACTTGGATTTCTCACAATTCTGTCATCAAATGACTCAATCCCGTCACTGGTTCTCTAGGCTATAAAAACTGGGTTTTCCAATGGATTTCGGGGTATCTAATACTCTCAATTTCACCCCAAGGTTCATATCTATGGATCCCCCATTGGATTTCACTGTCAATACCAAATCCTCGGTGTTTATGGCACTTCAAAATGTGGGTTCTTGCAAAGTTGCAATTTCTGGTTTTTGCACACTGTTGGGAATTCGTAATGGGTGAAAAATGATGTTGGGATGTTCAACCATGGACTGGGAATGAGGAATAATCAATTCCCATGAGGTAGAGTGACTTGTGGGTCAAGGAAATAGAGCCCATACCCTGCCATACGAATTTTTGGGCTGCCCATGCTCCATGGAAGCCATGGACTGATTTCTTCAACAAATTTCTTACACAGAATTAAATGCCAATAAAGAAAGTCAAATGGGTTCTCAAGATGATATTTGGAAGCCTATGGTTCAATCCCACAACCCCCTCACCACTCCCTAGTGGATACACATGGCCCCTTCTCATTAGTTGCTTCCATAGCCAGTTTTGGTATTTTATTGCATGATGTCTATTTACATCATTTTTACAATGTTCCATGGCTAAATAGCACATGGGTAACATAATATCTAATACTTGCCTTTTAAATAAAATTTGAGCATCCAATAGCGGGGCCTTGGCCTTTCCCTCTACACTAGGAAAACATACATCACATGTATACAATATTTACATTAAAAGCTAATATATCCTAAGGGTCAAAATGGGGTATTACAATGTTGAAATGTCCCCATGGAGTGTATGGGTTTTTGGGATAAGGTATCTCGTGAAGTACGTTTCCGGGAATAAATTGTCCCGAAACAGGATCAAAATGAATTGGATATGCGTGACTCCATGGTGGTTAGGTTGGGTTGGACGGTCCCCCACCATGATGTAATCCTATGGTGGATCCCAGAACAGGTAAAGAGCTTCCAAGGGAATGACCAATTGGCAGTTCTCCACTCATATTATGGCTGGAAAATGAGGGTTGCCCCCCAGTAACAACGTGTTGACCACTAGTGGAAGATTGAATCATAATGGGTTGTTGACTACTTACTATTGGAGGAACACTAGTAGAAATAAAATTAGGAGATAAAGAGTATCCGATCCTTGCGAGTTTTGGGGCGGGGGAGGGGTGCGTAATGTTCCAGTAGTAGTAGGAGGAGGAGTGTTGGATTGTTTTCCTTCAACATTCTGAGTCATTTGAGGTGCAGAACTGGTCCCCTGACCGAGAGGTGTACTCGTAGGAAATGAAGGTTGACCAGGTTCGTAAGTGGTCATGTTGTGTGTGGGTGTTTCTGGTGAAGTAAGAGATAATGAGCGAATGAGAGTATATTGAAACATGGGTGTCTCCGAGATGTTTCTTCTCCGCGAGAGACTTTGGCGATGAAGTTCATCACCCCGTTGGTGTAGTTGGTCCATGAGTTCATAGACTGGAGCCAAACGCTGGGCATGGGGAGCCCAGAGAGGGGAGTTTTCAGTGCTCGGATCGATATCCAAGTGGGCCCATTGTTTCCTGAGAGAGGTGCCCCAAAAGGATGCAGATGGACCAAATGCTGCGAATACAGGGTCGTCTTGGGATGGATTTAGGCATTCTATGGATACAGGCTCTCCTGACATCACGCAGTGGAAGGACATGTCTCGTGAAGTGGAAGGTTCGGTCTCTTCAGCCCTCGATGGGTTAGAGGTTGGTGAATCATGAGGAAACATATTCGCTCTGGACTCCATAGTGGATTTTTCTGCTTCAGGTGACACGACCGTAACTTGTGCGTCCATGCTTACCCTCGAAATTACCTTCTGATTAAGGGGATATTTGGGTGGTAAGTTTAAAATTCTGTGGGACCTTCTCAAAGGTTGGTCAACCAGAATGACCGAACCAAAATTTCTCCTAAGGGTATTCTATACAAAAGAAAATCAATCCAGAGAAAATATACACAAACTAAGGCCGAAAGCAAACTTATGTGATAGGTGTGGGTTCAAAAGTCTAGAACCTCATGGGATTTTCAAGGCTTCACAACTCACGATATACTCCAGGGTCCAACAGTTATACTCAGCCCAATATTTCAGTGCACTAACCAGGGAGGATTAGGACCGTACCCCTTACCATATACCTGACTACTTGATAGTACATGCGTAGTACCTCTCTGAGTGTTGTTCTTGGTGTATTGCTCTGCCAAGACGACCAAATGGTTAGCTCAGTTCGTCTCAGGAATCCTAGGAGTGTCTCCCGATATACATAAGGTACGTGGGAGCTCAAATCCGTAGTGGTGTTGTCTAATGCACAATCGACAAGAGCCTTCCGATATACTACCGAGTACGTGAAGTGCCTTTCGATATACTACCGAGTACGTGAAGTGCCTTTCAACATACCCTAAGGTACGTGAAAGAGCCTTTGATATGTCGGTTGGTACGTGAAAGAGCCTTCGATATACCGGTTGGTACGTGGAAGAACTATAGTGCCCCTGGGATGCAGTGCAGACAAATAATGAAAGCTACCACATTTTACGACGCCGGAACACGTCTTTAACTTAACACACAAGTTACTAAAATTTTTAACCTAGTTCTACTGGTAAATTTTATCTAGACGGTTAGGTGGATGCATGAGGTGAGTACATAAATGTAAACATAATGCAATCCTAACTACATGGAAAATGCACTCTTTCTTTTGATGAAATCTATGTACGGGAAGGAGAAATATTTTTCCGATGGTCTCACAAAACAGTAAATTCCAACAACACTCTCAATCTACCAAAAATGATAATGAAAGCACTCTTTTTCGTTTTTCAAGCAAAACATGAAAATCAACAACACATCAAATCCAAATCAAAGCATTTTCTTTTTTTTTCATTTTCAATTAGAATGGAACTAAATGATGAAAAAGGAGAACTTCTACTTAGAGCACACTAACTCTTCAATTTTCACAATGATAACCCAAAAGCATGAAAACCAAAAATGCATATAACTTCTTCAAGCATGGGATCACTTTTGCAAAAAAATTGACTTCACTTGGATTTTTCAAGAAAATGAATGACTCATAATTCGAGAAAAATACGAACGATTAATTTCCGTTTCAAACTTTCCAAAAGATTAATAAGTGACGAAGTCCAATGCATTAAACAATTTTTACAACAATTCTCAAATGAACTTGAAAATGGTAAAAACGAAGCACTTTTAATTTTTTCAATGATCTACCAAGACAAAACTTGATAACAATAATGCTTTTAAATGTAAATGGATGAAAAGAAGAGGCTACTTGTAGCACTCTAATTGCTCAGAAATTCTCAAAGAAATAACAAGCACTCCAATGACCTAAAGACACAAAAAATCACTCAAAAAACCGTCAAGAATGCAAGCCAACAAATGATGACTAAACTCAAAAAAGGTTTGGAAGTGGATCTATTGTGCTTGATGGATCCAGCGAGGTGATCAGGGAGAATAATATGGAGTGGATAACCGTGGGGGGATTGAAATTTCCCACCACTTCAATCAAACTCACTTGATAAAAAAGACCCAAAAACCAACACAAACAAACCAAATCAAACAATGTTGGGTAAAAGGACCTCTGCCTGGAAGATACAGTGCATAGATGTCTGTTGAAAAACCCAAAAGATAAAAAATAGAGAGAAAGAGCCCAAGCCCTAAGCTTGAAAACTCGATGCAAGCTATGGTTATGCACAGAGCGTCCGACGCAGGTTGTATGCAGAGGAAAAGCGTCGGCGGCGTAGACTGTCAGATCGACAAAAGTGTTGGTGGTGTTGTATGATCAAAGAAAAATTGTGCTCTGGATAGACAGGCGCACAGGGTGCACTACCCAGGTGCGTCGGGCGAATAAATCAATGCAAATGATGAAAAAACTCCAAGCAATGACTAAGTAAATGGATTGAGGATGGTTTAGACAAACCCAAAGAAATTCAGCAAACTCTTAAAGAAGAGAAACTGATGGTGAAAATAGGCTCAAGAGGCAAAGCAATGGCTCATTAAGAAAATAAAGAATAACACATTCAAACTTGAAATCAAAACAAAGTAATCCACAGTATGGTTGCCAGATTTGTTATTGGACAATCTACTCGAGTGGACGCGAGCCAAATCTCCCTAGTTCAATGTGAATCTAGAACAAATAAAGACAGAACATAAAGCTACTTTCCTAGATCTAGTTATAGATCGAGTAATCAGACATCTTACCTTCAGATCGTAGATCTTTTTCCTCGTTGTTGCTCCAAGCTCCGCGGTCGTCAGATCTTTAGCTGCAAGACCTGTCAAAACATGTGGAAACAATACAAGTAGTAAAACATGTCTAAACAATAACTGATCTAAGTAAACAGTTAAGGAAGTAAACTACAAACATTATCAACACAATAACACTTGTGGAAAGAGTTTATATTACTGTATAAATAGAGGGAAATACAAAGTAGAGAGATGATTACAACCCAAGCCTTAACGCTGCAATCCTCCTCCAACAAGCCAAGCCAAAGCCTCCAAAGGAAATATAAGCCTCCCAAGAGATGGATAGGGATCACCTAGGCTAATTCCACCAGCATGTAAGTGCTATAGACTTCCCCTCTTTGGAATCGAGAGGAGCTTTGTATTTATAAGACCAAGTGGATAGAGTAGGTTGAGGATAATGGGGAGAGGGCTAAGGGATCCTCCCTTGAGGTTAGGGAACGGTAGGACAGCTCACCTAGGAGTTAGGGATAGGGATCCACCTCATCCAACTTCTAGAAAACGCTCAAAATCCACCTTTATCCCATTTAAGCAATCCCGACACAAGCTACATGAGGGAAACCTGCGCCCAAGAGGGGAAGCGCAGGTTGCACAAAGACATCCTGCGTCACCGGCGTGGTTTGGAAGAATACACTCTGCACCAGACCTAGTTGGGTGCTTATTGCTCAAAGACAACATGCGCCAGACCAACTAGAAATGCAGACAAAGGGCATCAACTTTCTCTAACTGAATTCTTGATCACGGAGACTTTAGGGATCAAGGCATTAAGTTAGCAAGGGACTCATGATGACAAGATTTAGGTGCAACAACCCGACACCTTGATGTTGGTGGTGTTTATTGTTGAAATCCTATGTCATGAATTTAATAAAAAATATACTCTTCACTCAAGCAAAATCACTTATTAAGCATGAGAATTTTTTTCTATCTTATTTTAACAATTGGATTATGAAGTTTCATTGAAATTGTAGGGTGTTGAGTGTTGAAATATTGTAACTTCCAAGAATATTATATTTGTATTATTACGGAGATGGTACATTCCTCCGTGGTGACCTTATTGTATATCCGGAGATGTTTATTGCTCTGAGAGAATGTGGTAACTAGGGTTATTAGATATCCCATGTGAGGTCGGCCCTGAGTTTACTACTTGGGGGTTATTAGACTCTCCTGGGAGAGGTCGGCCCCATTAGGGTAAAAGGGTAGTCGGAGATGAGTATAAGTAGAGGAGGATGTTCCTCACTTATCTCATTCATTCATCCACTTGGGAGTACCGCACAAGTGAGAGAGAGGTCTGCATACGAGGAGAAGGAGCTCTAGTCTTGGACTACATCTTGTATTTGGTTGATTATCTATATTGAGGAAAGCTTTGCTGGGTTTTCTACCCCATGAGGATTTCCCAGGGTAAATCTTTGTCTATCTTGTGATTGTGTTTCTTTCAGTGATCTTGCTAGTCAAATTAGGCTAAACTTAACATGGTTTCAAAGCTAGCTTGAATAGGACATCTTTCACAAGGTGAAAATACCTCTCTCTCCTCCTCCGATGAAAATTAGGGTTTCTGCAAAAAGTTGGAATTTTTGGATTCTGATTGCATGGCTGGATAGCCCTCCTCAAAATCAAAGTTTTGAGCCCTAGATCGAGATTTTTGGTTGGGTAGAACTCCGGGAAAGTCAAACCCTAGTTTGACCAAAAGTGCAGAAAACCAGAGAACTAGAAAAGCTGCACACATGTGCACCAGTGAACCAAAAAAGCTGCGAACCTGTGCACCAGAAAACTAGAAAACCAAAAAAAAAAAGACCAAAAAACCAGAAATTTTGTTGCAGATCCGGAAGGTGAAAAGTTGAAGTTTCCAGAAGCAGAACACACCAGAAATTTCAACTCAATCAAGCACAACTCCTGGTAAGTGTTATTCTATCTCTCGAGAAACTTCAATCTCTTTGACCCTTGGATAAGATGGCTCCAAGCACTAAGCTTGAAGACAAGCTAGAAGGTATAGAAAATTTCCGGGCATGGAAATATAGAATTGGTCTCATTCTTGAAGAGAATGATCTTGTCCAATATATCAAGGATGAGGTTGCAGAACCTGAAGAAGATGAAGCCAAAGAAAAGTATAGGAAGGACCTGATTAGGGAAAAGAGAATCATTGTTGATTCTATTAAATACCACTTGATTCCCCAAGTGGCATCCAAGAAGACCCCAAAGGAAATGTATGATGCCCTTTCCAGAATGTATGAGGGAAAGAACATCAATAGGAAGATGAATCTGAGTGCTCAACTGAAGAGCACCAAGATGAATAAGGGAGAATCTATTCAAGATTATTTCTCAAGGGTTTCCTAGTTCAAGGAACAACTAGATGCCATTGGAGATACCCTTGATGAAGATGAACTAGTCATGACTGCTCTAAATGGTCTCACTAGACCTTGGGAGTCATTCATCCAAACTATGTGTGATAGGAAAGAAAGTATGAAGTTTGATGTGGTATGGGAGGATTGCATTCAAGAAGAAGCTAGGATAGCCAATAGAGAAGCTCTTCTCAAAGAAGATGACCAAGCTTTGGCTACTCACACCAGAAGAAGAAGGAGTCATTTCAACTCCAAGAAGAATGGTCACAAGGAGTCACAACCTCCTCATAGATTTAAAAGGAGAGGGGGAGTGATGTGGTCACTGATGATGAGATTTCCTACATCGACAGTGAGGTCGATGATGTGGATACCTGTATTGGTGATACCGACAGTGAGGTTGGTGAATTGTCCTTAGACTGGGTCTAAGTGGACAAGAGGGATTGCATCATCCCTGGACTTCGATCCCCTGAATTGATCCGTAGACATCTGTCACCGAGAAAGAAGTCCCTAGTGGACAAGAGGGATTGCATCATCCCTGGACTTCGGTCCCCTAAATTGATCCGTAGACATCTGTCTCCGAGAAAGAAGTCCCTAGTGGACAAGAGGGATTGCATCATCCCTAGACTTCGGTCCCCTGAATTGATTCGTAGACATCTGTCTTCGAGAAAGAAGTCCCTAGTGGACGAGAGGGATTGCATCATCCCTGGACTTCGGTCCCCTGAAGTGATCCGTAGACATCTGTCTCCGAAAATTGATGATAGGACTGCATCGTCCCTGATTGTTTAGTTCAAAATGTACGTGATAAATCCTAGATCTGATCTAGGTCACATCCAGTATGAAAAAGGATTGGCTTTGTGGTGGTAGATCCTAGATCTGATCTAGGTCACATCTAGTATGAAAAAGGACTGGCACTGTGGTCGGGACTGCATCGTCCCTAGACATGGATTTGTCTTAAATGGATCAAGGATTGCATCGTCCTTAGACATGGATTTGTCTTAAATGGATCAAGGACTGCATCGTCCCTAGACATGGATTTGTCTTAAATGGATCAAGGATTGCATCATCCCTAGACATGGATTTGTCTTAAAAGGATCAGGATTGATCATCCTGGGAATTGGATCTGGATTTCATCGTCCATAGACATGAGAGATGTCTTAAAGTGCGAGGGATTGATCATCCCGTAATTGGATCATGTGTGTTGCAAATGATCCAGATGCTGTAGATCGAGATGATCCAGATGCTGTAGATCGAGATGATCTAGATGTTGTTGATCGTGATGATCTAGATGACGATGCTTCTGATCGTGATGATCTAGATGACGATGCTGCTGATCGTGATGGTCTAGATGACGATGCTGCTGATCGTGATGGTCTAGATGACGATGCAGCTGATCATGATGATGATGATGTTGATCGAAGGCTCCAGTTGATGATGTGATGCTGTTGATCCTATTATGATGATGATCGGTAGATCCAGATGATGAGGCTGTTGATCAAGAGATCCATATGATGATGTTACTGTGGTTGTTCGAGTGCTGCAGAAGATGAAGACCCAGTACTGAAGATGTTGATGTTCCAGTATTGATTATGTTCCAGTAACTGTTTGAGTTACTAATGATGATGTATGCAGAAAGCTTCCAATGATTTATAGATGTATCATGTACCATGTAGTTGATGACTCCTTGCTCCTGCAGATGTTGTTATAATATCCTTCTCGTTAAGGGGGAGTGTTGAAATATTGTAACTTCCAAGAATATTATATTTGTATTATTCCGGAGATGGTACATTCCTCCGTGGTGACCTTATTGTATAT
Source organism: Larix kaempferi (assembly GCA_027924585.1). Taxonomy (NCBI): domain Eukaryota; kingdom Viridiplantae; phylum Streptophyta; class Pinopsida; order Pinales; family Pinaceae; genus Larix; species Larix kaempferi. Next base: position 967,739 of record BSBM01000605.1, read on the forward strand.
TTGGAGATGTTTATTCCTCCGAGAGAATGTGGTAACTAGGGTTATTAGATCTCCCATGTGAGGTTGGCCCTGAGTTTACTATTTGGGGGTTATTAGACTCTCCTGGGAGAGGTCGGCCCCATTAGGGTAAAAGGTCAGTCGGAGATGAGTATAAGTAGAGGAGGATGTTCCTCACTTATCTCATTCATTCATCCACTTGGGAGTAGCGCACAAGTGAGAGAGAGGTCTGCATAGGAGGATAAGGAGCTCTAGTCTTGGACTACATCTTGTATTTGGTTGATTATCTATATTGAGGAAAGCTTTGCTGGGTTTTCTACCCCATGAGGATTTCCCAGGGTAAATCTTTGTCTATCTTGTGATTGTGTTTCTTTCAGTGATCTTGCTAGTCAAATTAGGCTAAACTTAACATGGTTTCAGAGCTCGCTTGAATAGGACATCTTTCACAAGGTGAAAATACCTCTCTCTCCTCCTCCGATGAAAATTAGGGTTTCTGCAAAAAGTTGGAATTTTTGGATTCTGATTGCATGGCTGGATAGCCCTCCTCAAAATCAAAGTTTTGAGCCCTGGATCGAGATTTTTGGTTGGGTAGAACTCCGGGAAAGTCAAACCCTAGTTTGACCAAAAGTGCAGAAAACCAGAGAACTAGAAAAGCTGCACACATGTGCACCAGTGAACCAAAAAAGCTGCGAACCTGTGCACCAGAAAACTAGAAAACCAAAAAAAAGAAGACCAAAAAACCAGAAATTTTGTTGCAGATCCGGAAGGTGAAAAGTTGAAGTTTCCAGAAGCAGAACACACCAGAAATTTCAACTCAATCAAGCACAACTCCTGGTAAGTGTTATTCTATCTCTCGAGAAACTTCAATCTCTTTGACCCTTGGATAAGATGGCTCCAAGCACTAAGCTTGAAGACAAGCTAGAAGGTATAGAAAATTTCCGGGCATGGAAATATAGAATTGGTCTCATTCTTGAAGAGAATGATCTTGTCCAATATATCAAGGATGAGGTTGCAGAACCTGAAGAAGATGAAGCCAAAGAAAAGTATAGGAAGGACCTGATTAGGGCAAAGAGAATCATTGTTGATTCTATTAAATACCACTTGATTCCCCAAGTGGCATCCAAGAAGACCCCAAAGGAAATGTATGATGCCCTTTCCAGAATGTATGAGGGAAAGAACATCAATAGGAAGATGAATCTGAGAGCTCAACTGAAGAGCACCAAGATGAATAAGGGAGAATCTATTCAAGATTATTTCTCAAGGGTTTCCTAGTTCAAGGAACAACTAGATGCCATTGGAGATACCCTTGATGAAGATGAACTAGTCATGACTGCTCTAAATGGTCTCACTAGACCTTGGGAGTCATTCATCCAAACTATGTGTGCTAGGAAAGAAAGTATGAAGTTTGATGTGGTATGGGAGGATTGCATTCAAGAAGAAGCTAGGATAGCCAATAAAGAATCTCTTCTCAAAGAAGATGACCAAGCTTTGGCTACTCACACCAGAAGAAGAAGGAGGATTCATTTCAACTCCAAGAAGAATGGTCACAAGGAGTCATAATCTCCTCATAGATTTAAAAGGAAAGGGGGAGTGATGTGGTCACTGATGATGAGATTGCCTGCATCGACAGTGAGGTCGATGATGTGGATACCTGTATTGGTGATACCGACAGTGAGGTTGGTGAATTGTCCTTAGACTGGGTCTAAGTGGACAAGAGGGATTGCATCATCCCTAGACTTCGGTCCCCTGAATTGATCCGTAGACATCTGTCTCCGAGAAAGAAGTCCCTAGTGGACAAGAGGGATTGCATCATCCCTGGACTTCGGTCCCCTGAATTGATCCGTAGACATCTGTCTCCGAGAAAGAAGTCCCTAGTGGACAAGAGGGATTGCATCATCCCTGGACTTCGGTCCCCTGAATTGATCCGTAGACATCTGTCTTCGAGAAAGAAGTCCCTAGTGGACGAGAGGGATTGCATCATCCCTGGACTTCGATCCCCTGAAGTGATCCGTAGACATCTGTCTCCGAAAATTGATGATAGGACTGCATCGTCCCTGAGTGTTTAGTTCAAAATGTACGTGATAAATCCTAGATCTGATCTAGGTCACATCCAGTATGAAAAAGGACTGGCTCTGTGGTGGTAGATCCTAGATCTGATCTAGGTCACATCCAGTATGAAAAAGCACTGGCACTGTGGTCGGGACTGCATCGTCCCTAGACATGGATTTGTCTTAAATGGATCAAGGATTGCATCGTCCTTAGACATGGATTTGTCTTAAATGGATCAAGGAATGCATCGTCCCTAGACATGGATTTGTCTTAAATGGATCAAGGACTGCATCATCCCTAGACATGGATTTGTCTTAAAAGGATCAGGATTGATCATCCTAGGAATTGGATCTAGATTTCATCGTCCATAGACATGAGAGATGTCTTAAAGTGAGAGGGAATGATCATCCCATAATTGGATCATGTGTGTTGCAAATGATCCAGATGATGTAGATCGAGATGATCCAGATGCTGTTGATCGTGATGATCTAGATGACGATGCTGCTGATCGTGATGATCTAGATGACGATGCTGCTGATCGTGATGGTCTAGATGACGATGTTGCTGATCGTGATGGTCTAGATGATGATGCAGCTGATCATGATGATGATGATGTTGATCGAAGGCTCCAGTTGATGATGTGATGTTGTTGATCCTATTATGATGATGATCGGTAGATCCAGATGATGAGGCTGTTGATCAAGAGATCCATATGATGATGTTATTGTGGTTGTTCGAGTGCTGCAGAAGATGAAGACCCAGTACTGAAGATGTTGATGTTCCAGTATTGATTATGTTCCAGTAACTGTTTGAGTTACTAATGATGATGTATCAAGAAAGCTTCCAATGATTTATAGATGTATCATGTACCATGTAGTTGATGACTCCTTGCTCCTGTAGATGTTGTTATAATATCCTTCTCATTAAGGGGGAGTGTTGAAATATTGTAACTTCCAAGAATATTATATTTGTATTATTCCGGAGATGGTACATTCCTCCGTGGTGACCTTATTGTATATCCGGAGATGTTTATTCCTCCGAGAGAATGTGGTAACTAGGGTTATTAGATCTCCCATGTGAGGTTGGCCCTGAGTTTACTATTAGGGGGTTATTAGACTCTCCTGGGAGAGGTCGGCCCCATTAGGGTAAAAGGTCAATCGGAGATGAGTATAAGTAGAGGAGGATGTTCCTCACTTATCTCATTCATTCATCCACTTGGGAGTAGCGCACAAGTGAGAGAGAGGTCTGCATAGGAGGAGAAGGAGCTCTAGTCTTGGACTACATCTTGTATTTGGTTGATTATCTATATTGAGGAAAGATTTGCTGGGTTTTCTACCCCATGAGGATTTCCCAGGGTAAATCTTTGTCTATCTTGTGATTGTGTTTCTTTCAGTGATCTTGCTAGTCAAATTAGGATAAACTTAACATTGAGTCGTTGACTAATGTCCTTGGAGGATCAACTTTGAGATTCAAGGTAGAAGCAAGGGCTATAGTATAGAGTAGGGAGGCATATGGTTCTATTGATGAATAGGATTGCAATATAGGCAATCATACATTGACATGTATGATTTATGATTTATGTTTTACATTCATCTTTTTAAATGTCCTTGGTCATCAGAAACTCATTCCTATTTCCCCTTTTCCTGCAACTTAGAATCTACCTGAAACCCTAAATTTGTAAGATGAACCCTAACCTCGTGCTTCTAGGCATTCAACTACTACTACTGCTACTACTACTACTACTATTGCAGTTGTAGATGACCTTGAGGAGTCTGAGCTTGAGCCAAATCATGATGCCATTGCCTATGCCATTGCTAGTAATGATTCTAGTTCCACTTCTACTTCTAGCGATGGTGATGAGTTTGATGATTGATCATGTTGATCAATGACAAATATGATCATTGATGTATGATGTATGATGTAGTGGCATCATAACATGTTTTTTGGACTCTACATGGCATTTAGGCCTCATTGATTATGTATTTTCTTCCAAATATGTATTGCACTGTTGCACAGTACACTTCGTGCCATTTTGATATATTCATCCTTATATGGTATATACATGAGCGAACTTTGGATACTTTGTCTCTAATGCTTCGGAATCATGGATTATAATCTTTAAAATATTGTTTTTCTTCAAAATTTAAATATTTTATGTATTTTTGAGTAAATCGAGTCATTAAAGTCAAATTGGTCGAGTCATTACCAATTCATCACTGATTCCGAGTCCAAGTTGGAGTTTACCCTCAACCGATTTTGAGTTTTAAAACATTGGTAACATGACCATAATACTCTCCTTTGTTGATTTATTCTTCCTTGTGTTTCTTTGAAGTCATGCACATAATTTGGTGTCTCCATCTTTGTCTTCAATGGTTTATAACCTGAAAAGCAAATTTGTCCAATATTGAAGTGCCTAATTCCAACATGGACAAATCCTTGCAACATTTAGGTGACTCAATGTTATTTCCCAACACAAACCTTTTCCTAAAAGTTACATTGTTTTGACCATTTTTCTACAACTAAGAGCATTCTCTATTTAAGATTCCCCCTCTTACACTCATTCACAACTTGGTCAAAACAAATTTAAAAACATTGCACAATGTCCCTTTTCCCAAGTGACCAATCGCATTATGAAAGACACTTTTTTTTTGTGCCATGACCCTATTCTTAATGGCCACTAATTGACCTTTTACCATAAACTTGGTAACTTAAACCTTCCATCCAAACTTAGCGTGTCGGGTAACAATGACCATGTGCCCCCAACTTCTCAAGACTAAACCCCCTTCCTCCCTTTACAAGACTAAACCCACATGACCATTCCAAACAAAATTAAAGTATTCTTTATGATCTTATGAAGACTTTGGTGGACAAGGACCCTTTTTATGGCCAAAAACATATGTCGGGCCTTTTTAACACCATAGTTTATCAACACTATCTTTCTTTTAATCCCACATACAACTATTATATGCAAGTAATAAGGCCAAAATACCTTAATGTCAAATTGCCTTCATGTGTCTTTGCACTTGTGGGTTCTCTTATGTGTGGGTGCATGGGTTCTTCCTTCCTTGTGTCACTGAAATTGCCTTCTTATCTATCTGAATCTAGTGCTTGACTTTCCCATTGTCATCCATGAGTTTTCATGTTCCAATACAATACCATGAAGGGATTCTCTTTGATCTGTTGAATCTCTCTACATTTCCCATTCCTTGTGAGGTAGTTCTTTCTGTATTTCTCTTTAGTCTATGCATATGATTCGGAAAGGACACACACTCATTCGATGGAACCTCAATTCCACAGTTTGCTTGGATTGCGAAGAGATTTTTGCAAGCACAACACATCCCTTGATTGATAGTCTTTTGAAGCTCCACATGAGAGGGATTTTGAAATATTTTCAAAAACTATGCAAGAGCAGTAGGCATAACAACAATTGCACCACCTTTCCATTTGATTGCATCTATGCTTAACGGAGTGAGCTAAAGTCTAGATGATTTACATTTTTTTCCGGTGAGGTGGCTGGATTCCGGTGACATGATTTGTTGCTGAAATTGCAATTTTGATTGCAGAAATGGATTCAACACCCTCAATTAATGCTAAGACACCTCGATTATATAATTCCAACAACTGAAAACTGCCATTTCAACAATTTTCACTGGATTTTGATCGAAAAATTCGTCGAATAATGAGTACAAATATTCTAGACTTTAGCTTTCACCATGCTTAACCTCCATCTCAGCTAAATGGACTCGCTTGGGCTCGCTTGGCTATGAAGTCATCTCCATATGCTCCCAAAAACTCCCAAAACTCTACGAATCATATCATAAGCCTCCTGAAATGTCACATTGTGACCAAGTTCGTGTACCGATCACATAATGGATTATTGATCCCACGCTCGCCCCCGCCACCACACTTGGTGGAAACCTATTTTCTATCGATGTTCTCACAACACCCACATGAAAAGCCCCCAACGAGCCCCTCCCACTTATAAGCAAAGTTGTCTTGTTGAATGCATGCAGGGTCTGGTACTTCATGAATGTAAGCTTGGAAGAGAGCTCGTCAGGATCCCAATCACACACCATTCTCAACTGGGTTGAGACATGTTCTATATACTCTTTAATCATTCTGAGCACCTGCAATCTGCCCATATGAAGTTGCGGATTGCACATTTTTCCGAGGTTTTGAATCACGCTCGGGCATAGGCAGAATATGATGTTCCTCAGACCCCCTTCTAGCACCTCTGCATGAGCTCCCACAACTTATTCCTCGTGAGATCCTTGTCATAGAAGTCTGTTTCATTCATCCGTGGTTTCTCCCTATCTAGCATCTTGGCCGCGTGCGACCAATCAATGTTAGGTGAGTGCGCTCCGCACCAGGTTCTGCCAGAACTTCTTGCAGTACGTGGATTTGGCCCACGACAATACATTTGTGTAGCGCATCAGCCTGAGGGTGACCAATGCCATAACAGTGAGCACTCCTTGGGGTTTCCGCGGATTCAACCATGACAACACTGGGTGGAGTATAGATCCATTGAACCTCCTGTTGTAATGCTCGAGGACTACGAGGAGCACCCTCGGCAAATCTGAGATTGAGTTGGAGAAGAAAATGTGCATGACGATTACATGACCCATAACAATGGGCGACGCAATGGCGAACGTGCCCACTCGGTCCACATTATCGGCATTCAAATGTACCCTGCAGTGCAGCTGTACCCTGCAGTGCAGCTGCTCCCTGAGCTTATCTCGATTGCTGGTTCCCTCTATTCTATCCAACGGGCATGGAGCAAAGTCTCTTTGACTTTGCTCCATGCCCGTTGGATGGAGGGAATCAGCAATTGAGATAAGGATCGCCGCAATGGTTGAAGGGATATCAACTCTTGAATTTTGGATATCAACTCTTGAATTAAGAGTTGGATCATCCAAAGTTGATATTCCAAGGTGACATGCTATGGTGTGAGGTGCTTATTGAAGACCAGTTGACATCCTAAGGTGGCATGTTGTGGTGCGAGGTGTTTATTGAAGACTATCTTTGTTGGTCATCTCCATTGCTATTGCTTAGATGATCATGCCTTGGTAAAGTGCATTGTCATGCTCACAACACTAATAGGTCTTTGAATGTTAATGTAGCAAATTCAAATTCCAAGAATTCCCTTTTCCCTACCGTCGTCGCCTATGAAGGATAACTGTGAACAACCTGCTGGTTATAATTGCCTTATCAACACATACCTATAGTCGATCGACCTCCATGCACACAAATAGCTTTAGCGATGCTAGCATGCTACTTTAGGGAAGGAGCAACGATTGAGGAGTGCGGCTCTCTGCAAGCATACTTGACAACCAAATAGCCTCCACCAACAAATAACACAAGCATCTAACAACTTTGTTAGCAATCAACATGAATCGACACCTTCCACAAGCATATCATGCTTTGAGCATAAAAAAAATTAACATGATATCATTAATAGTCAACCTAAACATATGCACAATCTTGTTAAGACGAATCAACTTGATGCAAAACACAACTTACACACAATTTCTACAAACATTCAACTCTTCTATGAATACAACACGCAAAGATTAGTTACCTCTCATTCTCTGTGAATACAACACTCAAAGATTAGTTCCCTCTCATTTTTTACTGGTGAAGTAGTTAGTTCTTGAGAAACTTTTCACTTCATAAACCTCATTAACTTTGATAGCATATCAAAATAAGAAAAACCCAAATACCACAACAAAATTGTATTGATTATTTTATTAAACAATGTAATTGTATACAAAATATATAGAAATTTTGTTGTATATCTCAACCACACTATTAAAGTAGAACCAATCTAGCTTTCATCCAACAACCTCTTAAAATCACTAAAAAATACTACTTATATAAAGACACTTTCTATTTGATAATAATCAATATAATAACAAACCTATGTGACTAGATATTTAACACCAGAATGAAGTAGAAATTAACACAATAATTTATATAGTTTACTTTTAATAAATTACATAAGAAGAGGCGTAATAATGTTATGCTATGCACTCATTCTAACCATAACTTTGAGATGCGACTTTAAAAGTCATGCTATGCGCATTACTAATACATATTGCACATATAATATGTGCTATTGAGTTTGGGTTTGATATTTATATTCACTTTTTAACAATTAAACGATATTTAATATTGTCAACATTTATGGGAATGGGTATATGGAAGAACTAGGGCACACTTCCAAAGCTTTTAGGGAACGATGAGATGGGAATGACAATTACATATTTAAATTTTCAATTTTTTTTTTAAAATGTTGAAGTCACAAGTATTGAATTTTTAACTAATGCATAGGTGCATGTTTTTACTTTATCTTTGAGTATAGTCAAAATATGATGATATGTTTTAGTGCAGTTTCTCTTAAATATATGATAACGGAGGTTTCATAGTCATTCTTTCGAACCATCATTGTTTTTCTTCTTAATTTAAATGATATTTTTGACAAATTGTAATAAGGGTTTCTTTGAGTCGATGGAACTTGAGTTTTCAATGCACTATTACAGAGTTGTAGTTTGTATCAAAGGGATGGAGAAGCGCTACCCTCTATTTGGTTTTTTTTGAAATCTAATTAAAATACAAGAATTTAGATATAACATACACAAAATTTAGATTAAGATTATCACAAAACTCCTATGGTAACACAATAATAGAGATTCAAATTGGCATAGTTACGGAAGGCACTCATGTTCATTAAAAAAATGATTAACTATAGAAAAATAAGTGCAACATGAAAGGAAGAATTATCATTTACAAGAATGAGTTACGTCACCTTCAATTAAATAAACTAAGGGAGTAGTTTATCAAGACAATCGATAGTAGACACCAAGCAACATAAGTTCGAGGATTTTGATAACACTAGAAAATCATTGATACATAGAATGAACCATAAAACTAACACTTTCGAAATGCATTTAGGTGTAAATATAAAAATAGGGTTTGAAATTTAAATTAGTAAACAAGAACAATTCAAAGGATGGGAATCTTGAAAACAAAATATGCACTTTAATTTGAATACACTAAAATGTCATTCATTGGCAGCTGTGATTAAATTGTTGAGCCTCTGTATAGCATTTACAAGCTCATTGCAAGGCAATTCAAAGAAATACACAAGCATACTTGAGATGTGGGATGGCTCTGTGAGAACTTGAGGAGTGTTGGCTTCAAAGGAATTTACTCACAAGTAGAGGTGAGATGCCTGGTGAGAGTGAGATGAAGAGTGAAACGAGAGAATCAACTTAGGTTAAGAATTGCAACTTAAATTATGTAACATACTTAATAATAATAATAAATAACAATAAAATAGTACTTACAATAAATAATAACAATAATGAATAATTAGTGATTAATGATTAATGAAAGAACACATCTTATCTAAAAGACATGACTTACCATTAAAAGACATGACCTATTAAAAGGACATGATTTACCATTGTGATAAGTCAATGCTACAAGTACACTATCACATGGTCATTGTATCTCATCAATCTCATATCTCATATTTTATACATGTATCATATTTACTCTCCAATATGGATTATAACCTTAGATTGTCCTACATGACTTAGATATTCAACTATTGAATTATTGTGCATATTCAAGAACCGAATATTGTTCGTTTTATTGGCATCAAGGCTTCGTCTCGATCCCGATTTTTGACCAAACCAAAAATTTCAAAATTTCAATGTTTACTAGGTCTTTGACCACCACCATTTAAGCCTTTGACCGTTTAAAATCAGATTTTCTATTGTTGAAGAACAATAAGATGTTACAATTTGAAGAGAACTAGGAAAGAAAAAATAAAATAAGATAATTTAATTTTTAAAAGAAATAAAAACTCTATTGAAGAAATAGTATTTTATTGCCAAATACAAGTTCAAAGCACAAAATAAGCTGTCGCTTCCAATCTCTAGTCTGTAACAACCACCCTAGTAAGAGATTATCAGTGTCGTGGAAAACTCAGCTGAACGTGACACGTGGATGATCAATCAGTGGGACCATTGTGTGCCAATGTAACACAACCTTAACTGTTTCGTGCCTTGTCATCGTTGTTTGCATTATAATCGCCCTATAGTCTAAGTTATAGTGGGTTCCATCAAAGTTTGTTTAGCAAATAAAGCGATCAAGAAAAGGTGGCGACCCTTTAAAATAATTCTATACATCCATCCAATATTAAATAAATTATAACGAATTAATTATCAAAAGCAGACTTAGTGGACAAAAGGAAAACATGAAATCGAAATATATTTTTACAAATTATAAAGCATATTTTTAAAAGGTTAAAAAAGGGATAAAAGTGGTCATTAAATTATAAGTAACCAAGAAACTTCATAAAGTTTTCGAGGGAGAAGAAAGACTTATACAAGGTATTGAAAGTGTAAAAATAATTATTTTATAAAAAACAAGTTGTGTGTTGGATTTTAATAAAAAGAAGGGAGATTTTTTAATAAAGGTATTGAATTCTCGTGTTTCGAATTATTAGAATTCAAGAATTAATGTTATTAATGCGAACTTTAAGGGAAATTAAATTAATGTGGATTTATCAATCAATTAATGATTTCAGAGCCTAATAGAATCGAAAAACAAGGCATTTTTGACAATGAATACAAAGTTAAAGATTTACATATAACAATTGATGATTATAAATACACATCGCAATTCAATGTTACAATTATGTATAAAAAATAGGTTGACATAATTCTTGGTTCAACTTAGTTAGAATCACTAGGTACATTCATTTTGAACATGGAGAATTTTTTGGGGGTGTTTTCATATAAAAGGAAGAAAATAGCATTGCAAGATGTTACAATGAAGCCATGCTCATAGGTTCTCTTATTAGAAGACCTGAAGGATGTTTCAGAAGTGATACTTAAAGATAGCTAGAAGTCAATACAAAATAACCGGGATTGACATAAAGAATGTAACAAGGTTATCATTGAGAAAGATGATGAGATTTCTCGCCTAATAAATCATAATAATAAACTACTTGCAAAAATCAGGAAGTCCAAGGAGAAGGAGTGGTGTTTTCAAAAGTTAGAACAAGAGAATCAAGATCTCGCAAGGGAATTCAAAAGGAAGTTATAAGAGAAACATGAGGAAGCTTCTAGATTAAGGAACCTTAACCAGAGGTTGCTCAAGCAAATCAAAAGCAAATAGTTCTAGGTGCTCTTTATTTTCTGCAAATTGTTCATTTGAGGATCATTCCAATGACTAGGAGCTCTTTATGAATAGGAAATCATCCATATTTACTGTTGTGCATGCAATACGTTGTTTATCTCGTAGTGACGAGTTATTAATAGAATATAAATTTCGTAGACCACCAACTGCTCGTCAAAGGCGCCTTGCATTAGGACTACCTTTAGACGTCCCCTTGGGACGTAAGACAAACATTGTTGATTAATTGTATTTTTTTTATATTTTCAACAGGATTAATGTAAATGTATTGCTCAATTTGAAATTTTGGTTTATAAATTGCTTGCAGTTGGACATTTACTATTGGAAAATATTCCCATGCTTTAATAATAATTGTTTGGTATAATGTTTGAACAAACCAATTGCATTGTGCTTGATAATATCATCGATGTAATGTTTGATGACAGAGATGGAGGATTTTCCTGGAGGAGGTCTGCATCAGATCGATTGTATTTGATCGATTGGATTTGCTGATGCATTGGATCTGGGCTGAAACAATGTGTTGATTGATCGTTGGAGGAGATCGCTGTTGACAGATCACTTGTCTGAATTATCTCTGGTTCTATTGAAAGAGCCACCCTATATCTCTGATTTCTATTGATCATGGCCTGTGTCAGTGTGGAGACTTAGAACAGAGGTATCACTCTTGCAGATCTGTGTAAAGACATAGTGCACAAATCTTGGAGGGTGATTGATGTAGTTTTGCTTGCCAGAACTTTGTTTCTTGGCCCTATTTGCTTAGACTGATGACCTGATTCAGGCCGAGTTGTTACTAGGTTGTTGTCAAACAACTGATCTTTGAAAACCTCATCAACTTCATATCGCACCAATCCAGCTTGCTACAAAGCAGATTGCATGGAGGAGATTGCTCGGATCAAGGTGTTGAGAACCGTGGAAACTGGTTTCTTATTAGATGATGGACTTATCCCTTTGATCTCATTAGAATTTTCGAATTGATCCTTGTAAAAGAAGGATTACGGCTGGAACCCCCTTTTCTTTTGAACTTTTTCTGTCTATGACGAAGAATTGCCAGATTTATTTAGATGACAGTGATTGTCTGATTCACATGGATCTGTTGCATTTTTAATAGATCTTTGGGTACTTTATTGAGATCGCTGCATTTCTTGTGCCTCTCGGTCCCGAGAATCGCATATACTCACTGAGTAGTTGGTTATCTATGGAAGGCGGATGCTACTGGGATTTTGTTTTGACTATTGTCTCGGGGCTCGTCTGATTTTGCTTGGCTGGTGCTTTGGTGCTGGTTGGGTCGGTGCCGTGGATTTCTTGTTAGGGATTGCTGCTGTTCTCTGAGGTTGTGGTTACTAGGGTGGATATGGTATTGGTTGGCTGCTCTGGTGCCCAGCTCGAGGCACTGGATGTACGGGGGATGACAGGTGGAGGACAGAGGGAGGGCTTGGGGGAGAACCCATTGCTGGGTCCTTATGGGACTGACATTACTGGGGTGGGGCCGATGAGGCCGGAAGTTGGTATATCCCCATGTGACTACATGTCCTTCACACCTCAAGACCTACTGCCGGAAAATCTGGACTGTGATGGTAAGTCAGTGGATTTTTTGGGTAGCTCGATTTGGAGAGGGGATGGAGAATTTTTTGATCGGAATTTAGGGGTTCCGGTTTCTGGCGTGGGGAAGGGGTTCGATACGGTGGCCGGTTTTGGGCGGATTGCGGATGAGGGGGTGGCTTGTCAGGTTCAGAGTTTATGTGGGACGGAATGTGGGGGATCTGCAGTTGATTCGCGTGTGCCTCTGGAGTCTTTTGAACACCGTGGTTTTGCTAGTCCTCCTGTGGCTGGTTCGAAGCACAAAGGTAGGAACGTCTCCGGGGTCGGGGCACAACAGAAGGGATCGAGCAGGAGGCGGAAACGGAGCTGGATTAAAACTCGTATTGTGGGCAGTTATGCTGTAGGGGAGGACATTGCCTGGGAACGTGTCTTAGAAATGTCTAAGATGACGCTGGTGGGAAGGGTCATGGGCAGAAATTTTGCTCGACCGTTTGTGATGGATTGGGTGGAATCTAATTGGCGCGAGGTGCTCGGTTACACTCCTGGGGTGGACATGCTGCTACGAGGCTGGTTTGCGGTAGAACTTCAAACTGAGGTAGATCTACACAAGATTCTGGACCGGAATTGGCTTTTGGATCATTCGCCGGTTTTGCTGAAACCCTGGCATCCACTCTTTGATGCCAGTCGGGAGAGGGTCGATACCATTCCGGTTTGGGTTAGATTACCGGGACTTCCTTTGCATTTTTGGGATATTAAACACTTTCGAATGATTGGGGATATTCTTGGACACTTTCTGGAGGCTGATCTCTCCTTTCTGGAGACCCATTACAAACAAGTTGCTCGTATATTGGTCAATTTAAATATCCAGGATGGATTACCGGAGGTCATTAATCTGGAGTGGGGGCCGGTATGCATACCACAGATGCTGGATTATGAGAATGTGCCTTTTAGGTGCAGGCGGTGTCACGTCTATGGTCACCCGGCGTCTGATTGCCACCTCGCGGTTGGCACTCACAATGGGGGTCCCCGAAAACACTCTGCTATGGATGTTCTGAGTGCACCAAAGGAACCATTGAACTCCTTCTCGACGCCGGTGAGGGACGGTTTGGATGCTGAACTGAATGTGGAGGAATTGGTGCCTCGTGGCCAGGAATCGGCTGTAGAACAGGACTTACCAACTGAGGTTATCAGGGCACCCGCTGATGAAGTTCACTGTTCTGAACCTTTGGATGTGACTACAGGGCCGGGATCTACTTTCACGGGTAATCTGTCCCTTTCTTTATCGCCCACTGTTAAGGTCTTATTTAATCTGTGCACTGTGGATGGGATCGATTGGTCTGAGGGGCTGAAGGATTTATCCTTGTCGGGACACTCTGGGATTCTCTCGACTTCCCTCTCTTCGGGCCCTAGCGGGGATCTTTCTCCTCCGGTGGAGTTAACAACTGTTCAGCATCTTGTTTTTCCCCCTCTCCTTTTGGAGGACGAAAGCAACATTATGGAACCTGATCCGGGGAAGGAGGATACTTTCTCTGAACCATCCTCTCCTGAATCTTCTGCTTCCGGATATAATCTGCGTTCTTGCACTAAGTTGGCTGGGGGGGGATTAGGAAAAGAGAAGATGCCGACGCGGAGAGGCAGAGGTCGCAGGTCACATTTATCTCAGGCTCAGAACAGGGCCAGGCTAGATATTCGGGCTGGGAAACAGGTTTCGATTGAGAGGGCACTTGGAGCAGTGAAAACCCGGACCAATGTTCGGATATGAAGATCATGTCCTTTAATTGTAGGGGCCTGGCTGGGTCTAAAAAGAAATCAGCCTTCATGAGGGTGCTTACTCTTGAACACCCTGATGTGATTCTGCTACAAGAGACTTTAGGACTAGGTGTTATTGTCAAGGAAAAATTGGAACTTTGGATGGCTGGCTGGACCTTCGTGACTCTGGACGTTCGGGGACGCTGGGGGGGACTGGCTGTGGGATGGAAGAATTGTGCGTTAAAACTCATCAATGCATGGGGGATGTCTTCTGTCTTGGGAGTTGAATTTCTCTCAGTCGACTTGGGTACTTGCTTCACTGTGGTTAATGTCTATGGACCATATGACAATCGAGCACAATTTTGGGATTCAATTTTGCAGGAGCTGCTCTTGGATGGTGAATCGGTTGTGGTGGGGGGAGATTTAAACTTCACTTTAGGACAGACTAAAATTTGGGGCCCTCGAGCGCATGTGGATCCAATGGCTGGATATTTCCAACAGATGCTGGTTCGTAAAAAACTGCTGGACATAGAACCTATCAAACTGAAACCTACCTGGAGGAATAATAGGAGTGGAGAGGCTCGGGTGGCTAAGAGATTGGACCGGTTCCTGGTGGCTGAGAGACTGGTGGACAGGTTTTTTCAACTCAGACAGTGGGTTGGGAGTGGTGGGGATTCAGATCACTTCCCTATCTTTTTAGAGATTAGGAGAGGACCTATCAATCCTCCAAGCTCTCTTAAATTTAACAAGAACTGGTTAAAAGATGTTTCCTTTAAAAATCTTTTTCTGGATCTTTGGAGGACGTTTGATGTGGAACATGAGCGCACTGCAGCTTTTCAATTTGCCGAGAACATCCAACGTATTAAGGGAGCTGTCAAATTGTGGGCTGTTGATAAGAGAAGGAGGGAGGAATTTGCATTGAAACAGATCGAGGATGAACTACTACTGATCTATGAAGGGGATGGAGGAGGATTATTATCTCAGGAAACTATGGCTGATATGGTCAGATTGGAAGGTACTAGAAATAAACTTTTGATGGAACTGGAGGAAACATGGCGACTCAAGAGCAGGGCGATTTGGCTGGAATGTGGCGATGAGAATACTAAATTTTTTCATGCATATGCCAGGGGTAGGAAGTCGGTCAATACTATCTGGAGCTTGAAAGATGAAATTGGCATTGAACATTTTGATTTTGAAGAAAAGGCTAGATGCGGGGTGGGACACTTCCAGAATTTATTTAAAGCACCTGCCCAGGCCTCTATCGCTGAAGTTATCAGGGTGGCTCAATTTTTTCCGAGGTTTGCTGAGGAGGAGGACAATAGGAGACTCATGTGTGCTATTACTGAGGAGGAATTGAAGGAGGTCCTTGGTAGCTTTCAGAAAGACAAGAGTCCTGGGCCGGATGGTTGGACGATGGAATTTTTTCTGGAGCTTTATGATGTCTTGGGGTTGGATCTGCTACAGGTGGTTGAAGATACTCGTTTAAATGGGAAGATCCCGGCTTGTTTTAATTCCACTTTTATAGCTCTCATTCCTAAAACTGACAATCCAGCTACTCTTTCTGAATACAGGCCTATTTCATTGTGCAATTGTATCTACAAGATTGTTTCGAAGGTCATTGCTCGGAGATTTAAGGTTACCTTATCAGCAAATATTTCTGATGAACAATTTGGTTTTCTGGATGGACGTCAGATACATGAGGCTATAGGAGTGGCTCAGGAAGGTCTACACAGCTTGAAGACTCAACACATCAAAGGTGCTATTCTTAAAATTGACTTATCCAAGGCCTTCGACAAGGTGAGTTGGATATATATCCGGCTTCTCCTCACACATTTGGGTTTCTGCATCAATTTTATAAGGTGGATCATGTCATGTATTACTACTGTTTCTTTATCTGTTTTATTGAATGGAGCGGCTACCCCCTTTTTTCATGCGGAAAGAGGCCTTAGGCAAGGCTGTCCACTGTCTCCCCTCCTATTCCTCCTGGTAGCAGAAGGTTTGAGCAGGGCTATACTTGATGCTAAATTACAGGGAAGATTTAGTGGCATTGGCATTGGTGAGCAGCTTTTTGTTACACATCTGTTGTTTGTGGACGACGTTATCATCTTCAGTTCTGGGGATCGTAGAGATACTAGAACTCTGAAGGAGATCTTGGACCTCTTTTCTAAAGCTACGGGGATGGATATAAATATTGAGAAATCCACTATTACTACCCACCTGCTGAGACCGGATGAGGAACGGGCTCTTTTAGAACTGTTTCCCTTCAAGCATGTTGGCCTGGATGAGGGACTGAAATATCTGGGATTCTCCCTTAAAGCCAATGTTTATTTAAAGAAGGATTGGCGATGGCTCATTGGCAAGGTGGAGAAAAGACTGAAAGGCTGGAGTCATAAGTGGATGTCACGAGCTGGCAGGCTGGTGCTGGTCAAGTCCGTGTTGGAAGCCATTCCAGTCTACTGGATGTCTTTGTCATGGATACCTAAGGGTATTCTTGAATCTATCAGACGGTTATGCTTTAGATTCCTGTGGAGTGGCAAGAAGGAGGATCAGGTTACCCCGTGGGTCAACTGGAAGAGAATTGCTGCACCTAAGGGCCTGGGGGGGTGGGGATTAAAAAACATCTTTCTTTTTGCACATGCGCTGGCAGCCAAGGGAGGATGGAGACTTATCAAAACTAACAGCTTATGGACCAGGGTTATAACAGGAAAGTATTTATCTGACATGAGCCTGGATGAATGGATTAGGTGCCCTCGGAAGTCTCATATTGGGGGATCCGTAATTTGGAAAGCTGTGGTTAAATCATTCGATCTGGTGGAGAATTATCTGGCGTGGGATGTTGGAGATGGCGCACAGGTGAGAGTTGGCAGGGATCCTTGGTTTGGGAGTGAACGCTCTCATTTGCTGCCGGATTTGGTTGTAAACGCTTTGGAGAACAGGGGCATACGTACATTAAACCAGTTGGCTGTACAGGAACCCGAGGAACCGTGGATACAACGCTGGATAAACGCTGACCTGTTGGGTTTGGAGGCACCTGTGGCGGAGTATCTTAATTTATATATCAATGAATTGAAACGGGCACAGATACATCTGTCGGATCAGGAGGACGTGCTGATATGGGAACCCGATCCAGCTGGGGACTACACACCTAAAATGGGTTACTTAGTGCTCAGCGCAGGTGAGGTTAACGGGGATGCGATCTGGTGGTGGCGCCCACTGTGGAAACTTAAGTGCCCATCCAAGAACAGATTGTTTATGTGGTGTGCTCTTATGAATCAAGTACCGACCTGGGATAATCTGCAGAAGAGAAATTTCCAGGGCCCGGGGTGGTGTGTATTGTGCAAGAATGAATCGGAATCGATTACACACCTCTTTATACATTGCCAGTTTACTACTGCTGTGTGGAATGAATGCTCTAAATTGTTGGGTTTTGAATGCAAATGGGAAGGAAACTCTGTGGAAAATGCATGGGAAAACTGGTGGAGACGGACAACTAATAAGAAACAGAGGAAATTACCATTGGTGATTATATGGGGGATCTGGCTGGCTAGAAATGGTGTGATCTTTCAGGAAAAACCATGTCTTCCGGCTTTGATCTGTGCTAATTCAGTGGGCATTTTTCAAGCATGTCCTGAATACGTTAGGGCTGCAAAACAGAGACGGGACATGGCTGTGGAGATTGATAAATCTTCTCCCTGGGGTTTTTTTGATGGTGCAGCTAGCAATGAGATTTGTGGTGGGGGGGCAATCTTATACATTTCTGATTCACATTTCTACACGCTCACTATGGGTCTTGGAGCGGGAACTAATAACTTTGCTGAAGTTATGAGTTTAAAATTATTACTCATTTTTGCACATGAGCGGGGTATCTCTAGGTTGGCGGTTTTTGGCGATTCGATGAATGCTATTAATTGGACCAACCAAACCCAAGCCTGCAGAGTTATTAGAATTGCATCTGTTATCAACTCTATACAGCTGGTCAAACAATCCTTTGATTCATTCATATGCCGGCATGTATACAGGGAAAACAACCATTTGGCGGATCAGGCCTCCAAAGATGGGCAACGTATGGTTTTTGGCACTTGGAAAATAATTGAAGACTTTAATGGACAGCGAACTGAAATCTATCACAGGCCCTTTATTGAAGGAGGAGTATAACATTGTAGGTTCATAATATTTGAAAATGAAGTTTAAATGTTTTTTTTTTGAGAAGATGTAAAAGCAAAATAGTCCGGTGGGACAGCAAAAATTTGTTTTAGCAGGAATTATGCTGATTTGAAAGTAGACGTTACAGTCTCATCAAGTGAACCCATTTTACATGGGCAGATTTAATTCACTATCCAGTGAATACTAAATGTAATTCGGATCTCTAAGGATGAATGAGAATTACGCTTTTTTCTTTTGGAAAAAAAAAAAAATCATCGATGTAATGTTCATTTTTTTTTAAAATCAAGTTTCGGATGATGAGAAACTTATCTACCCTATTCCGTTGCACCCCATTACAATGTCAAAGCGAGAGAAGGCTACAAAAATAGCGCAACTCATAGAGGAAGCATACCAAGCATAGTCGAATCAACCACCTATTCAATTCCCACTACATCTAGATTCACCAATTAGCAATGTCTATAGTAACAATAGTTCTTCACATGTTGGCAATCGAGACAATGAAATCGAGGTTGGTATGCATAATTTCTTACAAGATACGGGTGCCATGGAGAAAATGATGTGCGATGCATTATAGAACGATGATTTAGGGGATAATGCTCATATCACTGATACCTTCTTTGAAATCCTTAAATTTGCTTCCACCACCCCTCTTTGGACTTGTCCGGTTAAAGTTTACCTAGCCGAGGACAACAATGTTACTATACAACTTGAAAGCAATGTGTGGCATGTCAAATGTGTGTTTCTCGGCACTTTTGAGGTAATTGACCCCCAAGTACCTTATATTTTGAGGAATTTCGTCATACAATCAACAATGAAAATGATCGATTTTATGAACATTAAATGACATTGTACATTTATATTTCCCACTAACTATAGGTTATTCAAAGACAAGGTACTTTCGAGTGATAATGTTTTTCCTAACAACTACAAAGAGCCAAAACAAATGTTGAAAATGTTGGGTGTTGAGTACATATCATATTATGCATATATGAATGATTGTATTCTATATAGAGGCGAATATGCAAACAAAGAGATATGTCCAAAATGTGGGCATGACAGATACCATAAATCAAGAAACAAGGGCAAAGCACATGGTACTCATAAGATATTGAGGCACATGCCTATAATCCCAAGGATTAAAAGGATCTTTCGTTGCAAAGAATTAGATATGTTGCAAGGATGGCATGCCTCACACCGAAATGAGTAAGGAATTATGTGAATCCCAATAGATTCAATAGCCATGAAGCATATAGAGGATACATGGCCCGATCAATTTAAGAATGAAGTATGGAGCCTTTGATTGAGCATAGCCATGGATGGCATCAACCCATATTCCCTCCTAAACACCAATTATTCTATTTGGCCTATAGTAGTGATCAATAACAATATCCTCCCATGGTTGTCCGTGAAGATTGAACATCTTATGCTAGCTCTTATAGTCCCAGGTAGAAGACAAGTGAAGAATATGAATGTTTACCTACAACCATTGATCAATGAATTGAAGGAATTATGGGAAGGGATACAAGTATACGATGTATCAAGCCACATCCCAACAAAGAGGAGTTTTACGTTGTATGGCATATGTGCGTACACCAAACATGATTATCCAGGATTCGGAGTTGATTATGGTAAACATGTTGATTGATTTGTTTATATTCCTAACAATATTTTTTGGCATTGTTAATTTGGTGCGTCTGTATTGATCTTAAACACTAATGTGCTCTATATACAATAACATTGCAGGTCTTGTAACAAAAGGGTATCATGTATGTAAATGTTGTGGACATGCTTTGAAGGGTAGTTGGTCAGCCACCTACAAAATTTGTTGTACGATTGCTCCAGGGTATTCCTCCCAGAAGACCACACTTATAGAAGATCAACATCTGCTTTCAATGATAAACTAGAGAGAACCCAGAGGCCTGAAATAATGACAATGTTTCACTGGCTTAGGGCATATGGCAGAGAGAAGGAGAAGGAAATTGTAGAAATGTTTGATTCAAATGGGGAATTTATGTTTGATGATCTTGAATTCTTCGACACCTATGTTGAGAAAATTCCCATTGGGATGAAAAGCAAATTGATATTTTATGACTCCCATATTGGGAGCATCTTAATATTGTCCACTTACTAGATCCCATGCATATATTTAAAATGTTTCATCTTCTTTGTGGAGGCACATATCATCGAAACAAAGTGACACATTGGCTATCAAGAGAGATCTTATTTCTTCAAATTCTAAAAAGAAGCATTGGCCAAGACAATAAAATAGAGGAGGGGTTGGCCCCTCTTAGTCTTTTAAAGAAGGTGATGTCCCATGGATTTTAAAGAAAGATGATATTTCTTTGGCAATGGAATTTATATTGGGCGTGAAGGTTCCTTCTTTATGTGGGTCTACTCTACGACATTGCTTCACTGTAGAAGAACATTTGAAATCACATGACCATTTGAACCTTTTAAGGGTATGTACGACAAAAACATGTTTTTATTTTTTATGCCACAAGTTAAAACACAATTAAATTTTTAAGTGTTTACTTTGTAGTGTCATTATGTAGTGTCCCTTTTTAAGAAATTTGGCTAAATTGTAAAATTTGTAATTTTTGGCCAATTCGACCCTTAGACTAGTTATGACTCCAATGCTTCCAAATGGCTCCAAATGCTTCCAAATTGGGTATGAAGGTATTTGAAAGGTATTATGACATAAAAATGAGGCTAATGGATGCTTGTAAAATCTTAAAACACTTCTACAACATTCATTTACAATCAGGGAAAAACAAGGAACTTTACTAGTCAAATCGAGGTTCAAAATCCCCAAGGGTAGTGGTCAAAGATGGATCTCCAAATGCTATACGACCTTCCCAAATTCCAGAACAGAGACATGGTACTGTTAAAGGTCTTCAATGGATGTAACGTAACCTCCCGTTGTCCCAATGCAAGGAAGGGATCATGATGACAATCTGGGGCTTTTACATAAACTCAGTCCATTCATTAAAATTCACAGCAATTAAAAATCAAATGTGTGCAGATGCAATTTGAAGCAAACATGCACAGCAGAATAACATCATCCACACACATTACATGATGCCATTCAATTTAGCACGGTAAAAAAATTAATACATTTGCAGAAGTAATTACACTTAAGAAAATACTTATCTTGATGTAATGTTGTCCCAAACAACTAGCTATGTTGCTGCAACGTTCCACCCAACCATAGGCCAGTTGTGTTCATCAATCTCTCAACACAACTGCCACACCCGAGATGGGAATGATTCTACAAGGAAAAGGGACATTCTTACTCATACACAACCAAATAATCATTCCTCCAAGCCAAGCCAGCCCATAGCTAGGCTTATCAGGCTAATTCTGAACCCTCTGCATTTATGGATGCTTGCACTCAAGCTCAAGCCAAAGAAACAGATACCCATTACCCATACCCCAACATACTCTTTCTACACACAGCAAAAACGATCATTGGGTAGGGATACACCTTTACAACAAATATATTTTACAAAACAGGCTCCATGGGTTTTTCCCCAAATCGTGGCTCACCAAAACGGACCGTGGGAAGGGAAATTTGTCCCCAGGGAGCAACCGGATTTCTCCCACATGTTATGAGCATTTCAAATGGCCAAAACGACCTCATTGAAACCCCAAATTGATCTGTCCTCTTCCCCATTGGTAACCAAAACAAAAACGCCCTTCCAAGCTTAAAAGATGAAGGAAAACATAGGAAATCCATGGAGAAAAACGCCCAGGTAGGTCCAAAAACGTGAAAGAGATAAAACTGCTTGATGGGTAATGGCTTGGGGAGCAATTCATGGCTCTTTTCTTTCCAAGGAAGCAAAAACACGATTTTCCATGAATGGTGGCTTTCCCATACTCGAATTTGGACAACCATACCTCTCCATTTCCAAGGCATTAACTACCTTAACCAATTCTTGGAAGAAATGAATGATTGGGTACAAAAGTCAACATGGGTAGTTGGGGGTTTGATGGGTTATCTCATTGACACTTGGCTTGACTTGATTGGCTCAAGGGTTTGACTATTTCCCTCCCAATTCCTTGTAAAATCATGCTCCCATCTCTTGTTGCATTGCATAGCTAGTTGTGGATATTTGATTTAAAATGCATATTTACATGATATCGAAATTCCAATGTGCCAGGCAGCTAGCACATAAACCATATGCATCAATAAATCGATGGCGGGGCCTTGGCCTTGAGCTCCTCGCCACGATTTTATAACAATATTACATCATTTACAATCTTAATGCAATAGGGTCAAGATGGGGACGTTACATTCCCCTCCCCTTGGAATAACACCATCCTCGGTGTTCCAATACTTAGGAATAAATACACACATTACACATGTCCAAAATTCACACAATGTGGCAGGTCTGTCCTGCGTTTCATCTCTTTACTTTGAACTTTTAGGATCAAGTCCTTTGGATTCCACAAGTTTCTCTTGCTGGATTTGATCTCCTGGCTCTGTAGGTGGGCATTGCTCCACAACAATCCCTTCCTTTTATTCACCTTCCGGCTGATCTACAAGTCTGGAATTTCCTGGATGCCATCTTCCTTGCTGTCCTCGCAACTTTTTGAGGAAGATTATCAGCCAAAAAAATTAGCTTTCGGTCTGCTGCCATGATCAATGTGCACAACTAGCCCACACTTTGCTCACTAGCAACACTTGGCTAGTAACAACTGCAAACAATGGCTTTCAATTTCTCACGTGTGAGATTCATCATGGCAATTGCTGTTAGGACAAGCATAACACAATATTAAAATTAGTCAATTATTTGCTCAATTGACATGGAACGTCCATGCTTTACTCATGAGACTTACACACGTTTCATGCTTTCCCAACATACACATGAACTCATTCATGTTCATCATTTCAAAGGAAAAATAACTATTTTAGCATTCACAATTCATTTCAAGCAATTAAACACAATCTACTTTTAGCCATGTCATGCACTCAACAATCCTCTGTTTCTGAAATGCATCAATCAAAAGGGAAATAGAAGAGTAAGAGTTTTCCCCCTCTTAGTCTTGTTCCAGTCCGGAGCCACACCATCATTGTGGTTCTATGCTCCTTAGCCTCTTTCACTTTAATGTGAATGCTTGACTTGCCCTTTCTTGGCTATGACACTTAGTGTCTAAGGTCTGTCTAAGGCTTTTCTCCATCAGGGAACCCTTCCCCATTGTTGCCTACAGAACCTTTGGATGCTAGGGCCAACACATGTCCACTAGCACCGTCTTTCATTACTGCTCATATTGAGCTCCTTAGGACGATCACATGTCCTCATGCATCCCTATGATTCCTTCGTAGTCCTTGCTTCCAGCAATACCTATACTCAAACATTGAATTAATTCACATGTTTAGTTTATTTTCATAGGGTTTATCTCTAAACAAGAGTTTGAGAAAATTATAACCAAATCATATACACACGTATATTCATAGGCAAGAAGTTGCAAGGTAACCAAATACTTATCTGCATTGGATGTCTTCACTTTATTTCACAAGCTCCTTCTTCTCTTTATAAGCCTTGGATTGCCCATGGATACAATAATGAATGTTGCGCCAGCACATAAGATACTCCACTACATCACGTAGTTAATTCCCAACTCGTTACTCTCTGGATTTACCAAGAATTTTAGCGCCCAACCAGTTGCTCTCTAGATTTACGAAGCATTTTAGCTCCCAACCAGTTACTCTCTGGATTTACCAAGCACTTTAGCGCCCAACCAGTTACTCTCTGGATTTACCAAGCATTTTATGGTTCTTTCAGGGTCCTTGCTTCCTGCAATGACCAAGGTTTCCAACAAAGAAACAATAGTGTATCATCTTAGCTGTTAGAAAACTTATACCTGAAATCTTCATTATTCTAAGCAAGAAATAAATGAAATTGAATACTTATCTGTATTGTGCATTTCTTTGCTACTCCACAGGTTTCCTTCTCTGCTTTACAAGCCTTGGATCACCTGTGGGGTGGATGCTTGGCCAGCAGACATGCTGCTCCACAACATCATCCGAATAGGCAATGCCAAGCCAGTACGTCGACTAGGTTTATCAGGCATCCCTAAAATAAGTATGCTAAGCCAGTATGCCGACTGGGTTTATCAAGCATTTCAAAAATCAATATGCTAAGCCAGTATGCCGACTGGGTTTATCAAGCATACAACAACCATTTCCAAACAACATTAAAGACTAAACCCACATGACCATTCCAAACAAAATTAAAGTATTCTTTATGATCTTATGAAGACTTTGGTGGACAAGGACCCTTTTATGGCCAAAAACATATGTCGGGCCTTTTTAACACCATAGTTTATCAACACTATCTTTCTTTTAATCCCACATACAACTATTATATGCAAGTAATAAGGCCAAAATACCTTAATGTCAAATTGCCTTCATGTGTCTTTGCACTTGTGGGTTCTCTTATGTGTGGGTGCATGGGTTCTTCCTTCCTTGTGTCACTGAAATTGCCTTCTTATCTATCTGAATCTAGTGCTTGACTTTCCCATTGTCATCCATGAGTTTTCATGTTCCAATACAATTCCATGAAGGGATTCTCTTTGATCTGTTGAATCTCTCTACATTTCCCATTCCTTGTGAGGTAGTCCTTTCTGTATTTCTCTTTAGTATATGCATATGATTCGGAAAGGACACACACTCATCCAATGGAACCTCAATTCCACAGTTTGCTTGGATTGCGAAGAGATTTTTGCAAGCACAACACATCCCTTGATTGATAGCTTTTCAAGCTCCACATGAGAGGGATTTTGAAATATTTTCGAAAAGTATGCAAGAGCAGTAGGCATAACAACAATTGCGCCACCTTTCCATTTGATTGCATCTATGCTTAACGGCGTGAGCTAAAGTCTAGATGATTTGCATTTTTTCTGGTGAGGTGGCTGGATTCCGGTGACATGATTTGTTGCTGAAATTGCAATTTTGATTGCAGAAATGAATTCAACGCCCTCAATTGATGCTAAGACACCTCGATTATACAATTCCAACAATTGAAAAATGCCATTTCAACAATTTTCACTGGATTTTGATCAAAAAATTCGTCGAATAATAAGTACAAATAATCTAGACTTTAGCTTTCACCATGCTTAACCTCCATCTCAGCTAAATGGGCTTGCTTGGCTAAGAAGTCATCTCCATATGCTCCCTAAAACTCCCAAAACTCTACGAATCATATCATAAGCCTCCTGAAATGTCACATTGTGACCAAGTTCGTGTACCGATCACATAATGGATTATTGATCCCACGCTCGCCCCCGCCACCACACTTGGTGGAAACCTATTTTCTATCGATGTTCTCACAACACCCACATGAAAAGCCCCCAACGAGCCCCTCCCACTTATAAGCAAAGTTGTCTTGTTGAATGCATGCAGGGTCTGGTACTTCATGAATGTAAGCTTGGAAGAGAGCTCGTCAGGATCCCAATCACACACCATTCTCAACTGGGTTGACGCATGTTCTATATACTCTTTAATCATTCTGAGCACCTGCAATCTGCCCATATGAAGTTGCAGATTGCACATTTCCCGAGGTTTTGAATCACGCTCGGGCATAGGCAGAATATGAAGTTCCTCAGACCCCCTTCTAGCACCTCTTCATGAGCTCCCACAACTTATTCCTCATGAGATCCTTGTCATAGAAGTCTGTTTCATTCATCCGTGGTTTCTCCCTATCTAGCATCTTGGCCGCGTGCGACCAATCAATGTTAGGTGAGTGCGCTCCGCACCAGGTTCTGCCAGAACTTCTTGCAGTACGTGGATTTGGCCCACGACAATACATTTGTGTAGCGCATCAGCCTGAGGGTGACCAATGCCATAACAGTGAGCACTCCTTGGGGTTTCCGCTGATTCAACCATGACAACACTGGGTGGATTATAGATCCATTGAACCTCCTGTTGTAATGCTCGAGGACTACGAGGAGCACCCTGGGCAAATCTGAGATTGAGTTGGAGAAGAAAATGTGCATGACGATTACATGACCCATAACGATGGGCGACCCAATGGCGAACGTGCCCGCTCGGTCCACATTATCGGCATTCAAATGTACCCTGCAGTGCAGTTGCTGCCTGGGCTCATCTCGATTGCTGATTCCCTCTATTCTATCCAACGGGCATGGAGCAAAGTCTCTTTGACTTTGCTCCATGCCCGTTGGATGGAGGGAATCAGCAATCAAGATAAGGATCGCCGCAACGATTGAAGGGATATCAACTCTTGAATTTCTGATATCAACTCTTGAATTAAGAGTTGGATCATCCAAAGTTGATATTCCAAGGTGACATGCTGTGAGGTGCTTATTGAAGACTAGTTGATATCCTAAGGTGGCATGTTGTGGTGCGAGGTGTTTATTGAAGACTATCTTTGTTGCTCATCTCCATTGCTATTGCTTAGATGATCATGCCTTGGTAAAGTGCATTGTCATGCTCACAACACTAATAGGTCTTTGAGTGTTAATGTAGCAAATTCAAATTCCAAGAATTCCCTTTTCCCTACCATCGTCGCCTATGAAGGATAACCGTGGACAACCTGCTGGTTATAATTGCCTTATCAACACATACCTATAGTCGATCCACCTCCATGCACACAAATAGCTTTAGCGATGCTAGCATGCTACTTTAGGGAAGGAGCAACGATTGAGGAGTGCGGCTCTCTGCAAGCATACTCGATAACCAAATAGCCTCCCCCAACAAATAACACAAGCATCGAACAACTTTGTTAGCAATCAACATGAATCGACACCTTCCACAAGCATATCATGCTTTGAGCATAAAAAAAATTATGATATCATTAATAGTCAACCTAAACATACACACAATCTTTTTAAGCCGAATCAACTTGATGCAAAACACAACCTACACACAATTTCTACAAACATTCAACTCTTCTATGAATACAACACTCAAAGATTAATTACCTCTCATTCTTTGTGAATACAACACTCAAAGATTAGTTCCCTCTCATTTTTTTACTGGTGAAGTAGTTAGTTCTTGAGAAGCTTTTCACTTCATAAACCTCATTAGCTTTGATAGCATATCAAAATAAGAGAAGCCTAAATACCACAACAAAATTGTGTTGATTGTTTTATTAAACAATGTAATTGTATACAAAATATATAGAAGTTTTGTTTTAAGAGGAACACTCTACCTTATATCTCAACCACACACTATTAAAGTAGAACCAATCTATGGGTGTTGCTACGGCCAAGTTGGCCTATGACTCCATCCCCTCGGGGGATAATTCGCAGGTTCGGTGGTGGTATCGTAAGATATGGAAATTTCGGGTGCCATTGAAATTAAAATGTTTCATCTACCTTGTTCTACACAATAATGTGTTTACATGGGACAATTTGTGTAGGCGAGGTTTCTGCGGTCTGGGACGTTGTCACCTTGTGGTACTTGCGATGAAAATGTCCTACACCTGTTTGGATCCTGTTCGGTTGCGAATGAATTATGGTTAATATTGGCCTTACGTGTGACCATAGATTCCAGTGGGGATCGGGCAACCTGGGGGACTACCTTCTTCGATGGGGCCGCTCTTTTAAAGACTGGTGGGCACTTCCGGTTTTTGTTTTCTGGGAACTTTGGCGTGCCCGAATTAAGGTTTATTTCAGGGTTTATGTTTGAATTTGGATGTCATGGTCGGTCGTGCTGTAGCGGATTTTCGGGACTTCAATACTGGTGGCTCTCCCTGTCCGGTAACATCTCCTTTTACGACTGAACCATTATTGCTCATTTATCCCTGTGGTTTTTTCGATGGTGCCTCTCAGTCGGGTGGATCGATTTGTGGGGCTAGGGCGGTTTTACACATCTCTGTAAACCGTTATTTCAAGGTGTGGATGCACTTGGGAACTAGCACTAATACTCGCAGCGAGCTATTGGCTTTATGGTTGCTCCTCAGATTTGCGGTCCATAAGGACATTTCCTGTCTTAGGATTTGGGGTGATTCGAAGGTGATCATCTCTTGGGCCAAGGGTTTGAGCAATATTAATGTATGCATGCTCTCACACTGGCTGGAAGCGATGAGAACACTTATTGATAGGGTTGAGGTTGCTGACTTTTTTCATGTTCCTTTGACTTCAAATCTGATGGCGGATATCCTTTCTAAGCTTGCTCTTCTTTCGGCTCTGGGACACATTTTTTGGGAGGATTGGTCTATGGATTCGATGGTTTCTATGGGCAACTTGGATCTTCTTTCACTTTAGCTTGTGGTTTTTCTTGATGGTTATATGTTGTATCATTTGCAGGTTGCTATTTCATACGGTTGATCAACTGTTGGTTGGTTATCGTATCACTTTTGGTTTTCTGACCTTCTGGTTTTGCTCTCCTTGGGATGATCTGTCCTTGGGCCGTTTTGGTGATCAAACATCACTATTATTAGATAGTTCCTATTTTTGTATCTTATGGACCATGAGGCATTTGTTTTTTCTATGGATTTTGCTCCGTTTGGATGGTTATTTGTCTTTGCCCATTGTTTCGCTTTTGGTGGATGGATTGGTTTATGTTCGGTGATATGTTCTTTATGAGTTGGTCGGTCCTATTGGTGCTATTTATGATATGATGGTTGACCGGTTTGTGGTCCCTGTCTGTCTCTCCTCAAGTTTTTTAAAACTATTTTAGGAGAGTATGGTTTTCTCCTTGTAATGTTTTATTAATAATATGTTATTTTCATTGTGTGAAAAAAAAAAATAGAACCCCAATCTAACTTTCATCTAACCACCTCCTAAAATCACTCAAAAATACTACTTATATAAAGATACTTTCTATTTGATAATAATCAACATAATAACAAACCTATGTGACTAGATATTTAACACCAAAATGAAGTAGAAATTAACACAATAATTTATATAGTTTACTTTGAATAAATTACATAAGAAGAGTTGTAATAATGTTATGCTATGCACTCATTCTAACCATAAGTTTGAGATGCGACTTTAAAAGTCATGCTATGCGCATTACTAATACATATTGCACATAGAATATGTGCTATTGAGTTTGGGTTTGATATTTATATTCACTTTTTAACTATTAAATGATATTTAATATTGTCACCATTTATGAGAATGGGTATATGGAAGAACTAGGGCACACTTCCAAAGCTTTTAGTGGACGATGAGATGGGAATGAGAATTACATATTTAAATTTTCATTTTATTTTTTTAACAATTTTGAATTCACAAGTTTTGAATTTTTTTCTAATGTGCATGTTTTTACTTTATCTTTGAGTATAGTCAAAATATGATGATACGTTTTAGTGTAGTTTCTCTTAAATGTATGACAACGAAGGTTTCATAGTCATTCTTTCGAATTATCATTGCTTTTTTTTCTCAATATGGATGATATTTTTGACAAATTGTAACAAGGGTTTCTTTGGGTCGATGGAACTTGAGTTTTCAATGCACTATTACAGAGTTGTAGTTTGTATCAAAGGGATGGAGAAGCGCTGCCTTCCATTTGGATTTTTTTGAAATCTAATTAAAATATAAGGATTTAGGTATAACATACACAAAACTTAGATTAAGATTATCACAAAACTCCTATGGTAACACAATAATAGAGATTCAAATTGGCATAGTTAGGGAAGGCATTCATGTTCATTAAAAAAATGATTAACTATAGAAAAATAAGTGCAACATGAAAGGAAGAATTATCATTTACAAGAATGAGATACGTTACCTTCAATCAAATAAACTAAGGGAGTAGTTTATCAAGACAATCGATAGTAGACACCAAGCAACATAATTTCGAAGATTTTGATAACACTAGAAAATCATTGATACATAGAATGAACCATAAAACTAACTCTTTCGAAATGCATTTAGGTGTAAAAATAAAAATAGGGTTTGAAATTTAAATTAGTAAACAAGAACAATTCAAATGATGGGAATCTTGAAAACAAAATATGCACTTTAATTTCAATACACTAAAATGTTGTTCATTGGCAACTGTGATTAAATTGTTGAGCCTCTGTATAGCATTTACAAGCTCATTGCAGGGCAATTCAAAGAAATACACAAGCATACTTGAGATGTGGGATGGCTGTGTGAGAACTTGAGGAGTGTTGACTTCAAAGGAATTTACTCACAAGTAGAGGTGAGATGCTTGGTGAGAGTGAGGTGAAGAGTGAAACGAGAGAATCGACTTAGGTTAGGGATTGCAACTTAGATTATGTAACATACTTAATAATAATAAAAATAACATTAAAATAGTACTTACAATAAATAATAACAATAATTAATGATTAGTGATTAATGATTAATGAAAGAATACATCTTATCTAAAAGACATGACTTATTAAAAGGACATGACTTACCATTCTGACCAATCAATACTATAAGTACACTATCGCATGATCATTGTATCTCATCAATCTCATATCTCATATTTTATACATTTATCATATTTACTCTCTTATATAGATTATAACTTTAGATTGTCCTACATGAATTAGATATTCAACTATTGAATTACTGTGTATATTCAAGAACTAAATATTGTTCGTTTCATTGACATCAAGGCTACGTCTTGATCCCGACTTTTCGCCAAACCAAAAATTTCAGAGTTTCTATGTTTACGAGTTCCTTGACCACCACCATTTAAGCTTTTGGCCGTTTAAAATCAGAATTTCTATTATTGAAGAACAGTAAGGTGTTACAATTTGAAGAAAATTAGGAAAGGAAAAAAATAAAAATAAGATAATTTGTATTTTTAAAAGAAATAAAAACTCTCTGGAAGAAATAGTATTTTATTGCCAAAGCACAAAATAGTAAGACATTATGAGATGTCGTGGGAAACTCAGCTGAATGTGACACGTGGATGATCAATTAGTGGGACCATTGTGTGCCAATGTAACACAACCTCTACTTTTTCATGCCATGTCATCGTTATTTGCATTATAATCGCCCAATAGTCTAAGTCATAGTGGGTTCCATCAAAGTTTGTTTAACAATAAAGCGATCAAGAAAAGTGGCGACCCTTTACAATGTTTCTATACATCCATCCAATATTAAATAAATTTTAACGAATCAATTATCAAAAGCAGACTTAGTGGACAAAAGGAAAACATGAAATCAAAATATATTTGTACAAATTATAAAGCCTATTTTTAAAAGGTTTTAAAGGGATAAAAGTTGTCTCCCGGATGCAAGTTCTAGCTCCAGGCAGATGGGACAGGATCACATCCACATGACACCTGGCCCTAGGCTCACAACACGTTCCCCTGTTGACGTCAACCATGCGACATCAAGAAGATAAGCCATTTATTATGCTTGTCCTCAATGTCGTCTCGTCCTTTCTGGACACCATGACGATGGACCTTAGGCGTGTGAAACTCAGGCTCATGGATCTAGGTACAAGACTCCCATCTTCCTGCTCGGTGTGGTTCACTTTCTAGGTTATGCTCCAGGATCCTTATGCTCTCGGCTCCAAGCTTTTTGTGCTCCATGCTTTCAGTGCTCTCAACTCCTAGCATACTCACTCCTGCACCTGCTCCACCTTCGCGACAGTCATTATGGGTAGAACCAAGGGGGCCAAGACCAAGAACAAGAAGAATGAGAACACTCCGAAGGAGAGTCCCATGAGGAAGGGATATGGCCCCGAAGTATCCATACCAATTTGTCTGTTGCTGGATAACTGGGAAGCTAGAATCATTGTAGAAACTATGGCAATGGGAAGTCCGAAGCAGATTTGGGACCCATACTTGCTCGTAAAGAATATGATGGGGCAGCTAATGGAGGACATGCAATCGAATTGGACCTCTACATGCCATGCCACCCAATCCCTGCGCGCAACTCTTCCTAATTGGTCATCTACTCTCGGCACGCTGGAAAACACGCACTGCTGGGACTCTTATGCACCTACTTAACCCTTCTACTGTGACATCCGCTCTGGCAGCACCACCCCTGGAGCCACCTCGTCTACAGTCAGAGCTGAAACCCCCCGTGGCACTGTGACTACTCCGCTCGGCTTGGACACGCACCACCCAGGTGGCAGTTCTTCGGCCATGACGCGTAGCAGGGACCCTCTAATTGGAAAGGAAAGGCCTCAAGCCTCCTTCCCCATACCCAACACCTTGGTCCCAATCTTGGCTAAGCGCACTCGGAATGAGCCGACTAGATTTGCCCCTGTCATTCCCAGAAAAACCACTCCACTGCCCATCAAGGCTCATGTCACTTGCCAGCCAGTGAAGGCCACGTCGACTCCTGGGACAGCTGCTACAACAATGGGGACTGCTGCATCGATTTCTGTAAATGCCTAGAAGGACAACGCTGCATATAGCTGCCCTATCCTGGAGGAGACATAGTCTGCAACTGGTTAACAAGGGTTTTTTGTTGGCTCTTGTATATTTTTTTCCTTATCTAGATATGCACATGCCGCTGCATGCCTCTATGGCTATGAACTTTTTACATTTCCACTAGGATCTCCCCACTAAGGACAGGGGTTTTCTATACTTCACTATTTTGATTTGCCATAACACTTTTGATAGATATGGTTGGCACCTCTGGGTAAGACCACCGATGACTGTAACTCTTACTATATTTCTATTAAACTAATATAATTTGCAGCTTTTACAAAAAAAAAAACTTTGATAGTAAAAAAAAAAGGGATAAAAGTTGTCATTAAATTATAAGTTACCAAGAAACTTCATAAAGTTTTCGAGGGAGAAGGAAAGACTTATAGAAGGATATTTAAAGTGTAAAAATAATTATTTTATAAAAACAAGTTGTATGTTGGATTTTAATAAAAGGAAGGAAGATTTTTTCATAAAGGTATTGAATTCTCGTGCTTCGAATTATTATCATTCAAGAAAAATAAGTTAATGTCATTATTGATGCGAACTTTTAGGGAAATTAAATTAATGTGGATTTGATCAATCTATTAATGATTTCAGAGTCTAGTATAATCGAAAAACAAGGCATCTTTGACAATGATTACAAAGTTAAAAACTTACATGTAACAATTAATGATTATAAATATACATCGCAATTCAATGTTACAAATATGTATAAAAAATAGGTTGACATAATTGTTGGTTCAACCTAGTTAGAATCACTAGGTACAT
This sequence comes from Larix kaempferi, assembly GCA_027924585.1. Taxonomy (NCBI): domain Eukaryota; kingdom Viridiplantae; phylum Streptophyta; class Pinopsida; order Pinales; family Pinaceae; genus Larix; species Larix kaempferi. Next base: position 1,001,533 of record BSBM01000605.1, read on the forward strand.
TCATTTTGAACATGGAGACGTTTTTTGGACGTTTTCATATAAAAGGAAGAAAATAACATTGCAAGATGTTACAATGAAGCCATGCTCAGAGGTGCTCTTATCAGAAGAACTAAAGGATGTTTTAGAAGTGATACTTCAAGATAGCCAGAAGTCAATACAAAATAACTAGGATTGACATAAATAATGTAACAAGGTTATCGTTGAGAAAGATGAAGAGATTTCTTGCCTAAGAAATCATGATAAGAAACTACTTGAAAAATCGTGAAGTCCAAGGAGGAGTGGTGTTTTCAAAAGTTAGAACAAGAGAATCAAGATCTCGCAAGGGAATTCAACAAGAAGTTATAAGAGAAACATAAAGACGCTTCTATATTAAGGAACCTTAACCCGAGGTTGCTCAAGCAAATCAAAAGTAAATAGTTCTAGGTGCTCTTTATTTTTTGCAAATTGTTCATTTGAGGAACATTCAAATGACTAGGAGCTCTTTATGAAAAGCAAAGCATCTGAATTTATTGATGTGCATGCAATACGTTGTTTGTCTCCTACTGACGAGTTATTAATAGACTATAACTTTCGTAGACCACCAACGGCTTGTCAAAGGAACCCTACATTAGGACTACCTTTAGACGTCCCCTTGGGACGTAAGACAAACATCGTTGATTAATTGTATTTTTTTATTTTCAATGGGATTAATGTAAATGTATTGCTCAATTTGAAATTTTGGTTTATAGATTGCTTGCAGTTGGACATTTACTATTGGAAAATATTCCCATGATTCAATAATAATCGTTTGGTATAATGTTTGAACAAACCAATTGCATCGTGCTTAATAATATCATCGATGTAATGTTCATTTTTTTTTAAATGAAGTTTTTGATGATGAGCAACTTATCTACCATCTTCTGTTGCACCCCATTACAATGTCAAATCAAGAGAAGGCTACAAAAATAGCGCAACTCAAAGAGGAGGCATACCAATCATGGTTGAATCAACCACCTATGCAATTCCCACTGCGTCTAGATTCACCAATTGGCAATGTCTACAATAACAATAGTTCTTCACATGTTGGCAATCGAGACAATTAAATCGAGGTCAGTATGCATAATTTCTTACGAGATACAAGTGCCATGGAGACAATGTTGTTAGATGAATTATAGGACGATGATCTAGGGGATGATTCTCATATCACTAATACCTTCTTTGAAAGCCTTAAATTTGCTTCCACCAACCCTCTCTTTGGACTTGGCCGGTCAAAGTTTACATAGCCGAGGACAACAATGTTACTATACAACTTGAAAGCAATGTGTGGCATGTCAAATGTGTGTTTCTCGGCACTTTTGAGGTAACTGACCCTCAAGTCCCTTATATTTTGAGGAATTTCGTCACACAACCAACAATGAAAATGATCGATTTTATGAACATTAAATGACATTGTACATTTCTATTTCCCACTAACTGCAGGTTATTCAAAGATAAGGCAGTTTCGAGTGATAATGTTTTTCCTGGCAACTACAAAGAGGCAAAACAAATGTTGAAAATGTTGGGTGTTGAGTACATATCATATTATGCATATATGAATGATTGTATTCTATATATAGGAGAATATGAAAACAAAGAGATATGTCCAAAATGTGGGCATGACAGGTACAATAAATCAAGAAACAAGGGTAAAGAATATGGTACTCATAAGATATTGAAGCACATGCCTATAATCCCAAGGATTCAAAGGCTCTTTCGTTGCAAAGAATTAGATATGTTGCAAGGAAGGCATGCCTAATAACGAAACGAGTAAGGAATTATGCAAATCCCAACAAATTCAATAGCCATGCAGCATGTAGAGGATACATGGCCCGATCAATTTAAGAATGAAGTATGGACCCTTTGATTGAGCATAGCCACAGATGGAAACAACCCATATTCCCTCCTAAACACCAACTATTATTTTTGGCCTATAGTAGTGATCAATAACAATACCCCCCCATGGTTTTCCGTGAAGATTGACCATCTTATGGTAGCTCTTATAGTCCCAGATAAAATACAAGTGAAGAATATGAATGTTTACCTACAACCATTGATAAATGAATTGAAATAATTATGGGAAGGGATACAAGTATACAATGTATCAAGACACATCCCAACAAAGAGGAGTTTTGCGTTGTATGACATATGTGCGTACACCATACATGATTATTTGAGATTAGGAGTTGATTATGGTAAACATGTTGATTGATTTTTTTATATTCGTAATAATATTTTTTGGCATAGTTAATTCGGTGCAACTGCATTGATATTAAATACGAATGTGCTCTATATACAATAACACTGCAGGTCTTGTAACAAAAGGGTATCATGGATGTAAATGTTGTGGGCATTCTTTGAAGGCTAGTTGGTCAGCCACCTAAAAAAGTTTTTGTACGACTGCTCCAAGGTATTCCTCCCAGAAGACCAACCTTATAGAAAATCAACATAGAATTCTTTAAATGATAAACTAAAGAGAACTGAGAGGCCTAGAATAATGTCAATGGTTCATTGGCTTAGGGCACATGACAGAGAAAAGAAGAAGGAAATTGTAGAAATTTTTTATTCAAATGGGGAATTTATGTTTGATGATCCTGAATTCTTCGACACCTATGTTGAGAAAATTCCCATTGGAATGAAAAGAAAATTGATATTTTATGACTCCCATGTTGGGAGCATCTTAATATTGTCCACTTACTAGATCCCATGCATATTTAAAAATGTTTCATCTTCTTTGTGGAGGCACATATCATCGAAAAAAAGTGACACATTGGATGTTAGGAGAGATCTTATTTCTTCAAATACTAAAAAGAAGCATTTGCCAAGACAAGAAAATAGAGGAGAGGCTAACCTCTCCTGGTCTTTTAAAGGAGGTGATGTCTAATGGATTTTGAAGAAAGATGATCTTTCTTTGGAAAATGAAGTTATATTGGGTGTGAAGGTGCCTTCTTTATGTGGGTCTACTCTACGACATTGCTTCACTGTAGAAGAACATTTGAAATCACATGACCATTTGAACCTTCTAAGGGTATGTACATCAAAAACATGTTTTTATTTTTTATACCACAAGTTAAAACACAATTATTTTGTTAAGTGTTTACTTTGTAGTGTCATTATTCTTTACTTCTGCATGGGTTTGTGAACTATGAATTTCCCAAGGACTTGCGGCGTGCCATATCTAAATTATTTTCATTTGTACATTGGATCACATCAAAGGAGCTTCATATGGCTAGCATTCCACGATAGCGTCAAGAGATGGCTTCAAGATTGTTTGTATGTTTGAGAAGAAATTGCCAATGAGTTTCATGGTGTCATGTCCCAAATTTGTCATTGGGTCACAATGGCCTAATCACATTGGTCCTATTCATTAGAGTTTGTCAAATTGATGCTAAAGGTCAAATAATTGCCAAGGAGGAAAATTACTAGTTTCCTAGGTTTGGGGTGGAAGCTTTGGGATTTGGAATAATGGAGATAATAAATGATGTTTGAACATTAGAATGGCATAAATATTTAATAAAGGAGCTAAATAAATATATACAAGTGAAATTCAAAGTGGCATTTGATCATGAAGACACGTGGAGAAAGTGGGACCCACATATGGCTAGATTTCCCCACTACACTTGGCATCATTCTCTCACCAATTCAAATTCAAGGTGAATGGTGACATACTTGGGGGAGTCCAAAAGGTATTATTCATGGAATGACTCATCCAAGGTCGAAATATAGAGGAAGAGTAACTCCCATGGAAGAGGAAGAGGCAATTTGGAGCTAGTGAGACACTTGGGCTAGATTCCCTAGCTCTATGACAACAATGATGAAGATGCTATGACACCTATGACACAAATCAGACCTGAAGGCTGACATATGACATATATGACATGTCAGGGCAAAAAATAGACTCTAAGAGGGCGCTCAAGGGTGTTAGGGCAGCTAATATGCTTCCACATGTGATTTGGTGGAAGTGGGAGACTAGGAATTGTTGTACAAGTGGCGTTCTTTGGAATCTCTTCCCAACTTGAGTTGGAATGAGTCTCTTGGAAGGAATTCGACCCATGGAGGACATTAGAAATTTATAAATGTCAATAAAAAAGAATGAAACCAACTTTTGATCATTTGTATAATTTGCAATTGCATTTGTGAAGAGGGAGAGCTAGTGGATGACTAGTTTCTTGCCTTAGCCAATTTCGAGGGTGAAAGATTCCCATCCAAGTTGGAAATTGGAAAGGCCATTCAGAACTTTCATTTGGATATTTAATGGAGTCTTTATTTGCAGGTGTAAGCTACATGGAATCTCATGGTTTCTTCTATTGCAGCTCACTCCTTCAACCATTTCCATTTTTGATGGCATATTCTTGATCCTTGAGGGAGGGCGTTTTTGGTGAGCTATTGTACTCTTTGGGGGAGACTATAATGCCCCATTTCTTTTATAATATGAATAAAATACTCTTTTCTTCATCTCCAAAAAGTTTCAGGTAGAAATTCCAAGTAGAAATGTATAAATCTCAATTTTAATGAACGGACAATGCCATTTCCCCACTACCTTGTTGTGAATCAATGTAATGCTAATGATTTCGAATGAATGGATGATTCTCTAATTAATTTGTGATTAATGGAATTCAATGGATGTATTTTAAAAGTTTCATGTACTGTACTTGAGAATTTGAAGTATTTTTACTCAATTTAATTGCATTGGGAGAAGAAATAGTGCCATTTCCCCAAGGGTCGAATTGGTGATTTTTGCAGTTGAATGGGAGAGGGTTGGAATAGATATAATAATCAATTAATGGTGCACATGAGACCTTAATAACATCCTTAATACATTCCATACCTATGTTCAGAAATTTGAGTGGGTTTGGAGGCATTTGGGAAGCCATTTTCAGTACTTACCCCAGGGGGATTTGAACCCCAAATTACTAGTAAAATTGCATACTTGGTCCAGAATCTTAAGAGAATTTGCAGAGGTCTTTTGGTGGCCATATGTCATCCCGGAATATCATATTCAATTCCTAATATCATTAATACACTTTCCTTGAATATTTGAAGGCATTTGGAGTCAATTTGGGACCTAGAGACCAATACTAGTCAAAGGGAAATCACTAGTAAAGTTACCTACATTGACCAGAATTGAAAGAGGATTTGCAGAATTATTTTAAAGGTCCAAAGACATCCATGAAACACATATTTATGTTCTAATATCATTCATATACCTTCTCAGAATATTTGGGATCATTTGGGGCAAATTTGGGACCTAGAGATCAAAACTAGTCAAAGGTCGAAATTGGGGAAAAAGTGAAAAATTGCCATTTTAATAAAATTCGTAACAAGGGACACTACAGTGGTATCAGAGCATGGTGCTTGCACCTGTGGATTAGGTACATAAATTCAAGAATAATTTTCAGCCATGAATTACAATTATGATGAATCCTATGAGTACAATTCTTATGAGGAATATGCAGATGCTTATGAACAATATGAAGCAGAATGTGAATGGTACGAGGAAGAGGTGCCATCATGCAACACTTCTTACAATTTCAAGAGAAATGAAGGTTATTCTTAGGACTTTAAATATGATGAATATGAGTGTGTCACACCAACCAAGGATAATTCTATGAGTGAGTTCCAAAGACGGAGAGCAAAATATAAAACCTTGCCCCAACAATATCAAAAATATCAAGAATATCTTGCTTTTAGCAAAAATACACAAAATGCTATGTCTTTTGAGTACTTTGCTAAACATGTTTTTGAAAATAGGCCAAAAAATGAAGATGTGGAGTTAGTAAAGAAAGGTTTATTCCATTCTTATAAAGAACCTTGGAGTGAGTATTATACATGTGTGCATGAAATTATGTCCCACTTGAGGAGAGCTTTTGGGAATTCTTCAAAAAGAGATTCCAAAGATATTGATCATAAGGAAAACAAGGGGCAAAATGCATCATCTTTCTTGAAGGATAAAAATGAAGAGACATCACAAGAGCATGAAGAAGATTCTATTGAAAATATGGAAGATCATTTCGAGACACCTTCTAGCTTAGACATGAACCAAAGAGCATCTACTGATGGATGCTTAAACTATGAAGGAGTACCTACTGATGGGTGCTCACGCCTTTATGTTGGTGACATAGAGATCACTTTTGAAAGTGTTGCTACAAGCCCAAGTTCCGTTAAGCATAATAATGAAGACCTTATAGTGGTTGAAGAAGAACCAAGATCAACTTCCCCATCACCACTTGAGCTTCATGAAGTTGGTCCAAGCAAAATTGAAGAAGATGAGGAGGTTCATTTGCAAGAGCCTCATTTTCTTGAAGGGTTCTTAAATATGAATGAAAATAAGATCCAAGAGTCCCTCAGCATTCTCCATTACACTCAAGCATTGGTGTCAAATTCTTGTTGGAGAGCTACTTCATTGGAGGAAACATCCTTCCTTGAAGACATGGAGAAGATTCAAAGAGCAATGTGCCACATCAAAGGTAATTTCATGTCTTTTCTTTTTGATAGAAACCATTTGTTTGATCTTAATGAATTGTTACATGATGCATACTTGAAGAATAATGAGGATATTCATAAGCTCACAATTCAAAATGAGCAACTTCTTGAAAAGTTGCAAGATACTTGTTTTTCCTCCTATGTTTCAGATTGTCAAATGGTAGATTGTTTGGAGGATTCTCATGACATGGTGGATCATGAGAAATGTGAGAATTTGAATGTGCTTAATATGTTTGAAGATGAACTTGAAGAGATCCAAACACTTGATGTGGTGGAAGAGGAACTTGAATTGTCTCTTGATGAAGGTTATGCAATTTTTAAAGAAGAGCATGATTCCTCTACATTGGAACCAATCTATGAAAAAGTTTTCCCACTTTTGAAGGAGCTGCATGATACTACCCAAATGGATCCTTCCCATGATGAAACTTCTGCACTTTTTGATCATTTGGGTGAGTTAGTTCATTCTCCTACATCCTACAATTCCATGTTTTGCAGTATTAGTCTCAATGAAGTATGGGTGAAAGGGTTCTTTTTGATGGTGCCACATGAGGAATATGGAACTCCTAGATTTACCTTTTATGATGACATGGTTGGAGCACATTCTTATTCACATTTGCAGCAAAATTATTTGTCACTTTATGATGATGCAAATCTACATGGATGCACCTATGATATGCATTTGAGTCACTTGAAGACTCATGGTTTTTCTTGCTCAACACTTGATTCATTTGATGTTGGAGGAACTTCATCCAACACTTGGAAGAATAGATTTATGATTGGAGAACATTTTTGTTGTCAGCCACATACTTTGTTATATCTTTATGATTCTCACATTCAGGGATGTATGGGTGAGACTTCTTTGAGTCATTTGAAGTCTCCTTGTTTTTTCTACTCATTATTTGGTTCAGATTTTAGTGGAGATTCTTCATTCACTTCTTGGATGAAAGAATACATGGATGAATATTTTGATGCATATCACATCCTTTTGGAGCAGCATTTTAGGACATGGGATCCTCACCTATGTCATTGGAGCAGATTTGATGGGCCACTTGAATATTGTATGCACTTTGAAAATGGTGGTCTACTTGCTTGGAGGTATAGGCACTTTCATGACTCTTTGATGAAGCATCTTCTTGATGTACATTTTCATTATGTTGTTATGTACTTTGATGATATATATTTTGTACTCGTGATGTTTGGAAGAATGCATACAAGAAAATGGGATCCAGGAATCCTCTTATCTGATGGTATGGGTTGGAGAACACTCTTAATTGTTGGGGTGCAATACAAGCAATGGGACCCTGGAATAATTTTTATCTTATTGGTTTCAAATTTTTTGGGGAAACAAGCAGTATGGGAGATGGATTTCCCACTTAATAAAGTGTTTTTTATCAGAGTAGTGCAGCAGCAAGCATGGTGGTTCCTCTCTAAAATCTTCATGGAAACTCAAAGACTCGAGGTTGGGAAATTTAATGGCAACTTCAAAGAATTATACAGAAAGCAGGTTCTTCAACACCCATGTTTAAAATTGCTTGAGGACAAGCAATATTGGGAAGGGAGGATTTGTCATGTCCCAAATTTGTCATTGGGTCACAATGGCCTAATCACATTGGCCCTATTCATTAGAGTTTGTCAAATTGATGCTAAAGGTCAAATAATTGCCAAGGAGGAAAATTACTAGTTTCCTAGGTTTGGGGTGGAAGCTTTGGGATTTGGAATAATGGGGATAATAAATGATGTTTGAACATTAGAATGGCATAAATATTTAATAAAGGAGCTAAATAAATATATACAAGTGAAATTCAAAGTGGCATTTGATCATGAAGACACATGGAGAAAGTGGGACCCACATATGGCTAGATTTCCCCACTACACTTGGCATCATTCTCTCACCAATTCGAATTCAAGGTGAATGGTGACATACTTGGGGGAGTCCAAAAGGTATTATTCATGGAATGACTCATCCAAGGTCGAAATATAGAGGAAGATTAACTCCCATGGAAGAGGAAGAGGCAATTTGGAGCTAGTGAGACACTTGGGCTAGATTCCCTAGCTCTATGACAACAATGATGAAGATGCTATGACACCTATGACACAAATCAGACCTGAAGGCTGACATATGACATATATGAAATGTCAAGGCTAAAAATAGACTCTAAGAGGGCACTCAAGGGTGTTAGGGCAGCTAAGATGCTTCCACATGTGATTTGGTGGAAGTGGGAGACTAGGAATTGTTGTACAAGTGGCATTCTTTGGAATCTCTTCTCAACTTGAGTTGGCATGAGTCTCTTGGAAGGAATTCGACCCATGGAGGACATTAGAAATTTATAAATGTCAATAACAAATAATGAAACCAGCTTTTGATCATTTGTAGAATTTGCAATTGCATTTGTGAAAAGGGAGAGCCAGTGGATGACTAGTTTCTTTCCTTAGCCAATTTCGAGGGTGAAAGATTTCCATCCAAGTTGGAAATTGGAAAGGCCATTCAGTCCTTTCATTTGGAGATTTAATGGAGTCTTTATTTGCAGGTTTAATCTACAGGGCAACTGATGGTTTCTTCTATTGCAGCTCACTCCTTCAACCATTTCCAGTTTTGATGGCATATTCTTGATCATTGAGGGAGGGCGTTTTTGGTGAGCTATTGTACTCTTTGGGGGATATTATAATGCCCAATTTATTTTTTAATATGAATTAAATACTCTTTTCTTCATCTCCAAAAAGTTTCAGGTCGAAATTCCAAGTAGAAATGTATAAATCTCAATTTTAATGAAAGGACAGTGCCATTTCCCCACTACCTTGTTGTGAATCAATGTAATGCTAATGATTTCGAATGAATGGATGATTCTCTAATTCATTTGTGATTAATGGACTTCAATTGATGTATTTTACAAGTTTCATGTACTGTACTTGAGCATTTGAAGTATTTTTACTCAGTTTAATTGCATTGGGAGAAGAAATAGTGCCATTTCCCCAAAGGTCGAATTGCTGATTTTTGCAGTTGAATGGGAGAGGGTTGGAACAGATATAATAATCAATTAATGGTGCACATGAGACCTTAATAACATCCTTAATACTTTCCCTACCTATGTTCAGAAATTTGAGTGGGTTTGGAGGCATTTGGGAAGCCATTTTTAGTACTTACCCCAGGGGGATTTGAACCCCAAATTACTAGTAAAATTGCATACTTGGTCTGGAATCTTAAGAGAATTTGCAGAGGTCTTTTGGTGGCCATATTTCATCCCCGAATATAATATTCAAGTCCTAATATCATTAATACACCTTCCTTGAAGATTTGAAGGCATTTGGAGTCAATTTGGGACCTAGAGACCAATATTAGTCAAAGGGAAATCACTAGTAAAGTTACCTACATTGACCAGAATTGAAAGAGGATTTGTAGAAGTATTTTAAAGGTCCAAAGGCATCCCTGAAACACATATTTATGTTCTAATATCATTAATATACCTTCTCAGAATATTTGGGATCATTTGGGGCAAATTTGGGACCTAGAGATCAAAATTAGTCAAAGGTCTAACTAGGGAAAAAAGTGAAAAATTGTCATTTTAATAAAATTCGTAACAAGGGACACTACACATGGACTTGTAGGTTCATATTATAATTCACCTAGTTGATGAGGTTGAATTAGTAGGGGTAGTCTCATGTCATTGGATGTTCTTCTTAGAGAGGTACATGAAAAAGTTGAAGGGATTTGTTCGATAAAGGGAAAAACTTGGGGGGTCTATGACAGAGGGGTACATAGTATATGAGCCATTCTATTATGCCAATGAACACATCAAAAAAATCAACCACACACCAGTCATAGTGATTTTGGATGACCAAAGGGATGAGGACAAAAGGGAAGGGGAGCTACTCTAAACGAATGGAAAAAGGTGCATGATAAAGAGTAATTCACTTATCTTTTGTTACATTTATACATAGTAACTATTTGCAACAAACTTCATAATATATATTTGATCACATATGTACTATATGTCAATTTGATTTCATGAATACAATAACAAACTAAAAAATTGATGCCATCCATAAACTCATTCTTTACAACACGGAGTAAACACAATCGTGGGTTGCATTGTATGAATAAGATAGGAGGAAATGAGACATTGACAAGAAATAATTCAAATAGTTGAATGATAGAAGCATGCCTTATCATGATCATTTAAAAGAAAATATGCCAACGATCTGTCCCAACAGTTCGGTTGCTGACCAATTTAGAGAGAAATATAGTGCATCTGGTCATTACCCGTTTGTTGAAGAGGATGCACTAAACATAGGGATCGGGTGCAACAATTCGGTAATAATCTCTTTGTGTACATTTTTAATTTTATAATGCACCTTTGAATTATAACATCTATATTTTATATATTAATGGTTGCATTATTAGACATATGACACCATCATTTGTCCACATTTTTACAAGTGCATTTGTTCCCATCTATGTGGGATTATGGGCATCATGTTCGCACCAAGGATGTCGATGATGGACGTGTCACACAAGAGTGTGGAGTGGAAGTTGAGTTTGACCAATCTAGTCGTGCTAGCCACCATGATCAAAACCTAATAGGTGGAAGTTGGGTTACATCAGAAAGATACAAGAGATCATTGAAGTGGACTTCTCATCTTTCCAATGTGTTATTTTTAGGTGCATGTGGTGGGACCCCTTCGACTAGAGTAATGCAAAGGAATATTGTGATAGTGGGATGACATTTATCAACTCTAAAAAGATGTGCGATGAAACTAAGGAGCCTTAGGTTTTCCCAAAAAATTGCAACCAAGTTTTGTTTACTTGGATGTGTTGGATAGGGATTGATGATTCATATCAAGACACGAATCTAGATCAAAACATATTTTTGAGAACAACAATTATCATGCCAAGCAAGGAAGATAATCAAGGTGATGAGAACACAGAGTGATATGTAAATATTTTATTTCATCATTTATAGTGTTGATGTATCTTTTATTATTGTTATATTTAATTATCTAATTATATTGATTTTTTTCATCTTATGACGGTGGAAATGAAAAGTTAATTATAACCATGTTTTAAACAATTTTAGTTGGATAACAATCAATTTGATGCATAATGTGCTTGTCTATCAAGTAATTTGTGATTGTATGGAATGATTGATTGAATACTTATTTTATTTTAGTTGAAGGTATTTATATCTCGTTGCATATTTAATATAAAATTTTAGAATTATTGTGGCATAATTATTATGGCATCATATGTGTGTCAATATTAAAAAAATATAGGTCAGTGTGTATCATATGTGTGTTGACATTTTATATTAATTTATAATGCTATGGAAAATTCATTTTATACTAATTATGTAGATTGAATAGGTTTAAAAGTTGAATGATCTATGCATATCTGATGAGCATAACAAATTCTATGTGCATAAATATATAAGTAATCTTAAAATATACATTGTCCATTGGATGTAGCTTGGGTGGTTGGGAGGAATGATTGTTACCTTGCCCACCTAGGTTCAATTCTTGTAAGTGACATGATGCTCTTGTTGAGCCCCTATGTATTGACTAGCTTTCCTTGATTCCTTGGGAATAGCAGGAAGGTGATTTTTTTGGTGAAAACAATCTTAAAATATACATTAACAAAGTATATAAGTAATAAAATAAATTTTAATATTAACTAGTAAGTAATAAAAGAATTTTAATATTAATTAGAATTGTATAGTCCATTTATAAATTAATTACACTTAAAAATGACACTTTTATCATTAATGAATTATGATTAATGTAAGTTTCTAAATCAAGCGACTTTTAATATTAAATGTAAATAATTTTATCATTATTGAATTTTAATTAGTATAAATTTTCAAACCAATTGATGTTAAGGAGTATAAAAGTATACCAAGAAAATTTATATTATATATAAAAAAATATACAAATAACAACTTGTTCATAATATTGGTTAAAAAACATAATTTATTTTGAGATTATATTCGCTTTAAATTACAACTTTACCATTATTGAATTATAACTATACATAAGTTTTCAATATCAATAGCACACAAGTCATAAATGATTCTTAATATTTAAAGCATAATTCATTTTGAGATTATGTGCACTCAAAATGATAGCTTTGAATTAGGAATTGTTTTTTACATGGATTAGGGGGTATTAACATTAAGGATTGTATGGGTTAATGGTTTTAAGGGGTTGTGATTGTAATTACAAATAGTTAGGGGTTAGGGTTATAAGGATAAGATTTTATATGTATTATAGGGATTATGGGTTGTATTATGGGAAATAATGGTTGGGGATTAAGAGTTATTAATTGTTATTGGTTATAGATTTTATAGGTAAGGGTTATATGGTTTATAAGGACTATATTGAAAAAATATAAGTACGTGTGTATCATGTTTATCATTGTTTTAGTCTACTTTACATCTTTTATTTTCATTTTGCATTGTAATAACATTTTGTTGTGTTATTTTATTGTGATAGAAGTGATGTTATTATTAATAATGATTTAATTAAAACATGTTTCAAGGTTGTAATAATAACAATCCATTTCAAGATTAACTATGATTTAAAATTTAGATGCAAATGTAAGTTAGAAGTTCACGATAAATTGTTATAAGCAAATATTTGTAATAGGTGAATGAAATGAATTATATTATTAAAATAAATTTTAAAATTATTAATTTAAATATAATTAGGATATTAGATGTCAAATCTTTCTCTATTTTATTTTATAATATAAGTTCACAAAATGGTTTACATTACTTGTAACAATATGGCAGCAATTGCACTATAAGGAAGAAGTTATCATTGATGTTTTTTAATAAACACCTCTCACAATTTTTCAAAATAAATGTGCATGATGTTTTGCACAATTTAATATGCATAATGTTTATACACAATATAAAATTGGAGGAGTTTTTTTATACACATCTAACATACACATCTAGCAAACACAAACATTCACATCTAATATCAGCTAACGTAATCTAATGTATTATCATCATTATCATCACCACCTAACAAACATAAACATAGTCTGACATGACCATCACACACATATGACAATCTAACATACACATCTATCATCACCTATCAAACATAAGCACCATCTTACTTACACATAAAAATTTAGCTAACATAATCTAACATACATATCAACATCACATAACATACACATGTAGACATTACCTAACATCATCTAACATATTTAAACATCATCTAACACACAAATCTAATTAGAACATCTAACAAAATACAAGCATTATCTAACATAACCATCACACATATTTAACAAACATCATCTAGCATACACATCTATCGAGCACTCATAGCAAACATATCTAACATGACCTAACATACACATCACCATCAACATATAAATAAACATCAACATAAAAATGCAATTATATATATATATATATATATATATATGAACAATAATATCAAACTGATGATACATGCCAAATATACATCTCAATTCTAATAAATGCTATGAGATAGATGGTCCACCTTTGAAACCAGAGGCATCGGTACCTCTTCCAGCAAAGCTAGAGGCATCGATACCTCCAACAACAAAGCTAGAGGCATCGATACCTCTTCCAGGTAAAAAAGTAGACTAGAGAGCATTTTTTTGTAAATAAATCATTCTATGTATTACTTGCTCAGAAAGATTACAGAGCTAAACACCATTGTTAGAGGCTTTCCTGACCAACAGAGGTCAAACAGGAAACCAGAAACCATCCATATGTAGCAGAGTAGACCCAAAGTATTCCCGACTTTGTATGCCAAACATGAAAAAGACATAAAAACAAAACATGACTAACTGTCCAAACTATTAAAGCAGACTCCATAACTCCAAGGTGACATAACTGTCTGAGATCATAACAGTGACCATACATCCAACAGAGACATAGATAAGGATCAAAACAAAAACTGCAACAGAGCAACTTAGTCAATGGTGACCGTTTGCGGGAATCGACTAGCAGACTCCGAGGTAGGATTTTTCGCAAACGCCAGATGCTGGAGAAAATCCACGTTCCCTGCAGACCCAGGCCAGGAGGCATCGCCGCCATGACTGCACCCACTCCCATCTCCATCACGCACACCTTGAATGACGAAAGTGACACCCAGTTTCTTAGCAATGGCTTCCACTTTAGAATGCATCACCCTACTATCCAGATTGTGCGACTTCCATGACCTAACAGGTTCCTCATGACCCAAACGTTTGTTGGTAGCATCCATCATAACATTGGCCAGCGAATTCTTTGTAACCCAGTGGGTCATGAGAGTGCATTCGTAAAGGGAGGCCCGACCTACCGTGGTGCCTGGGTCTACTACTTAGTCTTCCAAATCCTAGATAATTTCTCCCACAGACAAGGCCTGGACGTTTTCCCATAATCCCTTTTCATTCCCATCAATTTCATCATGAATGGGAGGAGGGATTCGATCACGAAAAAACTCTGTCGCTTCCCGCAGACGGGACCTAGAAGAAGCACGGGTTACCCAACCTGCTTTGGCTTTGCCATAGTTGGATGATTCACCACCCGACTGAGAGGGGAGCCTACGTTTCAGCGCCATTAGGATAACAAAGTAAAGTTCTGGAGGCCTACTCCAAGAGAACCACCCTTCTGGGCCCTCAAAATTTCTCAACTCACGATATCTGCAAAGGTTGGTCCGAAAGCTGAGGATACAGATAGAATTGGTATCAATCAAAATGGCCATATTTGAAGCTAAGTAGCTCATCATGAAATTAACTACATGATGATGAGAATCTGTCGTCGAGTACAGGTCCTTCATCACCACAATAACTACCCTGATCATGGGACAAAAAGAAGGATAGAGGAGGAATGAACGGATGATGTTCCAAGTCTTTTCACATCATATATCATGCTTAAAAGTGTACCCCACATTATCTCTCATTACTGCAATCATAAATGTAGGTGTCATTCCAAACGATGAAGAGCCAAGACACGGGGCTCCCTCCGTCCGTCAGCCTCATCCACATTAGCAATACTCAAGCGAGATGTAGCCAAAGCTGACAGGTGATTGAACTTTCTTAGATCTTCATGTGCCAGATGGTTGCACGTATCCATCCACTCGTTGTGAGGGTTCTCAGTCAAAGTGCTAACCTTGAGTGGGGTCCCATCCTCGATTCTATGGTTTTCCAGATGATCCACCACTTTGTTGGCGTCTCGCCTTACGTGGCCAAAGGAAACAGCCTGGTGGTTGAGCAGAAGTTCACGTAAGCACTCCAGCTGTGCAAGAAGGTGCCAACTGGATGAAACTTTTTCTGGAGATTGTCCGAATGACATTTTCTTAGCCATGTGGATGATAACCAACGAGTTACCTTCAAGAAATACCGGGAACCAAGCTTCAGTGATTTCCAAACGTAGCCCCTAGATTAACCCCTCCTGTTCCATTGAGTTGTTGGAATCATGGCCGATAGCACCAAAAAAGACCTTTATTATGGATCTTGACCAATCCCTACATACACCTCCAAACCTAGCCGACTCAGGATTACCCCGCGATGCACCATCAAAGTTAACTTTGTAACCCTGAGCATGTGGGGGGAACCATCAGGATGGTATTTCAGGTCTGCAGATCATTACCTTCTTGCGCAACCCATCCAGATCAGAGCGGTAAAGACCCCATCCCTCAGCAAGACGTAGATCTCCAGGGGTCATCTCTTTATCTTTATCAGACCACTACTGACAACGAATGGTGTCCGTCATATTTTTAACCAATTTCAACTAAAAAACTTCCTCTGGGTTGGAGTGTTCTCTAAAAATGCGTTCATTCCTTTCTTTCCATAAGGACCAAATCACCATTCCAGGGAAAAGTTGCCATAGCAGCCCAATGATAGGATTAGAGAAAGCTTTAGGGTCCCATGAATTCAAAGTTTGATCTGGATGGCCTCTTACACGGTGACACCTCCTGAAAATAGTAACACCCATGTCCCAAATCGAGGATGCATACAAACAAGAATCAAGCAAGTGACCACTGGTTTCCTCTGTACTGTAGCATAGCGAGCAATGAGAAGGACCAAATATCCCCCGTTTCCTTAGGTTTTCGCTAGTTAGAATCCTCTTCCAGACTACTAACCAACAGAAAACCCTGATTTTCGGCCATTTATTCATACTCCACACCTTACCCCATATTTTCCTTGCCTCTTCTTCTTCCTGTATGCGAATGTCATAAGTCTCCTTGATACCAAAGGTGCCCTTTTGAGAAAAACCCTAGCGGAACCTGTTCGGGGCATCACTAAAATGGATAAATCGCTCATTCAATAAGGAATCTAAGGTAGAGATGGCATCAACCTCTGAAGATCCACCCCATCTACCCGTCGAGAGCCATTCCATGCGCCATTCGTGAGCGGGGGGGTTCCAATAGTGAAAGACCTTGGTTTTACTAGTGGCTACGCCTCTATCTCTTATGGTTTTCCATCTTGGGTCATCACCAAGGATGGGAAATTGGTTCCATGAATCCTCCCAAAATTTATCCTCCTCCCCGTTGTGAATTTCCCAGCAAAATGGTCCTGAACCAAACTCCTTGCCTTGAATGCTTTTTTCCAAATGTGAGAACCCTGCTTAACCTTGTTGTATCTAACCAATTTCCCTGTCTCTCTATCCCGAGCATACTTGATGTGCCAAAGTTTTTCCCACGGTTCTTCTTTGTGAGTGCACCATCGCCACCAAATTTTTGCCCCATAAACTTCACTCAGAATTTCAGGGTCTCTTAGACCGAGCCCTCCCTTACTCTTGGGTTTACAAACTTTCTCCCAACCAACCAGGGAGAATTTCACCTTGGTTTCCCTACTGCCCCAGAGGAACGACTTTTGGATGCTTTGAATATCCCTTAGGATAGACTTGGGGAAAGAGAGCATAGAGAAGAGATAGACAGGCATGGCCTGCAGAATGGATTTAACCAAAATAAGCCTGCTGGGAAGGTTTAAGGGGCGCAACGTCCAGTTTGAGAGTTTTTTCTTCATCCTATCCACAAGATCTATCCATGACACTTTTCGAATCACACCTTCCGTGAGGGGGGCCCAGAGATATTTAGAAGGAAAGGATCCAGGCGAGAAACCCAAAATCCTGGTGATGTTGCGTTGTGTCATTCCTGGGGTGTTGAGGAAGAACACCTAGGATTTACCCAGATTTACTTCCAGCCCTGAAGCTTTGGAAAAAATATCCAAACACTTTTTGAAAGCTCTGGCCTCTTGGACTGAAGGGTTCCCCATTAACATGGTATCATCAACAAACTGTTGATGATTCTGTCTCTCCAAGCCCTCATGAAGTTGAAGTCCCCGAATACCTCCATAAGCAACGCGTGAATGCAATAGTCTGCTAAGACCTTCCACCATAATAATGAAAAGGAAGGGAGATAGAGGATCACCTTTCCTGATTCCCCTTGAAGCCTGTAACAACTTTGTTGGGGCACCATTGAGAAGGATGGGGCACCATTGAGAAGGATGGAAAATAAGGGAGTAGTAACCAAATTCATGACCCAACTAATCCAAACCTGATTAAAACCAAAGGCCTCCAGAATGCCACGCATGTACTGCCAATTCAGTTTATGATAGGCCTTTGTTATGTCTAATTTCACAAGCATCCTAGGTTTTTTCAAATCCTTGAGAGAGTGTAAGGTTTCATGGACCAATATGATACCATCCACGATTTGTCTGCCTTTCACAAACCCTGATTGTTCTGGGCTAATCAGAGTGGGAATAAGAGGCTTCAGAGGATTGGCGATAACTTTGGAGATGATTTTGTAAATCACATTGCATAAAGCAATAGGTCTGAACTTTCCAGGAGAGTCACCCCTTCCTCCTTGGGGATAAGGGACATGAACGTAGCATTGAACGCTTTTAGAACACCCCTACTAATTCTAGACTCCTCCACCAGCTGGTGGACTTCCACTTTAATAAGATCCCAGAAGTGATGAAATAAGTTGAAGGTGAAACCATCAGGACCCGGAGCCTTACCCAATGCCATTTGGTTTACAACCTCCTCCACTTCCTGCATAGTCACCACCTTGTTAAGTGCCTCATTGTGTTCCTGAGTAACAAGACGAGGGATGAGAGATGTGATCCGATTAATGTCAGGACCATGATCAGGCCTGTCTTTGTTTAGAACAGTCTTGAAGTGGTGAATAAGTTCCTCTTCTATTTTTTCTCTGGTTTCAACAAAATTCCCATTGGATTTACGAATTTTCAAGATTTTAGATCTCTGCCTGTTTTGAATAACAGAATTGTGAAAAAAATAGTATTTCTTTCACCTTCCTAAAGTCACTGGATTCGATATTTTTACTTCCAAAAGGTTTCCTCCTGCCTCTCACTAGCTTCAAGACACTCAAGAAGGTTATGTTCCTTTTCTTTCAACTCCTCACTCCATCCATTTTCCATTCCAAGCTTTTGGGTTTGCTCGAGATCAGCAATCAGCTGTTTTTTGTCTTCGAAGATATTACCAAAATCCTCCTTATTCCAGGTACGGATCTTGGATTTCAGAGCCTTCAGTTTCTGTTGAAACTGATACATCCTTAATCCCTCCTGGGGAACCAATTCCTTCCTACACTGTCCTACCAGATCCTTAAAGTCCTTGTGGTCTAGCCAAAATTGCTCAAAACTAAAAGGTCTGAAGAGGTTGTTAGATGAAAGGTCCCACATGAGACACACTGGCCAGTGATCAGAACCAGCAGTGGGAAGGACACTAGCGTTGACTTCCCCTATTTCACGAGTTATGTCTTATGTAGTCAGGAATCTATCCAATCTATAAGCCACGATATGGGGCCCACCTCTCTTGTTATTCCATGTGAGCCAACCATTTCTAGTCTTAATGTCAATCAGCCGACTATGGCCAAGAATATCCCTAAAAATTTCTTGGAATCTGTCCAAGAGTCTGCTTCCACCCTTTTTCTCATCTAGAGGTGATCAGGTTGAAGTCCCGGCCAAAAATCCACGATCCCTCCAAAGCTTGAGCAGCTAGCCAAGAAAAGAAGTGAAGAAAAGCTTCTTTTGGCTGAGCAGTACTTGGTCCATAAATGCTGACCATTGAACCTTTCACAGCAAAGTCCACTATACTGAAATCACACATTAGGGAGAACCTATTGGCTCTCCAGTTGGATAACATAACAGATCGAGGGTTCCACATGATATCTATTCCTCTAGCCATTCCGATGGAATCTGTTGCCATAACCCCCGCTCCACTCCAGATTCTTTGTCCACTCTTTTCCAGAGTAGCACAGGAACATTTAGTTTCCTATAGGAAGAGAACATCAGGTCGTTCCTGCTTAACTTTCCTTGCCAATGCCTTGATTTTCTTGGGATGATTACACCCCCTAATATTCCAGGTTACTACCTTCATTGAGAAACCTTGTTGGAGTCAGTGAAGGCTGCCCTAATAGTGGGATACAGCCCCGACTCAACTAGCTTCACAGCTACTTCTACTATACGCTACTTATTTGATTTTCTTCCCTTCTTCGAGTTGTCAGTGGAGGATTTTCTCTTAAACCCAGATTGGGCATTAGTCCTCATACCCAATTTCTACGATTCTTTGGATTTGATGATGGCTTCTTGAAGGAGTTCAAGCTATCTGCGGGAAACATAGCCTTTCCCCTTTTTACAGCACTCCTTCTCAATCTCATCAAGATCCAATTCCCCCAGTTCAACTTCCTCTTCCCCATCATTCTCCATGACGTCCAAAGGTTCCTCCAAGGGTGGAACCTGAGCTGGCTAGGCTGGTTCTGCAAGTTGTTCCGCGATCTGAGCTTCATTTTCTTTCTGCAATATCTCTCCTTTATCATCCACGTCTTCCAAGATCTGAAATGGGTTCAGGATATTCACTTCATTCTCAATATTCCCCTTCCCTTTCCTCTGAGCATCACCAGGTTTGCTCCTTCTTTTGTTCTTAACCTGGGTGAATCCATCCTTATCTTTATTTCCCGCAAGCGCAGGGGTCAGAGAAGGAGTGTGTAGAGAGATCCGTGGGCAATTCCTGCCAAAATGGACATATTCATGGTAGGATCTACATCTGAAGGGTAACTGTTCGTAGTCAATCAGTTGGATCCACTCTTCGTCTTCATAGTTCAGCTTGATAGCCTCGTGTAGCTCCTTGGAAAGATCCATGTACACACATATCCAGGCACAAGCTGTGTATCTTTGCTGCCTGGTCTGATCTACAACTTTGACAAATTCACCAAGGGTATTACCTATGTCCTTCAAAATTTCGATGTCCCAGAATTCACAGGGAAGAGAGTAAAGTATGATCCAGACTGGCGCAACCTTTACATCCTCAACAATAGGGTTAAAGCGTTCTTTCCAAGGTCTGAGATACAACCTTTCTAAGAAGAAAAAATAGGGACCTCCTTCTAGCACTCTATCTCGATCTTCCACATTGAAGAATACAATGGTGAAGAAACCCTTGGCCCCCAGATGTAGATCAAATTGACCTTTTGGGTTCCAAGTCTGTTTGATCCATCTAACCAGGTCTTTCTCCTTGGGCCATATCCCACTGAATTTTCCAATCAAATCCTTTTCCTTCCATTGCTCTACCTTTTCTCTTACCTTCTCTGTTCGAACTTTAATTTCCGAGATTGCTGAGCTTTTGGGTAAACAACCTCCTGGCCCCAACCTTCGCTTAACTCCATTCTCTCTGCCTTCTGCGTTCACCAGGTTTGCATCCTTCCCATCCCCCATCTGGGTCACACCATCCGGTAACCTGTCAGGAGGCATTCCTCCAACCAGCTGCTGGGGAGCGAGCATAACTGCAGCCCCGGCTGACAGTCTGCGCAGATCCGCGCGAAACTCACCGGAAAAACTCTAGGTAACTGTTTAATAGTTCCTCATTTTTCTCTTTGAGTTTGTTGATCACCTATTTGATTTTATCTTGATCTCCCTTAAGTAGACTAGCGAGCATTATAGACATCTCTTAGATATAATTGTGATTTGAGAGGAAAAAATATGTGTTGGATCAAGAATGTAAATGGAGAAAAAATTATAGTGGGCTAGCAATTGGCCTAAATTTTTGATCTACATCCACAACATTTATCTCTAAAACATAGACACCAAGTTGATTGATCTATTGCTAAAGGATCCTCAAGTCACAAATGCTCCCTAGAATGTAGGGTGGATAAAAGAGGAGCATACATTGGCAAGATTTATAGTGTTAAACAAGTTGAGTGTTTGAGCAAAGAGAGCATACTAGAGATATGTATGAAATGGTACACTAAAACCAAATATATTGGATTACATGCATGCACTGAGATGTGATGAACTTACTATTGGAAATAGTATGCCCCCCCAAAAAACAAATTTGTTGTGTAATTGTTTATGGATAAATATTGCTTCTAGAAAGTACAAATCTTGGTGCTTGAATTGGGTTGATGGTATCATTGAATATGTAAAGATACCAATTTGTCATACAAGACTATATTCGAGAGCATTTATCTGCAAAACAATTTTTTTGTGTGAGAACTATTTCCCTTGTTGTGGTAGAGAATATCGTTGGGCTAAGAAGAAATAAGATGTGCTACTAAATATTTGTTTCGGTGTATACATGAAGCATTGAGCATTGAGCAACTGCTTGTTTTTTCATTATATTGATGGAGTCGTTGAGGCTACAAAATAAAATAAAATGTGATACTAAGATGAGCATTGAGCACTGCTTGTTTTTTCATTCTATTGATGGAGTCGTTGAGGCTACAAAATAATAATTCCAACTCTAACGATGCATGACATAGCTAGTAGAGGAGTAGTCTCCTGATATCACCATATGAATATATTGCAAGAAAATTGAGATATAGAGGGAGAAACTGAGGTCTAGTGCTCTAGAATACTACAAATAATTGGAGATGATCTACATAGGACACCTTGAAATTAGGTGAAAATAGGGTGTTGATGAGCAATAAAATACTACAATGATCTACTAAGTAGAATGCCTTGAAATAAGGCATATATTGAGCTTGAATGATCACTAAGTGACCACAGTGATTTGATATACATGGCCGAGAAGCAAGGTATATCACACAAGTTGAACACCTTATGAAAAATTCTCACACATAGAGATCAAAGATCAGTACCCTATGTTTATGATGGTTACAACCCTCAAAGAGGGAAACAATCCACGATCCCAACCAACATGGCCACTTAAGGCAATGTATTAATGCAAAAAGGAGTACATTACATAAACATCTCCCACATTGATCATAGACAAATGACCCTTCATGCTATTTAAATAGATATCATGGACCAATAAAGTGTTAAGCCACATACCAACTGTCATTAAGATCAAGGAGGTGTGTGAACCATCAGATCACTCATATCTAGGACATTATTATGACCATCATATTCATAAAGCACAAAAGCACATTAGGAAACACACTAAAAGCACATTTTAACCTATTATTACATTAGACCTAGTTATCTTAAATAACGATACCCCGCCCCCAAGAACAACTTGGAATAGGACCGAGGGATCTACAAAGTGACATAAGAAGAAGGAAGGGGGTAGTTATAAGTCTATCCTCCCTTAATGACAACTTCCTAAAAACCTACACATACGAAATTTTAGAAACTTTGTGAAAACATTAGCAACTTGATCATTTGTTTGGAAATAGAGCACTTTAAGGACATGATTCAAGAGCAGCTTCCTAATGAATTACATGTGTATATCAATGTGTTTTCTATGTCAATGTTGAACTAGTTCTTTGACAAGCTAAATGGCACTTTGATCCCTTCACTAGAGTGTGCTTGGATGTTGTTGCTAGAATCATAACTCTTAAATGATGTATCAAAGTCACATGGATTCTTGAATAGCATGAATTGTTGCTTCATGCTTGGATTCTACTAAGGAAAAATCAAGGAAGATTTGCTTCTTAGAATCCCAAGTGTCAAGTTTAGAAACAAGGTTGAAAACATATCTTGTAGTAGAATTTCAATCGTTAGGGTCACCAGCCCAATATAAATATGTAAAACCAACTAATTAAGGAGCGATCATTAAATTGTATTGTATGCCAAACTAAAGGTACCCTAGATATAATAAATAATTATGTTTGCTTCTTTCTAATGGATTTTGTTGGGTTCTTACATGTACCAAGTAATGAGGTGAACAAAAAAATAGATGTCAGGGTGATTATGGGTTAAATACAAAAGGTTTCCAACTAACTGAAAGTAAAAAGTGGTGTCCACTTAAAGCAAGGTACAAGAGGGATAAAGTTTAACTTTAAACTAAAAAGGGAGATGGGGCTAGTTTACAATTGTCCATGTGAAATTGGTGAAGGTCACATGCATACTTAGGTTGGGAAATATAAATTCCTTCTCAAGTTTTCAAAATTTGGAAGCTAATAAAATAATGCAAGGAAAGGAAAATTTTAAGGATTTGTAATATTTTTAAAGTGTAGAAACCTTGGCAAATCTTATTGATTCTTAAAATTCTAAACATAAATTGTTTGGAGATATGTGTGTGTGTGTGTGTTAGAAAAATAGGAGCAATAACAATAAACAAGATGCAAATATAAATCACATAAACATAATACAAGAGAGACACCAATATACGTGGTTCATCCAATCTGGGATACGTACACTGAGAAATTTCTAGTCATTTTTTTTTATACCATCCAACAAATGAAGGGATACAACCTGCATCACATCCACTGCAACTTCCTCTTCACTCTCTCACAGTCTCTCTTACACAATCACATAGATCTTTACAATACTACAATACACAGTCGTATTACAATGTCTTCCTTTTAAAGGGGATTTACCATGGGAAAATACCTTGGGCTACCCAATCCCATGGGCCCGTAAATTGTTGGCCAACAAACAGTTTACCCCCCGGACCCTCGTGGGGGGGGGAAAGCCCCCCCGCTAGGATTAGTGTACAGTCCACCTGCACAACATATAAAAACTAGGGTACAAACACGATTGAACAACAACACATCTGAATCAGGAAGATCAAGCTCCACAACCAACAATCTCCCACTTGGAGATTGATCACAACAACTCCACCGTTGTTGCACTTGCTAGACTATGCTCTAAACCTTGGAACTGTAAAATTTCTCATCTTCACCTTCATGATTGAAGGCCAATTGAAACTGAGTAGGAACTTAGTTTCTCCATGGTTACTACCTTTGTCAACATGTATGCATGATTATTGTTAGTATGTATCGTTTCCAACTTCAACAATTCATCTTCTAGAACATACCGTATGAAATGGTACTTTAGCTGTATATGTTTAGTTTTAGAATGGAAGGCTGAGTTCTTTACAAGATGAATGGCACTCTAGCTTTCACTATACAACCTGCTATCCTCCTACTTCTTACCTAGTTCCTCCATGAACCTCTGTAACCAAATCATCTATTTACTAGCCTCTATAGCAATAACATACTCCACTTCCATTGTTGAAAGTGAAACAACCTTCTGCAGTTTCGAAATCCAACTTATTTTTTTTCCACCTAAAGTAAAAACATACCCTATGGTGCTCCTCATGTTATATTTATCACCTTCCATATTTCCATCAACATATCCTTGTAGAACATTATCTGAACCTCCAAAACATAATGCATGAGTTGTAGTACCTCTCAAATACCTGAGAATCCGCTATACTGCCTTCCAATGTTCTTTACTTGGATTTTTCATATACCTACTCACAACTCCCACTTCATGTGCAATATATGGTCTTGTGCACACCATGGCATACATCAAGCTACCAACTGCTAATGAATAGGGAACCTTAGACATGTAGTCTATCTCTTCCTCTATCTTGGAACACAGCTCCTTACTTAGTTTGAAATGGATGGAAAAAGGTGTATTGATTGGTTTTGCATTCTGCATTCTAAACCTCTCCAACACATTTTCTCCGTACTCACCCCGAGGCAATCTCAATTTTGGATTTTTCCTGTCTCTTTTTATTTTCATACCAAGGATTTGCTTTGCAGCACCCAAATCCTTCATCGCAAATAAATTAGCTAAATTCCTTGTTGGCACATTTATATCCTGCATGTTAGACCCTAAAACAAGCATGTCATCCACATACAATAACAAGATAATATATATTCCATTATATAGCCTATTGAAATAAACACAGTGGTCAAAATGACATCTACTATAACCTTGTTCTGTCATAAACTTGTCAAATATCAATTACCATTTCCTTGGAGCTTGCTTTATGCCATACAAGCTCTTCTTTAACCTGCATACTAAATTCTACTTCCCTTTGAGCTCATACCCCTGTGGCTTCTGCATGTAAATATCTTCCTCCTAATCCCCATCGAGAAAGGATTTTTTTACATCTAACTGTTCAAGATGCAACTATTCTACTGCAACTAAACTTAAAATAGTCCTAATTGAAGTAATTTTAACAACAGGACAAAATATTTCATCAAAATATATACATTGCTTTTGTGCAAAACCCTTTACAACAAGTTTTTCCTTGTACCGCTTCTTTCCTCCATCTTCTTCCTTCAACCTGTAAACTCATTTATTCTGCAATGCTCTTTTACCTGCATGCAACTGAACCAAATCCTGAGACTGATTTCTTACCAATGAGTCCATCTCCTCATTCATGCCTTGCTCCCACTTCTTTATAGTTTCCACCTACATTGCTTCTGCAAAACATTATGGTTCCACCGAAATCAATCATAAATAAATAATACAGTGAAGGAGAGTACCATTCAAGGGGTCTACTTAACCTTGTATATATTCTAACACTTGCTAGAGTTTGGGTTACCTGTTGATGTTCTTGATTTTATGGCACCATTGGAACTTCATTTTCTTTAATTTCATCAAGCACTATGTACTTTGTGTTTTCTTTTTCCTGTTTCTTTCCATGCAATTGATCTTTATACATGAACTTTTCATTGAATACCACATCTCTACTCTTAATGATTTTTTATTTTCATAATCACATAGGCGATAACCAAAATCATCAACCCTGTATCCAATAAAGGTACATTTCTTGGATTTAGCCTCAAGCTTTGTTCTATTTTTTTTATCAATATGGACAAATGCCTCACAACCAAAAGTTCTCAGAAATGAGTAGTTTACCTTTTTACTTGTCCATGCCTCCTCTGGAATCCCATCATCCAAAGAACTTGAAGGCCCTCTATTTATTAAGTAAACAACAATATATACAACATATGCACAAAACTATAGGGGAAACTCTGCATGCAATCTCATACACCTTGCACGCTCCATGATTGTTCTGTTCATCCTTTTTGACACACCATTTTCTTGTGGTTTTCCTGAGACTGTCTTCTCTCTACAAATCCCATGGTATGAATAGTAACTATCAAACTCCTTGCCGCAGTATTCACCTCCATTATCAGATTTGCGACACTTCGACCTTTTTCTTGTCTCATTCTCAACCAAAGCTTTCCACTTCTTAAAAGTAACAAACACATCAGATTTCCATCTAATGCAATAAACCCAAGCTTTTCTAGTTGCATAATTAATAAAAGTAACAAAATAAAGATATCCACCAAGAGATTGTACCCGAGTCAGTCCCCATACATATGTATGCACAAGCTCTAACTTTTCACTCCTCTTATGTTTCCCAACCTTGAGAAATATGACTCTCTTCTATTTTCCATAAACACGGTTCTCACATAAAGTTCAAACTTACCTGCTTTAGATCTGGCAACAACTTGCTTGAGTGGATAATTTGCATCCCCTTCTCACTCTTTTGGCCAAGCCTATGATGCCACAATTTCGTATCTATTCATGGGGAAGCTAAAGCGATAGAACAATCAATATTATGAGGACATAAATACAACATAAATATCCTGTCTCCTTTTGCTATCACCATCGATCCTTTAGTGATATTCCACCATGTTTCTCCAAACGTATATAAACAACCACCATCTCCCAACTTCTCTGTTGAGATCATATTTCTTTTCATAGCAGGAATATGCCTTACATCTTTCAACATCCATTTACTTCCATTCTTTAAATTTATTCGTACCTTACACATTCCAACAATTTTACATGGTTCGTCATCACCCATTAAAACATGTGCAAAATCACCTTGAACATAATCATGAAAGAATTTCCTATGGGGTGTAGCATGACATGAAGCCCCTGGATCTACTACCTAGTAATCACTAGTACTATCTAATGCAAGAATCAAAGCATCTTGTAACACATCACCTTCTACATTTGCTTCCTGAGTAGTCTCTTGTTGTCCATCTCCTTTCTTCTTTTGAGTTCTGTAGTCTTTCTTCAGATGTTCTTTCTTTCCATAATTCCAACACTCTATCTTTCCCAGTCTGGAATTGGATATTCCCTTCCTAGACTTGATGTGATTTCCTGGGCTCTCTCCTCTCTCCCTTTGTCTTCCCCTAATATCCATTGTCAACGCATTACCTAATGTCTCACCTGTGATTTTCCTTCACATTTCCTCGCTAAGAATAACACCAACAACATCATCAAATTTCAAAGTGTTTGAACTAGAGACAGAGTTACTTATAGCCATGGCCAATCTGTTCCAACTTTTTGGCAATGAGCACAAGATTAGAAGAGCCCCAATATCATCATCAAAGTTCACTTTTACAGAATTTAGTTGATTTGTAATCGTATTAAATTCATTTAAATTATCGGCAACAGATCCACCTTTTGACATCTTTATATTAAATAAATGATTCATTAGAAATACCTTGTTGGAGGCCGAGTTTTTTTTATACAGTTTACCCAATGCGTTCATCATACCCTTCGTTGTCTTCTCTTTTGAGATATTGAAAGCCACCGACAAAGCTAGGCACAACCGTATTGTTCCTAGTGCCTTTTTGTCAAGAACCTCCCATTCTTCGTCCTTCATAGTCGTTGGTTGTTTTGATTTTCCTCCCAATGGTAGGAATATATCCTTCTGATACAAATAGTCATCCATTTGCATCTTCCATAGCTGGTATTTTTGGCCATTAAATTTCTCGACCTTAAACTTTCCTTCTTCCACCATTGCTCCTACTCGAACCAGGAACCCTTCTTTCTTGCGAGTTTATCTGCCAAATATACCTTTGGCTCTGATATCGATTGTTAGAAAGACATGATCGCGGAGCGATAACAATAAACAATATGCAAATATAATTCACATAAACACAATACAAGATAGACACCGATATGCGTGGTTCACCCAATCTGGGCTAAGTCCACGGAGTAACTGCCAGTCCTTTTATTATTATACCATCCAACAAACGAAGGGATACAACCTGCAACACATCCACTGCAACTTCCTCTTCACTCTCTCACAATCTCTCTTACACAATCACATAGATCTTTACAATACTACAACACACAATTGTATTACAATGTCTTCCTTTTAAAGGGGAATTACCATGGAAAAATACCATGGGCTAACCAATACCATGGGACCTTAAACTGTTGGCCAATAAACAATTTACCCCTTGGACCCCGGTAAGGGGGAAATCCCCCCCACCCCACTGGGATGAGTGTATAGTCCACCTGCACAACATATAAAATTTGGGGTACAAACACAACTGAACAACAACATCTTTGAATCAGGAAGCTCCACAACCAACAATATATATATATATATATATTCAAATTTCCAAGGATTTATATACTTTTGGTACAATTTTGGTGATTTTTAGAGTAAAAATTTTTTATCCCATGGAATTTGGGAAAATCCCTTTAGAAAAAAAATAGAAATCGACGAATATTTTTTTGGAAAAAAAAAAACCAAAAATTATCCCATTGTCTAAATTTCGCCCCTAAACTTTTCCTTGGTGCAACGGTGCTAAGTTTGTCATTTCAAAATTATTCTTAAAGTTGATTTTCGCATGGGTGATAAGTTTGGGATCACTACTAGTGAGTATAAGGTCAACATAAAGTAAAAGTATGAGAAGATGGTCACAAACTAGCTTGGTATAGACATAAGGGTCAGAGTGGAATCTACAAAAGTCAAATTCAAGAATGATTTTGTCCATTTTTTCATACCAAGCCAGAGGAGATTCCTTGAGGCCATAGAGGGATTTATTGAGGGCGAAATCGAGGCTGGAGTCACTTTAAATAAATCTAGCATTTTGTTTTGTATAAAATTTTTCTTTCAAATCTCCATTCCCAAAGGCAGATTTAGCATCCATTTGATAGACCTCCAATCAATATGAAGTTTCAAGGGAAATTATAAGGAAAATGGAATTCATTTTGCAATGAGGGCAAAGGTTTCATTGTATTTAATACCTTCTACTCATGAAAATCCCTTGGAAAATAATTAGGCCTTACGTTTGTCCACACTACCATCTACGACATACTTAGTCTTGTAAACCCATTTGCATCTTACAAGTTTTGTTCCTTTTGGAAGATGGACTAGATCCCA
The DNA here is from genome assembly GCA_027924585.1 of Larix kaempferi. Taxonomy (NCBI): domain Eukaryota; kingdom Viridiplantae; phylum Streptophyta; class Pinopsida; order Pinales; family Pinaceae; genus Larix; species Larix kaempferi. Next base: position 1,031,352 of record BSBM01000605.1, read on the forward strand.
AGTTTTGTTTTCCATCAAGGAACACAATTCTTCATTAATCACTACATCCCATGCTAGATAGCCAAAATATTCTATAAATGTTTATGGATTTGGAGTTTCTAGAACTTGATCCAAAAGTGAAGAGGCTCACTAGAACTATGAATGTGTTTGGTGTTGATAAGAAGGATCGATGACTAGATCAATGGTAGCTTCCATTGTTGTGAAAACCCACTGGGGAAGTTGAGGAGTTGGTGATAGTTTAGGTTCAACAGATTCAGCTAGAGAATGAGGTTGAGTAGGTGGAGCATTTTTTTCATCTTCATCGTCGATATCTAAAGAAGAACAATGAACTATAATAGAAGTAGAAGTATTATAAGAAGGAGAAGAAGTTGGAATGGAAGGAGTAAAAGGAGATGGTACAAGTGTCGAGGATGGCTTATAGGTCTAAGATAGCACATATTTCTATTTTGGCATTTAGGCAAAGAGATCTTCATCAAATTAATGGCTCTCCTAATAATTACTATTGTTGCATTAGGTATAAGAAGCCAATAACATTTTCCATCCTTTGAATAATCAATAAAAATCACTTCTCACTTTTAGGTTGTAAGGATTTCCTTTTCTGATCAAGAATGTATCCCCATGCTTCACTACTAAACAAACAAAAGTGGCTTACATACATAATGTTACTCCGTGTTTTTTTGGGTGTTAGATATTTTAAATCCTTTTTGGTACCATGATTAACTATGTAATTGGCACAATTAACATCTTTTTCCCAAAAATGAGAGTTGAGTCCCTTTTTCATTTCTTTTAATGAGTGATTTTTTTCTTTCAACAACACCATCTTGTTGTGGTGTGTGTGGAACAATATGTTGTATCTAAATGCCTTGTATAGTGCATTAAGATATAAATTTGTTGTTAACATATTCACCACCATTATCTATTCAAGTCTAGATTGTTTTTCTACAAAGGCATTGTAGGCCAAAAACATGTTAAAAACTTCACTCTTAAGTTTTAAGAAATAAACCAAAGTGTATTTGGAGGTCATAAATGAAGGTTAAGAAGTACTTGCACCCAAAGGAATAAGTAAAAGGAAGTGGACCAAAAATGATTGTGCATAAACTGCAAGGGAGCTATGTTGTGCCAAGAAGCACATTTCTCAAAACTATCCTAGTGATGTTTGCTAAGAACACAAAATGAGAAAACACCATCCTTGCAAGGAATGAGAAGAAGACTAGTGACCGTATTACGTTAACATAATTACTACAATGAGTGGTAGTTGATGCGTCCAAACTGCTCATGCCAATATTTTCTCAGGACATTGCTATCAGGGATGGAATTTGACGGGCAAATTGCTCGTCATGAGGCAATTTGCCTGTCAAATACGGCCAAAACATTCCCATACCCGTAAAAAATTGAGGTTAAAATGCTAAAACATTTGAAATTTCTAATGTAACTGTCAAATTTGATTGGCTAGCTGGATTTCAAATTCCAACCTGATTGCTATGATAAATAAACACTAAAAAGAGAAAATATGAACAAAAGTTGTCAACTTGTGCAACCTAATAATATCCTTGTTTGTTCCCAATGTTATAATAAACAAATAATTCTTTAAGTTATTTATTACAACTTCGTAAAGTGAAAACTTGGTTTAGCTGCGTTAAATACCTTTCATGGTGGTCACTTGTTAAAGTTGACTCGATCAAACGATTCCACTAAGGATACACACATTGATTCAACCATCTCTCCTCAACTAGGACATATCAATTAGGAATGATAATGGTGTAAAGTTTATGTTGAAGGAATAATGGATCATCACATAGACAAGTTGACAAAGTTTGATAAAGATCCTCTACTTACTTGGAGAAGAATGTAACTATAGAAAGGAGTAATTGGACATTATAGAAAGGAGAAATTGGACATTGTTGAGTGTGCCAAGTTGACAAAGTTTGATAAAGATCCTCTACTTACTTGGAGAAGAATATAACTATAGAAAGGAGTAATTGGACATTGTTGAGTGTGCCCAATGCATGTTGGATTATGCATATTTTGATATTTTAATAACACATTCTGGTTCCAAAAGAAATAATCAAACTTTGATTGAGTGTGTTAAATGCTTTTTGGATCATGAATTTCGATACCACATTCGGTGGATAGATAGCGTAAGTCACTGCATATTGTGAAAATGGACCTCTACATGATGTCAATGTCAAGGAAGTGTGAATTAAAAGGATGACTTCCGTGCCATATTTTGAATATGATGATTGTATTGGATATTTAAAAAAGCTTTTATTTGAGTAAGTATATATATATATATATATTAAAATTTTAAAAGTTGTTTTTTCATATTTGTGTATAGTATTATTATTTATGCATGAATGAAATTTTTATTGTTAATTTAAAAAGATGTTTTTTACATATATATTTAGTTAACAAATATATGTTTGAACATGTATGGGTGCACTTTGGGATACCAAGGAGCATCATCTCAAATAGAGGTAATATATTTTTCAGTATATTTTGGAATGCATTTTGGGAAAAGATGGATAGTAAACCTGAAGAAGTCTACAACATTCCATCCACAAACATATTGATAGATGAAAGTAGTCAACAAGACTTTGGTATAGATTTTAAGAGGTTATAATCAGAAGCATTTGAAGACTTGGGATGAAATTGTGATGTATATACAACACTCTTATAACAAAGCAATCCACACTTCCATTGGAAATTCCCCTTTTTAAACTTGTTTTGGATACTTTATGGCTTCATCTCTAGATGTTGTTTATGGAAAATGAGGGGGGGTGAAGGAAGACAACATAGGTGAAGCAATAAGAGATGACAAGTTCATTGATGCTATTAGGCAGATCCATTTACAAGTACAGGAGGTACATAAGAGGTCACAAGAAAAGTACAAGGCAAGACATGACCAACACAGGGTTGAGAAAACATTCAAGGTGGGAGATAGAGTATGGTTACACCTGAACAAGGAAATAATACATGGTCCTGGTAAGAAGATCAAGGCTCTAAGGTATGGTCCTTTTGAGGTATTGGAGAAGGTGCGGGATCATTCCTATAGACCCATTTTACCCCCATACATGTGCAATTACTTTGTAGTGAATGTGGAAAATCTGAAACTCTATGAACCTTCCATGTTGGATAAGGAACCTGAGTAGATCTTACCTTTTGTAGAAAACTTAACACCAGAGGCTGAAACAAACACTTATCAAAAGACACAGTGTTGCAGAAGAATTCCAGAACTTCCATGCATGGATAGTATGAACTCTGTTAGGTGGGGTTGAGAGGACAACTTCTAGATAAGACCAAATGGTACTTTAAGGAGAAGGTAGAGGAAAATTGTCCTCACCTCATTCAGTAGAATATCTTGGGGACAAAAATCCTCCCAAAATGGGGAGGTGTGATCCAAAATGGATTAATATATAAATTTTCACTTACTTGGTTCTTTTTGGGTTGACATATTGGATGAATTGGCTTGTAGGGCCCATTTTATGGTTAGGACTCATTTTGTAGATTTGGGGTTCAGAACCTTATGGGGCCAGTTTGAGGTTCTAAATGAAAACTTTGGGGTAAAACAACCCATCCCTAATGTGATGGCCTATGAGGTGATTCTACACTCTGATATCTTTTCAATGGTCCAAATATTTGCTCAATCGGAGTCTATATGCAAAAGTTATGCCTCCCACAAGTTGACCTGTCTAGATTACCACCATGGTATCGAGTGGATTCCATGCTAGCTCTCATTTTTCATACATGTGGACCTTCAAGAACATTCTAGAAGTACAAAATCCCTAACCCTAATTGGTAGTTGAGGCATGCAAAAACCCTAAAATTAACCCTAGACAACTATCGAGCTATGCTAAATCCCGAGTTGCTAGAAGAAGAAGGGGAGCCATTCTTTTGATGTATTGTATTGTTCCATAGTTCAACAACATCATGGGAGTGGATGTTAGAGAAGAATAGAGGGGATAGGAGATACTGTAGTAGCCATTGTGGTCGTACGGTCATAGGTAACTCCACAGAGAGTACCATTCCCTAGTATTTGCATTTTGATATGAAGAGCAAGGCATAGTCCTCATTTGTGGATGGGTTTTTCCCCATAGTGTCGGTTTCCCCTGAGTATGTCTTGTGTTATTGTGTGGATGGTGTACTTATTTGCTCTAATTTATCTTTCAGTTCCATTGTGTTCAGTATTTTATGAAATTAAATTAACATAATGAACTAAGACTTAAGATCCATTGTGATGAACTGATACAGTGGAATATCCACTACAATTTACAGAGCATATTGGTATCAAAGAAGTTCTTCTTTTGGGTTTTGTGGGTAATCGTAGGATCCATTAGTTGCTGAAAATAAGTCTTCAAACCCTAGCCATGGCAGACGAGTATATTCAAGGAGCATTGGATGATTGTGAGCAGTGATTTTCAAAACTAGAAATATAAGTCATCGATATCTCACGCAACATGTCGATCCTCGTGGTGGCTATGGAGAGCAAGTTCAGACCTTTTGGGGATTTTGGAGGCTCTAACTTAGATTTTGGATCTGAGGGGAATTCAGAAGATTAAAATGACCTAGAAAAGGAGCCGACGAAAGAGCAAGAGAGAGAGAGAAGTCAAGTTCCAGTACCAATGTTCCTTCCCAGTATCTCTTCAAGATGGAAGCGAAGGTCGACATCAAGCCGTATCAAGGTGAGATCGATGCTTTAAAACTGAATCATTGATTGCGGTAGTTGGAGGTTTATTTTAGTATCCATTAAATAGTCGAGGATCAAAATTTCTCATTTCCCCAACTAAAGTTAGAGGGCCATGCATTAACTTGGTGGGAAATCCACACGAAAGCACTTAGGATGGAGGGTGATCCACTAGTAACTAAGCAGGAGGAATTTAAAACCCTCATCAAGTACCAATTATACCCTGTCGGGTATGTAGAGGACCAGTGGATCCACTGGAATTAATTCAGGAAAAGACAGGGACATATTGTGTAAGAATACACCATCGAGTTCAAGAAGATGGTTGTCATGTTGGGTATCTCACCCAAGAACCCATATGTACTCCTCAAGTACATGGGGGGGGGTTACATAGTCACATATGGAACCAAATGATGCTCTTCAATCCCATGCCAACTGATGAAGCATGTGTATAAGCACAACACCTGGAAAACATAGGCCAGAAGAAAGGACAACCAAGTGGTTCAAAACAGAAAGAGATCCAAGATGTTACGAAGGAGGGTTATAAGAAGTGGAAGGGAAAAGAGAAGAATACTACAACCACTATGCATTAGTGCAACGATCCAGAAAACCATTGTAATCATTGTGATATCCGTTGGCTGCAGTCTGTTAGACCTAGGGTTCAGCTTCGTGAAACCAACAAAACCCCATGTACATCAACGTCTAGCAATACACTGCGAACAGAGTACAGGATCACCCGAGACGCGCACAGGACTTAACATGGAACTAAGTTAGGGATGCACAAGAGGATCAAGGAGGTTCTACTTATCTTTACAACAACTTAATTCATCACATGTATCAACTTCATACTTCATTTATATTCAACTTCATACATAACTCAGAATCATTCATACATAATACATTGCGCAAGAAAACTCAGAACCGAATCATCAGACATTAAAGCTTCATTAAGTACACATATATATTGCTTAACCAAAATCAGATTTCTCAGGTCATTACACAAAACCAACTCAACAACTTATACCTTCATTGTTTATCAGCACAACCATGGGAATGGTTATAGCACAAAGCCTTATAGGTGTACATTACATAACTTGTCCAAGAGAACCCTTCAAAACTAACAACCAAATTCTAATACCAAAACCAACAACAACATCATCCTATCCTTTACAAAATTGCGCTTTATATGGCATCTAGCAACTGAATTCTGTTTTGCGCAACCCAATATGGCATTGATTGGCTTCGACACACGGTAACTAACCAAAACTTGGGCACCAACAGGCCCCAACACTAATATGTGACTCCTCTCGAGCCACGGGTGTCATGGTTCCAAAGCTGCGACTGAAGGGAGGTGAATACATAGATCATTGACGAAGTGCTAAAAAATGCTCTAGATCAGTTGGAATTCTGTAGTGATTTCGTCGAGGTGCACTGTTAAGGCTTCAACATCTTCAGCCTTACTCTATCCAATCTCCAGTTTCGCCTCCTCTGCCACCGAAAGAAATAGAGAAGCGCATGCTTGAAGGTCTGACAGGTTGTCGAAATGTTGTTGTGCTTTCTCTTGTGCTTCCACCACTGTGGTCGCAATGGTCTGTTTCTCTATTCGGTTGGATGAAATATTCTTTGTGAGTATACCAATGTCGGCCATAACTGCTATTCTTGCAGACATTAGCAAATGTTCCATGTGTTGTTTCTTCACAGTGATTGACTCATCCCTGTTCCTGATGCACTGGTCGACTTATTTGAGCTTGGGTGCATCTTGGAGATGATTGCATATGTTAAAGATGTAATTAACTGTGATGTATAATGCCGCGATGGCTTGTTTGGTTTGATCAAGTGCTTGCGCAACCTTAGCTATCTTCTGGGCCAAAGCAACTTCCTCTGGTGAAGGCTTGGGATTAATATGAGCCCTAAGTTTAGTAGTTTCTTGCTGAAGTGTAGCTACTGTTTGCACCATCTGTGTGATTTTATGGGCTGGCTATAATGAGGTGGGAGCTGGATAACTAGGGCCCTGGAAAGCTTGATATGCTTTGTCGACCTCGGATTCTAGTTGTTGGCATACATGGCATTCTTCTATGTGGACTTGTTTGAGCCTAACGTAGGATTGACTTAGCTGCACGTTCCTATCCCTTAGTTTTGCAAAAACCTCTGAAACAAAGTACTGCAATTTTGGAGTGGGGACTTGGCTCAGGTTCAATTCATTATAAGGAAGCGACCGTGTATGTAAGGTAGTTGGTGGCTCTAATGCGGTAATGGGGATCGGGTTTAGCTTCAAATTTCATTGAAATGCCTAATCGGCTTGCCTCTGCACTTTCGTAGCATGGCTCAGCTCCGCAGTAGCATATGTATGCGCTATCTCTATTCCCGGGGCAAGGTGTAGGACCATCTGAAGCTTTTGCAGGTGGTCATAACTATCTTTCTGAAAAACTTGCGCCCTCCAGGTTTGACTTAAGATGATAGATTATCTCGGGAAATATTTCTTCCACATTTGCCTTCAGTTTGTCTAGACTACTGGGTGGAAGTGGCTTCTGTTGTGTGGTCTAATCAGGAGCCCGCTCCTTCTCTTGGGGTTTCGGTTGCTCTTAGCCTTCCATAGTCTCCTGGGATTTCTCTTTCTCCAATATTTGTTCTTGCTGGGAAATCTATTCTACCCGTGGACCCATCTCTTTCACATGTGCTCGCTCCTTTGTATGTGCATGTGTCTCACTGAACTGTTGGAATATATTGCGGAGAGTAGACCCAAATGGCCATGAGCCAGGAAACTGGCCGGGAAGCGGTAGATCATCAAATTCCTCTTCCTGCTCATACTTGCTCTTCTTCTGGTGGGGAGGAAGGGGTAGTCCGCGACTTTTTATGATAACCCTCAGCCTGCTGCTGGTACTGATTTTCTCTCTTCCTCTTCTCAAATATGCATGGAGATTTCCTGGGCAGATTGGAGCTTTCCGCTTCTCTCTTCTTAGTATTTTATGGTATGTCAAATTCTTCCATAATTTCTATACTAGAATCAGATAAAAACTGCAAATGTGGTTGCCATTGTGCTATGGCCGACTTGACATACTCTTTCTTTGGGCCAGCGTGCTATAGAATTAGAATGTTATGAAAATCGACCTCAAAGGCAACTTTATCATTGTAGCGATCCACAATTTGACGTGCAACGCGGAAGGACTTGGCTATGGCATTGAGCATCTTCGTATACCACATCTAGTTTCCACATCCACCTAGTACTCGCGCTCCGCCTGTTGATGGAATACCAGGAACTTTGTTGTGACAAAGTCTTCAGGTGTGGGGAAGTCAAAAGTATAATGTGGTGGTGGTTCCCATGCCACCATGGCAATAAACAGCAATACCTAGCTATAGGGCCATACCACCATGGCAATCCTGTGCGTCGAGACAGTCTTGAAAAAACTTGAGTCGCAGATAGGGCCCCTCTGCAAACACTTGCCTTTAGCACATTGCTCAGCGGTTGCTACCATGCCTGCTGGGAATTCATCCTTTCTACGTCTGCGCAGTAGTTTGCATGCCAGTATATGTGTAGCAAACCGCAACCTACGTTTGGAAATCACTGAGATGACACACCCTTGACTCCCTTTCCGAGTGTTGTACTTCTTGTAGATTTCCTCCGCTGAAACATGTGCCATCACCTGGATTGGATCTTCCCCTCTTGTTAGGAGACCCGAGACCAAACGGATCACCTGATCCGTGATTTCATATGGCTTATCTAGCCATAAATATCCGTGATGTAAATGGATCAGAAGGAACCGAGTACATGCTGATATATGCTGCCCTCGTCCAATGTGTGGACCAAAAGAATCACAGCCCTAAATCCTCTCCATATTCTTTTCCAAGTCAGATCTTCTGTTGCAGATCTTGACTAGAAGACTTGCAATCTGGTTGATCTTATCTTCTTCAAAAAGATGGTGCATGCTGTCAGCCTTTAAGTTGTCTTCATATTGAATGCGGATATCCTCGTAGGCTGCACATTCCATAACAAAGTGCCACTCTGTCTCCACCACACCCTTGTTGCAGAAAATGCAAGTTCTCTCTTCCCACTCTTCCTTGGACACCGTCCACCTACCCGTCTCACATCTAAGGCGATGTGAACCCGTCCTCAGCTGATCAACTAACATTTTTGCTTTTCCTTTGATAGCTGCCCCTAAATATGCTTTCTCACCATGCTCGTAGTTTGGGTTAAACTCTTTGATGTAGTAGTCTTTTTTATGCCCATTGTGATTGGTCCACATGGCAGTCCTGAATTTTTCAGTCGCAAAATTTTTTATTTCTTTCTTGGTGTTAGGACATTCATGAAGCTTGATATTCCACTTACATAGCCATTTTTTGTTTTGTTTCATCCAAGTTTTCTTTCTACGGTCTAACTCCTCCTCCATAGTTACCTTGGGCCAGCGTTGATTGTCCATGTTTTCAACTCTCTTTATGTAGCTTATTAGCTTGGTTATTGTTGTTGCCTCCATCGGGAAAGTACCTGCTTCAGCTAGGAGTATTTCGTATGGTACTGTGGCTTTAACTTTGAGATTGCTAGTAATTAGTTGCTCTGAATTCTTTCTAGCTGTCTCCATTTGCAAGTTGACACAACACTGGGAATTTAGGCTAATGATATGACTAGTAACGGGTTTCTACCTAATGACTCAAACTCACTGTTGACAATGACCCATGGCGCAATATGTGCGCATGCAACTTAACTTGTTTCTTTACCTTGTGCTTGGCCAAACTCAAACTCATCCTAGTACCTAATGACTAACAAAATTAAAATTTAACCAATGTCTCTCCTTCTTTCTCTTTACTGCATTCATTATATAGATTTTTTTTTCATTACGCTGGTTTTAGATATGATTCTGCCCCTGCCGGCCATAGTAGGGTTTGAAACGAGTGCCATTAATTAGTCCTTTCATCAGCTTGCTTCGAGAGTGGCGAGTTTTGCTACGCCTGCTTCAGTAAGAAATAGTATCCTAAATGGCCCTAGCCATCTCATGCACATCTTACTGGGGTGCTTCAAAAACTTACTGTTGTACAAGTTCAAGGGTCTTAGTGCGTCAAGTTCTAGGGTCTTACTTTTGATATTTCTATCGTGCCAGGATTTTTGACACTATTTCTCGACTACTTGATTGAACCCTGCGATGAACCTGTATTCTTCTAGTGATATAAGGTCCTCTAATCTTTGCGCAAGTGATTCATCATCCATAATTTTTGTAGCAAGTGTTATGCACAAACTAGGCACAACAAACTCAAGCAGCATTACTGCTTCTTTCCCATACACTAGTTGGAATGGGGTGTGTTTAGTGAGTCTCTTAGATGTTCTATAGGATCATAGCACGGCTAGAATGCGTTGATCCCAGTCATTGCGGTTAACATTACAGATCTTTGTAAGCGCCTTCTCTAGAATCTTATTAAAGGATTTCACTATACCATTAGCCTGAGGATGATACAGTGTACTTTTTTTGATGGTGTATCATGAAATCTTCTATTAGTGCTCGAATGGTTGAGTTCAAAAAATGCGTACCTTGATCACTCAAACACTTTTGGGCACCCAAATTTGGTAATGATGTGCTCAAATATGAACCTCACTGTTGTTTATGCTATACAATCTTTCATTGGCGCAGCCTATAACCATCTTGTCAGGTACTCTCACATAGTTATGATATATCTAGCGTTGATTCTCTGTGCTGGTGGGTTGATCGGACCCACAAAATCAATTGCCCATTTTTCAAATGGCTCAAGCACAGATAGGAAAGAGAGGCATCTCATCCGTACGTGATGGCTTACCCACTCACTGGCAAACATCACATTGTTTGCAGTATGCTTTACTTTCTTGGAAGAGAGAAGGCCACCATAGCCTTGCATGAAGTACCTTGTGTGCAGTAGCCTTGCCGACATAGTTGTAAGTTTTAAATCTGTGCAGAGAAGCAAAGCATACAAATTCTTTTAAGCAAAACAGAGATTACACCACAACATTCACACATAGTACATAGAGATTTACCCTGGAAACCTTTAACCGGGAAAACCAACAAACCTTGGAGCCACCACTCCTATTTTTCTCATCATCATTATGAATCACTCACAATACAATATAGGTATTCCGCAGCATCCAATACCCTAATTCTTTAACCCGGATTAGTAAATAGACCCCAATCCCTTAACTGAGATTAAATTACATATTTTTAGAAAATTCCTCCAAAATAACCGAAAGCAGCTCAAGCGCATTTAGAGAACTCATAAATGAAGGCTAAGAAGTACTTGCACCCAAAGAAATAAGTAGAAGGAAGTGGAACAAAAATCAATGTGCACACGCTACAAGGGAGCTAAGTCGTGCCAAGAAGCACGTTTGTCAAAACTATCTTGGTAATGTTTGTCAAGAATACAACATGAGCAAACACCATCCATACAAGAAATGAGAGGAAGACCAATGACCATACTATGTTTACATAATTACTACAATGAGTGGTAGTTGATATGGCCAAACCTGCCAATGTTTGCTCATGACATCGCTATGGTAAATAAACACTAAAGAGAGAAGAAGAAACAAAGTTGTCAACTTGTGCAACCTAATAATATCCTTGATTGTTCCTAATGCTATAATACACAAATAATCCTTTAGGTTATTTATTACAACTTGGTGAAGTGAAAACTTGGTTTAGCTACCTCACAATCTTACATGGTGATCACTTGTTAAAGTTGACTTCATCAAACGATTCCACTAAGGATACACACATTGAATCAACCATCTCTCCTCAACTGCTTTCCACCCTTGGGACACATCAAGCGCATAGATTAATAAATCCGGTAAAACTCTAAGATCTCAAACAACAATGTTTAAACTTGCTTAATTTGGGTGCCCTGAGGGTATTTGAGGACACTGAATCCATTTATACATTTATAAGCATGATTGAACAACACAGAATTCGGATTTTAAAAATAATAATTCACTGGATTCTAATCAAAAACTTGTCAGCGAAAGTGTTAAATGTTTGACTTGTTCTATATCATGCACTTGTTAGTTTTTGTACCTAGGGAAGTGTTCCCCAAGTGACTTTTTGCCTAAGTCACTTAGAAGGGGGAAAAAGGTGACCCTCACATTAAAAGCTACTTAATGAGACTTTATAAAGTTAAAGTCACTTTTTGATAAATTTAAGTGGGTGAGTGAAATTTATTTAAGTGATTTAAATAAATGTGATTTTTACTCTCATTGAATCTTAGCCATTGGATTGAGTCTTTCTCCACCGTTGGATTAGATTCCCACTTAGGGTTTAGACAAAAAGGGTTGAGGGAGGCAAACCCACTCACTTTTTGTGATTGAAGTGAAGAGAGAGCTGGAGAAGAGAGCAGGGCACGATTTTTGAGGAAGCTTGCTGAGAGATTTTTAGTGGGTACAAATATCGAGACACCCTTCATTTATTATTGCACAGAAATCGAGGAGTACGGACTGCAAGTACTGTTGGCACAGATTTTGAGACAGAGGTACGACCATTTAATGCTGCACAGTTTTCGAGTTGTACGGAACCGTACTGTACGGATTTTTGGCACAAATTTCTAGGCACGGGTTTGGCACAGAAATCGAGAAACTTTCCAGGCACGAATTTCTAGACTGTTTCATTACATTTTCCAGGCACAGATTTCTAGGTGTACGGCTGCATTTATTGCTGTCCGTACTGTACGGATTTTCTGCTAAGTGTGGGCACAGAAACCGAGGTCTGAGTATTTAGTATTCAGCACAGAAATCAATGCTGATGTGACTGCTGTTTTGGCACTGTTTTCGAGACAGAAATATTGCACAGAAATTTCAGTCACCTCTTGCACGGAAATCGAGACAGTCTGCTGGTTGAGATAAGTTTGTTTTTTTTACTGTAAAAATGAACGTTTGATTATTTTCCAGAAGATCAATAAAACTCTCTCTCTCTCTCTAACTGGTTTTCCCCGTGGGGGTTTTTCCAGGGCTTGATTTTGGCCAAAAATTTTTTAGTCTATCATTTTATGGTGTGATTGTTAAATGTGTTTTTCAGCCTGTTAGTGCATTTTTACTATGTGTTTAATTGTTACTGAAAATTTCATAAGTAGTTTCCAGTCAATGCATAACCGACTGGGAATAAAAACCACTAAATGTTGACATAAACCAACAAACAGTAGAGTGCAGAAAATCTTCAGCACTCACCTCACATTAGTAGTGATAATGGTTATGGATCATCACAAACAAATCGATAGAGTTTGATAAAGATTCTCTCCTTACACTTTGGAGGAGAATATAACTGTAGAAAGGAGTAGTTGAACATGGTTTGCCCAATGCATGTTGCATTATGCAGATTTTGAGATTTTAATAACACATTCTGTGTCCAAAGAAATAATCAAACGTTGACTGAGTGTGCTAAATGCATCTTGGATCATGCAAATTTCGCTAACACATTCGGTGGATAGATAACGTAAATCACTACATATTGTGAAAATGGAGAAAAAACTTTTATATATATATATATATAAAACTTTGTTAAAAAAAAAATCATATTTATGTATAATATTATTTATGTATGAATGAAAATCTTTGTCGATAATTTGAAAGATATTTCTTAAATATATATTTAGCTAACTAAATGTTCAACATTAACAATGAAATGGATCAAACTAACCCTTTAAACTATCGTACAAATAATTTATGCAAGCAAAATATTTGATTTGATTGATACACAGCTTACAATGAGGGCCTTAAACAACTATGGCACTTCAATACACACCACAACCGTGGCAGAGATCTTTCTCTCTGACCCAGTTTATATCTTGTCTATACATTGGTATACATCAGTTTGAAGAGCTACCACAGGACTGAAATTAAATGGAATTAGGACAAACCAATCAACCCTATACCACTCCATTCCATCTAAATTTTAGATGCCATCACTCACATGGCAATTATATACACTGTACTTACTTGAACTGTCTAATTGAAGGATTGGGATTGAATTACAGGGTTGTGCCACTTCAATTTCATTTTGTTATGGGTATGTTCCAAACAAAATATCCCACAGTGGAGTAGTTACACCAAATCCATGTGTTTGATTCTTGAAATGATGAGTCATGTGATATCTCTGCATTTCAAATGGTAATCAGTCAGTCCTCAACCATGTGATGTCTTCAGTATGTGATATTGCAATCTAGTTTTGCCATAGATTATGGAATCTGTAAAAGGCAGCTTGAATATAAGCATAACAGGTAAGAACCTTCAATTTATGAGCCAATGAGTTCGAAGGTGTCCCAAAGTGAAGGTAGTAATGAGTAAGATCATAGACAATGTACATCATAAGCCCACCTCCAAACACGCATGCAATGAACGAATATGGAAATACTTGTGATGCTATACTCCATAACTGCCCATGAGGAATAATGGCAGAGCAAGTTTTTAGGTATAGTAGTCCGTCAGTCGATAAATTTATGATTAGCATTATCAGTAAAATGTTTGATACATCTGTTGTTAAGATGTAAATATGGCAATATGCTAATAAACTAAACTCTAAACTCAGTAGTGGATGCAGATTATAACTTACCGCCAGCACAGTGACAAATGTAAATGCAGGAGGGAATACAAGCCTGTCTCCATCCATGGGATACTTGTGATGAAAACCATGAACAACGTAGTGTATTGTATTACCCCTGCAAATCAAGTAACGAATATTCATGGTGAATTTAAACTTCTTGCAAGAAATCAAGCATATAGTCCATTGACCATTACAATCCTACTGAAGCTGAAAGATTCATGGTAGAACATATATACCAGTAGCTAGAAGCTCTGGCGTGGAAAATGAAACGATGTAGAAGATATTCCAATAGACTCCAGGAGAAAGCCCCTAAAAGCATGGTTGGTAGAATCCACTGTAATGGATAACCTCCCTTTACTGCACAGTATTCAATCCAGAGAGCAACTGGAAGCCATAGAGCAGGAATAGCCCACCACTTAGTCTTTGTCAAGAACTGAAACAGACATGAGCTTGACTATCAATTCAGGGTATAACTATAACAGGCCTTTCTACATCACTATCACAGACCCATCTGAACTTACTCTGAAATGCAGCTGGAAGTTGTAAGTTTAAGGTTGTATTCTTAGATTCCAATACTTGCATGGAGAGTCTTGAAAATCAATTTTTGCAGAGAGAGAAGCAATTGTGCTCTACGACCATGGCGGGTGAGATAGAAAACAGGAAAGTGCACATATACGATTTATCTTGTTTACCATTATAGTAGCTTCTCTTTGTTTTTGGCTCATATTAGTCTTTTGATTACCACTGCTGGGGTTGGGGTTGGGGTTAGGAGATACGGTTCCTTGTTGGGACATGTCATTCTCAAGACTTTGCAAAATATGCTTATGAGCATCATCTACCGGGAATCCATCTTGGGTTAGTACAGGTACATTTATATCACTGATTTACTGCTTCATTCAACGGATTAAACAATAATTATTATAAATAAATTAACTCTAGATTCATTTTAAGTGGGATTTATCAAATTAGAGGGAGAGAAATCAAATCCCTAAAGTTGCAAATTATTTTGATCTTTAAAAACTTATGAAAATGTTTTCACTTCAAGAAATTTGGCTCCTCAAGTACTTGATAAACCTCTGATTAAGATAGATTTAAACTGGTTCTTATTAAAGTATATTATTTCTTTTTTAAATATAAAATGTAGCAGCAACATCAACTTTACTCTCATTAATTTCACTGGTGACATATCTCCCTCATACTGCACTGTAAAATGCCCCTATCAAATCAATAAATC
Organism: Larix kaempferi; assembly: GCA_027924585.1. NCBI lineage: Eukaryota > Viridiplantae > Streptophyta > Pinopsida > Pinales > Pinaceae > Larix > Larix kaempferi. The sequence continues at coordinate 1,046,797 of BSBM01000605.1, forward strand.
CACCTGAAGGAATTTAAAAAACATTGAAGTTTGCAAAGTATTTTTCTTTGACCCTTTACAAGCTTAATAGATCTCTGATGGATCTATGCTGGTCAATACCTCCACCACTATGGCAACTTAATAAGTTTATGCATTCAATACAGTATTACATGCACACAAACACAAAGTTTAGATGGATCTCTACTCTACCCTGCTTTCTTGATGCAAATATATATAATCATAGGACAGAGGAAAACACATGGCTGGATGCAAATATACCATTATGTATCTACAAGAACAGGGAAGTATTTACCTCTGCTATCCTGTTCTCAAAGAACCGAGGTGGATTTTTAGTCAAAACAGGATCATGGACCCATTCTTCATATCGTTCTCCCAGAGATCCAACCTGATATCAAATGTTATCAGCATTAACCCTATACACACAAAACTGGGCATTCCAGAATCTATAATGTTACGTGAGAATGCAGATTCTTGAATGAAATACTGAGCTAAAACTATACTATTTTCGAAGATAATTCAATACTCTGATCTTCACCTGCGAGACAATGGGCTTGGATGGATCAACTTGCACTAACCCCATTTTGTTGCAGTATCTCCTCCCCATCTACACAGATGGAATGGCTTTGATTCACTGCACACTACTTCTATGTCTTTGATGCACTGCACACAACTTCTATTTTAAAGATTAAAAAAAGGCAAAACATGAGAATCAGTGAGATGCTATACAAACAATGAGAGAGATTAACAAAATTCATGATATATAAACAGAGTCTATACACCTAAGCCTAGTTCTTCAGACTAAGTTAATCTGGTGGCAAAACACTTGCTATCCAGTCATAAATCTAATATAAATTTGGTAGGAAGTTCAACATTATAATTTCAATTTCGGTTTTTCATATATTGGAACTTGAGACTAAATCTGTTCATCAGTTACTTGCACTTTTATGATGGATCATTTGAATTTCTGAGAGCTATCAAAATATCCCATAACTAACCTGTTCAGCATCAAATTCCATTCTTGCTCCCCACAAATCATGCTGCCAACCAAAAAAAAACATATCAAACTCTATATCTGCTGCCCCCACAAATCATGCTGCAAACAAAAGCATGTGTAAAGGAATCAATTGCTTATACGTTAATAAGGGGAAGTTGAATTATTTAAATAACTTAGTTTATTACAAGTTAGAAAGAGGTTCTTGGCATGAGTCTGAGGATTGTCCTCATCAGAGATGGAATTTCTAAACAGATCCAGTCGTCATTTTGATGGATGAAATCATCACATGTATTTCATCATTTGCTGGGTGGTTAGAAATTTTGAACGGTATTTGATACCCATGAGAAGCATGTTGCCCATCAAATTCCCACCCTTGTTCTCACATGCCTACAAGCTACATTCATTCTGCATAACAATACAGTACGGGTAAGTTATGCCGGTTTTATCATTGGTACGACCATAAACACTTGAGCCAGTGACAAGGCCAATATTTTTTCATTTTTATGAACTTCAGGTTTGAGTAATGAGATTTCAGCAATGGTTTATTAGCTTTCGATTTACAAAACTCGGTGGGAGTAATTTACTCATGTAGCAAATTTCCTATCTTTAAAATCATTATATAAATATCACACAAGAAAATAGAATAACAGCATAGATGGATCAATTTGATAAAAAAAAATTAACATAAAAAAATAAATTTCAAGAAATTGGATCTCACTATGCTTATATATTAGTGCACAGCATAGATCCATCTTGAATCTGGTTCTATCAAATGCTTAAACAGATCAAATCCTTTGAGGTGCAATACAATAGTTCATAAATATCCCTGACTATGAGCATTGCATATATGTTTCCCTAAGTGTACCTAGCAATTTACCCAATTATTTATTATTATGCAATTATTACAAAACTAATATCTAAGTCTTGTTTTATTATTAACTTAAAAGTACGCAATCTAACACATTTTCTTTATAAGCATCCACACACCAACTATTCCAATATGGATATCTTAACAAATAGGTAAAAGTTGTATTGATTAATTAATTATGAAGTAAAATATGCTAATTATTTACCCAAAGCTGATATCTAACTCATTATGCTATTATTAACTTAAAAGTACACAATCCATTATAATTGTCCAAACACCAACTATTCCAATTTGGAATCATGTCGTAAATGTTGTAAATGCTAATACATAAATCTTATGAATAGGCAAAAGTTGCATCCAGTAATTAATTATAAAATAAAATACTTGCAATTTACCCCATTATTATTAATTTGCAATTATGGCAATTATGGCAAAAATTGCATCCATTCATTGATTATGAAATAAAATAGTTTCCTGTGAATATATGTCTCTCTTGTAGATAAAATCAAGGCAAGACTAACTAATACACACAGATTTAGTTGTCTTGTTACTATTTATGAAAAGATTTATTTAAAATGTGAATTGGAATTGAAATTTGATGTATATTTATACAAGTGTATTTTACAATCTGTCAATTCTCGCTAGCTCATTCGGTTAAGGTGTGGATCTCGTTAACATGGGCGACCCGAGTTCAATTCCCCTTAGGGGTGAGCTAGCTGGGAGGAGACACCCAAAAATCCAACCATCATAAGGGTTGGTGTGGCCCAGGTCGGGTGCGATCCCCGGGTGACTTTGACGGCTTAGATGCCCCTGGGTTGCGGTTCTTAACTAATGGTTCATTGCTACTGGCCCCAAGTGACGGGAAATCAAACAAACAAACAAAAAATGTATTTTACAATCTAGTCAATTTAAATTTGGAGCCCATATGTGCTTGGTTTTATAATTTTTTTATATATTAAGTTTTTGGAGCCGACATGAGTGTGACAGACGTGACACATCTCATCCACTTTGGGTTGTAAACAGTGCATCTCTGCGCGACAAAAACACTTTAAATTATAAATCCAAATTTAAATCAATTAATATTATCATTATTATTAAAATACACCTTTCTTTATATATATATATATATATATATATATATATATATAATTACCTTGTAACAAAATGCTAAAAGCATTCAAATTTTACTTGTGAAAAATTCAAATCTCATATAATCTTTCCCATGTTAAATTGAGTTACTCTTTAAAAGGGGAGATAAAAACAATCCCTTTAATTATATGATCATTATAATTAGCCATCTTTTAACTATGTTATATGGAATTATTTTGGACCATGCTTATGATCATTGTGAAGAAGTGTTACAATAATAAAACCAATCTCTTGTGCTGGTTCATTGATTTTAGAAAAACATTTCACATAGTGCCTAGAACCAACATTTAGAATATATTAGAAAAGCTAAAAGTATTTTTTTGAATTGAGCGCTGCTATGATAAGGTTGCATTAGAATGCTAGCCAAGATTAGGAACATTGACTGTTGGTTGGAAGAGTTGTAATATAGGATTCAAGCAAGGTTATACCTTGCCCCGTACCCTTTTTGGTATATGCATCGACAAGTTAGAGGGTTGTTTGCAAGAAACAGGTTGTGGTTGCACGACTCTAGCTAGTACAATAATCATCCTTCTTCTTTACATTGATGATATTGTTCTTTTGGTTGTGAGGAGTCTCTATGATCTCGATAAGTAACTCAAAATTCTCAAGGATTTTTTATCTAGTACATGTATAAATTTTAACACTAACAAAACAAAGGTTGTGATAATCAAATCCAAAAAGATCACTTACACTAATTTCATGTATGATAATAACACTTTGGAGAAAGCGACTTCATACAAATATCTCGAAGTTAATATTCATTACAAGCTTAATTGGAACTATATCATTGAGAAAATGATAAATGGAGGGTGGAAAGCTTATTATAGGCTTGAAAGCATTTGTAAATCAATGGAACTTTGACTTTGGGATAAGAAGAAACTCTTCTTTGAGACTCTTGTCACTCTTTTATCGTAATAATATGCTTGTGAATTTGGGGCTACAATATCTCTAAAGAATTATGGAAAGATCAAGCAATCTTAAAGATGAAAGGCAATACACCCTATCGGACCTATTCTCCTCGTAGAAGTGAGTCCCTCCCCTATTCAGGGCATGTTTATGACCAGGTACCTAATGTAAAAGGACAAGATAAACAACATGGAAGACAAGAGGTTTCCTAAGATTGCTTCAAACTCTAATCAAAACCCACTTGCAACTCAAGCAGGGATGGCATAAAGTTGCAAAGTCTTGTATAAATCACTAGAGAATCAAAGAAGAGGTAACTTTGTAGAATAATGATAATATTAAAAATATTATTACATCTAAATTTAAGGAGAAATTGTGGTGTGATAAAGAATTAGAGAAAAAGAGAAAATTACAATACTATAAGGAGGTGATCAACCCTAATCTAAAATATTGAAAGTATTTCTCTAGCAAGTACCCACACTTATTATGGGTATTTTTACTCGCACCGCCAAAATGCATAATGGTAAGACATCTTGGCCCTGCGGGGATGAAACGATCACTGCCTATGCACATGTATCGCCATTGTACTGATCTTTTTGGCAAGAAGAAGGACATGTTTTTAATTAGCTTAAAGAAGCAAATCAACATTGCTAAAATAAGAACCAATTATCATGATCTTCATAGTTAAACAAGACATTGGGTAGTTCCTAAGATATAGTGGGTCAAAAGAATTTGTCATATTGTGACACTAAGAGGGTTGAAAAAGAAAAATACTTTCTTTTATAAGAGAGATATATTGCAATCTGATTTTTCTTTTTGGTACCAAATCTTCATAAGATTCTTTTGTGCATTGTGTCAATTGAGTCTAATCAAGGATAACCAAAAATAATATCCATATCATCCATATTTGTTGTATGAAAATATAAATGTAAAACATATTGCCATCATTTGCATGTTGAACCTAACACTTCCTCAATATGGAGTCAACTAGATGGAAATGGACAAGTTATTGACAATATCTGGATCCAAAGATCATAAAGAGAACGAAATTAGATAAGTATCATGCTTGAAAATAGTCAAAATAACTTGCTTGTACGATTTGAGGATCTCACAGAAATACTCCCCCTACCAAATTTAGTATTTGTAGAAAGTCCAATGCCAGTGAATAAGAGGTGCATTGAAGAGGCACAAACAAGAACAAATGGTTTCTTCGAGTTTAAAGATCGGTAGTGTCAGACAGATTAAATCTAGAAGAAAGAAGTTGTCATAAAAAACAAAGAAGAGCCCAATAAAAAAATAATGGGCAAAGATTCGATCCAATCAACTCAATCGCCCCATTCATTACAGTCAATTCAATCGACCCAACCATTACAATCAACTTAGTTGATCCAATAGTTACAATCGATCAATAAACCAAACTTTTATAGTCAACTCAACCGACCTAGTTGAGGCATCTGACTTTGTTGAACTTTAATCAACCACCTTCACCTCCATCGCCCCCATTGAATTTTATTAGTTCTACAAACATACCTCTCAATAATGCTAGAAACCTCCATTTATATTAGGGGGATGAACATCCTAAAAGACATCGGTTGCATGTGAAAATATTTGGGACACCATGGATGTCACTCTCGAGACAAAAATAAATGGCACATTTTGTTGGAGCATTGAGAAAGAGAGATATCACTTAGTTTATGAACTATAAAAAATCACAACAAAAACAAAAGTGATATAAAACAAGTATTATTAAAAATTTTCAAGACCCAATATGTCAAACATTTGGTAGCATGAAGACTGAAATAAATAAAATATATGTCAAGGAAATAAATTAAAGATTATGATAAAAAATTCAAAGATTTTCTCAACCAAATCCCTTACATAGTTGAAAGCAAACTCCTGGTATAATGGTTCATTGTTAGATTGCTATAGAGAATCAAAGCACCTATCTAATTGCATGAGATAATATTATATGAAGAAGTCCTTAGGAAGGCCTAACAAATTGAATCAAATAGCAATGGTGCAACCATAATGACAGATAGACGATTAGAGGAAAAACTAGAAATAATGCAAAGATCTATCCATGAACCTGCACTGGAGTGGTCTAACTTGTGGTGCACACTATGAAGAAATGATAGAAACAACAAAGGTGAATCCAAATATTGAGAATGGATTAAAATACACTAGGATGTAAGGGTAGTATATGCCAAGTTCCGTTGCGAAATTAGTGAAAGTGTATCGAACCATTCCACATGATATTGTCCACATAATTTGAAAAATCCCAAACTTATATGGTGTGCCATATGTGAGAAAGCTTTGCATACCACAACAAAGTGTTAATTGAATGGAAAAAAAAATTATTAGACATCATAGCATACACAACCATCAAATCAAAACCAACAAAATGATGGGTAACAATGAAAAGGAAGAGGTGCATATGGTAGTTGTGGTTGATATGGAGGTAGAGGTGGTCGACATTGACACTACAACAAAACCTTGTGATTAGCTCCCTTTTTAGATCCCTTTTTAGTGTCCATTCTCTAGGCAAAGACGACGCTACTTCACGAGATGACATTTTTATCCCCTTGTTTCAAAAGTCGACACTAATTAGCACTGAATTTAACTACCTCTTTAGCACCAGGATTAACACCAAGAACAACAACTAGTTTATCTCCCTCTTTAGAGCAAGGAATAGTGCCTAGTTTAGCTCCCTCTTTAGTGCCAAGTTTAGTGCCAGGAATAGCACCTAGTTTATCCCCCTCTTTAACACTAGGCATAACACCCAATTTCAATCCCTTTTGGGAACCAAGATTAGCTCCAGGTTTAGTGTGTAATTTAGTTGCATATTTAACGATAGGTTTAGTGCCTAGTTTTGTTTCTACAAAATTTCCTAGTTTAGCATCTAGTTTTGATCCCAATATACTACCTTGTTTTTCTCCTAATTTTTCTCTTGGATTGGATCCCAAAATAACACCTAGGTTTTCTCCTAGAATGGTTCCTAGTACAACATATGAATTATTAATATATGGTTTATAGGATATATGTTATAGGGGAAAGGGGTTAGTGGCTATAGGCTATGATGATGATGCATGATGACAATGATGATGGCATTGATGATGATTTGATTATCAAATGTTAATGATGGAAATGACAATGGCGATGTGGATGATGATGATGACAATTACTAATAAAGACCCATCCATAGTGCTCAGAACATGCTGATGGTTCTTGCATCCCTATTCAAAGGCTAAAGCTCCTTTACCAAATTCATGTAAGGTAGTTGGATGCATTTTTCATCACAACGATGATGACTATGATGATGACAATGATTATGATGATATATGACAATGATAATGATGATGACGAGGACGACAATGTTGATGTCTATGAGGATGATGATTATGATGATTACGATGAAGAGGAGGATGAGGATGAAAATTACCAATTAAGACCCATCTATGGTGCTTAAAACATTCTAATGGTGCCCAAATTCAACAATAAGTATGGTTCTCAAGGCCTTAGTCCCCAAAGGAAGATTCTATACATCTAGTGTCAAGAAAATGGCTCAAACCACTACATATGACCTGTCGACGACATCCTTTTCCTTTGAGTGGGGATATGATGCCATTATTAATTTTGTAGCCCTAAGGATATGTCTTCGGGCTCTAGAAATGGCCATGGGAGTAATTGTGGGACTTAAATACTAGAGAAATATTATATGCATCAATAGATAAGAAAGACACTTCAAACAATCAAACATGGCCTCCTAAGGGTATCCTTGTCCTCTGGGAGGTGGTTGGTGTCATCAAGTGGTTTTGAGTAGTAGCTATGGGTCTTATATTGATATTAGACATGATCAAGGGAGGAAACCCATGCTTTATGAAATAAATTAATATTTAAAGCACTAGGGGCCATGAATGACACCTTAAAACACCACATATGTGTTTTAAGGTGTCATATATTACTTAAGTGACACCATGCTTTAAGGTGTGTTTTATGACACCTTATTTGAAGGACATATATTACTTAAGTGATAATCACACAATGTTAAAATTTAGTAAATTGTAACATTGTAGATGGATTTAGAGATCCAAGTGATGTTAATTGTGTCACTCGGCAATGGAAAATTGCAATTTTGATGATGAATTGTTACGATTTACTAAATTTAACACTACAGATGGACACAAAGGCCCCCTTGTCTTTGAATCCATCTGCAACGTTAAAATTTAGTAAATTGCAACACTATGGGGGTCTTTGAATCCATTTGCAGTGTTAAAATGTAGTAAATTGCAACATTGTTGATGGATTCAAAGACCACAAGTACGAGGCAAAGCCAAGTTGGGGCTAGAGGGCCTGGTCCTGGGGAGGGGGGTAGTAGGATATGCTTACACAGATCTATCACCCCCCTCCCTAGGAATAAGCCCTCTGGCCCTAACTCGGTTTTGTCTCATACTTACAGTTCGTTTTCAAAGGGATGTTTGCTCATTCATGCCCTCTAGGGATCTACTTTTTGACCTAATGGACACTAAAATCTGGTGAAACTACTCTATTTAATGAAATTGGTAAAGAGAGATGGTTCAACTTCATGTCATTAGTAAAAGTCAACCAGTTCTAGAACTAGTCGGGATCATATAGTTATTTTATATTTAATAATATGTAATATTAATATATTATAGTTAGTAAGTTAATATATGTATGTATGTATGTATGTGTGTATATATATATATATATATATATATATATATATATATATATGTATGTATGTATGTATGTATGTATGTATGTATGTATGTATGTATGTATATATATGTATGTATGTATGTATGTATAGATATATATATATGTATGTATGTATGTATGGATAGATATATATATATGTATGTATGTATGTATGGATCTATCCATACATACATACATACATATATATATATCTATACATACATACATACATACATATATATATATCTATACATACATACATATATCTATATATATATCTATATATATGTATGTATATATCTATACATATATGTATGTATGTATAGATATATATATATGTATGTATGTATGTATGGATAGATCCATACATACATACATACATATATATATATCTATACATACATACATACATACATATATCTATACATACATACATACATACATATATATATATCTATACATACATACATACATACATACATACATACATATATATATATATATATATATATATATATATATTAAAAAAAAGCAACAAAGAAACACATTGAAATAGTGAAAAATTAAGAGGTTTTGGCAAGACAAACAAAGTGAAATCGTGAAAATTTAAGAGGCTTGGGAAAGGCAAACACAATGAAACTAAGAAGCTTTGGTGGAAAAGGATGGACATGAGAGGCCTTGGAGGGAGGGTTTGTAATGGCACAGGCCATGAAATATTGGTTGTTTCCACATAAGGAGGATTTGCAATGGTGTATGCCATGAGATCTTGGTTGTTTCCATGGAGGGAGGCTTTGGCCAAGGTCCATAGCTCTAAGGTTTTTACCCTAGGCTCAGATTTCTTCCTAGATTGCTGCTCAATTCTTCGATCATGATGTCTCTACTACAATTAACTATTATAATGTCTACGTTGGATCTTGAGGAGTGTACCAAAATCCAACAAATCCCCACTAGAGGAAATGTCGACAAAATCCTTGTTTAACACTTTTCATTTGACTGGTATGGCCAGGGTCGAAAGCTCCAGGTTTTTTACCCTAGGTTCAGATTTCTTCATAGATTGTTGTTCAATTCTTCAATCGTGGTGTCTTTGCTACGATTAACTGTTACAATGTTTGCCTTGGATCTTGAGGAGTGTTTTTCCAACCTATTTCAGAGTATTTAGCTATTAGATGTTATTTTGTTTACAGCCTAATAAGCCCAACAATATGTATTTGTACATAGCCATGAGGTAAATCATCTATTTTCAAGTGATCTGCAGTATTCCATGAAACTTTAACCCTATCGGTCATTTTGATTGCAACACTTAATTTTGATATTATGTGTGCAATTAGAGGATCCTTCGTTGCATGATTATCACATAAGTAATATATTTGGATGTATGCCGGCCATTAATATTTTTTGTCCTAAAATATGAAAATAGCCTATTTACGATTTTCATTATTCCTAATAAGAGTTTGATATATTTCAAACATTACTAACTTGTGTGTAAGTGGCGGGGCTACGGGCATTCTTCAAAAACCACCCCTTCCCGTTCTCAGGTCTTCTTTTTCTTAATCCTATAAATTTTATCATCATACCTTGTTTTAAAGGCACATATATGTTACTCATGATTCTCCTCCCCTCTTTTCTTAAGGTCGTTTTTATATGTGGTCAAAAACTTTCTTTTGGCCTCAATTAGTGATTAGCCACCTTAATATTTATGCACGGGCCCGAGTTGAAACGGTGTTCCCGAATTCAATCATTTTGGAATGACACTTGGAAAATATACACATATAAATTTGTATATTTTGTCTTCTAGAATATGTCAACAAATCTAAAATTCTAAAATTTTTGAGAGACTCACGCATTGGCAAGAATGTTCAATTGGCATCAAAGTATTACAAAAAGTAGATATTAATGATCTTTCTCAAGTATCTCTTACTTAGATTCTTCACTTATGTGTCTCTTTCTTTGAAAGATTGAAGGTGCTTATTAAATTTAAAATATTGTTTTCTTTTGTGAACTTCTTCTTTTGCTTACTATGTGACTGATAATATAATGTACATGTTTTCATTCACTATTCAACCATATCTAATACCATCAAGCTTCTACCTCCTTCACAAAAAATCAAGAAGGACATACAATGCACACTCAGGCTTGATGGAAATCAAATTTTATTGTTTTCATAAAAGTAGTGAGAGTGGAGGAAACGGCTTTATGCTCTCACACTACTAAAAGAGCACAAAGAAGATTAAGATAATTAGGGTAAGATACAATTATATCATGAATGCCAAGCTTATGATGAAATAAAGTGTTTGTCGTTACTGAAAGAAATGAGTATATAGATAATTTTAGTCTCTATAGGTGCACTCCTCTTCAATTGTTTAGAGATGCTTAAACATTTTGGCATGGAGAAGTGTGTCCTCCACCAATTTCATTCCATTTTTTTGAACTACTTTCTATCAACGAAAGGAATTGTACTTGTGAACTTGTGAAATAAAATCTTGGCTAAGTGGCCATGACTGGGGGATTCTTATTCGCCAAATTCACTTAGGGATCATACCTGGCTGCCCCATCCACATGAGACGACTCTTTGTAGAGGCAAATTGACACATGTGGGGAAATCATGTCACAAGCGAGAATCAAACCTGGGTAGGATTGATAAGGACACTTTGTTTTAACCACCACCTAGGAAAGACCCCATTGACCATTCCTTCAATTTAAACTTCTACATACAATTACAAGATGATTAAGCCTATAGAGTATCCTCAAGCTGCTTACATAGTTTTTCCTTTTTTGTTTAATATTTGTAATGTGTAAGAATATATTATCTGTAAATAGTATAATATTTATACTATTATTACATCCTTTTAGCATTTACATCATTGTTAAAAAAATTTATACTAGTCAACTTTTTGTGCCAACAAAAGTACATGTAAGTGGTTTAGTGGAACATATGGATTATCACATGGGTAATGCTTTCATGTTCTGATTGTTCGGTTTTTCTCCATCATGGTTCAATATGACAGAAGAGTAAAAAACACTTCATATTCACAATGTATCCATTTGAACGAGAAGGAAGGAAGTTTCACTTAGTGCCATTGTAATATTTTGAAACATCATCGATGTAGATGATTTTCGTGTAAAGTATGGAGACAGTTTTTATCATGAACCAGTATTAGTCTATTAGTGTATATTTAGTTGGAAACTCGTATATATTGTAATACTTGAAATTTAATATAATATAATTTACATGGTTGAAAATTATATATGTTTGTACTTGATGTTATTGTAAGAAATATGGATCTAACTAAACTAGCTTACCTATCTATGCAAACAATAACATATCATAGTAAATAAGAACATAAAGAGAACAAGAGAAAAGAGTACACCAAATGTATATGGTTCACCCAATTGGGCTACGTCCACGGGAAGGTCGTCTTCTATTATCTCCATAATATCTCCCTCAAGCTTACAGAGAGAACTGCCAATAACCCCGATACAATATAGCAATACTTGTGAAAGTATAGATCATGATATGTGATCCACAATGGATGATCCATGAAGGATGAATGTATTAGACTCCCCTGACTCTATTATATACCAAGAGATGAGGAGGAATTACTCTCACATATTACATGTGGGATAATATAATTCTCCATAATAACATCTCTTTATATAATAATGAATCTCAAGAGTATAGTTTACCATAATGAATATGGGATATAATGTATTACTCTTTACATAAGATTGTGGATATCTTCCGACATAATACAAAGACATTATTACCTTCCAAGAAATATAAAATATTCCAACACTCCCCCTGAATAATGGTTGGGATAAAATCCCACTAACAAAGGAAGGAAGGAGTCATTACTGCTCCCCCTTGATGACAACTTCTAGAATATCCATAAGCTGCAAATAAGAAGAACACTTCAACGAATGGAATTTGATGAAGAACAACCGCTTCTCACTGAACCATGAAATTGCACATGAACCAGGTTGCACGATGAAATACCAACAACAATATGCCCAGATATAAAGAGAAGCCTTTATGGCTACTAGATCCAACAAATGTCGAGAACATGTGACGCAATCCACCAACAAGGTGCCCAGATCTAAAGAGAATCCAACATGGCTACTAGTTCCACAAGATGCCTAGATCACCACAAGAATCATCACAACCATAAATGATAGTTGAAGAACTCTGATAGAACATCCACACCAGTGTACAGATGCCTTCTGACGGCTGATTCAACATAACATGTGGTTAAGAACACCACAACAGTGTACAAAATACCCAGATGGCCAATACACATGCGGATAGCAGACATTCTTCCAATCAAGGTGCAATATAAATATCTGTATAAGACCTCAAAAATCGAAGAAACAAGACCCCAATGGTCTAGACATCGAAAATGATATCATATAGATGAACATCATGACTTTAACAGTAGAAGATGGTGCTTCAATATTTATGGAATAAGATTAATATGCTTCAAGAAAGAACTTAACTGCACAAGAACTTCCAAGATTAAAGCATATAAAGATCATAAAATAAAGGTGCCCATACATAAATGAAAATGATTACACACCATAGGTTAGCAAACATCATATAAAAAAGATGGCAACATAATATGATCAAATAAAATATTAACTTGCTCATTAAGGAAAATGAAGTTACTTTTACACATTAAGTGTTAGCCACAACATATAAATAGTGAGCCCAAGATTTCACTTAAATATATGAAAATTTAGTCATCAAGCAACTAATCTGAAGCATAGGTGCATTTCTTATTAGTATGATGTTAATATGCAAGAGATCAATGCCCTGAAAATGTCAATGCTTCCATATAGGAACGTTAGAGACAAGTAGGAACAAGATAACCTTTGCAATAATAAGAATATAAATCTCATTGCAACAAGAACAAGGTGCTCATGATAAATAGTTCAAGATTGTAAGATTGCTCAAAGCCATATAAATATTGAGTAAAAGATGATCGAAATAAATATGACATGATATATATGAAAATAAATCAAAATGTTTAATATGATCAACATATAACAAATTATGATCAATTCATGATGTCACTTTAAAAAATTATGAAATGACAAGTCACTAATGGTCTTAATCACAGGTTCATTTCTTATGAACACTATGTAAATATGCAAGAGATGAATGCCCTGGAAATGTCAATGCTTCCATATAGGAATATTAGAGACAAATAGCACAGGAACTAGATATAATCTCTGCAATACATGAAAAAGAAACTATATCCCAATTAAAGAACTTATGACAAGCCAAAAAATATTATATCACATGGGTTAAAAAAAAATGATTTTACTCAAGAATTTAATTAGCAATAGCATATAATGATCATAAAGATATTACTTATAAAATAATGAAATTGCTTTTACACAAAGGTAAGCAATAACATATAAATAAAGCAAATAATGATCACAAGATAACACATATGAGATTGTTCTTATAAAATTGATTTTATAAACATGACATGATTAGAAATCAACATGATTAAATATGATAAAAAAGAACAAATTAGTTATTAAGTATCTTGTTAAAAGTATTAAGCATTAGATGATTTATAGCTATCATCATGACAAAATACTAGAGATCCATGCCCTTAAAAGATGCCAAAGTTTCCATATAGAAATGTGAGACAAATATATATCAAGAACAAGAAATAATCTCTTAATAAACATGACAGAAGCAAAACCTAAATGCAAAAAGATGAATAACAGAAAACTTAAATACTTTACCGTACTAATCTGAATCTGCAAAAAACACAGTTAGAAAAGCAGTAAAGGAAAGAGAAACTTTTGCTTACAACCCTTTTGATTGAGTGCCCAGAATTGCCCAGACTTCTGTTATGTTTGCGAGGGTGGACGCATAACAACTTCTCCAGTTCCAAAAACAGGCTATAATAAAAAATCTGGTAAATATTGACCGAGTTATGGTCACTCGCGGGTTTGCCAACAGGGAACCTGGAATAAACACTGATACTTGCGGGTTCTGCTCAGCAAAGGTCGTGGTTACTCGCGGGTTACGATGTAAAGGAGTCGCGGCTACTCGCGGGTCTCTGCACTGTAAGTTCGTGAATCTACCGAAGAATTCGCAAGCTCAACATAGGGAGGGTCGTGAATAGTCTGAAGCAAACGCGGGTTCGGTAGTGGAACAGTCGCGAGTATGCTGGAGCATACACGGGTTTGCGCACTGGGATGTCGTGAGTCTGTAGAGTATTCGTGGGTTCGCAGTAAAAACAGTCGCGGTTAACCGCGGGTTCCTGTGAAGAAAAGTCTCGAGTGTCCAGTATAAGGCCAAAAACAATGTTGAATCCGTCGAAGACAGAAACCTGCACAAAGTCTACCAAACTTGGACGAAAAATTGTCGTTTTGAAAACTGGAAGATAGATCTGCTTGAGGAGAATCCGAAAATCATATAGATCTACAAAAACAACATCAAGAAACCCTTGAAAAATTTCTGCAAAAACTCTACACAACAAGGTTAGGGTTAGAAATAAAAAACTGCAGAAATATGCCCAGATCTGAAGAGAAACCTAATGGATACCAGATAGAAAGCAAATCTACAAGAAATAATCAATGCCCAAATGATAAAATATTGTTTGAAAGCAATAGAAGGTGCTAGATCATAGAAACAAGCTCTGATACCATGTTAGAGATATGGATCTAATTAAACTAGCTTACCTATCTATGCAAACAATAACATATCACAGTAAATAAGAAAACAAAGAGAACAAGAGAAAATAGTACACCAGATATACGTGGTTCACCCAATTGGGCTACGTCCACGGGAAGGTAGTCTTCTATTATCTCCAGAATATCTCTCTCAAGCTTACAGAGAGCAATGCCAATAACCCCGATACAATATAGCAATACTTGTGAAAGTATAGATCATGATATGTGATCCACGAAGGATGAATCGATTAGAATCCCTTGACTCTATTATATACCAAGAGATGAGGAGGAATTACTCTCACATATTACACGTGGGATAATATAATTCTCCATAATAACATCTCTTTATATAATAATGAATATCAAGAGTATATTTTACCATAATGAATATGGGATATGATGTATTACTCTTTACATAAGATTGTGGATATCTTCTGACATAATACAAAGACATTATTACCTTCCAAGGAATATAAAATATTCCAACAATTATTTAGTGTTGTAATCAACTAATGCGAATTTGCATGATTCACATGTGTATTCATATTAGATGAGCATGAATATTGTATGACATTTTTTTAATTTAGTCACAATATCATACTAAAAATTTATATTGATTAATGATGAACACAAATAAATTTACTAAACTAGTAGTTTATGTTGATTAATAATGAACAAAAATAAAATGACTAAAAATGACTAAATTAGTCATTATATTGATTAAAAATGAACACAAATAAAAAGGACTAAAAATGACAGTAAATTAGTCATTTATACTCTGAAATTACTAAAAAGAGATAAATAACTACTACAAAATTATAGATAAAACACCAAAAAATTAACTAAAATTCACATATAAATGACTGAATGGAAATTTTGGTAGCTAATTTCCAGTATGTTATTAGGAAACCAAAAATTTAGTCGTATTTAGCTTAGTTGTTAATTGGTTGTTTTGATTTATCATCTAGCCGTATATTTAGTCATGTATTTGATCATTAATTGTGACAATTAATGACTAAATCAATGGCTAAATTAATGACCAAATATATGACTAGATAATAAATCAAGACAACCAATTAACGAATAAGCTAAATGCTACTAAATTTTTGGTTTTGTGATAAGATGCTGGAAAGTTGCTACCACTAGTTTTCGACTTAAAAATGATCGTTTATATATGAATTTTAGTCCTTTTTTGTCATTGATCTCTCATCTTGTACTAGTGCCAAGAATGAATCCTTGATCCAAATCACATGACCTCCTAAGGGGATATTTTACCTTAAAGTGGGGATAATGAGCTTTAGAGCAGAAGGTGTGGGTCATAAGGATCTCAACATGATTAAGGGAGGAACATAATCCATAGGCCCTAAAGGAAGCTTTCATGCATCCAAGGACAAAAGCAACATCTCAAACTAATACACATGACCCCCAAAGGTATCATTCACCTTTGAGTGGGCATATTGGAACCATTTTGAGTTTTTGAGAACTAAGTATTGGTCTTAAGGCCTTGACCAAGATCAAGCAATGAAACTCAAATATTGGACTTAAAAGGTTTCTTATAGGGCTCGAGGGCCATGAGTGAGGCCTCAAACCACCATGCATGAATTCTCCATGGGATATTTGACCTTTGATTGGTGATATGAACGCCATTAGAAGGTTTTCAACATCAAGTATTTCTTACAGGGTCTTGGAACTGTTCAATAGAGGAGAATAAGTCCTTAGAACCTAAGGTAACTTTCTAGGAATCAACACCAAGTACATTGCTTCAAACCATCACACCTCACCTCTCAAGAGTACCACTTGCCTCATTTTTAGGATATATGCACCATTCAGAGGTTTTGATCACCATGTATGGGTATTGGTACCTTGACCATAGTCGAGGGAAGAAAATCAAGCCTTATGCATTAAAGGTATCTTTTAAGGGTCAAGATCCATGAATATAGCCTTTAACCACCACACATTCTCTCACTATGGTATCTTAATTGGCCTTTGAGAGGAGATATAAACTCCCTTGGAAGGTTTTTAGCATTAGGAATGGATCATTAGGCCTTGCACATGGTTGGGGGAGTAAACATAAGCCATGGATCTATAGCAACATGTATTAAACATCCATAGTTCCTTTTGCAAGTTCTACAACATTATTATGTTGCACCACTCTTGCATTTAATCACTAGTCCTTAAAATAAAAACTAAGTTCAAGTAATTGTGCCAAATTCATATTTTTTATTATTAGACTACACTTGTGTCCCTCCTCTCACTTGTCCTGCGACCCTAAAAACCTTTTAATCTTTTTCCCTTTCAAATCTCACTTTAGGGCCCAAGGCCTAGGGTTTTGATCCAATACCATGGTTTAGTCCTAAACACCCATTCTTAGTTGACTGAATCTTAAAATGGTACCTATCTACAAATTGAATGCAATGGATCAATTTAATATTATTATTTTTATACTACTGCAAAAACACATTGGAAAAAATGAAAGGGTATTCCATTGCAATCCCTCTCTAATCCTTTGTCACCATAGTCCAAATATCAAACCTCATTCAATTGTGTGAGTGTCATGGAATATGATAAAAGGAGGATCAAAAGGGTTGATGGAAATGAACATGGAAAGGGAAATATTCACAAATAGTAAGATCGGATCATGCCTCCTTCATGGATCCATGAGATAAAAAATGAAAGGGGAAAGAGGAGCCACATAGGGAAAAATCAAGGTAAATGGAGGAATGGGAAACCCCCAACCTTTAAAATGATGCACAGATGTAGGGCATGGAAATATCTAAATAAATTTTATGTTCTGTGGAATAAATATCAACATGATGATTTTCAATGCTTATCTCTTCCAAGTTGGTAAGAAGGTTTCCCTAAGCAACTTTCTAAAATCCATTCTAGTCAAAGAAAGTAGGATTCATATCCATTACGACCTTTTCCCCATTAAACAGTATCAGTGGGTCAATTTCTATGTTTATTTTGGACAATTAATGACTTATAAAGCACATAAAGAGTATCTGTGGTCATTATTAGCTCCACCTTGATTTAGTAAAAGATAATTTCATTGGTTGGGTTAATAGATTGGTTAGGCCTCCTACATTTGGTTTGGGTTAGTAGGACTGATTGAAATTCAGAATTTCAGTATTCCCTAACCTATTACAGGACTTGAGTCATGTTGATGACAACCATTAAGGTCACATTGTCTAATAGGATTTTGTTGGCACACAATCGAGATCAATCTTGCCTAGTTTCACTCATTTCATGAGCATAATGTTTGGGCCTTTGGGGAGGCCATATTGGGATTATTTGAAAGTTTCAAAACCATCGCATATAGTTATTTCATATTTCAAGGATGATCAAGCCATATTTCATGATGTACAAGCCCAGTTTGCAAAAAATTCAACGTTGGCTCCTTTTTCCAATCACTAGATGGGTTCCAAGTGGACATGATTATTCATAAAAAAATAAAATAGGTTATGTTCATTATGAGAAAAATATAGAAATTCCATCTTGTAGAGATATGAATAAGCTTTCCAACAATCCATTATTTGCTTGATTCCGAGTTTGTTTGCCTAGTCTACAAAGAGAGCAAAGTGCACACCTCCTAAATGGCCAAATTCTACTGTCATGAATTCTTGGTCATATTCTACTCTAAATCTGATCCAAAGGAAAAATCAAGATAAGTGGAAATATAGAGCAGTCAGGGGCCTTTTTAACAATGTATCATATGCATGGTTTTGATTCCCAGTTGTTGAGAATGATCCTTTGCATTTTTAGGACCTTTTTCAAGCAATAATTTGGTGGCAATATTTCAGGGTTAAAAATATATTGTTGATAGACTCTAAAGCAGGAATTTAGATTTTTGATGTTATAGCTAGTTCTAAGCCCTTCCCAAAAACACCTCATTCACCTCATTTTGACATCATATGACCCAATTATGGTTAGAATTTGTTCAAGCTCTTATATTGCTTTTATTCTATGTTTGCATACCATGCATGTTTTCTAGGGAAATTGATATGCAAGTTTAGAGTGCTTGTGTAATATTCATGGTCATTTATATCAAATGTAATGTCATGCGTAGGAATACAACAATACCAAGATAATTTAATTATTCTTTTATAATCCCATAAATTAATTATTATGAGGAAGAACAATTTGTTCACCTAATTAGCCTGGTAACATATAAATCAACATTAATAATTATTGTTTTCTTTCAACAATCAACCCTAGTGTGAGTAATAAAGTTAAATATTGCTTTAGAAATTATTGCTAATTATCTTTAATCTTAATATTAAGCATATGAGGTAATGATTAGTAACACTTTTTAAATAAAATTACTTGTTACAACTTGCTTACCTTAATTAATTAATCCATTCCCTGATTGCACTTAAATATAAGGAAAATGGTTTAAATTCCACCATTAACTAATCCAAAATGTGGTTTAGTATAATAAAATTCAATGTGTGAATTAGTCCACATAATCTACTTAAGCACAATGAGAACCACACTCTAAGAATAGTATGATGAACCAAGAGCATTGACAATTTAAAGTAACATGAATATTTGTTAAGAAATGAATCACCTTCATTCCTATTTAAGAGTATGACTATATTAGGAATTGGAAAATCAATATTATGAATCGTTATTCATGAACTAGAATTCCAACTATCTTACTATTATTCTTTTTAATAGCTTAGTCTTATTAGCTAACTCAATCAATAATAATGTGAAACACACAAACACCCTCACTATGATATACTAAAATCAATTAAAAATGTTCTCTAATAACAATAAGAACAAATATTATAATTATTTTCCCAAGTCCCATTTGAGAAAATGAATAATCTTTATGTTGTAGGCACAATAGATCCCATTATTTCAGTCAATAATGGGAGCCCCAATTACTTTAGAAGGTAATGTTTAAATTCCTTATTCATTTTTGGGGTTTCATGATGTTGATCATATATTTGATTTAGTTGCCATGTTCCAATCCAACTAATAAATTTTCCCTTTAGAATTTATGGATTTTAGTGTGTTTTTGTGAGTTGTGGAAAGCATGATTTTTCTTCAAAATTCGTCCTTTCCGCAACCTGCAATTCGCAATCCGCAATGCGGATTGTGGATGCTTGGTTTTCGGATTTGAAATTTTTTCTTTCTGCAACCCGCAATTGCGGATTGCGGGAATAAGTTTTGAATAAAGTGGGTTATTCTTTTCGCAACCCGCAATTGCGGATTGCGGATTGCGGAAAGATTTCCACAAATAAGTTCGCCCTTTTTGTTTCTGCAGCCCGCAATGCGGATTGCGGATTCATAAAGTGTTTGAAAAATAAATTTGCGCTTTGAGTTTCCGCAACCCGCAATTGCGGATTGTAGAATGCAGAAAGATCATTGTTTTAAATTGTGTCGCGTCCCCGCAACTTGCAATTGCGGATTGTGGGAACCTTTGATTCATTAATATTTAGAGTTGTGTTTCCACAACCCGCAATACGCATTGCGGATTGTGGATTGCGGAAAGTATTTGCCAAAATAAACTCCCACAACTCGTTTTTTCGCTATCATGTTTTAGATCTTAGCTGTCGATTTGTCTTAATCCTACAGTCCATATTTCATCCCACGATTTTTGTTAAATATTTCTATTTTCTCTATTTTCTTTTACCATTTTCATTTCGTGAATTTACCCGCGACAAAGATTTTCACTACGGATTTTTACCAGGGTTATTTTCCTGCTATTTCCGACAACACATGTTGGTTTTTCTGGCTATTCTCATTGGTTGCTTGTGGATTTTCGTTGATTTCAAACTGTTTTTGATTGGTTTTATTTTATTTTATCAGAAATTACCAGTCCTTCACCATGTCACGAAATACCCGCTCCAAAACATCCTAGAAAGACCTGATAAATAAAGACCCTAACTTTGGCATTCTAGCCGATACTAGTGACAGGGTGTCTGAAACCTATCAGATAGATTGGTCACAAGTCTATGCCATTTTTGATAATGACGACCTATCCGAAATCTAGGAAAACCAGGTCGTTTATGAGCAAATTGGGGATTCCCAATTACATGCTATAGCATCTAGACCAGCCCTTCTCCCATACACTGATGTCGTGAAGTGGATAATTGATCATGCAGACCCTAAACACCATTCATTCAACAACCATGCAGGGTCTCAATTGGCTTCTTTCCGCCCTAAATTTTTCACCAGAGCATATGCCCTTAGGTCGACTACCCAACTCCTCAATGTCGCTTTTCTAGACTCAGTCAAGACCCGGTTCAACTTTGATGAGATGATAAAATCATGGATGAACAACCCGACCAACTTCATATCTAGAGTCGATAATTTGTACCCCATTTCATGGTTCAAGGAACCCTTTTCTCTCCTAGCAGCCATGCTATGCAAACTTTATGGTCTACCTAATTGTTCTGTGTTTAAAGCCGAATGGGCACCTATGGCTCATCATGTTCTCACAACAGGGGAATCATTTAATTGGGATTCAATTTTTTCAGCTAAGTTAAAGACAACCATTGAGCGTTATCAGAAGACACCAGCTTCAAAGATAGCCCCTTTCTTCTATTCAGCTTATATCTTTGATGTGTTCTGTTCACACTTCTAGTACCCCTCCATGGGATGGAATTGGACTCTTTCAGCTCCTCCAATACACATATATTGTTCAACATTATGGGAAAACAACTATGTGCCCCTACTGTATGACATCTGTGATCACTTCTTTGGGACAATTTATTATAATATATTCAAAGAGGATGCACCAGCCTTCTATGCCCATGCCAAAACACTCATCCCCAATATCGGTGATTGGTATGTAGGAGAATCCTTCTCCTATGTCAGTGTTTGGGGAAGTAATATAGTCCATTTACTGCCAATGATAGTTCCAGACAAATTGTTGCTTGAAGAAATAACTTTCCAAACTGTTACAGATGGATTACTCCTCAAGCTCACTAGGCCTAAAAGAAAAGGATGGCCAAAATTCCATTTGAATGTTGGGCCTCTGGTTATCCATAACTTGTTGACTCAATCCCAGTCGACAGGGGTTCCCATCACTGTCGACACCATCCCACCACGATCTCCTTGAGCACCGGCCCAGACAGGTTTTACCCCATCCAGCAACACCTGCTAGAGCAGATGAGGTCTCACCTGAGATGTTCAAGGGAGAGTTGACGAAATCATGTTTCCACCGAATGAAGGAGGATGTTGCGCATCAAACATTCAACTTATTGTAATATTTCAAAGTTGGATCTTATGCAATTCACTAAGACATTATTTAGCATCATTTAACAGAACCATTCATCATCGCATCAAACATAACAGTAAAGCAAATATTGCATCAAGGAAACATTGCATTGTTCATAGATTCATATCGCAATATGCATTACCATAGATGAATGGAAGAAACACAAGGATTGCGCAAAACAGCTTTGTCATATCATATTATCTTTGCAAAAACCCAGATACAATATCTCTGCAAAATACAGATCTCGTCGATATCTCTCGATCTCAGATGCACACTCAAAGACGCATACATCCAAGATGATTAAACACATATAACTTATGTCTATATATAGGCTTCCGCCTTTACATTGCTTGTCCACTTCCTAACAACTTTCTAACCGACACTTCAAGCAAATGACCCAATATCTAACTAACATGGTCCAAATGACCCAAAACTAACTGACATGGTCCAAAATGACCCAAAAACCCGCATACCGTGGTACAACTGACCCAAAAATGCAAAAATAACATCACTTGTGCTCTACTTTGCGCCTATTGCAGTATTGCAGCACTTGCGGTGCCACGATACTGGCCCATCATAACTGCCTTCCAACAGGCACCCAACAGAATCTTGTGGCTCGCTCTCAAGCCATGTTAGCAGGACATGGTGTACTCTGTGGTCTTGACCCTATAATATTCGTACTATTGCTCGAGTGTCGTCATTTGTTCCTTTGCTGCAATAGCCACCGCATGGCTATCGATCACGTCCTGGGGAAATGGATGCTCAGTTAGCTTCGCCGCAACTTGTTGACGACCTTCCTGTATCGCCTGGAGGACTTCGCCAGCTTTTGTCATGAACTGACCTCCAACTTCCTGGAACTCCCCTAGCTACGCAACATGCTTCTTCTATCTCTCATCAGCCGTGGTGACGCGCTGCTGCAACTCTTTTAATGCAACAGACTTGGTGACCTGCTCCATTGGTGGCATTGTACGCATCGTCGTCTTTAGCGTTGCCAACTTCCCCTCCGCTTCCTGTCAAATCTTGTTCAATTGTTCAATCTGCTCATCCTGAACAATTCATCCCCAAAACTGTATGGTGTCGACTATGAGTGTCATTGCTGTCGTTTCCAGCTCCGCCATCTACGTGGCTACCTCCTCAATATCCTGTTTGCGGTCATCCATTCTACTTGAGGTGAACCAGGGTTCACTATGGCTGTTAACTCCCGATTTTCCTGCATTAGTCAAGTAATGGCAGCCCCAAGTTGCTGCACGCATTGAATCATGTCCAACTCTACGGCGGGCTCGGGCACCTAGTGACAAGCCTCAACAACAACTGTCTCTATTTGCACATTACGATCCCACAAGTTGGCCTTCTCCACAATAAGGCGATCCTATTTCTGCTTCAACTCTTCAATCACCCGAGCCTTCTCACCTTGTTCTTTCTTGATGTCCGCTTCCAGCTCATCAATAGCCTGCCACATTGTAGTAGCCATTCTTGTTAACTCGTCGACCACTGCCTTCGCAGCTACATCACTTTCCTGCAAGTGCAAACACTAACTGTTGATCTTGTGCATCCTATCCGTCATCTCCCGGGTGGCAACTTCCTGCATAGTTGTCAACGCTTTCGCTGGTAGCACGTTAGCATTGATGGTCACTTTCTCCGATGGCTGCAGCAAGGCTTTCAAAGCCTCGTCGTTAGTCACAATCACAGTAAGGGGAATATCAACATTCCTGACCCAGGGCTCAGTGACGATTGTGCCAACTAGCTGCGCTGATGCTTCTTCGGGTGCCTTCCTTGAAACCATATCACACAAGGAGTCTAGACGAGTAGTGAGCGCATGGAAACCTTCATTTGTCTTCACCATCATCGTTTGAGCCGCTGTGGTGGATGCATTAGTGATTGCTAGTATTAGTCGGCCCAATTGCACTTTCGACGATAGGGGCATCCCACTGATTGTCACAGGATCTTGGTGCCATTTTGTTTGGTTTTTCCCAAGGTCCGGGTCACTTTCATCATCTGTCGATGTCCTTGTTGATTCTTGATCTGAGTCATGGTGACTCTGCTGGTCCTGCACCAATAAGTGATCGTCTGGGCCTATCGTCGGCACTCCAGCGTCAATCTCTGCCAACCCCACGGGTTCTCGCCATTCATTCGACTAATCCTTCATAATAGCATCTAGCTCTTCCATCGTCACCGTATATGGGGTCAACAACCACTGCTTGGCTGGATCATGTCTAGCTTGCACATAAATAGCATGCGGCCGAATCGCAAACAACATAATCGGCTTATACTTTGCTGCGGTTTCCGCAGATAACCGAGGCACCTTTACTATTGCATCATAGAGCATCTCCCAATAAAACCAGAACTGCAATGCACAGTCCTGAAGGCTCTCTTGCTCGCATACCCACCACAAGTTTTAATATTGCACGCCTCGAGGCTCGGTCGCGGCCGCAACCTCCATACCTTGGTAAGTGCTGGGATCCTTCCAAGCGACAAGTGCAATCAAAATTAAAAGCCAGCTATACGTGAAGGAGCCCTTCCCATTTTGGACAGTGAGGACATCCCCTACCAACTGGTTCAGCAAAAACAAGGACCAATTCATCTGGACGCCTGTGGCGCATTGCTTTGCACATGCCACGATTCCTGAATTGCACTAATTAGGTCGACTGCCCCGGACCACCTTGTAGGATAAAATATTTGCACCAGTAAGAACTACGTTATCATTGATACTGCCGGTGCGATAACTATGGCCATCCAATTCCAAGCCATAGCGCTTGACCAACTGTGCCACCCTCTTTTTTTCGTTCTCCTTCCCTTGGAAGTATTATGACAGGTCTACCCTATCTTTGGGCAACCCAGTAATGCTTGCAATTAGATCGATAGTGACCGAAATTTCTGTGTCCAGCCATAATGAACCACCATGGAAGCAAGCCAGTAGCTGCTTCATGCAAGTGTTAACCTCCGAAAGTCACTCGAAATGCGACATGCTAATGAGCCCCAACAATCCGGCCTGGTTCAACCCCTATGCCCAGTCTTGCGGAATCGGCTTCCCGGTGAGTTGTGACCCTGGCACATAGTGGGCCGACACAATTTCTGGATAGGCCACGATATCATGATCATCATACTTCAGGCGCATCAACGTCGGCCAAATATCAACAGAGCACTCCATTCCAGCTGGAAGTGCTGGCATCCTCAATGTATACCTGTGATTTTTGTTCACCTTGCGAGGGGTTGCATCTGGCCAACTGGGGGGGACATACCCAGGGATGTCAACAACAGAGAGCACCTCCCACGTAGTGGACTCATCAATTCTCCGGCTGGACTGTCCCGCATGCACTCGAACCTCCTCTGCCACCGCAGTGGATGAGCGAAGCTGCCGCTTGCTCTATGGAGATTTGGACTACTGACCCCCCAACGCTTCTTTGGAATGCTAGTAAAGGCCGAGTCTCCTGGCATGATGAAGACTTCTTCTTCAATGCTTACCGCTCGAGCAGGGGATTCTACACCACTGGAAACCTCAACCACTGGGTTGCTTGGCATGCCGCACCAGAGCCCTTCTTGACTTAGCAGACCCTCACTCGTTAGTGTAGCAACCACCTCAATTTCGTCTTCCTACGACAACACTAAACCACTGCACTCCCTCAATGCTCTGGAGCGTCACTCCTCGACACTTCTCAACTTCACAATCAACGATAGAATGAACAGGTGCATTCCAACCAGTCTCGACCCGTTCTTATAGCATCCAATTCAATCCCTCGTAATCATAATGAAATCCTTCATTAAATCAACCTAAATTATGTATTAATGACCCAAATCCGTCGTCGATCCTGCCAGCCGATCGATCAGATCTGTCATTAATGCCCATCATTTGAATGAGCATCATTAATTAACTGTCTAAACTTTTGGCATTTATTACTGATTTGACCCAGTCGCGACCCTGCCACTATCGCGAACCGCTCCTAACTTGCAGCACAAACCTCCCTTCTTGCGCGTTTTTTCCCTGTCGATGCGCCAACCTGCCATCAAGCATCCTGCCTTTTTTTTTCCCGATGTGACTCAGGCATCGCGCTGCTCCAAGCCCGACTGATAGGGCTTCAACCTATGACCAATTTATAGTTTTGGGAGCATCGCCCCGTCTAACTGCTGCAACTGAACCACGCCACCTGAAGTGAGACTACTGATGCGATATGGACCAAGCCAATGCATCTGCAACTTTCCTAGATGTTTCATAAAATTGCTATCATACAACAACACCAAGTCACCCTGCTGAAACTGTTTGTTTTTTATGTGGTGATCATGCCAAGCCTTCTGGCGATGATTCTCCACACTCTGGTGGAATCCTACAATAAAGCGATCCTCTTCCAATCGGACTAACTGCGCTAGACGCTCCTCCAATGCTGCTGCAGCATCCATACCTGTTGCTACCCGCTATGCGCAGAGTCAGAACAATGTATTCCATCGGCATAATCGCTTCTTGCCCATACACCAGCTTGAATGGTGTCTGTCCCGTCAATCTTTTACACGTGGTGCGATATGCCCACAAAACGGCTAGGATTTTCATATCCCAGTCATCACGGTTCGCATTTCACACCTTTGTCAGCACATGTTCCAATATTTTATTGAAAGCTTCTACTGTGCCATTCGCCCGGGGATGATATGGTGTACTCTTCTTATGCTGTATCTGCAGTTCCTCCATTAATGCGCTGATGGTGTGATTGAGAAAGTGGTTGCCTTGATCACTCAGCAATATCTTGGGGCAGGCGAAGCGAGTGACGATATTGTTGAACAAAAAATGTGCGGCTATGGCTGTGAAACAATCAACAACTGGTGCAGCCTCCGCCCATCTTGTCAAATAATCTGTCGCCGTGATGATGTATCTTGCACTAGTGCGCTTCCCAAGTGGGTTGATAGGGCCCACAAAATCCACTGCCCATTTGTCAAATGGATGCAGCGTCACTTGGGGATTTAATGGCATCGCGTCCCTCCTGGATGGCTTCCCGTTTCTCTGACAAACATCGCAGGACCGCGCATAGTCGGTCGCATCGCTGTGCAGCGTGGGCCACCAAAGCCCCACGCGAAGCACTTTCCTGGTAGTCGCATGACCGCCATAGTGTCCCCCAGCTACTCCTGCGTGTGCTTATGATAGAATCTGTTCTTGTTCATGAGGGAGAACAGAATGCCTCAATATCTCATCTGAGCCCAATTTGTATAATTCTCCAGCAATCAGCTGGAAATCGACAGCCTTAACCACCAACTGATTCTTCTGGGCAGTGGTGAACTCTTCTGGTGCGGTACCTATCGTAAAAAACTGAATGATTTATTCAAAGTAGCCATTGGCTACTTCAACCTTAAAAAGTTGTGCATCAGGCAATCTGTCTTCAATGTTAGTGGGCTCCTCTCCCATCTGAATCTGTGACAGATGATCAGGTCCAACATTCAAATGTACTGGCTTCACAATTACTTCAAAATCAAACTCCTGAAAAAGAAGTAGCCAACGACAGATCTTCCCCCCCAACACAGGATTATTGACCAGGTATTTTAATGCAGAGTGGCCCGTGAACATCTTAAAATGGCCTCCTAATAAGTAATGGCAAAATTTCTGCAATGCATAGACCATCGCCAGGCCTTCCCTCTCTGTAGTGGTATAGTTCTTTTCAACTGATGACAACTTCCGACTTGCGAAAGCAATGGGATGATCCAGGTCCCCTTCCCCAGGATGCGCAAGCACCACTCCCAGCGCAATCGAAGAGGCATCCATGTGGACATGGAATTCCTTGCTCCAGTCCAGAAATACCAGGATTGGCGCTGAGGCCATCTTAGCCTTCAGTGTCTCAAAACTATCTTGACATTCAGGGCTGCACTGAAAGACTACATCTTTCTTCAGTAACTTCTCCATAGGAGCGGTAATTGCGGCATAACCCCTGATGAATTTGCGGTAATACCTAGTGTGACCCAACATCGCTCACAACTGTTTGACAGTAGTCGGTGGTGTTAAGCTCAAAATGAGCGCAATATTCACTGGGTCAACTAACAACCCCTGCTTGCATACAATGTGACCCAGCAGTATGCCGAATGGTGCACAAAAGATGCATTTTTTCAAGTTCAGCGATATCTAATGCTGTCGACAACGCTCCAACATCAATCGCAGATTGGCTAGATGATCGTGTATCAGACCATAAACTGTCCAGTCATCCATGTATACCTGCAAAAACGTTTGAATGAAATCCCTGAATGCGGCAACGATAACTCGCGAAAATATCGCGGGTGCATTCTTCAGACCGAACGGCATCACAGTGTACTGAAAACAACTGCATTCTGTCACAAAAGTTGTCTTATGGCAGTCTTCCTTTGCAATGCAGATATAATGGTAGCCAGGGAACCCGTCCGTAAAAGATTACATCTCCTGGCTAGCCACAACTTCGAGCACCTCATTGGTAAATGGGGTTGGAAATGGATCATGAAAACATGCATCATTCAGCTTCCGCAGGTCGACACAAATGCGCACTTCACGGGTCTTCTTGTCTCGCACCACCATAGGACTGATCCATTCTGACTCCTTAACCGGTTCAATAATACCAGCATCTAAAATGCGATCAAGTTCTACCTTAACTCTTTCCTTATGATGTGGATTCAAGTGATAGGGTCACTGCCTTATCAGTTTGGCATCTGGTTTCAGCGGAATCTTCATTTCCCCTAGATCGCCCAAGATTCCCTTCATCTCAGAAAACTTAGTCGAAAACAATTCTTGGAATTCATGCAGAAAGTCGGTGACTTTTCCCATCATCTCATTGTCCCAATAATCCCCAACATTTGTGAACCTGGGACTGTCTTCGGTCCCAATGTTGATCTTACAGAGCTTCAATGGTTGGCCAATTGGATCACTTGGCGCATCTGGTGCTACCACATCATGACTTCCTTCAGATTCGAGAATGTTGATATTCTGCGGATCATCCTCACCATCTGCCGGCCCACCAGTGATATTGAAACATTCCATCATTGACTACATCTTGTAGTCTGTATGGGGATCCATAGGATATGCCACTGGAACAACCTTCATAACTACATTGCGGATGAGTTGCAACGCATTATGGACATCAAGGTTGGCATCCACGAAGCTGAAGGTGTGAGTAAAGCACACTGTCAACTCCAACCAAGTAGTAATTTCTCTCTGCAATTCGACTGCAATATACCAGGATCGCGGCATCTCGTCCAATGTATGGACAAAGGTATGGACCCATTCATCTCTTGGTTGCTGCCCACAATGTTTGACACTCCATCAGATGACTGCTAGGGTCATTCCGACCATCATATTTCCCTGTGTGGTAAACCTAGGCATCGCCAAAACGAACCGCCATCAATCTCCTGCACTGCGACCATCCGTTAATTTATTTCTTATGTGTCACCCACCAACGTGCTGGAGTAGCTTTCAGTGCTTCAACGCCAGCAAATGTTGTGGTTTCGAGACTCGCTCCTCAAACGCCGCCAGAAAATCAGACAAGCCAGGCAGTCCTTTGCATACTGGTAGTGTAACCATTTCAGTCGCAACGCAGCACAAGGACTGCGTGACTAACCCACACTTGCGAAGCGAGACCTCATGCAAGCGATTCTTCCAATGTTCCAAGGCATCATCAGAGTCAGAAGACGCAGAGCTATTGCTGCGCCAGCCAAGAGCGTCGTTGGAAGTCGGATGAATATAATCTTCAAAAATATTGAATGCATGGTCCCATCCGCTGGGATCTTCATCCTTCACTGGTTCAATGTATTTGCGTCCTTCAGCCGGATCCAACGGGGCGATAACTCTGAGATTGTTATTTTCAAAAGTCATCATCCATCACTTGAAGTTGATTACTACTCCACTATCATTAGCCCATCCAATCCCCAGAAGCGTGGGATAAGAGCTTGCTCCTTCGACTACTTCGATGACGTCAAAGTTAGCATAAGTCTTCATGCCCTCAATATCCATCACCAACCATGGAACTCGCCCAATCGATGTCACCTTGGCCTGATTAGCTAGTCGGAGCTATACAGGAGACTAGCTCAATGGGGGGATCCCTATTTTCTTCCATGCTTGCTTGGTTAAGATGTTGACATCCGAACCAAGATCCAGAATAACTGAATCAACATCATAGTCTCCAATTTGAATGTTCATATGCATCTCCTTACCTATCTTTCGTCGCTGTAAGGAGTTGACCGTAGACTCCTGCCATCCCTTAGTTGGCCACTGCAACAATCCCTCGATCTCAACAAGGGCAGTGGGATCACATGCCAACAATAGACATCTCTCAAAACATTTCTGCAAAGTTCCAGACTGTGCCGATGGACCAACTTCTGAAGTAGCATCAAAGATAGGGGGCATATCGCAAATAATAGCCTTACCGCGATCTTGGTCCATCGCCCGGCGTGCCTGAAAGAATGCATCGCGCTCAGACTCAATGTCAAAGGATACCTTCTTCTGTCCTGCCAATCGAATGAGCGGGTGTGAGCTATCCCCTCCATTCATCGTACCTCCTCGAGTAATAACTGCAACAACAACATCTTGGGGTCTCGGATCTAACTGAAATAGTCGCAACACTAGCACCCTGATTCTGGTTCAGCGGTGGATTCCCTAGTTGGTTCACAGTCTGATTAGCATTCTAATTCGGACGTTGGTTCTGGTTCTACGCCGGTTGCTGCACTTGATTTTGTATCGGCTGTTGTGCATGAGGATGATTTTGCAGCTGTGGAATGTTCCCTTCTTTCCATTACGTAATCAACTATGGGCAGTTTTCTACTGTATGATCTGTAACAAAACAAAACATACACTACGTCTGCAACATAGCACTGAATAGGTCCGCGACTTCCTCGTCCTCCTCCGTGGCCAAATCCTCCACCGCGTCCGCCCTGGTATCCTCCACAGAATCCTCCCTGCTGCTGGTATTGCGGTTGATTGAATTGTTGTTGCATAGGATTTGGTTGCATGCCTTGCCTTGGCTGCACATACTGTGGTTGTTGTGGCTGTTGGGGAGCCACCTGCATTGGAACATATTTCGGCATAAACTGCTACGGTACAAACTGAACCTGCAGTTAAGGTAGCTGCTGAGCTACCTGCGGTTGTGGTTGCGGTTGTTGTATAGCATGATGGTCATCCTTCACATATAATGCATCATACGTCCGTTCTTGGAGTAATCCATACGCTCGACAATCCTTGTCGTCATGTCCCACAGATTTGGAAAATGTACAGTACAGATTCATGGGCTTGGTAACCATCTTCTGCATATACTGACATTCCTC
Organism: Larix kaempferi; assembly: GCA_027924585.1. NCBI lineage: Eukaryota > Viridiplantae > Streptophyta > Pinopsida > Pinales > Pinaceae > Larix > Larix kaempferi. The sequence goes on from BSBM01000605.1 coordinate 1,078,597, forward strand.
ATGACGGTGCCCATATACGTGGCAGATGCGACACCACAACATATCGCCGCCATTCAATGGGTTTGGTACTCCTGAAAGCAGATAATTGCGGAAGTTTGAGAAACTATCCTTAGTATTCCCTTCTCCTCGACATCGCATACACCAGACTTCTTCACGTTGTTCCTTGCTCTTCTTAAGATCCTGCAACTGTATGGTGAGGTTAGCCAGCTATGTCTGAATCTGCGACATCCTAGCTGCGTTTTCCCCAATTGGCGATGCTTCTAGCCACATTGCAATCTCTAGAGCTTCACTTGGTGTGGTAATGTTTTGTTGCATTAGCGGTAGTCGAATGTGCGGGAGCAATGCCGAGATGAAGCATTCTTTGTGTTGGACAGTGCTCATATCAAAACTGACCCTTTCCATCAATGTCTTGAATCGCTGGTCGAAATCCCACACAGTTTCATTGGGATACTACTTAATTTCCTTAAGCTCTGTAATATACTACGCTTCGGATTTGGGCTTCCGGAACTCTGCAACCAGTCCCGTGCGAATATCATCCAACATATTCTTTGGGGTGCCAACAAGAACCTGCACAAATTTCATAAAGTAGTCTAGGGCACGACCTCGAAGGGTTGTTTCCAACTGTCCTTTCTTAGCATCATCATCAGTAATCTGTTTTACAGTCCATACTACTTCGCACAAAAAACAGTATTGCTCAAGGTTATCTGTTCCATTTCCATGGAACAGAGGTAAATTAGTATCCTCACCCACCATCCTGGGCTTCCTTCCTCCAGTTGTTGAACTACTAGCAATTAACTTTGGTTGAATCGATGAACTTGGTGGTGTCGAAGTTGCCTTTATCACTGGTTGAGAGATAGTGAGCGAAGGTATGGGTACATTGGCACTGGGGTTTGGTCCTGCCTCTATTTAGGGCGTAGCCTAGTTGTCCTTTTCTGGGCTGTGAGTTCGCTTCATCCCGTGTGGTATTCCTTCACGATCTTGTGTTCTGATTGCAGCAGGACCTTCTCCTATCCTCTGCCTCTTTTCCTGTCGAAACCTTGCTCCTTCCCTTGTAAGACCACTTTCTTACTCGCCTTCACTCATAGTCTTGTCATGACTTGCACCCATCTACCCCTTATACTTCCATGTACCGCCCCTCCACAGTTGCGGTACCCACGGCCTCCGCCCACCAGGGTTTCTACTGATCAAGATGCATCTTCAATATACCTTTCTCGCAATGAGCATCTTAATGGACAGCAGGAGCGACAGTAGAAACCTTCCCTGGGGTCCGCAAAAGAAATACCTTTCGTCTTCACTATAGGAATTGTTCGTATCAACCGCGAACTCAGTGATGTAGCCTTCCAATATGCTATCAAGCCAAACTTCGACAGCTCACGACACCTTGTTGTCGACTTCCTACAACTCCTAGATCAGTTTTGGAGTCCAAGTCGTTGGTTCACCACCTTGGAAATTCCTCTTCTGAAAGGTCAACTTTGCCAGCCACTCAAACAAAATAACTGGGAATTCGCAGAAAAACCATTCGTGTAGACCGTCATGAATGTATCTTTCTACCCACTGATCTACCGTCCACCGTGGGTTCTGATTTTCTTTTTCGGTGAACTCTTGCAGCTTCTGATCAAACCAGCTCTGGATCTCCGGTTTCGTTGGATGCCACAACATATCCTCCTGTCAATTCGCACACGGTCTTGGCAACGGAACCATTTGTTGACTCAATCTCAGTCGACAGGGGTTCCCATCACTGTCGACACTATCCCACCACGATCTCCCTGAGCACTGGCCCAGACAGCTTTCACCTCGTCCAACAACACCTGCAGAGTAGATGAGGTCTCACCTGAGATGTTCAAGGGAGAGTCGACGAAACCATGTTTCCGCCGAATGAAGGAGGATGTTGCGCATCAAACATTCAACTTATTGTAATATTTCAAAGTTGGATCTTATGCAATTCACTCAGACATTATTAGGCATCATTTAACAGAACCATTCATCATTGCATCAAACATAACAGTAAAGCAAATATTGCATCAAGGAAACATTGCATTGTTCATAGATTCATATTGCAATATGCATTACCATAATGAACGGAAGAAACACAGGGATTGCACAAAACAACTTTGTCATATCATATTATCTCCGCAAAAACCCATATACAATATCTCTGCAAAATACAGATCTTGCCTATATCTCTCGATCTCAGATACACACTCAAAGACGCATACATCCAAGATGATTCAACACATACAACTTATGTCTATATATAGGCTTCCGCCTTTACATTGCTTGTCCACTTCCTAACAACTTTCTAACCGACACTTCGAGCAAATGACCCAATATCTAACTGACATGGTCCAAATGACCTAAAACTAACTGACATGGTCCAAAATGACCCAAAAACCCACAAACCATGGTACAACTGACCCAAAAATACAAAATATAACATCACTTGTGCTCTACTTTGTGCCTATTGCGGTATTGCAGCACTCGCGGTGCCGCGATACTGACCCATCCTAATCGCCTACCAACATAACTCAACACATGTTGCAGTATTGGGAAATAACATTGTTTCATTAAAGTTGGGACAATCTCCCAAAAGGATGCATGATCCCAAGGCATTCCTAGTTGCTCACTTTTCCCAAGAACACATGAAGACCACCTATTCTCATGATACTGCCCCTGATGATTCCATTTACTAGGGAGAAAATTTGTTTTCTGAAGTCCTAGTTAGGGATAAAACCAAAGAAGAAAAAAGTTTCATTCTTCAATACCAGCAGGAGCTCAAGACTAAGGTTTTGAGTTACAGGAAAATGGAACTACAACTTGAGTAATAGACTAAGAAAGATAGAGCAGAGAAAGAAGGACAAAAGGAAAGTACTCCTTTGATGTTAACTTACTTGGAGGAAGGCAAAGGTAAAGGCTTTGTGGAGGATATTCCAAAATTAAAACCTATTGCAGAACTGAAGGTTTTGATTCAAACATCCAAACAGCTAAAGAAGAAATTGGAACAAATGTCTTCAGTAGTTGATACTCAGGTGATTGCTGCAAGTACCCTAGCCAAAAGATAGAAAATTCAAACCCCTGCCTCTCAGATTCCTACATTGAACATTGAAGACATTGATGAAGAGGATGAAATGCTTCCAGTAAGGTCTCTTTTTCCTGTTGTTCCTATTGTACAAGAGGTAATTGAAGGTTCCCAGGAAATGGCTGATTTGCTTGACATGTTAGTGATGGATGATCCCACTCCAGATAACCATTTTCCTGAAGTCACCACTACTGATGATGCATTAACTTCTACACCCCCACTCTCTTCTGTTGAGCTTCCTTCCACCTCATCTTTTGAGGCTACACTACCACCATCCACCATATCTCAATTATTTTCTGCATTAACCTCCATCACTACTCCACATCCAACCTTGTTAGTCCCACATGTCACTTTATCATCAATAATTACTGAGATCCAGTTTCCAACTGTTTCTCTACAACCATCACCAACCATTGCTCCTACTTCTCTTTTTGAGGTTCTCACTTCAACTACTTCTCCAACTTCTATACCATCAGTCTCTACAACTACCCCCTCTTCTCTATCCACCTCCCAAATCACTATGTTTATCCCTAATTCCATTGTTACCCAAACAACTCCATTAGTTGCAACAAGTAATATTGCCACATCCTCAACAGTTTTGATAGCTGAATGTGAAGATGATACCATGGTCTCCCTTGTAGAATACTTTTACAGTAAATCAACCAAGGTAGTGGTGAAAAGAGGCAATAAGAGAACCAGGGAACCATCTATGCTGCAAGCACCTATTCCTAATCAGATAATTTGGGCCAAGCAGTCTGATGACATCCAACATGAGGAATTAGACACTGCTGCAACTATGGGGGCATTTGCTGGAGCCAATTATGATTCAGTGACTTCACTGAATAAGGAAATTGACATCAAGAAAGAAGAATTGAAGAAGCTTCAGGAGCAGCTGGTAAAAATTAATGAAGAACATGAATCTCAGATTCATGAATTGAGAAATGGATATGAAAGTTAACTCAAGGATCTGTAGGAACAGAACACTTTTTCTCTAGTTCCAACTGCAGAATACAGAGGTCCTAAATACTGCCAATGTTGAGAAAATAGCAGTACTGGAACATCAAATGAAAGACGCAGCAGCCAATGCAGCAACTTCTTCATTGTACAAACTCTCTTAGAAAGAGTTCAAGGATTTAGCCTTTGAAGATAATGAGAAGCATAAAAAACTCTTGGCTGAGTTATTTAGTTCCCTGAATAATATTCAGGAAACTTATAATTTTTTTGAGAAACTTTCTGTTGTTCTTGAGTGGCAAATTGAAAAAAGGAAACAAGCTTCAATAGTCATTGATGATATTACTGATTTGCAAAGGTATATCAAGGATAAACCTAAGGATATCCCAGTCTTGGATAGCTTCACGTTTAGGAGAATAAGAAAATATCTGGAGGCCTGGAAGAATACTTATGAGATGGTTGAAGAAACAATTGGCAAGGCACAAGCAATTTGTAGCAGGAGATGGTATACTTCAGATAACAGCATGGTCATACTATAGCTTCGTACTATGGATCTTATCGAGAAAGATTGCCCACCAAAGCTGATGATTGAGAAGGTGGATAGTAGGCGTGCACAGGTCAAAGAATAGATTTAGCAGCTCGAGCATATCCAGATTTCTGAAGTTGATAAATTCATCAAGCAACATGTCAGCCTGGAGCACAAGATCCACATTTTTCTGTGTATTTGACACAAATTAAGCAAGAATGAGATTGAATCTTTCACGTGTGATGCCCAATTAGGACTTGAGTTGGTTAAGTATTCTGATGTGGATGAGCTGTTAGAAGTTTGGGCCAAGTGGCAAGATGCCCTTGGCCATTCTTAGATTAGATTCATTTTGTAATCCCTGTTTTATGGGAAGTCGACCCTTTGTATCTTGATTTGTAATTATTATTAAAGGGGTAGAGATATTATAGGGGAGGGGGGAGAAAATCATCAAAAGAGGACTGGAGATACTCTGTGTCATTCAAGACTTTGTAATTTTTTTGTAGACTCATTGATATATAGTTAGTTCTTCTCTTGCTATCTCTTTTGTTTAATTTATCAAATTTGTTTGATGGATTTTGATTTTTGCTTCAGCTCATGAATGAACATTGTTTGATTTTGCAATCATAATTAATATATCAATATGTAGTTTATATTTGTCTTAACTTATGATCTATGTGTCTGATGTATTAAATGAATTTATTTACTTAAAACATTTATCTATTTTTGCAAATGATTAACAAATACTATTAAATTAATGCCAGTTTTTCAATCAGCATGATATAGTAGGATAATCATGCATGTGCTTCAACTCTTAAGTTACAATCATTCAATTTTCATTTTATGACTGTGTCTTAAGCTAATAAGTAAAGATCCATTTCACATGTCTGTCAATTGGAAGAATACTTATTAATTTCCAGATCAAGTTACCCTGCACACCAAAACACATTCCTTTAATTTAGATCTAGCTTAGTTTAGGTTTCCTTAAAGCAAACTCACTTCTAGAGATAGAACACTTTTGATCTTCCCTCATAGGAAGACAGATCCATCGGGATCAAACCACTTAAGTGCCAACAGAGGTCTTATATCCGTGGGAGTCAACCACACCAAACAGTATGGGGATAGAACTTCTCTTGCGCAGAGTTGTTTGAATCCTTTCAAATTGGGTTGTCACCCTATGTTGCTAGCCTTGGACAACATTCCAGTACTTACATACCCGAGGCTTCAAAAAATGGCGCTAGAAGGAGGTCCATGACCAGTCATGCCTAGAAAAAACACCAGTAGACCTCCTCCAACAAGATCACCGATTGTTACCAAGAGCCACACACATGCATCTACATCTATGGAACAACCAACCCAAGACACAATTGTAATACCTCCTACCCTTGTGATAGAGGAGGAAACTAGAAGGGCTGAAATTGTTTTTATATCACCCACTAGGGGGCCCCTCACACTTGAACAATTATTGAAAGTTTCTTCCGATAGTGTTGCTCGATTACAATGGAGGATCGAAGAAGATCCTAATCTCAGATTAGCAACAATCCAACATCATCAGATCAATGATCCACAGACTAATAACCAAGACAATCAACATTCAGGTGACCAAAATACTGAACACCACAATTCACCCCGCCACCAACTGTTCCTTGATTTCAACCTCAATTCATTATTCGAAGAAACATAACAAGATCAGTCCAACGTTGCAACAAGTGGACCACCACCGACACCTCCTTCATCATCATCATCCTCATCCGACAAGTCATCAGACAGTGAGTCATCCTCCAACTCTTCTTCATAAGACATACCCATGGCAGAAGGCCAAAACAGACCATGGTTGGACCAGGATGTTGTATTCATTGTTGGGGAACAACATGGGCTCCCTAAGAACCCTGAAAAGTGGCTTCCTAAGTTCAATCTCGATGACAAATCACCTGCATTGGATCATATTAAAACCTTTATGCATGCCATCGGACTTGGGAATGTCATACATGAAGATGTAGTTTATAGATTTTTCCCTTATACTTCAAGGGAAAAACATCCATTTGGTACTTTTCCCTGGAAGCCCGATCTATTTCTTCCTGGTATGACTTTGAAAAAATGTTTATCCAAAAATTTGGATATGACAAAAACCCCAAGGATTTGGTCATAGATTTGTCTTCAATGAAAAAAAGGAAAGGAAAGGGTCAAAGAGTATAACCAAAGGTTCTCTTACTTATATAATAGAATCCCTACCACTGTTATTCCTGTAGAAGAACTTTTGGTTTCCTACTACATTCAAGGTTTACCTATCCCCATTGATATGTGGGTCAAAAGAGCATGAAAAGATAACTTGTAGGAGGCTTTTGTTGAAGCTATCCAGGTGGAAAAGGATATGTTCTGCTTAAAGGATAACCCTAACACTTCATCTAAACAACCTTCTACTTCCTGCAAGAAACAAGAAAACCCTCCAAAACCTACAGTGAAAAATAAGGATCCTTTTGAAATGAACGACTTGAAAAAGTTTCTTCAAAATATATCGAATGAAATGGTATACTTAAAAAAGAACAACAATGAAAACCAAACTAATAATAGGGGATTAATAGACCACCTTTTAGGAGACCTTATCAACCTCCACAGAACCAAGTCCCACCCAATCCTGATGAGGGATTAAACTCTGAAGAAATTCTTTCAATTTTTAAAGCTTTGGTTTTAGAATCTCACAATTCTCTTGATCACCCCGATGAAAACCCACAAGAGAATCAGGACCCTGAACCACCAGATGAATAAGAGGACCAACAGTTCAATACTATCAGTTACTTTTCTGAACTCCCCATGGATGAAGAAGAAGATGAGCCTGAGGTTGTTTTTAATGTTCAACATCCTCATAATACAAGAAGCAAAGTTCAACCCACACAAGAAGATTCCCCTTCAACATCTACCCCAAATAGAAGCAAAGCAACAACACAGAAAGAAACTGTCATTCCTGAAATATAGTACAGCTTGATTGATGACTTGAAAAGGGTGAAAGCCAACATATCTCTTTTTGAGCTTCTGAAAATCCCTGCTATGAGACACAGCCTGCCTAAAATCATGATTGTAAACAAACCCAAGGAAGCTCAGAATAAAAACTTAGAGACATATTCCAAACTTGTCAACTAGAATCCAGGTGGAAAGAAAACACCCTCTTTCCTGCTCACTTTTGATATTTTCAATAGGAATGTCCACAACTGTATGATAGATTCAGGGGCTTCATCTAATGTGATACCCTTGTCAGTCTGCAAAAATCTAAATGCTTCTTAGGAACCTTTCCCTACCCAGATAGTTCAACTTTATCGATCCAAGGTTAGGGTAGTGGAAGAGTTAAAGAATGTTCTTCTCACACTATCTGTTGATCCAAGAATCCAGTAGACTATCGACATTATTGTGGTTGATATCCCCGAGATGTATGGAATGTGGTTAATTAGGGATTGGTCAGAAAAGCGCAAAGTTTATTTTGCTACTGACTGGTCCCACTTATGGCTTCCCTATAATGGAAGGCCTAATAGAATCAAAATCAGCAGAGAACCATACATGAAACAAATTGTCACTGATTTAAATGATTCTAGTGAGCCTGCTGCATATTTTAGCTCACATGTGGAACACTACACTTTCGATACATTCTTTGTAGATCTACCTGCAGATTTATCACCTGCTGAGAATGCTCAAAACCAATCCCAAATTGTTAATCTTACTTCTGTCCCATTCTCAGGTTCTGTTGTAGATAATGTATACAATGTACATACTAATTTTAGGATAGATTTGAATGCATGGACTTTGTTTTTTGATGGCTCTAGATCTAAACATGGAGCTGGTGCAGGATGTGTCTTAATTGACCCAAAAGGGAGCAAAATAATGATTTCCTGCAGACTTGAATTTGAGTGCACCAACAACATTGCTGAATATGAGGCCCCGGTTCAGGGAATCAGGAAGGAAATTGACCTGGGCGCTCAGGTCATTGAATGCTATGGAGATTCTGAAATTATTGTAAAACGGATGAGAAATAAAATCCATTTTTTATCTCCTTGTTTGATTAATTATCAGAAACTAGTAAGGGACTTGACTAATTCTTTTACTGCATTCAATATTAAGTCAATCCCTAGGTCCTAGAATTTTGATGCAGACTTGTTGGCTAACATTGCATCCAGGTTGATTCCTCCAGAAGGTTTGTCTCCTAAAACTTTTTCTATTGAGCTAATGTACAAACCTTCCATTCCTGACAATGTAACCAATTGGAAGGTATTTGATGATGACCAATAGATCTTGGATTTTCTCACAGACCAGGACACTTTTCAGGATGTGGCAATAGATGAGGCTGAGCATGAGAATTCTTTATCTGATCCTAGTGTTACGGAGAAAAAATTCGTATGGCTCAGGATAGACCACAACAGACAGATGACTACCAGAAATCAACTCAATTCCCTATGCAATACTATTATAAATGCAAATTCTAAGATGTGGATGAATGACCAACCTTCAACTAGATGTTCAAAGAAGATCCCCGTTGAGCTTTCCAATCTCTACACTTGAACTTGCAGCTTAGTCTCAACAACAAATACAAGCAAGTGCATATAATATGTGAAAGATATTAGCATAAACAATAGCATAATCCATGATATAATAAGAAAATGTAACCCAATGTAAGTAAACAAACATTCACAAGATCAATTGGACGATAAAATGAGTATTTCTACTAATGAAAACAAGAAGTACATGATACAACCTCTTGCCGACAACTCATATGAACCAAGAACTAGGTCCCTCCACTTGTGCCTCCACCACTTCAATCCCACATGCAATGGAAAACTCAAACTATGAAGGATTTTGGTAGGTGAACATAAGAGGTTCACAACAACAAGGATTAATGGATGTAGACTCAAGTCGCAACAAAAATCCAATAGAGTTTCTATGCTCTCTTTCCTCCTCTTTCCATGCACCATAAGAGCTCAATATATAGCCTTCCAAAGGTAGGTGAAAGGTCGAATCGAGTCATTTTCGGGGTACATGGAGGGCCAAAGGTCACCCTAAGACTGCTTTTTGGAGTGAAAAGTAATTTTCTATTGTTTTTTACCATTTAACTTGATGTACGCGGGATACATTGGTGCAGCCTGCGTATACGCTAGGTATAGTGGAACAACTAGCGTACAAGAACAAAAATAGGGAACAATGGGTTCCTGTAGGATAAAATGTGGTTTTGAGTCAGTAAAAATGGATATTGAAGGTCAATGAGTGCTGGTGCTCACAAGGTGGAAAATTACGCTGTAACAGATGCCCCCTAATGTGTGAGGTCAGAGAAGGTATTGCGATGACCGAAATACATTATAAATCTCAGAAGTGGAGTGATGGAGACACAAATGGAAGGAGTAGCCCGCTCGTCATAATACAATGATATCTCTGAATACATGTTGGTATAATACAACAATATGATACAATGGCCATGAATAGGAAGTATATAGTAAATACACGCCATAGGCGATCATAGCCATGACCCATATACAATAAGATATGGTCTCCCGCTAAAAAGGAAACCACTGGTGCAAACTAAAGGTGCAAACTGTTGATGTATGAGATCGACATCTCATAAGTACAATCACGATCATAAGTATCATACTGAATGCCACTGAATTATGGGGTCTTGTACACAAATCACCAACGGTGCATGCCCTATCAAGCGAATAAAGGTGCTGATGTTGAGCCTGATGTGGCATCGTCTGATTACCGGTCATTGATGTATATTGTTAATAGATGCGAGATAACCCACCGATAATGAAAATGGGCATCAAGGAAAAGATTACATTCATCAAAGTGTGAATAAAGGTGTTGAGGTCGAACACTATGATGAATCCATCGATCAAGAGGCATTGATGAATCCCCAACTGTCGATGGTGAGAGAACCTACCACTAATGACTGCAAGCCTCAAGGTACTCAACCGAATCTAAGTCTCAATTACGGAATAAATGGGTTGAAGTCAATGGACTGAAACTCGCTGGAAGGAGGGAAATAATGCATCCCCCATCAACCAGCACGAGGTAACAGCTACGCTGAAATATTTGGAATAACTCAGACGAACAGATCGGACTGAATCAAAAGGGATGGCCAACATGCAATAGTCAAGAGATATGAGGAGTGGCTGACTCTGATTTCAGGAATTCCTTTGAACAAGAGAATGAGCATATGGATAGAGTTAGGCAGCATAGTCTCAAGTACTAGATGATAATAACACTGTGCGATGTAGGAGGCATCAACAAAGGGCTCCATAATGACTAGAAGCTTAACCAGCCGATGGAGTAAAATATGAGAAACGAGTACAGCTCCTAAGGTCCTACTATAGTCCCAACTCATAATGGATGGAGTGGAATGAATGCTTTGTTCAAAGGCGACACCACAGCTGCCAACAAGAAGTAGTAGATATTTGTTAGAAAAACGGGATCGCAGAGCAATAACAATAAACATAAATCCAAATATAATCACACATACACATTACAAGAGAGACACAGATATATCGTGGTTCACCCAACTTGGGCTACGTCCACACTGAAGTTGCCAGTCCTTATTATTATATCGTCCAACAAAGTGAAGGGACACAACCTACAGCACAACCGCTACACTTCCTCTTCATTGTTTCACAATCTCTCTCTGATCTCAGAGATCTTTACAATGCATAAAAACTAATACATCAACCCTAGCCGTATTACAATGAATTTCTTTTATAGGGGAAATACAATAGGAAAATACCACGGGATACCCAAAACCATGGGCCTGAAAACAACTAGCGAAAACTCCCCCGGACCCCCTAGGGTTCATGCCGGGATCATAACCAAAACTGGGGTACAACACGGCTGAATAATAATATCTTTGAATCTGGAGATCAGGCTCCACAACCAACAATATTTTTTCGTCCGACTTTTTGAAATATTTGAGTTTTTTGGGGTCTTTTTCATATTGGGAAAGCTTGAAAAAGAATAAAATTGCTCATAGTACAACAAGTGAGGGAACGAGTTTCAAGTGCAAGCAAACTAGTGCCAAGTAGTGGAACATACCTATGGTTAATGCAAGGAAGCATGTGCAAAATATGGACACTCAGGGGGGTGTTCCCTCAAGGTAAGGGGTCGATCAAGCTATAAAAGATAAGTGGAGGCTCTGCTTGGTTTGGAAGGGAAAGTGCACAAGAACATGGCTAATAACTGCGAAAAGTAGGAGCCGGCACAAGGCTCAAAGCCAAGCAGGCTAATGCAATGCATTCACAACTCGACATAAAAGGGAATTCCTTTTTCGTAAAGTTAGTCTCCTCACCCAAAAAAGTGTAAAACAATGAGAGAAGAACTCTTCTAGTCACGTATGATTAGAGTATACCTTTTTCGTAATTAATCCACAAAGGTCCGGAAAAGGGGTAAACTTATACCTACATGAATGCCGCTTCAAATCCTTTAACGAGTCTGAAATGAAAAGTATACTCAGAAATCTTGTTTGATTTAAAAAAGTCTAACAAGGGCTTAAAAAAGACTTTATAAAAATATTTTTCCGTAAAGGTTTAACGAGCCCGAAAAATTAAACTCATGACCTCCTTACTGTTTTTAACGAGCTCAAAGGAGAGATGGAAGAATGTCCGTAACCTCGTTACTGTTTTTAACGAGGTCGAAGTAAAGGTGGAAGAATGCTCGTAATGGGAGCATACGAGTGTCAAGGACATGCGAAACTAGTTCCAAGCGCATGGAACAAAGCTATGCATAATGCAAGGAACATGAGAAAGATGAGGATACTCAGGGGTGTCTGCGAATTCGGATAACAACAGGTTCAAACACATCATAACAATGGGGAGGCCTAAACCTATATGCAAGGTTCCGAATATGCCTGCCATGACCGAACCAAATGTCAAAAAGGACCGGTAAACAAGTATAAGTCCAGCTAAGAATCCTGTCACCAAGAAACATTAGTACCAACATCATATCTAAAGTGTATGTAAAGACATATCTGATACAAGTCATTATGGGAGAAATAATTTCAGCTTCACTATTATCAACCCCGGGTATAATGCAGGCAGAGCTCACCAATGAAGACTCTATAGTACCAAATCCTGAGGGATTACAATCAAAATGATCAACATTAGGATGAAGACCAAAGTTGAAGGACATGGAAGAATATGCAAGAACAAATTCATCATCGCGAGAGTTGAAAGCTATAGAATCACACTCAGCAGGAACACCGATTTGTGGATCTATAGGGGAGTCCAGAGACTCAACATTAGGAAGATCAGACTCAAATGCCAAACCGAGGCCAGACCCAACTGCAACTGGATCAAAATCCAAATAGATGGCAGACTGTACTATAGACTCATCTTGTTCGAGAAGATCAAGAGTGGGAAGGAAATGAGATCTATGATGGAGATCCCCCCAAGGATTATCATTTCCAATCATGGCCTCGACAATAGATTCATCCGAAGGTAAAGCACCGTCAAGGAAATCATGTGAGCAAGATGAGTTGACTGCCCACATGGGAAGCATAACGGGATATTCCTCTTCTGCTCATGAAGAGGAGATATCTGGATCTGTAGTGGCTTGTTGAATCTCATGGTAGGCAAGCTCAGCTACAGATAATGGAATAGCCATCTGGATGTGCGCAATATTTCCAGATGAAGGGCTCGTGGAAGGTAAATTCCATGAATCATTAAAATATCACATTTGGAATGGTACACTCTGTAATGAGGACGGGGCACTATCGGAAAAAGTTCATATAAAGGAGATTGGTGCAACAAAGTCGAATGATCCCATCAAAGAGGAAAACAATCCTACACCAATATTCCCAATTGTCGACTGAGAATTTTCGATCTGAGGAAATTCTGTTCCTGGTGATGCAACGGTATTGGAACTCATGTAATCGAGTTGATCAACCGTCACAATCTTGCCTTCGTGTGGAAAGAAGATAACTCTAAACACAGAGGAAATGATTGCTCGCATAGCGTAGATCCAATTCCTACCCCGCAAAAGGTTGTATTCAATGGGTGCATCAACCACCTCGACTTAAGTTGGCACGATCTTCCCACCCAAGTGGACCTCAAGGGAGGGGATAATACCATGCAGTCGGAAAGAACGACCATCGAATGCAGTCAACATGGTAATAGACTTCGACAAAGGGGGTGAACCCATGGCCTTCCAACAAGCTAACGACATAACTAACGTAGAAGCACCTTCATCAACCACAGTACGTTTAATGATTTTCTCTAGGAACCTAACGTGGACTTGGAAAGCCACGTGGTAGGAAAACTGAGGCTGTGTTAATGTATTTGTAACTTCGGAATGTATTCACTTGTATATTTTATATTGTATTTGTATTTTATTATTGTACCTCCGACGGAGATGTTTATTCCTCTGGTCGAAGAAGTCATTATTGTACTTGGGTCATGTAAAGTCATTGAGGTCAATCATCCCATGTAATTCGGGGCATTAGTTCCCCTAGAGTCATTTGTATTGGGGTGTTTAAGTCCCCTAAAGCAGTCGGCCCGGTCAACTTTAGTTGGGGCTGACTTGTCAAGTGGTAAAGGTAAAGTGAAAGGTAAAGTATAAATAGAGCGCTAGGATCTCTATTTATTCACTCACTCACTCATTCGCATAAGTGAGAGAGAGAAGTTTGCACAAGTGGAGGAGGAGGAAGCTACTACAGATCATCTCTTTGTTTTGGGGTTTTGTATTATTTCTCATTCTATCTCTGAGGAAGTTGCGGGGTTTTCTCCTTTATGGTTTCCCCGATGAAATGCCTTGTGTCTCTTGTCTCTTGTGTTTGATTTGTTGTGCATGTTATTCTCTTAGTTAAGATCCTAGATCATATTGAATTAAATTGTGAAAAACTAGCATGGTATCAGAGCTAGCTTGAAGGAAGGCAATATATGGCATTTACGACACTTGTTTCACTTGCGACAATTTGAAAGCTTGGGCTTTGTATAGCAAAACCTAGTCATCGTGGAACTTTCGCTATAAATCATTTTTTGCAAAGGTTCAGGATCTGAAACTTGGACAGGCCGAATTTGAAATTTTCCTGTACTTTGTGTCTGAGTTTCAGCCTCATATTCAATGTACTTTCTAAGATATGGTCCATACAAGTTAGGGTTTATTCCTCTTCCAGAATGAATCCCTAAACAGGTGACCTAGGTAAAAAGGTCATATCTTGGGATAGGAAGCTCCAAATGGAATTCTGTAAAAAGTGACAGTTAGGGAACAAACTGTAGTTTCACAGGTACAAGTTTTAGAGGCCGAAAATGAAACCATGACATGTGGAACTCCGTACAAGTTCGCTATGTTGTTTCATCCCTTAAATAGGTCATGTTTGGAAACTGAGCATATCTCTCTAATGGAGAATCCAATGAAGCTCAAACCTATGGGGTTGGAAATATGATAGGTGAGGATACCACAGTCCTAAGTTTCAGACCCTACAGATCCAAAATTTCAGAGATACACTAGAAACAATACGGCACATCTGAAATGGCTCAATGGAGGAAATCAAAGAAGAGGAGGAAGAAGCTCTCACTTAGGGTTTTCAGTTTTTAGGTATGGAAGGACCTGATACAATGTTGGAGACACCTAATGCAACATTGTAAACTTTGAAAATGGATTTGGAATCCATAAATCATAGATATTAATCTTTCATCAAAATGTTGTGGGAGGAAGGAGATTGAAAATTAGGGTTTCCAAGTAAGAAGAAACCCTAGCAAGGTTGGGAGACTCATAGGGCAGCAATGAAGGAGGTTTAAATGGAACTCGTATTCTATCATCCTAGCACCATGAGCCTATATAATATGTTTACAAGTGATCTACCTTGGATGATTAGGGTCTTACCCTTCTAGAAAAGACTACAAGCAATCTCGACAGGTATGACTTGAGGAGATACATGTATGTTTTGAAATTTGTTTCATTTATCTAATGATTAAGTTCATGATATGTTTGTCTTCATATTATTGAGTCTAGTACAATCACGATTAATTTTTGACTTGTCTGATCACCTTACTAAAAGTATGAATGCATGTTAATGATAGAAGACATTCGTTGATTAGGGTTATGACACTTATGATTGTATTAATGCACTTCTCGTGTTGTATGAGGATGATGTTATCTGCTAACGTGAAAGGTACATCAAGAAAGACAAATCCATATGACCATGATGACATGACGACAAAGACTCATCCATAGTCATTGATCACATAGAAGCTCTACTTACAAGGTATGTATAATTGGGTTCCACAATGCTTAACTTATGAGATATGCAGGTTACTAGCACAAGGTCTCTAAATCATTGAAGAGAACAAAGAAGACATTGTTTGGGTATGTTAGACATAACTAGCAAGCATGATAATCCAGGTATGTTTTCCTATATCGAGTTAGAATTCTACTTTATGTTAGGATCTTATACAAGTATACTTTTGTATGATTGATAATGATTATTCATGAAGTTATAAGTTTGAGTAATCAAGGGTTTATGCATATTATGATTCTTAGTTTGATTAATGATATGACAAACTAGAAGAGTCCTATGGTCAAATAAGAATATGCATGAGTAAAATAAGTAATCCTTGAAACCTTGAATACTAATGCTTGTGATAAATTACCTGTGTATGAAATGATCATGACCATACATGTCAAGATTATATGATTATAATGTTTTGATAGTATTGAGATTATACTAATGAATGTATGATTATGTATGAGATCTTGAGAATGACACAATGATGAATCTAGTGCACACTTAAGCATGCATAGTGGTCCAAGATGGATAGAAGTTCAAAGACATATAATCATGATGCTATCACAAAGGGAAAATAGATATCAAGAGGGAGAACACTCC
This sequence comes from Larix kaempferi, assembly GCA_027924585.1. Lineage (NCBI taxonomy): Eukaryota > Viridiplantae > Streptophyta > Pinopsida > Pinales > Pinaceae > Larix > Larix kaempferi. Next base: position 1,094,992 of record BSBM01000605.1, read on the forward strand.
AGTAGTTCCTGCAAGGAAGCAAATATTGAGAGGAAGTCCACCCAACAACCAAACAAAGATAAGTATTTGAATTGTCATTTCTTGTATATATGATTACTTAAATGATGTTGTTCAATCATGTACATGCTTATGTTCTTAGATTTAGGACATATATTATGCATGTTAGAAAAGTTGCATTAATGAACAAGATACTACTAATATGCAAGTATGGGTAAGTGACCTATGGTATTGTACTACAACACTCCATTGCTACTTATCTAGATTGAAACCTCTTTTCTGACATGTTGGAGTAGTGCACACACTTAACAATGTTCTGGTAGAGATGTAAGAAATCTAGAAAGTTATAGGATATGGATAAATGTTGTATTGAAGCATTGGCTAAGATAATTGCATGACTGTATGACTTATGTTTTTATGCATAAGAATTTGTTCTGAAAACTATGAGATGTTTCTAATCATGCAATTGAACTTGAATTGTAGGAAAGATCGTATGCATAATAGGTTATCATTGAAATGTCAACATGATTTGAATATGAAGTGTTACTAATCATGTAATTGAATTTGATTTGTAGGAAAGATCGTGTGCTATGATCTACAAAAGAAGGATGATAAACACTTGTTCCGAAGAACAAGTGATGACTGTTCAATAAGAAGACTTACAAATCAAGCATACTATAGAAGTACAAAGGAAGGACCATGGCTAGAGGATTCTCTTAGAAAGAGGGAGAGGATCATGGTGAGATGTTTGCTCCAGTGGTAGACACACTTCCAGAGATAGATTACACCCATGGATGACAAGACTGTTCTCTTGAATGGTGTAAATGAAGAAGAAGTGCATATCTAGCAAACTCCCAGGATTAGATAGATAATCACATGATTGAAGAAGGATTTGTACGGGTTCAACAGAGACCCAAGATCGATAGTCATTTGATGAGCTTGATGATCACCATGGGTGATGCGGATTTCAAGCTTTTCTACAAGGTTGAAGATGGTTTCTATATACAGATGGATGCAAGAAGGAACTCACCATAGAGTTCGAGTGATCTTGAGGCTCATATCAGTAGACCCATCTGACGGGAGATGGAAAAAAATAGATATGCAGAAGATCACTCATTGCAGAGTGTGGATAGAATCTTCCTTAGATAAGGGAAGTATGCAGTAGAGATCCTGAAGAGGTTCGGGATGATGGACTGCAAGGCCATGGCCACACCTATGGCATCGAACCTGAAGCTATTGAGTGATGCTTCATCAGAATCGGTTGATGCCATGATATATCATCAAATGATTGGGTCCTTGATGTACCTGACAAATATGAGACCATATATTTGCTTTGTTGTGAACACATTGAGCTAGTTCCTGACGGATCCGAGACATGTTCACTTGATTGCTGCAAAGCATATTCTGAGGTACCTGAAGGGTACGGTGGATTATGGGCTCAAGTAAGATGTGAATCAAAATATTAACCTGGAGGGTTATGTTGATTCGGATTGGGCAGGCAGTGCCCTTGATAGGAAGAGCACTTCAGGGTGCTGCTTTAGTGTGGGATCAGGTGTGATCTATTGGTTTAGCAGGAAGCAATCCTGTGTGGCACTGAGTACAGCCGAAGCAGAGTATGTCCTAGCTTGTTCGGCTAGTTGTGAGGCAATATGGATGAGGAAGCTACTGTATGATTTGTTTGATATCCAGTTGGATGCGACTTGCATATATTGCGACAACCAAAGTTGTGTGAAGTTGTCTGAGAACCCAGTGTTCCATGACAATTCAAAGCACATTGAGATCAAGTACCACTATATCAGGGATATGGTGTAGAGAGGAGCAGTGAAGCTCCAGTATGTTGCTACGGACAAGCAGATAGCCAATGTATTGACCAAGCCGCTGGCCAGAGTGAAGTTTGAATACTTCAGAGAGAAGCTTGGTGTACTTCAGATCGAGGTTCCTTCCAAGGGGAAGTGATGAGTCTAGAAGACGCAAATGCACATGGGATTTTTCGACATGGTGGTAGGTTAGTCCTCCCATGGTCGTTGATGTAATTGTCAGGCTTTTCCGACATGGTGGTAGGTTATTCCTCCCATGGTCGTTGATGTAATTGTCGATCTTTTCCGACATGGTGGTGGGTTCGTCCTCCCATGGTTGTTGATGCAATTGTTGTGCCTTTCCGACATGGTGGCAGGCTGGTCCTCCCATGTGCGTTGATGTAAGTGCAATGCCTTTCCAACATGGTGGTAGGTTGGTCCTCCCATGTGCGTTGATGTAAGTGCAGAGCCTTTCTGACATGGTGGTAGGTTGGTCCTCCCATGTTCATTGATGTAAGTGTTGAGCCTTTCCCGAATGGTGGTAGATTTGTTCTCCCATGTCGGTCGATGTAAGTGCTATGTGATGTGCATCTGGGATGTGCTTCGTTGACGATGAGATGATTTGAAGATGATGAGGTGACAGTAGGGTAGATAGGTTTTGTAGAGGCATATAGTCAGTCTTGGGATGCTCCTTCAGGTTTTGCAGTAGCATATAATCAGTCCTGGGATATCTTGTAGGTTTTGCAAGTGGCATATAATCAGTCCTGGGATGCTCCTTCAATTTTTGCAATAGCATATAATCAGTTCTGGGAGATCTTGCAGGTTTTGCAAGTGGCATATAATCAGTCCTGGGATGCTCCTTCAGGTTTTGCAGAGGCATACAATCAGTCTTGGGAGATCTTGCAGGTTTTGCAGAGGCATATAATAAGTCCTGAGATGTACCTATTGGATGTCTTGCTCACAGAGATAATGAAGACCTACATGGAGGCCAGGCCTACATCCAACATGAAAAAGGGCTGGCTTTGTAGAACTTCCTATGACGAGTAGATTGGAGATTGATGGTTGAGATAGCAACAGCAGTGACGATGATGATCCAACTTTGATGATGATCCATTGACAGAGACTTGTGCTGATGAACTGTGTCAAGAGAATAACTTCCTAGTTAAGAGGGAGTGTTAATGTATTTGTAACTTCAGAATGTATTCATTTGTATATTTTATATTTTTATTTTATTATTGTACCTCCAACAAAGATGTTTATTCCTCCGGTCAAAGAAGTCATTATTGTACTTGGGTCATGTAAAGTCATTGAGGTCAATCCTCCCATGTAAGTCGAGGCATTAGTTCCCCTAGAGTCATTTTCATTGGGGTGTTTAAGTCCCCTAAAGGAGTCGGCCTAGTCAATCTAGGCTCTCTATTAGTGCTCATTCTATCTCTGAGGAAGTTGCGGCGTTTTCTCCTTTATGGTTTCCTCGGTGAAATGTCTTGTGTCTCTTGTCTCTTGTGTTTGATTTGTTGTGCATGTTATTCTCTCAATTAAGATCCTATATCATATTGAATTAGATTGTGAAAAAATAACAGGCTGGACATCGGTAGTGTCGAACTTGATAATGTTCGGGCTACACTGATCCTGGACACCCAAAGCACATAAAAGGGCAGTCCTCTGAGAAGGAAAAGCGTGGAGAACCTCAAGAGCTGACATGGCGCACGAAGTCTAGCCCAAATCCTCTATAATGGAGTAGTTCTTGGCGGCTCGATCATTGGGATTGCGCGTTGAGCACTTAAGAACACCTTTCGGTATCCACGGCATAGAGTTTGGCTTCTCGATATGCAATGGAGTATCAGGAGGAGGGGGCTCATTCCCTAACGGAGGTTGTGGATCTCCATAATCACGAGAGCGAGTAACAACACTAACTTCTGTTTTGACCATATTAATGCATCTGTAACCGCCAGCAGGGGTAGAGGACGTCGAAGTTTCATAAGTTCCACTACCGGTGATCGAAGCACCCGAAGCCATATTTTGGTGGTGAGGAAGGGGATCCTTCAGCACAGCTGGGCCCTGTGCTATGTGCTTCGTGGCTTCTTCAAGATGAGGACACAAACATGTAAGGTGATCTTCTATGCAAATCTTACAAGGGAATTTCACTTTACACCTAGGTTTTCGGTCCTCACCAGCATTTCCACTGTCCCGAGGTGGGTTGACGTTCTCTTTCTTAGGATTGTTGTTATTCCTATTATTCCCAACCCTACGATTATTCTTCCCCTTTTTCTTCCCACTAGGTTGTTGGTTACTTGATGAGTTCATTGATTGTATAGAGTGAACATCTGACGATTGGGTGGGACCGGACGAGGCGTGATCCTGTCCGAGGGTAGATTGGCTGATGGACAGATTGTGCATCTGGTTTGTAACCAAATCTACAGGATGAGTACTCATGGATCCAACAATACCATCGTCATGTGGTCCAGGAACATGCTTGGGATCATTTCGTGACCACGGTGCATCAAGTATAATATCATATAAGATGTCAGACTGAGCATAGACTAGGTCTAGCTGTTGAGCTTTGAAGATAGCTTGTTCCTCAGTCATAATACCAAACAATGAAAAATGTTTTGAAACGTAAGGGATTAAATACTTAAGGAACCACTCCAACAGAAACTCTGCAGGAATGTTGGCTTTCACTAGCCTCTTCTTCCAGTGCCACTCCTGAATATGGTCAGAGACGTGCGTGGCTTTGTCCTGACAGAAGGTGGACAAAAGTTCGGTGCCAATATCATAACGGATTGGAAACTGAAAGTGGTCTAGGAAAACCAAATCTAAATCGTTGAAACCTCTATATGTGACCCCAGGAAGCTCAACATACCATTTCGTCGCTGCCCCCATGAGGGTACGTTGAAATAGACTTAAACGGATAGAACCATGGTTCAAGGAATTTGATGAGCACCATAAGTGAAAAGTAGTAATGTGATCACCTAGATCCTCACCCTTCTTCCATTCAAACTTCGGAATGTTAGAAGGGAGCTTGGTGGGGACTGGAGGCCATGTAGGATCGTGACACACCGAATCAGTCGTGAGCTTCGAAATATCTGGTAGATTCATTCTAGCAAGAAAAGGGAGCTGAGGCTGTGAAGCTGGAATATGAGCTCTCGAAAGAGACTGGTTCTGTGAACTGTAAGGTGGGACTGTATACATCGAAGTTGACACCTGTGATGCTGACGAACTCTGGTAATAACCGTGACCGTGACCATAAGGATAGTAACCTCCTCCAAACTGGCCTATGTTGGGATACACAGGCACATGTGAAGCAGGGATTCCATGTGAAGGATTGGGATAATAAGTAGGACCAACTAAAAATCCATGAGAATGTCCTCCATGAGAATGGGATCTCGTATACCCACTCGTGGAAGGAATACCGGATGAGTGATGGCCGTATGAAAATGGTATGTGAGCACTCGACGGAACCGAAGAGATAGCAAGAGGAGGGTTTTGTGACATCACAAAAGAATTCGAAGGTATAGGAATAGAGGCATGCAGATGAACGAACAGAATGAAAGTCGTGGATCCAATACCTAACTTGAAACCTCCACTCGAAAATGGGTTCACACTAACACTAGGGGCTGACGAAGGAGGTGGTCCTCCGTCAACAGTTGGATTAGATGGAGGGATGTGACTACTCCCAAACTGATAGGTGGTGAAAGAAAGCATGGTGCCCCCAACTCCAACACTAGAGATAGCGTGACTACTAGACATGGTGGATGTAACAGTTGGCATAAAGCCGGGCATACCATATGAAAAAGGACTTGAGGTCGAAGGGATGGATGAAGTACCATAACCTGGAATCCCATATTGAAAACCGGATGGTTGTGTATCGTCGAATGGGTTCGTGCTCGTGGGTGGGGACATCCCGAACCCATGAGGAATAGTGTGTGGAGAAACTCCTCCCCATTCACCCCTAGGAGTGACCGGAGGGGAGTTTCCCGATGTGCTAATGGATGGAGTCACTGGGACTCCAGACGTGTCAGGTGTAGAATTCATGATAGAATATCCTTGAATCTTGTGAGATGTGTGTATAGGACCAACAGTAGTCCTCTGACGCTTCCCAACAAAAGGCTACGACGGATCGCTAGCCAGTAAACTAGCTAACCTATGATATCGACAGAGAGGCGGATCTCAATCCATGATGACTCCAAAAATTCAACCAATACTTGTCTCCTAAAGGCCTACTATATCGTCACAGAGCATACAACTATAAGAAATCTACAGCCAAATGCACACAAACAGGACTGGCTCAAGGGACCTACTGACACTACAGCCGGTATGTCTCGCCTGGGAGAGGCTTGCGACTCCCAAAATATAACAGGAGGTAACAGAATCAGTTATAAGGGCCCTTAAACTTCATTGCATGCACAAGGTCAAATCCCTATACATACAACAACTGTGTCATCCGACCCCTATATGATTCAGGATACTCACAGTGTAACCGTTGCAAGCACCCTATGTGGTACCTAGGTAAAGCAACTAAAGTCACCACGTATAACCAATGATCATGCGGACAGTCGCAGGTGGGATCCGTCATATGGGTAGGGTAACCAAGCCCGAAACTCAAGAGGGTCAAATCCCCCAAGATCCCCCATACATGAACAAATCTTGGAAATATATCCCACGTTTAGTTAGTATTCGAGGGCTATCTCCGCAACCAACCTATTCGTGCTTAACTCTGGTTTCAGTAGAGCTTCTTGATAACACTAATGTATACCATGGGTTTCACCACTCTCTGGTCAGACACATAATGTTTGGTTCAATAGTCTTGGATTGTTAACTCACAATGATCTATTCCAAGACTCTAAACCTATACTAGTTGGTGCACCCTATAAAAGAGAAAATCGTTTCTAATCGATTTTAAGATTAAGCGTTAATTTTAAATGGTTGTGATTACTCAAAGGATATGGTCATGAAACTAAGGATGTGTAAAGACTCAATGATATGCACACTCGGAAAATACTAGACTCATCTATCCATAAAAAGGTATGCCACTATATGACAGTTAAATGAACGGTTCAAAAAGACAATGCAATCTCCTTATATTTTCATGCTCAAGCAAGTCCTAATGAAAGCACAAGCACTCTAAATGCAAAATGCAATAACATAAAGCAAAAATAATTTTGTATTTTCAAGCATAAATGAAATGAAAATGCAAATGTTTTGTATTTTTTCAATATAATGAATGAAAATATGCAAGCAAAATCAGAACTATTCAGTAAAAATGCAGAGCATATCAAGCAGACAACCCAGCAAATCCCAAACAGTAAGATTTAGCCAAGCTAATGAGCTATAAAAATGAAGAAATGGTTCGAAACCAAAATCTCAAAAACTAAAGAAAAGAGGAGTTTTTGGTCAATAAAAGAGCATGGAATAGTCGGGAAACTTGCATACTAAGACTCGGGAACACTCAGAATCAACCCAACAATAACCAAAGATAAAAAAAAAATCAATCCTGGAGTTGTACATGACTGTTCATAGAACAGTAGCGTTTGTACGCCGGCTACTGTACTAACAGTAGCGGGTAGATGCAGGCTAACCAAGGCTGACCCGCGTACAACGCAAAGCAAGTGGAACAAAAATGAATCAAACAACCCAGAAAAACCAAGTTAACTAATGTAGATCCCAACGGCCAGTCAATGAAATAGAAGCTCTACAAACAAAAACTCAAAATAAGGAAGAATGCCTAAAAATCCCCAAAATGGAGGTTCATCCCCAACGGAGTCGCCATTTCTGTTACGGAGAAAAACTTCCTATGGCTCGGGGCAGACCACAACAGACAGACGACTACCAGAAATCAACTCAATTCCCAATGCAATTCTATTATAAATGTAAATGCTAAGATGTGGATGAATGACCAACCTTCAATCAGATGTTCTAAGAAGATCCCCGTTGAGCTTTCCAATCTCTACACTTGAACCTGCAACTTAGTCTCAAGAACAAATACAAGCAAGTGCATATAATATGTGAAAGATATTAGCATAAACAATAGTATGGTCCATGATATAATAAGCAAATGTAACCCCATGTAATTAAACAAACATTCACAAGATCAATTGGACGAGAAAATGAGTATTTCTATTAATGAAAACAAGAAGTACATGATACAACCTCTTGTCGGCAACTCATTTGAACCAAGAACTAGGTCCCTCCACCACTTCAATCACCCATGCAATGGAAAAGTCAAAATATGAAGGAGTTTGGTAGGTGAACATAAGAGGTTCATAACAACAAGGATTAATGGATGTAGAATCAAGTCACGGCAAAAATCCAATAGAGTTGATATGCTCTCTCTTTCCTCCTATTTCCATGCACCATAAGAGCTCAATATATAGCCTCCCAAAGGTAGGTGAAAGGTCGAATCGAGTCGTTTCTGGGGTACATGGAGGGCCAAAGGTCACCCTAAGACTACTTTTTGGAGTGAAAAGTAATTTTCTATTGTTTTTTACCATTTAACTCAATGTACGCGGGCTACATTGGTGCAGCCTACGTATACGCTAAGTATAGTGGAACAACTAACGTACAAGAACAAAAATAGGGAACAATGGGTTCCTGGAGGATAAAATGTGGATCCGAGTCAGTAAAAATGGATACTGAAGGTCAATGAGTGATGATGCTCACAAGGTGGAAAATTACGTTGTAACACCTAGTTACCCTTCCAATCGTATTCCCAAGTCACTCATCAATCTGGAAAAATACTATGATCTGAAAGATAAATTCAAACATTAGACAAACTGCAAAACTCAAAGTTCATCCCTCAACTACGAGCCTGTCAACCTGGGGACTGAACAAAACCCTCGATTAATCAATCTAGGGGTTGACTGCTCTCCTAAGGAGAAGAAAGCTTTCATCAAACTATGCAAAGAGTTCAAATATGTGTTCGCCTGGACATATGACGAGCTCAAAAACTTTGATACTAATGTCATGTGTCACAACATACCCGTGAAACCCGAGGTTAAATTCTATCAGCAAAAGTTAAGAAAGATGCATCCCAACCTAGAACCATCTGTTAAAAAGGAGCTTGAAAAACTGTTAGCAGTAAGGATTGTTTTTCCTGTCAGACACATACAGTGGATTGCAAACTTAGTACTTGTTCGGAAGAAGAATGGGGAAATGAGACTGTGTGTTGATTTCAGGAACTTAAACAAAACTTCTGAAAAGGGAAATTACCCTTTTCCCCTATGGAGCATATTTTACAAAAGGTTGCAGGTGCTGAGGTGTTTTCTCTCCTTGATGGATTCTTAGGATATAACCAAGTCCTAGTTACTCCCGCTGATCAATTGAAAACATCTTTCAGAACCCCTTGGGGAACCTTTGCCTATAGGGGAATGCCTGTTGGATTGATAAATGCAGGTGCCACATTCCAAAGAGCTATGGACTATATATATTTTAGGGGATTAATGCATAATTATGTTGTTATTTATTTAGATGACATCACGATTTATTCTAAAAAATAGGCATGAACATTTTTCTGCTCTTAAATAGGTGTTCGAACACTGCAAAAAATATGAAATTTCATTGAATCCGAAGAAATCTATATTTGCAGTCATTGAAGGTAAGCTGTTAGGTTTCATTGTTTCAAGCACGACATTATCATTGATCCAGAGCGCATAGAAGCTATTGCAAAGATCGGCCTACCCAGTTCACGAAAAACCATGCAATCGTTTTTAGGTAAGATCAATTTTGTTAGAAGATTTGTTCCAAATTTTGCACAAATTGTCAAACCATTGCAACAACTGATTAAAAACGATGTGCAATGTAAGTGGTCCGATGAAAAAAGAAACGCCTTTGCTGAAATTCGGAAGGCCATTGCGGAAGCCCCCGCTCTGATGTCTCCCGACTTCACCCAAGATTTTATTTTATACGCATTTTCTACTGACTTCTCCTATGCAGTTGTCCTCATATAGAAACATCCAGATGATGTTGATATCCCAATCTCATTCATGAGTTCCACGTTCAAAGGGGCCGAACTCAACTACTCCCAGATCGATAAACAAGCTTATGCGGTCTACAAATCGGTAAAACATTTTAGACCATATCTCTTGAAGTCTCAGACTAAGGTTATTGTCCCCTATGTAGCCATTAGGAATGTTATCATCCAAAACGAGCTGGGTGAAAAATGTGTTCACAGGATGACAGCTCCACAAGAGTATGACCTCGATATCAGACCAATGAAAATTGTGAAAGGCCAAGGCTTGTGCTTTCTCACCGCTCAATCCAACGACCCTGTGCAGCAACAAATTGAGTGGGAACAAGAGGAAAGTACATCAACAGGTTCTGTAAATGTCATTACAACTCAAACGTCTGAATGGTATGATGACATCAAGTTTTTCTTAACCCATGCGTTTGCTCCTGAAACTCTTGATTTTAAGAAACGTAGAGATTTAAGGTTAAAAGATGCACCATATCAGTTTATTGATGGTGTATTGTTTAGGAAAAACTATGATGGTGTGTTTCTAAGATGTTTGGAGAAAGGTGAAACTGACAACATTTTATTGGAATTTCATGCAGGACCTGCAGGAGGACATTTCTTAGGAGAAACCACTGATCACAAGATCCTAAGGGCAGGATACTACTGGAAAATTTATTCAAGGATGCATATGCTTATGCCAAGAGATGTGAAGCATGTTAGAAGTGTGCTAGAAAAGTGAAGAAGCCTGCATTTCCATTGCAGCCATTTACAGTCCAGTTTCCATTCCAACAATGGGGCCTGTATTTTGTTGGACCTATTAACCCTACTTCCTCCTTACAACACAAGTACATCCTGATAGCCACGGACTACTTTACCAGATGGGTAGAGGCAATCCCTCTCAGACAAGCCAACACCAACTCAGTGACATCCTTCCTTGAAAGCCAAGTAGTCACTAGGTTTGGTGCGCCCGAGTTCTTAGTGTTTGAAAATGTCTCTTATTTCTCCTCAATCGACCTTACATAGTATGCCCTTGAAAAAGGGCTAAAACTAAAATATTCTGCCAACTACTATCCGCAAGGGAATGGAAAGCTATGTCTTCCAACAAAAACCTGATTAACATATTAAAGAAGACACTAGCTATCCGCCATAAAGATTGGCACACCCAACTATTCAATGCTCTTTGGGAAGACCGTGTCACCCCGAAAGCAGCCACTGGAAACTCCCCTTACTATTTGGTTTACAGTAAGGAGGCCATATTACCATCCAACCTCGTGATTCCTTCACTACAACTAGCACATTCAATACAAGAGGATGATTCTTCAACACTCGAGCAAAGGATTGATACATTACTTAAGCTAGAAGAAGATAGGGAAAAATCCAAGAACAAGTTGTATCAGCACCAACAACTAGTGAAGAGATGGTTTGATGAGAAATCCTCATCACATAGGGAGTTTACAGTGGGGGATTTGGTGTTAAAGTGGGATAAGCACCACAAAGACAAGAATGATTACACCAAATTCCAGTGCTTATGGCTAGGACCATTCATTATTACAAAAAAGCTTGGTCCTAGTACTGTCCGGTTGCAAACACTGGAATATCTCTTAGAAACCTATCCAGTAAATGTCTAGTTGCTCAAAAAGTATTTCGTTGAGAGGAGCATTTGCCTTACCTGTACATAAGTGTGGTTTTCTTTCTTTTCTTTATTTGCTTTGTTTGTTTTCCTTCTGTAATTCTGGTTTTCTTTCAATCATAATAATGTCCACACATTTGGTAGGGGTTGTTGATCATTGTGTCTTAGATCAATACAGTCTGAAGTTTTGAGGTAGATATGTCAGTTTTACTTTACTTAGCTCATATCTGAGAATGTCTTTCATGAAATTTAACAACCATTCTTTCCAGATCTTTAATCAAATACCATCCGACCTCAATCACTATCTTTATAGGTGTTTCATTTTGTTAATTGAAGTTTTATAAGTGATTAGGTTTTTCTTACCTTATTTTTCATTAGTGATTAGCAACAAACCCTTATAGCCTGATCAACTTTCAGTTGTTCTGGATCCCATTCTGATCACCTTGAAAATCAAAATACATTTTAATAACTGTGAATTGCAATAGGGGGTCTTATCACAAGCCATCCCATTATGTTCATAGATGCTTAGTAGAATGGCATCTCCACATCTGGTCACCAAGCTAGGGAGGTGACTTTCAGCTACTGCTGGAAGGTGGAAGATCCTATTACAGGTTGGTCCATTGATGATCCGGAAGCATCAGTGAGTAACACTACTGTAAGATGGTCACCAAGCCATGGTAGTGTCTTGTAATTTACACACCAATAAATTTTGTTTCTTTTGAGAAGACAACTTGTTGCATTCAAGGATAGGGGGGTCTTATCACAAGCCATCCCTACCATGATCATGAACCTTATGTTGTACTGGAATTATCACCATATGGTTACCAAGCCATGATAGTTGCTTTTAGTGTCAAAAGATAAAAGACAAGGAGTCTCTTTATAGAGCTAGCTTGTTTAGTTTCCAGATGAGGTTTGTGAATGGCGTTTCCAAAAGATGATTACCAAGTCAGGGCAATGGCCTTGTTTCAACAAAGTCTTATATGTATATTGTTATGCTAAAAAAAAAGAGAAAAAGAGCAAAAAAAATGGAGTGTATATATATTTTAAGTATTGCATCTGTACATACCATTAAAAAATGTTAAATAAGTCAAGGTGACTCATGATTTGGTGATCCAGAATGACTGTAATTTTGTTCTAAGGTTTATCATAAATTGCCATCCTATGTTTGCATAATTGTTGAGAATTACTTCTTTTCTTCTAGGCTGCCTTTTCAAATATACATCATCATTAATTGATTTTTGATGGGATTATATCAATCATATGATTTAACTATGCTATTGGTTGTATTTTGATGAAAACATTTTGGAAGTTATAGGCTGAAACATCTTTCATGCTGACAGATCTCTCTCATAACGAAGGATTAATTTACAGAGATAACTGCTTTGCCCATCCAATCGCCATTTGTTGTAGGCACAACAAATCCCATTATTTCCGTCAATAATGGGAGCCCCAATTCTTATTTTAGAAGGTAATTTTTAAATTCCTTATTCATTTTTGGGGTTTCATGATGTTGATCATATATTTGATTTAGTTGCCATGTTCCAATCCAACTAATAAATTTTCCCCTCAGAATTTATTGATTTTAGTGTGTTTTTGTGAGTTGCGAAAAGCATGATTTTTCTTCAAAATTCGTCCTTTCCGCAACCCACAATCTGCATTGCTTGGTTTTTGGATTTGAAATTTCTTCTTTCTACAACCCGCAACCCGCAATTGCGGATTGCGGATTGCGGGAATAAGTTTTGAATAAAGTGGGTTTTTCTTTTCCGCAGCCTACAACCCGCAATTGCGGATTGTGGATTGCGGAAAGATTTCCACAAATAAGTTCTCCCTTTGTGTTTCCGCAACCCGCAATGCAGATTGTGGATTGCGGAAAGTGTTTGAAAAATAAATTTGCGCTTTGAGTTTCCGCAAGCCGCAACCCGCAATTGCGGATTGCGGAATGCGGAAAGATCATTGTTTTATATTGTGTCATTTGCATTCCTGCAACCCACAATTGCGGATTGCAGGAACCTTTGATTGATTAGTATTTAGAGTTGTGTTTCCGCAACCCGCAATCCGCATTGCAGAAAGTATGTACATATTTTCCAAAATAAACTCACGCAACTCATTTTCCGCAATCATGTTTTAGATCTTAGCTGTCGATTTGTCTTAATCCTACGGTCCAGATTTCATCCCACGATTTTTGTTAAATATTTCAACTTTCTCTATTTTCTTTTACCATTTTCATTTCGTGAATTTACCTCCGACAAAAATTTTCACTGCGGATTTTTACCAGGGTTGTTTTCCCCCTATTTCTGACAGCATAGGTTGGTTTTTCTGGCTATTCTCATTGGTTATTTGTGGATTTTCATTGATTTCAAACTCTTTTTGATTGGTTTTATTTTATTTTATCATAAATTACCATTCCTTCACCATGTCACAAAAACCCGCTCCAAAACATCCCAGAAGGACCTGATAAACAAAGGCCCCAACTTTGGCATTCTAGCCGATACCAGTGATAGGGTGTCTGAAACCTATAAGATAGATTGGTCACAAGTCAATGCCATTTTTGATAATGATGACCTGTCTGAAATCCAGGAAAACTAGGCCATTTATGAGAAAAACAGGGATTCCCAATTACATGCTATAGCGGCTAGACCATCCCTTCTCCCATACATTGATGCCGTGAAGTGGATAATTGACCATGCAGAACCTAAAGACCGTTCGTTCAACGACCATGTAGGGTCTCAATTGGCTTCTTTCCGCCCTGAAGCTTTCACCAGAGCATATGCCATTAGGCAGGCTACTCAACTCCTCAATGCCACTTTTCTAGCCTCAGTCAAGACCCGGTTCAACTTTGATGAGATGATAAAATCATGGATGAACAACCCGGACAACTTCATACCTAGAGCCGATAATTCGTACCCCATTTCATGGTGCAAGGAACCCTTTTCTCTCCTAGCAGCCATGTTGTGTAGACTTTATGGTCTACCTAATTGTTTTGTGTTCAAAGCCGAATGGGCACCTGTGGCTCATCATGTTCTCATAATAGGGGAATCATTTAAATGGGATTCAATTTTGTCAATTGAGTTAAAGACAACCATTGAGCGTTATCAGAAGACACTAGCTTCAAAGATACCCCCTTTCTTCTATTAAGCTTATATCTTTGATGTGTTATGTTCAAACTTCCAGTACCCCTCCATGGGATGGAATTGGACTCTTTCAGCTCCTCCAGTACACATATATTGTTCAGCATTATGGGAAAACAACTATGTGCCTCTACTGTATGACATCTGTGATCACTTCTTTGGGACAATTTATTATAAGATATTCAAAGAGGATGCACCAACATTCTCTTCCCATGCCAAAACACTCATCCCCACTATCGGTGATTGGTATGTAGGAGAATCCTTCTCCTATGTCAGGGTATGGGGAAGTAATATAGTCCATTTGCTTCCAAGGATAGTTCCAGACAAACTGCTGCTTGAAGAAATAGCTTTCCAAACTGTTACAGATGGAGTATTCCTCAAGCTAACTAGGCCTAAAAGAAAAGGATGGCCAAAATTCCCTTTCAACCTTGGGCCTCTGGTTATCTAGAACTCAACACATGCTGCAGTATTGGGAAAGAACATTGTTTCATTAAATTTGGGACAATCTCCCAAAAGGATGCATGATCCCAAGGCATTCCTGGATGCTCACTTTTCCCAAGAACACATGAAGACCACTTATTCTCATGAGACTGCCCCTGATGATTCCATCTACTAGGGAGAAAATTTGTTTTTTGAAGTCCTGGTTGTGGATAAAACCAAAGAAGAACATAGTTTCATTCTTCAATACCAGCAGGAGCTCAAGACTAAGGTTTTGAGTTACAGTAAAATGGAACTAAAACTTGAGGAACAGACCAAGAAAGACAGAGCAGAGAAAGAAGCACAAAAGGAAATTACTCCTTTGATGTTAACTTACCTGGAGGAAGGAAAAGGTAAAGGCCTTATGGATAATATTCCAAAATTAAAACCTATTGCATAACTGAAGGTTTTGATTCAAACATCTGAACAGCTAAAGAATAAATTGGCACATATGTCTTCAGTATTTGATACTCAGGTGATGCTACAAGTACCCCAACCAAAAGACAGAAAATTCAAACCCCGCCTCTCAGATTCCTACATTGAACATTGAAGATAGTGATGCAGAGGATGAAATGCTTCCAGTAAGGTCTCTTTTTTCCGGCTGTGCCTGTTGTACAATAGGTAACTGAAGGTTCCCAGGAAATGGTTGATTTGCTTGACAGCTTAGTGATGGATGATCCCACTCTAGATGACCATTTTCCTGAAGTCACCACTACGGTTGATGCATTAACTTCTACACCCCCACTCTCTTCTGTTGAGCTTCCTTCCACCTCATCTTTTGAGGCTACACTACCACCATCCACCATATCTCAATTATTTGTTGCATTAACCTCCATCACTACTTCACATCCAACCTCGTTAGTCCCACCTATCACCTTATCATCAATAATTACTGAGATCCAGTTTCCAACTATTTCTCTGCGACCATCACCAACCATTGCTCCTACTTCTCTTTTTGAGGTTCTCACTTCAACTACTTCTCCAACTTCTGTAACATCAGTATCTACAACTACCCCCTCTTCTCTATCCACCTCCCAAATCACTGTGTCTATCCCTAATTCCACTATTACCCAAACAACTCCATTAGTTGCAACAAGTAATATTGCCACATCCTCAATAGTTTTGATAGCTGATTGTGAACATGATACCGTGGTCTCCCTTAGGAGAATACTTTTATAGTAAATCAGCCCAAGGCAGTGGTGAAAAGAGGCAATAAGAGAAGCAGGGAACCATCTATGCTGCAAGAACCTGTTCCTAATCAGATAATTTGGGCCAAGCAGTCTCATGACATCCAACAGGAGGAATTAGACATTGTTGCAACCATGGGGGCATTTGCTGGAGCCAATTATGATTTAGTGAATTCACTGAATAAGAAAATTGACATCAAGAAAGAAGAATTGAAGAAGCTTCAGGAGCAGCTAGTAAAAATTAATGAAGAACATGAATCTCATATTCATGAATTGAGAAATGGATATGAAAGTGAGCTCAAGGATTTGCAAGAACAAAACACTTCTCTCCAAGTCCAACTGCAGAATACAAAGGTCCTAAATACTGCCAATGTTGAGAAAATAACAGTACCGAAACATCAACTGAAAGATGCAGCTGCCAATGCAACCACTTCTTCATTCTCCAGACTCTCTGAGAAAGATTTCAAGGATTTAGCCTTTGAAGTTAATGAGAATCATCACAAACTCTTGGTTGAGTTATTTAGTTCCCTAAATAATATTCAGGAAACT
Source organism: Larix kaempferi (assembly GCA_027924585.1). NCBI lineage: Eukaryota > Viridiplantae > Streptophyta > Pinopsida > Pinales > Pinaceae > Larix > Larix kaempferi. The sequence continues at coordinate 1,111,704 of BSBM01000605.1, forward strand.
TATAATGTTTTTGAGAAACTTTATGTTGTTCTTGAGCAACAAATTGAAAAAAGGAAACAAGCTTCCAAAGCCGTTGATGATATTACTGATTGAAAAAGGTATATTAAGGGTAAACCTAAGGATATCCTAGTCTTGGATAGCTTCAAGTTTAGGAGAATAAGAAAATATCTGGAGGCCTGGAAGATTACTTATGAGATGGTTGAAGAAACAATTTACAAGGGACAAGCAATTTGTAGCAGGAGATGGTATGCTTCAGATAACATCATGGTCATTCTATAGTTTCCCACTATGGATCTTATCGAGAAAGATTTCCCACCAATGTTGATGATTGAGCAGGTGGATAGTAGGTGTGCACAGGTCAAAGAACAGATTCAGCAGCTCGAGCACATCCAGATTTCTGAAGTTGACAAATCCATCAAGCATCATGTCAGCCTGGAGCACAAGATCCACATTTTTCTATGTACTTGGCACAAATTAAGAAAGAATGAGATTGAATGTTTCACATGTGATGCCCAGTTAGGACTTGAGCTAGCTAAGTATTCTGATGTGGATGATTTGTTAGAATTTTGGGCCAAGTGGCAATATGCCCTTGGCCATTCTTAGATTAGATTGATTTTGTAATCCCTGTTTTATGGGAAGTCAACCCTTTGTATCTTGATTTGTAATTATTATTAAAGGGGTAGAGATCTCATAGGGGAGGGGGGATAAAATCATCGAAAGAGGACTGGAGATACTCTATGTCATTCAAGACTTTGTAATTTTTTTGCAGACTCATTGATATACAATTAGTTCTTCTCTTGCTATCTCTTTTGTTTAATTTATCAAATTTGTTTGATGGATTTTGATTTTCGCTTCAGCTCATGAATGAACAATGTTTGATTTTGCAATCATAATTAATACATCGATCTGTAGTTTAGATTTGTCTTAACTTATGATCTATATGTCTTATGTATTAAATGAATTTATTTATTTAAAACATTTATCTATTTCTGCAAATGATTAACATATACTATTAAATTAATGCCAAATTTTCAATTAGCATGATATAACAGGATAATCATGCATGTGCTTCAACCCTTAAGTTACAATCATTCAATTTTTCGTTTTCTGACTATGTCTTAAGATAATAAGTAAATAGCCATTTCACATGTCTGTCAGTTGGAAGAATACTTATTAATTTCCAAATCAGGTTATCTTGCACACCAAAACACATTCCTATAATTTAGATCTAGCTTAGTTTAGATTTCCTTAAAGCAAACTCACTTCTAGAGATAGATCACTTTTTGATCTTCCCTCACAAGAAGACAGATCCATCAGGATCGAACCACTTAAGTGCCAGCGGAGGCCTTATATCCATGGGAGTCAACCACACCAAACAGTTTGGGGATAGAACTTCTCTTGCGCAAAGTTGTTTGAAGCCTTTCAGATTGGGTTGTCACCCTATGTTGCTAGCCTTGGACAACATTCCATCACTTACATACCCGAAGCTTCAACACTTTAATATGTGAGTATAATATTTAGATATAGCCCTATATGTTGCATTTATCCTTTTATAATTAATTTCCTTGTAGGGATGGTTGGGTTAACAACGATACAAATATGTATTTATATTTCTTGTAAAATTAAAATATGTAAATAACCAAGTGGTTAACAATATGCAATAGAATAAATTCTCCTAAGTAAACAGACATAGACTATATAAAAAATAACACTCCAATTATATAATTATTTATTGAGACTAAAAAGATGTGTTGTGGGTAAAAATTCAACTATACACATTTTAACTAGCTATAAGCAAGTACGGTAAAATAAAACCTATACCAATATTTCTTTTATATAGCATTGTTTTTTGAATAATTAAAAATAAGTTTTATTGACATGCATGGTTAATTGTTAGCTTAAAATCATTAATCTCACTTATGTCTATAAATATCATTAATCTTTAATCATAAGGATAATTATTAAATTGAAATTTTACTTAATCTCAAGAGGGAAAAAACATTTCAAATAAAATCAAGAACCCAAAAACTATGTCATTTGTCTTAATCTAGAGGAGGTAATTTATTTTTCTAAATTGGAATTAGGGAAATTTTCTCCATAAAAGGATCTCAACCCTAATCCCTCATTTTTTTTTATCTATTCTTTCTTTTTCTCTTCTTTGTTTCTCCTAATTCCTTCCTCTCTTACGGTTTCTAGCTAGGGTTTTTCCTTCCTCATGGGTATTATCAAGGAGAGGGTTTCTTTTATGAGGATTCTCCTTTTAAGGTGATGATTCCTCTTATTTTTCCTTATTGTTTAACATGTATTTTTTAATATTATTTATATTTTCTTGTTTTCTTATTATTGGTTTTAACAATCTTCTTAGTATTCTTTTGTTTCCAGGTTGTTTGAGAAGGGAATGATGATTTCATTATTTGCTTCCATGATGTTTGAAGAGGGAATGAAAAATCAATTGTTTACTTGTATGTGTGAAGAAATAATATATACAAGTTATCTCGAATTTCTCTTAAATTTATGGGCTTTCTCTATAGATTTTTTTTCTTCTTTTAATTTTAAAGAATCATCACTTTATAGGTGATTCTTGGAAAAATTTGTATGGATAAAGATTCTAAGGAAAGAAGATAGTTGTAGAATTTTCTATTAACTTTGAAACGAGCAATAATATAGCTCAAATGGATTAAAAATACAAAAGTTATGACCAAAATACAAGTCTACATTTTTTTGGCCTAAAACCCCAAGGCCTTTATATATCTTTGTATTTTGTATTTTTGTGCTTAAAAAAAATATGGGTTTGGCCTAAGCAAGACACTTTCTATATAGCAAACAGGGCTCAAACCCTTCATTTGATTTGATTTTTTAGTTTTTTTTTCTTTTTTAATTTAGATCTATTAATGTATTCCAAGCTTTGCCATGTCTTTTTTGTTTAGTATACTATGTAGATGTGAGGGTAGCACCATATCAGGAAATTTCAAAAAACAATTGTCATAGTTTTTCTTTATTATTGTAGTATGTATAAAGATATTAGATTCCTAAGATCATTATTGTTACTTTTCCTATTTTAAAAGTATAATCTAAATCTGCAATCTCTTACTACTGCAAATCTTTTTTCATAGAATGTAATTTTGAATTGGAAGCCCCTACCATGGGCTATTGGGTTTCCTGGGATAAACATAATAACATCAATATGAGTATTTTTAACTCTTGTGTTGGCTCTTTCCTAATTTACATAAAAAAATTCATAGAAGCCAATTCTAGTAAAATAAAATAAATAGAAAAAATTATGATTATACTAGTATCATGTGTTGCATTTAGGCATGGTTATGGCCCTCAAGGCCCAAGTATTGGGGCCTATTGATATGATGTAATACCCCTAATTTTTACTTGGAATTAAGGTAAATTTTAGCGGAGAAATTTAGCCCATGGGCTATTTTTCGACCATTTTTTCCCAAAAAAGATTCGCCATTTTGCCTTTTTTTCAAAGGTGATTTGCCCAAATTCCATGGGATAATTTTTTTTTACTCTAAAAATCGCCAAAATGATCCAAAATCTATATAAAGTCCTTAGAATTTTGAATTTTTTTTTTAAATCACCAAACATTTTATGGTTGCAAATTTAAGAATTGGTAAGATTCGCCAAGGTTTTTACACTTTGAGAAAATTATGGATCCTTAAAATTTTCCCTGCTTGGAATGTATTACACAAAATTATGTAAATGGTGTAAATATGTTAATATGGATTCCTGGTGTGGAGCTAAAGGCCAAGGCCTGGCTAGTGGATAAATAGGCATGTATAATGTAAATATTAATATATGGACCATGTGGTTGGTTTGTCAAGCTAACTCGAAAGATATGTAAATATTATGATGGAAAATTAATAAAATGGTCCAAGATGGTTGTGTAAAGAGCATTATAGGGGCTATGATTCCACTAGAGGGGAAGAGGAAAGGAGGCCTATATTAAATCTCCTATTTCCAGGTGTCAACCTTACAACTCAGCCATTTGCTACCATGTGGTTTAAATGAGCCAATTATTGAATTTTGACTACTAATCCAATCATTGAATGCATGTGTGAGGTTGGTGGGGAAATTCTTCTCGTGTACTTATGGAAGCATGTCATTTGTCTCTTCACCATTCTCTCATCTCCTTTGGGGTCTACTGATTATTCTCAAGCATATTTTATAGCAGAGTTTACATCGGGTAGATTTTTTTTTCTCTTGATGTTATTTTCCACTACCACTACCATTACTAGACTATGCATTAATAAAAAATTCGAATTGTGAAGGAGAATTATAGATTATAAAGAAAAGAGAACGGTTGTAGGTGAGCATAGAGGATATAAAAGATAACAACCTTTACCCATTATGTTTTGCTACTTATGCATGCTTGAGAATCCATGAATTAAGGGTACAAGAGGTTCTTCAACAACATATAGTAAATTGGACTGTTTCTGCACACATGGGTAAGCATTGTAAGGGATGGATTTTTTGTGATAACTATGGAACAACGAAGGGAAATTCCTTCCTTGTGTTGTGTGGGGAAATATAAAAGAGTGCCACTATTGGGATGGTTGTGCAACACCCCGTTTTTGACCCCGTTATGTAAAAAAAATGTAAACATTGATGAAATGAATACAAGCCGGATATGAATGGTCCAACATGACCAAATTATGTAAAAATGTACATTTTCACTTTTCAATATAAAAACCATGATGACTACAAACTAAAGGACGAAAAAGAGATGGGGGACTGTAATTACACAAGAGGGGGGAGTGAGAGGAGAGTTACAAAAGAGATGACCCTAGAGACTTATTATTTAATATGTTGCTTTTATATACTCATTTTATCCTATGTTTTATTAATCCCACATTATTAAAGTTCATTAACCTTAATTATTGATTAATTAACATAAGTCTGGGATTAGAGGGGGAAAAGTTGTCCAACCCCATGTATGCCATTTGGCTAGTTTCCTATCGCCCTTAATGCCACTTGGATAGTTCTCAACATGCATATAATTATTGAGAACTAGTCCATTCTGCCATCATTCCTTCATGATTGAGGCATCATTTGCGGTCAAAATTGAACTACCATTGACCATGCCACCATCATTAGAACTATAGATTGGAGTCATACCAAGAACAACCAAATTCCTTGTATTCATATCAAAAAGAGTTCTTGGTTGGCTTGCATTGGATCCCTAGAAGGGAATTGGGGTAACAAACTCAAGGGATTGTTAACTCGGATAAGGGAGCATGAGGTACTGTTAGCTCAAAGAAGGGAGCCCCATTCCTTGGGTTGTGCAAGCTAAGGGGAAAGGAGCCGTAGAGGATTGGGATATTTGTAGCTAGAGAACCCGACACCTTCTTATGTATTAATAGTCCCAACTTAGGGGTGGCCTATCAAACAAAGATATTGCTTGATAGAGCCTGTGGATGGGTGGAACGTCCTTGGTCTGTAAACAATTGGTTTACATTTTCATATAAGTATTCACTTATGTATGGAATGTGTTGTGGGTATCTATGAAATAAGTTTAACGTAATTGCTCTTGTATGAGGTTTAAATGCATGTAATTAATTTTTTTATGTGACTTCATTCATATAGAATTTGCCTACAAAAAATCTGTATATGCAGAAAATAAATTATGAGCATTCATTGTGCACTTATTTTTACTGTAAATGTTAGTCCTAGAAATTGTACTAAGACTACAAAGAAGTACAAGCTAGAACATCCAAAGCCTAAACTGAAGGTAAAAGGTTTAAAATTATATGATTTCTGGAGGTATCATTCATGGAAAGAGTAATGAAACATGAATCACATACAATCACTAAGTCATAAGAAATCTGAAAACTGAAATAGAAGAATTAAGAAACATAAGCATAAACCATAAATATAAGCACAATAAGAATTCCAGTTATGTCCATAGGCTTAAGAGCATCTACAAGATAAAAACCTTTATCAAGAAATGAAGTAGTAAACAAGGTGATCTGTCACGTCCCCATTTTGACCCCCCTTTTTGTACTAAATCGTAAATGATGTAATTATTGTAACTTAATCATGGTGAGGAGCTCAAGGCCAAGGCCCCGCCATTGATTTATCGTTTTATGTACCGAAAATTAAGAGGTAGATGCCGATGGTTCTTGTGCTAGAAGGGCACGATGTAAATAAGACATCATGTAAATACGAATTTAATGAAAGATACCCACAACTAGCTACGCAATGCAACAAAGAGATGGGGGCATGATCTTTACAAGGAATAGCGGGGGGGGGGGGGGATAACCAAACCCTTGAGCCATGGTGTTAAGCCATTTCATTGAGAAACCCATGAAATCTCCACTACCCACTTGGTCTCATGCACCCAATCATTTAATTCTTCCAAGAATTGGTTGAGACAATAAATGCCTTGGGATGGGAGAGGTATGGCTGTCAATTTTCGTGCATGGGCAAGCCATCAACTTGGAAAAACGTGTTTTTGCTTGTTGGGCAAGAAAACCCCCACGAAATTGGCCCAAAAGCCATTCCTCACCCATGGCATTCTCTCTCTCACGCAGTCTGAACTTGTGGGAGTTTATCCTCACGTTTTTCCCCATAACCCTGCATTTTTCCATGTCCAGGAACTCGTTTTTGGTATTGTGAAGTAGCTGGGAAAGGAGGGACGCGATTTTGGGCTGAGGGAGAGGTCGTTTTTGCCCTTGGGGCATTTTTCTAAAATGGGTTGCTCTCCCAGTCGAATTTTCCCAGTCTGCCAATTCGTTTGAGGCTACCCACATTTTTCTGAAGCTCAAGAAACCCCATCTCATGCGTCCCCCTGTTGAAACGTCTCTCTCATGCCCAGCACTTACAGTTTTCACTGTTAAATGCATCCATCTCCCAGCAGCCCCAGAAACCTGACTGCTGGTTGGTATGGCTGACTCTAGTGTATCTTTGGTTGTGTGAGACCCTGTGGTTCCCTAGTTCCTTGTGGAGACCATGCCCAGCTCGGGGGGTGGCAGTGGTGCTGAGAGATTAAGGAGCTCACTGGCCTACGGTTGGGTGGAACGTTGCAGAAGCGTAGCTGGTTGCTCAGGGATTACTTGGTTTAAGATAAGTATTCTCATTTGCTAATTGATATCGTTTAGATTGATGAACGGCATGAATATACTGACTGTATAATGGGTGTGTAATTGATTATTTCCACTGTGTTTTTGCTTATAATTTTACATCCCATATCTCTTTTAAATTATTTGAATGCTTGGTTAAAAAGTTTATGGGGCTAGATGCCCGGTCATAGCCTCACGATCCCCTCCATCTAACTGGTATGATGGGAGGGGACGTGACATGATCTAACAGATCATAAACATCAACCAGAAAATAATAATAACATATGGCTTATGTATTATATTTCAATTCAAACATGAGTCTTCAAAAACTTACAGGCGAGTGCATCATATGTGCTTCATACAAATTGATTCCATAGTTCTAACTTTCTTTCCAGAACAAAAAACCAACCCCATTACTATATGTTTTCCTTCTTGTATAATTACAAAATATCAAAATTAAAGTGGTTTGAGATCCTCTTTTTTAGGCTTCGAATCTGTTCAGGAATTATATACAAAAAAGGAGTCATTCAAAGTATAACAACTAATTACTAATAATAAGACTTTACACTTATCAACAAAAATGTGTTATGAACCCTGTGGGCCAACTGTATGCATATGTGGCAATCATAATTGTTTTGCTGCTTTTGCCAAAAGGGTTACTCCATCCAGTGCTTGTGATATTTTGGAAAGGCGAGCCTGCTTTGCTTCCATGAGCTAAACCTTGCTTGAAAACTCCTTATTTCTGCTTGTTTAGGTCTTCAATGTGTTTAGTTAGCTCCTCTATTTGTCCCTCTGCATTCCTATTTCTTTTCAAAACCTCTTTAGAAATTGTAATAAGCTCTTGATAATGACCATTGACATCTTCGAGATCTTCCCTAAGTCTCTTATTTTCCAATACAAGCCTTTCATTTGTTTCATTTAGAAATCCAATTTGTCTTTTATGCCGTTGTAATGATCCTTTGATATTTTCAACTTCAGAATTCATTTCAATTTCTCCTTGAAGTATTAGATCTTCATTTGAACCTATTAGAAGGGCTAGATTTTCAATAAGCAAATCTTCATGTGCTTTATAAGTCTCACCTGATTCCTTAACTACTGCATTTGAATAGAGAAGTGTCGAGCTCATTTCTAATTCAACACTTGGGAACATTTTCTTCTTCTGCAACTTCATCAGACTTTTCCACTGGCTCTGTTGAAACTAGATCTTCCTTTCTTGTGTTCTTGACAAGTTGCTGCAACCTCAAATATTTGAAATCTTCCTCACTCGAGGAGTCTTGAATAATGGTAACCTATTCTCTACCCAATTTAGGATTTAAGATTCTCTTTACATTCAATCCTAATTTGTTAGTTGCTCTAGTTTTAGGTCTCCATCTAGGCCTTTCAGGTTCCATTATAGATTTAACATTTGCTTTGAAATCTGGAAGATGAACAATACCTATTTTAATGTCTTCTTTTTCATTCATAGAAGGAGTATAAGGCACAAGAGTATGTTCTTCAGGGGTATATTTATGCTTTTCTGCAACTAAATCAATGTTTTTTTCATTATTAGAAACAGAAACACCTTCTATAGGACTGTATCCTTCAGGGATACACTCTTGCTACTCCTCTATTAATATCTGTTTATGTTCTGCATCACTTGGCTTTACAATCTTCCCCAATACATCACAATCCTTAATTTTATGCACCTCTTCAACTATGCTTCCTTTAAACTTGTTTATAAATCCAACTTGTTTTCTAGATAGAAAATTTCCTTTAGGTTCATTGTTCTCTGATTCAAACCCTGACCAAAACAAAAAAAAGCTACCAACTACAATTTCTTTTCTCCAGCTCTGTTAAAACAATTAATTTGACCAAATTATGGTGGAAAAGAGACCAGTTCGTATGATCCACATGAACTTTAACCCTATTCGACATTTTCTGGAGACTTCTTAACAGATAAAAAGGCAAGATCATTTTTGATTGATCACTCAAATGCAATAAAAATATGACATGGTATTTATAAATAGATGCAAACCTACCCTCTCATGTGATATATCTTTGCACGACACCAAAAACCTCCCGCCATTCTGGTTTTATATTACTTAGATGGATACCCTTATTCCATTCAAGAGACTCGAAACCTGGCAATAAGAATAGACTTGGATCGAACTCAAATGGAATCTTCTTGAACCAGCGCTCCCCTTCAATGGCCATACCCGTGGCCTCAACAATTAACTATTCTATCAACTCAAACTTTAAGGTATCGAAGCTAACACAGGAGCCTGAGCATTTTTGAGCAAAAGCATGAGTAACATTCAAATTATAACCTGAAATATTCTCAAAAAATGGGAACCAATCGGGTTTCCTGAATAGTTCTACACATTTCGGGAAATATTTAGTCAATTCAGTGTTTGCTGGATCCAATCTACAGATTTTTCCACTTCTACACATGCTTGTTGTGTTTGATTATCAACCTCACTGATAACCTGATAACAAACTGATTATAATAGAATTCGTTGACAACACCATGAGTTTGAGAAGCACGTGGCTTCCCCTTATTTTCAAATCCTCGGTGTTGACATGATAAACTTGACACCTGCTATGATATGGCAGACAGGATCCTTTGGGTCCTCATTCATGAGAAGAAATGCGCCGGACTCGATGTGGGAAAACCATGATCTTGGATGATTTGGGATTCCGGCAATGCTCGTGCTATGAACCCTAGTGATTGTACTGCCAGAATAACTCAACTATGAAATATTTGCATAAGCTTCAACATAAAGGTTAGAAACAATATTCACTCATGTATTGAATCTCGATAAGAAGGGAAATTTTTACTAAGCCAATGTCTAAAAAATAAAAAGTGAATAATAGACTAAAACAATAAACCAACATTCATGTAATAAAACTCAAATAAACAAAAATAAAAGCAATAGGAAATAGAAAACCAAGAAAAATATTAAAATGAACTAGGTACAATTTCAGTTCCAACATCGGGCTCTGGCTGGGGAATGAAAGCCTCCTTGTGAGATTTCAAGATCATGTAGACCAGTGCCTTCTGACAATCTGTCCTGACTAAAAATTCCTTGTTATTTGTCACACTAATATATACTTCCATTAGAATGGAGTCTTATTGAATTTACTTCACACCGATATATACAATGAATGAAAGTTCCATACCTCTTAGTAACTGTAAAAATGTTTAAGGAATCTCCCATTCACAGGGCTTGAAAATTCCTCACCTTCCAAGTTCTTCAGTACAAAGGTATTATTTTCCAAAATTTTAGAGATTTTGAAAGGTCCGAGCCATAAACTGTCAAACTTGCATGCTGACCTTTCCGATCTCTCTGGGCATCCCATTTTAGCACCATATCTCCTAGGAGAAAAGTGCCTTCTTTGACCCTCCTGTCAAACCTTTCTTTGACCTTATTTCTATAAACTTGTGCTCTTTCTTCCAATGCTTCTCGTTCCTGCTGTAATTCAATCAATGAAAAGATTCTTCTCTGAATATCATTTGGCTCCTCCTGACTATCCTGAAAAACATTCATCAAAGAAATGCCTAATTGGATAGGGAAAACGGTATCGGTACCATAAACCAGTTGAAAAGGAGACAAACCTATTGCTTTTTTGGTGGTTATTCGGTCTGCCCAAAGAGCATACTTCAACATTGAATCCCAAGACCTTTTGTTATTGGATACTCTGGATAATATTTTTGTTTGTTGATTCTGCTATCCCATTCCCCTGAGGGTAATAGGGTGTTGAATGCTTCAGAATAATAACAATTTTCTCACAAAAATCAACCATAGCTTTTGATTTGAAGGCCTAAGCATTACCAGTCAATATTTTTTTAAGACAACCAAACCTACTCAAAATATTTTCTTGTATAAAGTTGATGATAACTTTATCAGTTGCATTCCGCGTGGGAATTGCTTCCACCCACTTAGTGAAGAAATCAGTGGCTGTCAGTATCCATTTGTGTTGTCCACTAGAAGCAATATTGTTCTCACCTATGAAATACAATCCCCATTGCTGAAAAGGAACATCTACCACAATAGGTTTTAAAGGTAAAGATAAAATATTTTGTTTACCTGCAAATTTCTGACACTGTACACAAGCTCTAACCTGCCTATATACATCTAAAAATAAGGAAGGCCAGTAGTATAAAGATCTCAGAACCTTAAAATTAGCAGTAGATTTCCAGTATTTATGACCTCCACAAGAACCTTCATGTGATTCTGAAATAACTTCTTTTGTTTCTGACTTCTCCAAGCACCTGAGCAACAATCCTCTTGGATCTTTCCAATGCAGCTGTCCATTTACTAAGCAATATTTAGTGGCTTTCAATTTTAATGATCTAGCTTCTTTTTTATCTAGGTGAGAAGGACACTGCAAATGTAATAGAAAATAAACTATGTCAGCATACCACACTGATTCTGCATACTTATCCATGATTTGTTCTTCATTTTGCTTTGCTTGTAACTCCTCCTATGTTGGTTGATTTGCCACTAAATGAAGGCCTCGAGATTCACAATTTGAATCAGTCAAAAGTCTTGCCAAACCTTGTCCCTTTACTAGCTTAGTAGGTTTGATCTCTACATCATATTCCATGATTTTAGCAATCCATCGTCCCCTTTTTCCTTCGCTATCAGGCTGAGTCAGAGTTTCTTTGCTTGCAGCATTAGGCACATAAGCTATGATTTTAGAATGTAAGACATAGATTCTAAATAACTTCAAAGCCTTGACCAATGCATATGCTTGTTTTTCCAATATGTTGTATTTAAACTCTCAATCTCTCAAAGTCTTGCAAAAGAAAGCAATTGTCTATTCTAACCCATCTGCATTTTTTGTAAAAGAACAAAAGCTATAGTGTCCTGAGATGCAAAAGAAAAGGTCAAGAAATCCTTTGAAAAATCTGGGCTTACCATCACTAGAGATTCTGTAAGGGCTTGTTTGATCTTTTCAAATGAAGATCTAGCTTCTGTTGTCCACTTCACTTCCTAGTCTTTCCTCAACATTGATGTTATCTGCTTTATAGTTTCTGCAAAATTTGGGATAAAACATCTTAAAAAAATTATTTTTCCAGTGAATGATTGGACATCTTTCTTACTTCTTGGAATACTGATTTTTAAAATAGCCTTGACTCTTTCAAGGTCTATTCTGATTCCATCTGCTGAAACCAGATGTCCTAGAAGCTTACCCTCCTGAATAACAAAATGTGACTTTTTAGGATTTAAGGAAAGCCCAAATTTTCGACATTTCAAAAATGTTTTCCTGAGATGTTTAAGATGCTCATCATCAGAATGAGAAAATACAGTGATATCATCCAGATAGATTACTACAAATGTTTATTTTTCTCCAACAAAGTCTATATCTATAGCTCTTTGAAAGGTCGCACCAGCATTCATCAGACCAAAAGGCATTTTATCGTACATGAAGGTACCCCAAGTGGTAGTGAAAGTTGTTTTTTCTCTATCATCCGGATGTACAGCAATTTGATTATAACCCGAGAAACCATCAACCATCAAAATTCTCTGGGAACCTACCACCTTCTGCAAAATCTGCTCAATCTTAGGCAGTGGATAATTATCTTTAAATGAATATCTATTCAAATTGCGTAAATCCACACACAACCTGATCTCTCCATTTTTCTTACGCACTGGAACCAAATTGGCTACCCAGGAGGAATATCTGAGTGGAACTATAATCTTTGCATCTAATAGTTTTTAAACTTATTTTTCTATAATTGGAAGCAAAGCTGGATTAATCCTTCTCAATTTCTGTCTGAAAGGTTTTGTGTTTGGCTTTAAAGGAACCTTATGTTGGATTATGCTAGTGTCATAGTTCTTCAAATCCTCATAAGACCAAGCAAAGATATCAACAAATTCTTTCAACAATTTAACATACATGTTCCTTTCTTCGTTTGAGAGAGCTTTGGAGACTTTCACCATCTTGGGTTCATCTACAGTTCCAGTATTACAGCTTAGGATATTCTCTTCTGAAGATTGCATGGTAGGCTTAAGAAAAGTATCATCTTTAGAAAAAAGTCTCTCAAGGGGAACCGACCCTTTAGGAATAAAGTTTCCTTTCAATTCAATAAATTTTATGCTCAACAATTGAATTCTCTGAGTATCCAACAGTATCATCATATCCATCATCTTGATCCTGATCAGTCAATGAAGTATAAAATTCCCCAGTCAACTCCAAAAACTTTTTCATTTCCAAATCATCTTCAAATACTCTCCATTGTCTGATGTTATATGGTACCGAAGGTCTATACCTTACTTCAATAGGATATTTTAACTGAGTCTGTTTTGGAATCCTGAAATAGGTGGCTGCCAAGGCCAACGAATCTACTGTTTGATTGTAATCCCTAGGGATAAAAGAAATATTAAATGCTAGAAAGAAATTGTCTACCATATCCCATACCTCATTCCTGTATACCTTCAACAATTCTTGCTTTACTTGGTAAAAATCCTTCACCTGCTAGACCACTAATTCAGAGTCGCCAAAAATAGTCAGTTGTTGGATTCCCAAGTATTTTGCAGCTCTTAACCCAAGTATTAATGCTTCATACTCAGTTGTGTTATTAGTAGTCTGAAATTCCAATTTGTACATCAAACAAATAACCTCCCCTCTTAGAGAAATCAAAACAATACCTGCTCCTTCTCCTTCCTTAGATGATGAGCCATCAAAGTACATTTTCCATAAATCATCCTGATTTTCAATTGTATGTCTGATTGGTGCTTCTTTATCCACACGCAGAATTCCAGCTATGTCTTCATTACTAAAATGTAACATGCATCATCCCATATCTTCATTAACAACATAAACTGGATGATTTGTTGGATTCTTGTTATCACTCACTAAATAAGCAAGCTTCACTTCCCTGTACAACCTTCTGTGCTCTCCCCCAAATACTGGGATAGTAGCATATGCCAAATCCATCTGCAACGTTCCTCCTACTCTTTTTTCCCAGGACCTTGAGAGTAACATTCCAAACTTAGGTGAAATGTTAGCATTAACCACATCCATAATGACACTCTTCATAGGTAACTGTGCAAGACTTACCACAAGATATTTAATCACTCCTAAGAGCTTAACTGCTCTGGAATCAAATGCAAACAAGTCATGATATGGCTTTGTGACACTCAGACCAAGGTCTTACATGACTGCTTTAGGCATAAGGTTATGAGAAGCTCCAGAATCTAACAGGAAATTGTGTAGCATTTAATCATGGATGGTCAAGGTAATGTAAAAAGGAGGAGGAAAATTTGAGTTATCTTCAGGTTTATCAAGTGAAGAAGATCCCAAGGTAATGATAGGATGTTCATCCTAGAGATTTACAGTATCTGAAGGACGATGATTAAGTTGTGAACCCAGTACTCGACATGCAAGATCCATGTATAAAGGTGTCTTCATCAACTCAGTTAATGGAACAGGAATCTTAACCTTACTAAGTTCACTCTCAAAATTGAAATCTTGAGAATTTCTATTAATTTCTTCAATATTTGTAGGCTTAAATTGATTACCATAATTTTGCTTGTTCTCCAATGCTGGATCAAGTAACTGTTTACTAGGAACAACCACCTTCTTTTTGGGAATTTGAGAAAATTCCTTAGGACCAGATCTTAGGTTAATAGTATTTTTTCGGATCTGACTGATAAATATCAACCGGACAAACAAGACCGAGATCATTTTATTCTTGATGAACAGATGGAACAAAACAAAGGATTCAGAATTCTGATAATAAAATTGAGTGAGAAAGCCTTCAGATGACCACTCTCCAAGGTGATTTAAATTCTGATCCAAGTCTTCAAATTGTAAATCCTCAACCTCTTCTACTTCATCTAACAAATTGTTTTTAAATGGGGGTGGAAATCTTTGATCTTCATTATCCCTTCTTTCCCTTTGAATGTCATTATTTCTTGTTTCTCTAAGCAGAAATATGGGATCAAATGGGCATCTGAACTGATTTGGATTTCAATCTCCTTCCTGTATGGGTCTACTTAGATTCTTATCCATCTCCATCATGTTCACTTTTGCAGATAGACTTTTAATTAACTTAGTCATTTCATCCATTTTGCTTTCTGATGTCTTTGATGTGGAAGTTGATGGCATCATTTCATTCTTACCCTTCCTATCATGCACTTGATAATATGAATGCTCTTTAAGCTTGTTTAAAGCCAAAATGTTTGATTCAACTTCCAATGCAGCTTCCTGCATATTTAGAAGAGTTACAGACCTTCTTTCTCTCAACAGCAAAGAGAACTCATGATCAAAAGAATTAGCATAAGTTAACTTAGCCGATGTCTCAAAGGGTTTTATCTCAGCTGGAATCTTTCCATACATTTTATTAAAATGCTTTGAAAAATATGCTACAACTTCATCTTTCTTTCTTTTTAAAGCTCCAAACTTTGTGATGTAATAAAGATAGTCCTTTGTGTCCCCCCACTGTCTCATAAACACTTCCTCTATATATTCTATCCCATTTATTGAATTGACTAGTAATTCTCTGAACCACTTCCTTACCTCCCCATCCAGGATCTGAACAAACATCCTCATCCAAACATCCTTAGCCTCAATGTTTTGATTATTTGCATAACTGAAAAAGGCATTCCAATGTTCTTCTGCAGTAGTTTCACCCTGACCATTGAACCTAGGAAGATACTTCTGATAATATCCTGCGGGAAGGGCATTAAGGGGTTGAGGGAGAGCTACTGGAGCATATCTTGCAACCACTATACGATCCATCATGTCAAGAGGCTGACCTGCCATATTGGAACTAGTTTGTCTCGGTGAAGGAGGAGATCTATTAGATTTACTTGAGCTTGGTTGGAAAGTAGGATTATAGGTTTTTAGTTGATCAAGAGGGATCCTACTTGTAAGTGGAGTATAAGCTAGAGGCTGAGATTTCGACAGAAAGCTTCCAGATTCAAGAAACTCAATTTTGACCTTTTGAGAAGATAAGGGATTATTGTAAACTTGAAAGGTATTAACTTGGGTAGTAGGAATAAGCCAAGATAAATCTTGTTTGTTTTCTTCTGGTTTAGGATCTGAACATAAAATAGGAGATATTGGCTGTGACTGATTAGGAATAACTATTGAAGGAGTAAATTGAAATCTTCCTCATGAAGTAGAGGTCAAATTTTTCCTAGCCTCTCTCAAAATCTGTTCCGGATCTGGGACTCTCGGATGTAATGGAGATGTAGGATTTCCACTTGTTCCTGTTTTCTTAGAATCCACTGTGAAAAAATTACTGGTGAAAATGTAGTCTATAAAATTTTGTGATTTTGTTCACCTCCCAAAATCAGATCAATAAAAATATCCCATGGAATATATGCTTCATTTCCATCCTCACCAACGTCGCCAAAATATGTTAGTCCTCGAAATTGTACTAAGACTACAAAGAAGTACAAGCTAGAACATCCAAAGAAACTGAAGGTAAAAGGTTTAACATTATATGATTTCTGGAGGTATCATTCATGGAAAGAGTAATGAAACATGAATCACATACAGTCACTAAGTCATAAGAAATCCGAAAACTGAAATAGAAGAATTAAGAAACATAAGCATAAACCATAAATATAAACACAATGAGAATTCCAATTATGTCCATAGGCTTAAGAGCATCTACACGATAAAAACATTTATCAAGAAATGAAGTAGTAAACAAGGTGATCTAATAGATCATAAACATCAACCAGAAAATAATATTAACATATGGCTTATGTATTATATTTCAATTCAAACATGAGTCTTCAAAAACTTACAGGCGAGTGCATCATATGTGCTTCATACAAATTGATTCCACAGTTCTAACTTTCTTTCCAGAACAAAAAACCAACCCCATTACTATATGTTTTCCTTCTTGTATAATTACAAAATATCAAAAGTAAAGTGGTTTGAGATCCACTTTTTTAGGCTTCAAATCTATTCATGAATTATATACAAAAAATGAGTCGTTCAAAGTATAACAACTAATTACTAATAATAAGAATTTACACTTATTAAAAAAAATATGTTATGAACCCCGTGGGCCAGCTGTATGCATATGTGGCAATCAGAATTTTTCGCTACTTCTGCCAAAAGGGTTACTCCATCCAGTGCTTGTGATATTTTGGAAAGGCGAGCCTGCTCTGCTTCCATGAGCTGAACCTTGCTTGACAACTCCTTGTTCTGCTTGTTTAGGTCTTCAATGTGTTTAGTTAGCTCCTCAATTTGTCCCTCTGCATTCCTTTTTCTTTTCAAAACCTCTTTAGAAATTGTAATAAGCTCTTGATAATGACCATTGACATCTTCAAGATATTCCCTAAGTCTCTTATTTTCCAATACAAGCCTTTCATTTGTTTCATTCAGAAATCCAATTTATCTTTTATGTTGTTGTAATGATCCTTTGATATTTTCAACGTCATAATTCATTTCAATTTCTCCTTGAAGTTTTAGATCTTCATTTGAACTTGCTGGAAGGGATAGATTTTCAATAAGCAAATCTTCCTGTGCTTTATAAGTCTCACCTAATTCCTTAACTGTTGTATTTGAATAGAGAAGTTCTGAGCTCATTTCTAATTCAACACTTGGAACATTTTCTTCTTCTGCAACTTCATCAGACTTTCCCACTGTCTCTGTTGAAACTAGATCTTCCTTTCATGCGTTCTTGACAAGTTGCTGCAACCTCAAATCTTTGAAATCTTCCTCACTCGAGGAGTCCTGAATAATGGTAACCTGTTCTCTGCCCAATTTAGGATTCAAGATTCTCTTTACATTCAATCCTAATTTGTTAGTTGCTCTAGTTTGAAGTCTCCATCTAGGCCTTTCAGGTTCCATTATAGATTTAACATCTTCTTTGAAATCTGGAAGATGAACAATACCTATTTTAATGTCTTCTTTTTTACTCATAGAAGGAGTATCAAGCACAGGAGTATGTTCTTCAGGGGTATATTTATGCTTTTCTGCAACTAAATCAATGCTTTTTATCATTATTAGAAACAGAAATACCTTCTACAGGACTGTCTCCTTCAGGGATACACTCTTGTTGCTCCTCTATTAATATATGTTTCTATTCTGCATCACTTGGCTTTACAATCTTCCCAAACACATCGCCATCTTCAATTTTATGCACCTCTTCAACTATGTGTAATGTCCCCAGTTTGGCCCCATAGCATTAACATTATAAATGATGTAATCTTGTTATGAAATCATGGTGAGGTGCTCAAGGCCTAGGCCCCGCCATCGATTTCGTGATGCATATGGTTTGCGTGCTAGCAGTGCACATTGGAAATTTAAATATCATGTAATATGCATTTTAATAAAAATACCCACAACTAGCTATGCAATGCAACAAAGAGATGGGGGCATGATTTCACAAGGGATTGGGGGGGGGGACATTCAAACCCTTGAGCCACTAGATTCAAGCCAAGTGTCAATGAGAGAACCCATCAAACCCTCAACTACCCATGTTGACTTTTGTACCCAACCATTGATTATCCCAAGATTTGGTTGGGGTAGTTAATGCCTTGGGAATGAGGAGGTATGGTTGTCCAAAATCGGGTATGGGCAAGCCACCCTTCATGGAAAATCGTGTTGGACTCCTTGGGCAAGAATAGAGCCACGAAATTGCTCCCTAAGCCATTATTCACCATGGCCTTGCTCTCTCATGCAGCTCTAGCTTCCTAGGCGTTTTCCTCCGTCGGTTTTCTGTGTTTCCCTTCATCTTTTAGCTGTGGAGGGGCGTTTTTGTGTGGGTTACCAGTGGGGAAAGAGAGCAGAACGTTTTGGGTCTTCCTGGAGGTCGTTTAGGCCATTGGGAAGGATCCTAACCAGTGGAGAGAAATCGGTTTTTCTCCCTGGGGTTGAAATCAAAATTTCACAGTTCGTTTGGGTGAACCACGAGTTGGGAGAACCAATGTGGACCCTTTTTTGTGAACACCTCTGTTGTAATTGTGTAACCCTGTCAATAACCATTTGGTTGTGAGAAGAAAGAGTATGTTGGGGTATGGGTAATGGGTAATCCATTGTTCTGGCTTGAGCTTGAGAATGAGCATCCATTGTTCCATTGTATCCTGATAAACCCAGTTGGACTGGCTTGGCTAAGATAAAATGGTTAATGGGCTATGGGTGAGCTGGAATGTTTCCTTTCCCTTGTGAGAATCATGCCCAGCTCGGGGGTGGCCTTCAGACGGACTCCGTATAAGCTGTCGAAGAGCCTATGGCTGGGTGGAACGTTGTAGCGACATAGCTAGTTGCTTGGGCAGTTGCAAAAACGAAGATAAGTGTTTTTATATCTATGTATTTACTTCTGCATTGTTTAATTAATTGATATACTGAGTGCATATGAAGAGATGTGTGTGGATGAATTTGTTTCCGCTATGCATATTTTGTTTGATTTACATCTGCACACTTTGTTTTTAACTGTATGCCTCTAATGAATGGGCTGAGTTTTATGAAAATCCCCCATAGATTGGTAGCATGTTCCCTGCCTTGCATATATTCCAAGGGTGGGTGCATGACACTATGCTTCTTTTAAAATTTTTTATAAATCCAACTTGTTTTCTAGATAGAAAATTTCCTTCAGGTTCATTGTTCTCTGATTCAAACCTTGACCAAAACAAAAAATGCTGCCAACTACGATTTCTTTTCTTCGGCTCTGTTAAAACAATTAATTTGACCAAACTATGGTGGAAAAGAGACTGGTTCGTATTATCCACATGACCTTTAACACTATTCGACATTTTCTGGAGACTTCTTAACAGATAAAAAGGCAGGTTCATGTCTGATTGATCACTCAAATGCAATAAAAATATGACATGGTATTTATAAACAGATGCAAACCTACCCTCACATGTGATATAGCTTTGCACGACACCAACAACCTCCCGCCATTCTGGTTTTATATTACTTAGATGGATACCCTTATTCCAGTCAAGAGACTCGAAACCTGGCAATAAGAATAGACTTGGATTGAACTCAAATGGAATCTTCTTGAACCAACGCTCCCCTTCAATGGCCATACCCATGGCCTCAACAATTAACTCTTCTGTCAACTCAAACTTTAAGGTATTGAAGCTAACACAAGAGCCTGAGCATTTCTGAGCAAAAGCATGAGTAACATTCAAATTATAAATTGAAATCTTCTCAAAAAATGGGAACCAACCAGCTTTCCTGAACAGTTTTACACATTCCGGGAAATCTTTAGTCCATTCAGTGTTTGTTGGATCCAATCTACAGAGTTTGCCACTTTTTCCCATGCTTGTTGTGTTTAATTATCAACCTCATTGATAACCTGATAACAAACTGATTATAATAGAATTCGTTGACAACAACATGAGTTTGAGAAGCACATGGCTTCTCCTTATTTTTGAATCCTCGGTGTTGAAATGATAAACTTGACACATGCTATGATATGGCGGACAGGCTCCTTGGGGTCCTCATTCATGAGAAGAAATGCACCAAACTGGATGTGGGCAAACCACGATCTTGGATGATTTGGGATTCCGGCAGCGCTCGTGCTTATGAACCCTGGTGATTGCACTGCCGAAATATCTCAACTATGAAATATTTTCATAACCTTCAACATAAAGGTTTAGAAACAATATTCACTCATATATTGAAGCTCGATAAGAAGGGAAATTTTTAATAAGCCAATGTCTAAAAAATAAAAAAGTGAATAATAAACTAAAATAATAAATCAACATTCATGTAATAAAACTCAAATCAACAAAAATAAAAACAATAGGAAATAGAAAACCAAGAAAAAGATTAAAATGAACTAGCTACAATTTCAGTTCCAACAGTAAATATATAATTTAAACTATGGAAAAATTAAATGGATTAACAAAGTTATTTTGGTTAATAAATTGAGTATTATATTGTCACAATGGAATCATGAGGACACTAAGAACATGACAGTTTTGTAAATATTTAATTTAAACTATAGAAAAATGAAATGGAGTAACCGAGGTATTTTGGTTAATAATTTGAGTATTCTTCAGTCACAATGGCATCATGAAGAAAATGGGAACATGACAGTTTGGTATCAAAACCCAGGTTGCAGCACTGGGACTGCATGGGTTGTATTTAAATTCTACAAGAAGAATTACAGGTTACACAAGAAGTGTTTGACATAAATTACCTAAGTGAAATATTGGTAAAACCATTCCTCCCTTACTTAATTCAAAGTTGTAATTAAATTAGTAATCGGGTGTTGGAATGGTTGGATCAAATTCAAATAGCAGTTGTGGTATAATTTGTGAGTTTTGGAATTTTTTGGGGAAAGTTACATATTACAGACAAATTGCTAACAAATTTACTATTGGAGTGCTCAAATTTGGGTTTTTCAGGATAACACGGAAGACAATAAATAAATAAAATTATGAATGAAATATTCAAGTCTTAATAATTTGGGAGAAATTCTACATCGGCCTAAAAATATTTTCATTCTATTAATTGAGGGAAAATCACTAGTATAAGGAAAGAGCTAGAATGCACAATTTCATTTACTTACATAATTATTTTCCAGTATTGGGAACAGACGGGTGTAATTTCGAGTTGGCCACCTAATTATAGGAAAAATGGAAGTGTAATTATCCAAGAGCCACATGTCAAAAACTTAAAATTTTGAATTTTTTATATGGACCCCGCAAATTCCACGTGAGCAGTGTGATGTGCAGGTGCCATGTGGTTCAAGGGTGATGTGGATTTGCCACTTGGGTGAATGATGTGGATCAACCACATCGACAGTTTCTTAAAACTCAGTGCGACAATTTTTGGGAGCTTAGCATCCAAGCACTAACCCAACGGGCCACTTGATTAAGGGTCGAGAACCAAAGGCCAATTGAAAAAGGGGTTAAAAGTCATCAATGAGAAAGATCATTCAGGGCATCATGATCGACGTTTATGGTGTATAGCGCATCGGAAAAATGTGCACCAGATAATAGTGGGAGAGTGATCCGTTGGACAAATACCATTTGTCCACGTGCCTCCTTTTAATTGGCAGCGAATCCAAAAACATTTTTTGAAAATCACTTTCCTCATGAACCGTTACCAATTCCGGTAAAGAAATACCACTGAAACATTTTCGCTCTAAGGCAGGGATATAATGACTTGGCGATTGGTGGAAGGTGACATGGCTACATCACAAGGTGATGTGGAGTTGCCACTTGGGTGAATTATAGTGGTTCTAGGGTGATGTGGAGTTTCCACTTGGGTGAATGATGTGGACCAGCCACATCGACAGTGTCTTAAAACTAAGTCCGAGAGTTTTTGGGAGCTTAGCATCTGAGCACTAACCTGATGGGACACATGACCAAGGGTCGAGAACCAAATGCTAGTGGAAAAAGGGGTTAAAAATCATCAATGAGAAAGATCGTTCGAGGCATCGTGATCAACGTTTACGGTGCATAACGCATTGAAAACTTGCACACCAAATAATAGTGGGAGAGTGAACCGTTGGAAAAATACCATATGTCCACACGCCTCCTTTTAATTGGAAATGACTCCAAAATATTTTTTGAAAACCGCTTTCCTCATGAGTCTTTACCATTTCTGACAAAGAAATACCGCTGAAGCATTTTCGCTCTAGGGCAGGGATATAGTGACTTGGCAGTTGGTGGAAGGTGATATGTATGCATCACGAGGTGACACATAGGACCCATATGAAATATCAATGTCCATGTTTCATGCCACGTCAGCACCCTTCCATGTCATCATCGTGCCACATCAGCATATAAAAATTAGAAAAGCTATAAAAAATTCTAGAGCCAAAAATCTTGTTTTAGTTATAACATGAGCAGATTAAATCATAATTTGATGAGACTTGCACCATTTTGATTCTATTAATAGAGGATACAATATCACTAGTGAGGGACATGAACCCATTCTGCTTAGATTTTGGAAAAAAATTAGTGTAATGAGTTTTGAAAGTGTGTAGCTTGAGGATGGATGAGGGTCTGCGTGAGGCCAAAGTTGTTATGGTGCAGTCGTGACCTAGGCACACAAATAAATTTGGATCCTTGAGGCCAAATTCGAAAATATGTGAAGCTGAGAGATAAAAGAAGACCAAAATCCACTATTTAGATGCGCAAAAGGTCGATTTTTGAAAACTTGGAGGAGGAAAAAGTGGCCCAAGAACTCATAATTAGAAAATTTGTTGTTTTCAACATTTCATCTACTCATCAAGCCGAGCAACTTTGCTTAGAGATGACGTTTTTTCATAAATGCTTAGTTTGAGAGAGAGTAGTTTTCAGTAAAAATTCAAGTCTGGAAAAGTTGCAAAAATTAAAAATTGTCGATTCCATAATTTTATAAGTTTTGATAGGAGCATCATATTTGAACAATGGAAGTGTCCAAGTAATCACCATTATATGGGATATCACTTCTCATTATAAAAAAGTTCTAGTTTTTTACTGATTTTCTTCTACATGTCTTAGAAAGTGGCCCTTCAGAATAAGTGCAACTACAAAAATAGGGTAAAATTGGATAGAAATTGTGTTTTTCAGAGAATTATAACTTTTAGTGGTGAAATCAGAATTGAACAGGGGTATAGTCATTGGAAAGAGTATCGTTAGGAGATTAAGAAAAATGAACCTAAATATGAATCAATATTTCCTAATTTCCCATAAATCTAATATAAAAGTGTCATGTAGCTTAGTTTGACAAAAGTTGTCAAAAAGGGGATTTTCCTTTAAAAACAAATCTTATGCATAAATTTTTATAAATTTTTGGAAGTGATTTGTCTAACAATTTTTTATTATTTGAACGCCTTGCAGATATTGGTATAGCACATTGCTACACATTACAGGTTTACAAATCAGTGTCACACAAAACATAATTGTACAGTAAAGATGGAAGGGATGGAAATTTCAGGCAGTCTAATATAAGAATCTAGAGGGCAGAATATCAGTGTAGGAAATGAAGGAACATAATCTAATGGACATAGGGCTAACATAGAATCAATTTATCTAGTGGAAACTATGAAAAATTTGAGGATGGAAGTACATATTTGTAAAGATGGTAATGAAAGAATGTTGAGGGCTCAGGAGTAGTAGAATCAATTAAATACTCTACTTATGCAGAGCTTGAACTTGTTATAGAGGAAATTGCAAGTTGGATTAGTTTTATGCTCTAGAAGGAAGACAGGGTCAATTCAAACAATATATCTCATGCAAAATCTAGACACTTTAAGATTTTTACTAGAGGTCATGGACATCGTTATTCGCCGCCTCATGCAAACAGGAGACCTTATACCATAAAGGATTCTAGCAACATTTCAGAAATGTCTCCAAGGAGGCATCATAAAATAAGACACGTGGAAGAAGTGTTGCAAGGGGAGCTTAGAAATATTATGAAATGCCCGCCTCGGTACCTTAACTATTTAGACTAATGAGAACACTAGTTTGGAAGTGACCCGGTTTTATAAAACTTAGTTCATGGAAAATTGCTTTGAAAATTATCATGAGAAAATGATAAATGATGAAAATACTTTAGAATGAAGAAATGATGAATGTTGAAAATGCTTGAAATGAAAATGATGATTAGTTTTATACTCGACTGACTGAGATAAAACAATGAATGATGAACATGCTCAACTAACCGAAGCATGATGTTAAAATGATGAATATTTAGTAGAATCGACTGACTGAGATACTGAAAAGAATGATGAAAGTGTTTTATAATGCAGCACTACTAATGTGCGCTTGAGTATGTGTAGTGGCAGGTAAGACGATTTATCGACTGATCCACAATGGAATTATAGGGTTCGTAAGAACGAAAAGAACACATAGGGGTACGACAACTGACTGTCGACCCTGAATTAGCAATCCAAGCATGGGTGAAGCCGTTTCAGCTCACCCGAGGAGGCGTGTGCCGTATGGGCAAGGCCATAATGATTTGGTCGCGTATGACGAGTTGAGGAGCGCGCAATAAGGAGAGCCTTATCCCTCAACATCCCTTAGTCTCCAAGAAGCATAGTTGAGAGATCGCGGTAACAACTCTCGATCGCTACGCAGTGCTCCCCATAAGAAGAAAGAAATGGAACTGCCAGAAGGGCCCACCGAAGAGACACTTGGACAATGAAAAAGATAATGTTATTTAACATATGAAGAAACTGAAACTTTACCAAAAGATAAATTCAAATGATTCTAAATTAAAAGACAATTATAATAAAATAATATTCATCGTTTTATTTTCAAAAGAAAAGAAGAATATAGAAATGAAAAAGGAAATAAAACAAAAACATTTAGTTTAGTTTATTTATTTTATTTTCCTATTTTTTGAAAAGAAGAAAATAAAAAATTAAACTAAAGTATTCTATTAAAGTTTTATTTAGACATACTTCCTACTGGAAGTTTAAAACTTCATAGTGAAAATATTTTATTAAAGAATAAAAGTTTTAATATATAAATCTTTTATAAACCTTTTTAAATCTTTTAAACTTTTAATGGAATTAGATTATATTAAATAAAAGAAATAATTTTTATTATTTAAAAGAAATTAAAAAATAAAAACAACTAGTTTACTAAAAGGTATTAAGTAAACTGAATGAGAACCAAATTAGAAGTAGGACTCTTATACACCTAACTCCCACTGATTTAGGGAATTCGGTGCACACTAAAGATAATGAAACACTTGTAATTGAGAATAATTGTAATTAAAATAGTAAATTGAATAAAATATGTGCATGTATAGACACATGGCACTCAGAGTTTTGCTATATAAGGAAGGGAGGAGAAGGAGAAAATGATCTCTTGCTCCCTAATGTTGGATGGGCATAATAATCTCGGATTATGTTATGATTCTTGTGAGTTGGGATTAGCTAGACCGAGGATTGGGAGATCCCGTCGGGAAGCTTGTCAGTGTGTTCTTAGGACCCCATTAGCTCGGGGGTTCGGAATGAAGGAGAGTAACCCCGATACGGTAGGGTGGTCAACCGAGGGGTCTCTTGGTAAAATCGGCAATGCTGGGAGTGGCTTGGGGAAGATAGACGACCGTACATACAAGGACTTCGTCAACGGATTGCTCAACTACTGTCGAAAGGTATAATGTTCCATTTTCATGTACTAGTTGAGTTTATGTAATTTTTATTTTATGGTTATATTTGATTTTCAAGTTTTTATTAATTTGCATATGATGTAAGTTCTATTATGGAAGTCTTTTTGGGGGACCCGAAATGGGGGTCCCTCAAAGTATAATTAAATATTGAAGTGCCATTTACTTAGTATAGCAAAAAATATAATCTCAATTTTTTATAAAGAAAGTCATGTAAGGTTTTCTTCTCTTCCTAACTCGAGTACAGTTAAAATTCTATCATTCAAGTAAGTTTAACTTCTCTCTTTTCACAATCCAAGGCATGATTACAAACTAGTAGTGCATACCTGCAAAGCCATCGCCTTGATTTCAGAAAATAAGCATTTACAACCAATCGTTAAAATTCTTGACGCAAGACCCCTCATCAAAGTATATGAACCCTGGATATCATTCAAACTTTTATACTAGCAAATTTAGTGAAGAATAATTCTAACCTGTTCGAGTAGATGGAAATATTCTTTCCAAGGATGAAGAAGTAAAAACCGCAGCTCTGACTTTTCTATGTCGATCTTTATGCATCACCAACAAACCCAAATGTAGGGTCTCTCCTCATGAGCAAGTGAAAAAAAAAATTGTGCTAACATCCTTCATATCAAGTGTAGGTCATGAACTTAGCTTGGAAGACAATTATCACCATTAGTATCCAATCTTTTTATAGAACCATAATTAGCATAACAATCATAGCTCATGATTTAGTTACTTTAATCCATAACTTCAAACAAATCATTTAATACGCATATCATCTTCTCTTCCTTAGCTTACTGAAATCCATCTAAAGAATCATTCAGGTTTCCCATCTATAAGATTCATAATCACCTTACGACATGGTTTTGAATTTAAAGATTGGTGTTTTCCTCATAAGTGAATCCTAGAACAAAATCAAGTAATAATTTGAAATTCCTATCTAATCCATTCCCCTGCCACAATGCTCAATGATTCTAACTTTTCATAGGTAATATACTACTTAAAGCATATGAAACTTAACCATAAGACACATTGGTGCAAATGTAATTCTAATATAAGTACCATGGAGATTCTAACAATAGGAATCCTTAAAAGCGAGGTAATTCTCAACCCCGTGCATATTAAATATCATATAATAATACTTACATTCCAACCTTTAACATATAAAGTATTTAATGATATATAATAATACCTACATTCCAAATCATATCAAGTGTGAATGTATCTATGGTATAACTGTGATTGTGATCTTTCAACCATAAGAACTCTTACAACCACATATGAATCGATACAATGGTGCCACTTCCTTAAATGTAAGAATGTTTACCTAACGATTCTATTCAGTAAAACCCCACTACATTTATGAGTATATTGGATCGTCTTTATACAACATTGTTCATTATTCACTTATACTCAGTTCGTCATATCTAACACTATCATCGTCAAATGTATGAACCTCGTCACTATTCAATGTAAATTTCTTCAATTTACAAGTCTATAACTCTTATACATTTTAAAACTATACCTATACTTCAAATGTACTAGTTACCTCCAATCTCTTCTTATTCAACCAATGCATAAATATGAATGTAGGGACCCCATTTTAGGTCCCCCAAAAAGACTTCCATTATTTAATAAAAATACAATAATTATATTCTATACAAATTAGATGGTTCACTTTTAATTTCTTCCTAATACTTACATATATATACTCCATTCCAAATAATCAAATAACATTAATTGATTAACATTTTCCTAATCATTTCCCAAACATATAGTATTACAATTCCAGCAAATCAACATTCTCCAAAGCATACAATAATTATATTCAATGAGGGTTTGTAGGACCGAGCACTAATCTACTCTTTTATAAAACTAAGACTAATATAAGTTTAAGTATGGAAGACACTTTTCATAGCTAAAAGAAGAAATTTACAACAAATAAAATTTACTTTTAACACTATTTAATTACATATGAGTTAAGGTATGAAGGACACTTTTCATAAGCCAAAAGGGCATTTTCAAAAATAGCAACGGAATATTGACTTAATACAATCGTGTCTTAATAAACTATGCAAAAGCATTTCTTCCTATTATGTTTTGCATTCATGATTGTATAAGAAGAGTTCTAGACTATACAAAATTCCGATATACAACCACTAAACTTTATGCAAGAGTGATGCATTTACCCCTGGGTAATATCACGATTTAATACTTTTCCCTTCAAATGAATCAACAATATAATAACCGATGTATGTAGTCTATATTTGCAGAAAAGAAACGACATATAGATAACCTTCTTCTTTTCAGATAACTTATATAATTTATACTAATCAAATTTTACTAATTAGCATACATTCCAACTTGGTAAGCATAAATATTTATTTCCGAACTATTGATCATAAATAAAATTTCTAAAATTCAAAAAAATAGAACGGGTCGAAGGAGTCGTTCTAGTTATTGGTGCAATCCCCGAAGAATTCTCGTCGATCCCTCCAACCTTTACGATTCATTGATGACCCCTCGGTATAATATGAGTCTCGTGTCCTCAAGGCTCGACCGACTCTGATACCAAATGTAAGGACCCCCATTTCGGATCCCCCAAAAAGACTTCCAACATAGAACTTACATCATATGCAAATTAATAAAAACTTGAAAATCAAATATAACCATAAAATCAAAATTACATAAACTCAACTAGTACATGAAAATTGAACATTATACCTTTTGATAGCAGTTGAGCACTCTGTTGACGAAGTCTTTGTATATACGGTTGTCAATCTTCCCCAAGCTGCTCCCATCCTTGCCGATTTTACCAAGAGACCCCTCGGTTGACCACCCTGCCGTATCGGGGTTACTCTCCTTCACCCCGAACCCCTGATCTAATGGAGTCATAAGAACACACTATCAAGCTTCCCGACGGGATCTCTCAATCCTCAGTCTAGCTAATTCCAACTCATAAGAATCATAACATAATCCAAGATTATCATGCCCATCCAGCATTAGGGAGCAAGATATCATTTTCTCCTTCTCCTCCCTTCCTTTTATAGTAAAACTATGAGTGCCATGTGTCTGTCCATATACATATTTTATTTAATTTATTATTTTAATTACAATTATTCTCAATTACAGGTGTCTCATTATCTTTAGTGTGCACCTAATTCCCTAAATCAGTGGAAATTAGGTGTAGGAGAATCCTAGTTCTAATTTGGTTTTTATTCAGTTTACTTAATACCTTTTAGTAAACTAGTTGTTTTTATTTATTTAATTTCTTTTAAATAATAAAACTTATAAAAGAGAAATTTATTTCTTTTATTTAATATAATCTAATTCCATTAAAAGTTTAAAATATTTAAAAAGGTTTATAAAAGATTTATATATTAAAACTTTTATTCTTTAATAAATTATTCTCACTCTAAAGTTTTAAACTTCCAATAAGATTTATGTCTAAATAAAACTTTAATAGAATAGTTTAGTTTAATTTTTTATTTTCTTCTTTTCAAAATGTAGGAAAATAAAATAAATAAACTAAATTAAATGTTTTTGTTTTATTTCTTTTTTCATTTCTATATTTTTATTTTTTTCTTGAAAATAAAATAATGAATATTATTTTATTGTAATTGTCTTTTAATTTAGAATCACTTGAATTTATCTTTTGTTAAAGTTTTAGTTTCTTCATATGTTAAATAACATCATCTTTTTCTTGTCCAGTTGTCTTTTTGGTGCTCTATTCCGGTAGTTCCATTTCTTTCTTCTTATGGAGAGCACCGCATAGCGATCGGGAGTCGTTATCGCGATCTCTCAACTACGCTTCTTGGAGACTAAGGGATGTTGAGGGATAAGGCTCTCCTTATCGCGCGCCCCTCACCTCATCATACCCGACCAAATCGTTATGGCCTTGCCCGTACAACACACGCCTCCCCGGGTGAGCTAAAACGGCTTCACTTGTGCTTGGATTGTTAATTCAGGGTCGACAGTCAGTCGTCGTACCCCTATGTGTTCTTTCCGTTCTTACGACCCCTATAATTCCATTGTGGATCAGTCGGTAAATCATCTTACCTGCCACTGCACACACTCAAACGCACATTAGTAGCCATGCACTATAAAACATTTTCATCATTCTTTTTCAGTATCTCAGTCAGTCGAGTCTACTAAATATTCATCATTTTAACATCATGCTTCGGCCAGTCGATCATGTTCATCATTCACTGTTTTATCTTAGTCAGTCGAGTATAAAACTAATCATCATTTTCATTTTAAGCATTTTCAACATTCATCATTTCTTTATTCTAAAGTATTTTCATCATTTATCATTTACTCATGATAATTTTCAAAACAATTTTCCATGATCTAAGTTTTATAAAATCGGGTTACTTCCAAACTAGTGTTCTCATTAGTCTAAACAGTTAAGGTACCGAGGCGGGCATTACATATTAAGCCACCTACTTTTTATGGTGAGAACAAGAAAGTTGAAGATGTTGAAGCCTAGTTGTTAGGGATGAGAAACTTGCATAATTATTCTTCAAATATGAAGGATGGAATTTCCATTTATAACATGTAGGGGAAGGCTTCCATATGGTGGGATCAATTACTGAAATTGAATCATACTAGTGAGAAGAAAATTTCATGGAAACAGTTCGAAGAGTATTTTCAGAAAAAAAAATAAATAAATAAATAAATAAAAATAAAAATAAAAATACGTATTTGAACATTATTATAAAAAGAAAACCAAGAGGAGTTCTTTGAGCTCAAGTTGGGAGTTATGAGCATGGAGGAGTATGAAAGAAAATTCCTAGAATTGCTGAAGTATGTTAGGTTTATTAAGGAATAAAAGGTAAAAAAACAAAGGTTTCTAAGTGGATTGCATTCCTTTTACAAAGACAGATTCCAATATGATGAACCCAAATCCCTTAAAGAGGCCATTTAAAAGGCTAAGCATCTATATGATCATAACAAAGGCAGGGAATATATATAGAAATCTTGGAGGGATAAGCAAATAGATAAGTAGGATCAAAGGAAGAAAGGATTCGAACCTCCCTTCTTAAGAAACCAACAGAGATCATTCTAGCATAGCAATCCTATTCGAAATGGACCAAACATGGCAGAATCTCAAGGAAAAGGGACAAATCCACCATTTAAATGATGGGTATGTGAAGGGAATCGCATATTGGGAAATTGTCCTCATAGAGGAGACTAGATGTAAATTGTGCATAGCATATAGGAAGCAAGCATAGTGGAGTATGTGGCTACAGATATTCCCAGTTTATGCATCCTTGGATAATAAGTAGGTAGAGCATCGGTCCAATATGATTGAGATTGAAGGTAAGATTAATGACCAACCCATTTCCATTTTAATTAATTCAAGGGCAATTCATAGCTATATTGCTCCCATTTTGGTTGAAAGATTTAAGTTAAAGAAAAGCAATCATGGTAAGTCATGGTTGGTACAATTGGCTACTGGAACCAAAAGAAGAATTAGTGAAAATATAAAAAGTTGTTTCTTGAATATGAATGGACTCCACACATATATAGATTTGAACATAATACCTTTTGGTGCTTATGATGCACTTATTGGAATTACCATGTCATGTTAGATTTCCATAAAAAGACTCTCACTTGTCTTCATGAAGAAGGAAAGCATAAGATAATGAAAGGCATTCCAAGGCATATTTCTATAAGGCAGGTTTCAATTGTGTAGTTAAAAAGATGTTTAGAAAAGGGTGTCATATGTATGCAACTCATGTGGAAGAACCAGAAAAGGATAAGGGTCCCAACCTAGAAGAATTTCTAGTATTACAGGAATATGAAGATGTGTTTGAAGAAATACCAGGATTACCACCAAAATAAGATATTGATTTACTTGGTGCCTGAAGTTTCCCGGGTTTCCAAAATACCATATAGAATGAGTACACCTGAAATGAAATATTTACAAATGCAACTTGACGAATTGTTGAAGAAGGGGTACATATGAACAAGTGTGTCACCCTGGGGAGTACTATTTCTCTTTGTAAAGAATAAAGATGGAACCTTGAAATTGTGTATTGAATTCAAGAAAATAAATAAAGTTACAGTGAAGAACAAGTATCCTCTACTCGGAATTGATGACTTGT
The DNA here is from genome assembly GCA_027924585.1 of Larix kaempferi. Classification (NCBI taxonomy): domain Eukaryota; kingdom Viridiplantae; phylum Streptophyta; class Pinopsida; order Pinales; family Pinaceae; genus Larix; species Larix kaempferi. Next base: position 1,143,907 of record BSBM01000605.1, read on the forward strand.
TTGACCATATGAAAGGGGAAAGGATTTACTCCAAGATAGACTTGAGATCAGGTTGTCATCAAGTGAGAATAAAGGATGAAGATATCAGCAAAACAACCTTCGGGACCCGATATGGTCATTATGATTTTGTGGAATTACCATTTGGATTATCAAATGCATCAACTATTTTATGTGCTTAATGAATGGCATATTTAGATAGTATTTAGACAAGTTTGTCATTGTATTTTTAGATGACATTTTCATTTGTTCAAAATAAGTGGAGGAGATTGAGGTTCATTTGAGATTAGTTCTATAGGTATTAAGGGAGAATCCATTATATGCCAAGCTAAGTAAATGCTCATTCTATCAAAACAAATTCAGTACTTGGGACACATAATATCCAAGGAAGGGGTAGCAGTAGACCCAAGGAAGATTGAATCTATTATGGGGTGGCATACACGTAGGAATGTAATAGAAGTCAGATCATTTATGGGACTAGATGGATATTACAGAAGGTTTGTAAAGGGATTCTCAAAAGTAGCATATCCAATGACATCCTTGCAAAAGAAGGGAGTCAAATTTGAATGGAAAACCAAGTGTGAAAAAAGTTTCCAATAGTTGAAGAGATTGCTTACCAATGCAACAATTCTCAAAATTGTTGATCCAAATGAAGATTTTATGGTATGTACATATGCTTGTAAAGAAGGAATTAGTGGTGTACTCATGCAATATGGGCATGTGTTTCGTTATGAATCCATGAAGTTGAAGGAACATGATAAAAATTATGCTACACATGATTTAGAGTTGGATGTTATAGTTCATGCCTTAAAAATGTGGAGACATAATCTCATGGGCATAAAATTTGAATTAAGAAAAGATCACAGTGGGCTGAAATATATATCTGAGCAACGGAATTTAAATGAAAAATAGACAAGATAGATGGAATTCCCGTGTGAGTTTGATTTTGAAATCAAACATATTAAAGTCAAGGAGAATAAAGTTGCAAATGCACTCAACAAAAGAGCACATACAATGCATATTATAGCCATTAGCATGTGCAAATCAGATTTAAAAATAAGAATTCTTGAAGCTGTTATTTCAGATTGACATTATATTCAAGTGAAAGAAGGATTACAATAGGAAAATTTACAGGGAAAATTCAAAGGATACAGGTTGGAAAATGATGGGATTCTTATAAATAATAACATAATTTGCATTCATAATTATGTTGAATTAAGGAAGCTAGTAATTGATGAAATACATAAGGTGACATATGCAGGACATCTTGGATATCAAAAGACTATTACAACAGTAATAAGTCAGTACTTCTAAGAATGAAGAAGGACATAGCTGAGTACATATCAATATGTATGGAATGCTAGAAAGTAAAGGTTGAGCATAGACATATAGCATGATTACTTCAACCATTTCCAATTCCATAATGGAAATGGGATGTGGTGACAATAGATTTCATCACCAAATTACCGAAGATAGTCAACACCATGATTCAATTATGGTAGTGGTGGATAAGTTGACAAAGGTTGCACACTTCATTCCAATTAATTCAACTCATAAGGCAGCTAACATAGCAGAAAATTATATGAAGGAGATTGTAAGATTACATGGAACAACAAAAGATGACCTCAAAGAGCCGAGGGACCATGCCAAGCAGATCTAAATAAGAAAAAAATGTAGTAACTTTTCCAAACTTTAAAAAAAAAAAATTTAAGACAATTTAAATATAGACTTTAATGAAGAGACCCTTTCGAGACTATTAAATTTTATAATTCATTAAATGAGTTTGTTTTATTTTCTATTACACATAATTACAAGTAGACCTAGGGATCATAACAATAATGTGTTTTGTGTGCCTATAACATCCATCCTTGTAATAATATTATCTAGTTGAAATATGCTCACCCTAGTAATAGTTTCATATTGGTGTACATAAGTTGTTCAATCTTCTTCTTTTGCAATATACCTAACATATATGTAGATAAGAGTAAAAGAAAAAGACTTTGAAATGCGAATAACATATATGTAGATAAAAGTTAAAAAAAAAAAGTTGTAAAATGTGAATAAAAATGTCTAAAGGAAATTATGAAGAATCAAAGCAAAACTCACTGCCACTACTAGTGAAAATAAATGCAAGGTGGATTGGAACAATAATACTTTTTTACAATAACAATTTTTTAATAAATATATATATTTTTTAAATTAAAATAACATAAATAACTATATATTATATAAATAAAAATTATGTTGTAATTGTAACCTAAAAATAGGTGTCTTCTAAATTCCCTTACTAATTTGGAACATCAAACTAGAGGTTGGATTGTGAATGCATAAACACTCCATCATTCAATTTGTGGAGAAAGGTTAGATAGTGTGACTAGATCGACATTTACGTGTGTGTATATATGAAAACTTAACAATAAATCAAAGATTACATAATCACAATAGGATCAATTAAATTTCACAATAGACTACTCATATGCACAATATATTTCCAATACAATGTTACTACAAAATTTAGCAAGGATCGACAACTTTATGAAATAGTGTTGAGGCCATGTATGGATACAACTATGAAGCTAGATCTGAGAAAGATGAAAAGAGTGATTATAGTTCAACATCCATGATCTAAGATACTTTATAAGTACAATGATTAACATATTCATACAAGAAAAAAAATAATAAGATCAATTTAGGCAATCCCTAATTGTCATCTTCGAGGACAATGAATGAAGACAAATGGACATTATCACTTGCAAGTCCCGAGATGACTTACTCCACTTTAATTACCCAATTGGATAGTTGCGTCAACCCTCTAAGTCATCATGTGCCATTAATGTGGACCAATAAGGTGGTATGATAGAATAATTTCTTGACTAATATGTTTCCATTTTTATGGTATTTCTAAGAAATGTGACTCAATTAATTGACATGTTTAGAAATATGTTAGTGTAATGGTATTTTAAATATGTTAGTGTAATGGTATTTTTTCTAAAAGGAATTTAATTAATTGGTATATTAATTTTATAATAATAATAATAATCTATTTTTAAGGTCACCGTTAAGTAAGATATTAATTTGGTGTATGAGATCCCCTTGTTTGTGGGATAAGGGACTTCTTTCTGCGTAGCGATTTAACTGCTAAAATCTACAAAAGTGTACATATCCTACTCTCCTCCGGATTTGAAACTATGACCTCCTAGGAGGGAGCACATGTTCTTAACCATTAGGCTCACTCAATTGATAGAAATAAATATATTTTCGTCTTTCTTCAAAAAGCAAAGCAATTTAATTAATTGGCATATCAATTTTACAATATAATTAATAGAGGTTAATATATTTCCACTAAAGCAATCCCATTATATAACAATTTATTAATCTCATTTATTGGAATTTATAATTTAAAATGGAGTAATTCCATTAGATAACAATTTAATAATCTCATTTATTAGAATTTATAATTTAAAAGGTTAAGAGTTTTAATTGATTTGGAATTTTGATTGTTTTTTATTTAGATTGGAATAAAAAATTGAACAAAATTTCAACCTGCATAAAATTTAGATTATAGTGAGACTTTCACTATGTCTAAATTTTGGTTAGATTTAGTTTAAAAAATTATGTAAAATTTTGAATATATATTAAAAATTAATTAGTTTCAACATAATAAAGAAGTTGTTTGAAAATTACTTGAAACTCGTTTGAAACTCTAATCATAACAAATTAATTTACTCTATAACGTTGTAGTAATTTTTTCGAAACGATGATATATCTAGCAATTGTTCTTAAAAGTGTAAAGGAAAGGAACACCCATAAAATGAACACTCATAACATAACATTTCAATCTTCATCTGATCTCTCTAACAACAAGCTATGTATGTGATCTCTCTACATTAGGATTTATTATTTCATACCCACTAGGGTACTACCGTAAGTTTGTTCAGAACTATGGAAGAATAGTAGTGCCTCTAACAACATTATTGAAGAAAGATACATTTTCTTGGACTCCAGAGGAAACTCAAGCTTTTGAACAACTTAAACAGGTAATGTGCAAAGCTCCTGTTTTGGCCACACCATACTTAAAAAAAAACTTTATTGTGGAGTGTGGTGCTTCAGGAAATGGCATTGGTGTTGTTATAATGCTAGAAGGACACCCAATTGCTTTCACAAGTCATCCAATCAAGCGGAAGAACTTACAGAAGCCCATTTATGAGAAGGAGATGTTGGAAATATTACACGCTCTTAAGAAATGGCATCCTTACCTAATAGGAAGGCACTTCAAGTTCAAAATAGATCATGACAATCTTAAATAACTCTTGGAACAAAGACTATCTTCGTAAGAGTGACAAAAATGGGTAACCAAGATATTGGGATATGACTTTGAAATCATCTATCGAAAAGGGAAACATAATGTGGTGGCAAATGCGCTCTCCAGAAAAGATGAAGTTGTTGGGGCATTATTTTGTGCCATTTCCATTCTACAACCATATTGGGTAAAAGCAGCATGGGAAGAATGGAAAAATGAACTATCTATGTGGACACTCATTCAAAAGCTACAGAATGATCCTAGTGTATTAGATACTTTTGCGTGGAAAAATTATTCACTATGGTATAAGGATCGCTTATATCTATGCAAAAAATCCCAACTCAAGCAGAGGGTCCTCTCAAAATTACACACCTCTCCTATAGGTGGGCGCCGGATTCCTGAAAACTTACCACAGGGTCAAGAAGGAATTTTTTGGGGAAGGTCTTAAATTTGATGTTCAAAGGTTCGTGGCTAAATGTTGCATTTGCCAACAAAATAAGGGTGAAACAATTAAGACTCTGGGACTTATACAACCATTAGACATACCTTGCCAGCGCTAGGAGGAAGTCTCCATGGATTTTATCACAGGTATACCCAAGTCAGAAGGAAAGAATTTTATTATGGTGGTTGTTGATAGATTCACAAAGTATGCACAATTTTGTGCACTCTCTCGCCCTTTTAATGTAAGTACAATAGCTGCAGCCTTTATGGAAACTGTTAAGAAGTTACATGGAAATACAAAGATTATTGTAAGTGATAGAGATCCAATTTTCACTAGAAAATTTTGGACTGAATTATTTTCTTGTTTGGGTACCCAATTGGCTCACATTTCATCTTATCACCCTCAATCTGATGGGAAAACTGAGATAGTGAACAAGTGTTTGGAAGGCTATCTTCGTTGCTTTGCATATGATAAACAAACATAGTGGGTGAAATGGTTGCCTTTGGCATAATGGTGGTACAATACTTCCTTCCATACATCATAAAAAATGTCTCCATTTATGGCACTTTGTGGGTACCAGCCTCCATCTATCACATCTCCCTTAAAAGGAAAATCTAAAGTTCAAGCCATGGAAGATCACATAGAGCACCAGCAAGAAGTTCTTCAGATACTTAAGTACAACCTGACTATGTCAAAAAACGGGATGAAACAATAAGCTGATTAGCATTGCATTGAAAGGAGTTTTGAAGATGGGGATTGGGTATTTTTTAGGCTACAACCTTACAAGAACATGTCTCTCAAGAAACTAAATAAGGACAATAAATTAGCACCAAATATTATGGTCCTTATAAAGTGTTGCAGAAGATTGGTAGTATGGATTACAAATTAGACCTCCCTTCATCTTCAAGAGTACATCCAGTTTTCCATGTTTCTTGCTTAAAGAAGGTAATAGGAGACAATATCCCAATTCAAACAATCTTACTAGAGCTTGATGAAGAAGGAAAAGTCACACTGGAACTTGAACAAATGACTGAAACAAGGACCAAACAACTATGAAATCAAGCTATTACTGAGTACCTCATAAAGTGGAAGAACTTACCAATTGAATACTTGACATGGGAAGATGAGTCCTTCATACAGAGGCATCTGCAACTAATCAAGCGTTGAGGACAATACTTGTCTGAAGGGGAGGGGCATGTTTGTTGAAATTTGGTTGAGCTTTGATCTTTAATTCTTTTAGATGCAAAGACTTGAAGCAATGAGACAATTCAATCCATGAAATTCATACAACCATAACATAATATATACCCTAGGGAAAATCCTCAAAATTATGAGAACAAAAACCCCAACAATTCTTCTTAGTATAATATAATGGATAACAGAGAATGCTTTCTTTTACAACATAGAAAATTGCTTTCGGAAGATAAGAGATCACCAAATTTCTTGGTGAAGATACAGAAGCAATAGAGAAGAGAGATCAATCGAATGTGTGCCCAGCACAACAATAACAAGCATGAACAATACCCTGCACAAAGAGAAGCACCTTGCCTTCAATGGAGAAGAGAATTCGCTTCACACTGGATTCAACAATTCCATATAACATATTTATATATTCTTCTCTTCTATTTTTAACTTCTAACTTCAAAATGAACTCGCCCTCAAACTGGATGTATTAATATTGCATGGAGAGGTGCACCCCACTTCTAATGCAGTGCTTTATCTCACTGATCTACCACTTAAGATAAAATCACCTCTTAACTGAAAGCTTTCCCACTTAGTTAGGTGGTTAACTTAAGTGTCGACATGCAAGTGTCACAACTCACATGCCATATTTTAGTTTAACATAAGTGTCATCATGAAATAACACTTATTTAAATAGATCTTCTTTACTGTCACTTAGTTAACTCTCTTTAACTGAAGTGTCATCTTTTAGTTTAACTAAAGTGAAAAACACTTTATTTAAGTAGTCCTTTTTATTTAACACTTAGTTAATTGAAATCATGTTGATTGATTTACTTGAACTGACAATTGTGAGTTCTTTAGTTAACTGAGGCATATCTTTAACTGATGATTTAAATGAAGCATTGATACTTAACGGAATCTTTATAACTGAAGCTTTAACAATTTGAGATGGAAAATTTTTATCTTTTCTTTGCCAGATCTCAAGGCCAAGAAAGTAGTGCATTACACCTAAGTATTTCATGTCGAACTCTGATGTGAGATTCCTCTTGCACAAAGAAATCATATGTTCCTCTCCAATGAGAAACAAATCATCAACATACATAACCAATATGAACGGTTGGTTCTTCACTACTTTGAAGTACAAATTTGGATCAGCTTCACTCTTACAGAAACACAGTTTCTGAAGGTAGCTATCAATTCTGGAGTACCAAGTCCTGGGGGCTTGATTAATCCCATATAGAGATTTATTTAGCTTGAAAACATGGGACTCCTTCCCATGCACTACAAATCCTTCAGCATAATGAATATAAACCTCTTCCTCAACCTCAACATTGAGGAAGGATTTCTTCACATCCATCTGGTGAAGTTTCCATTCTAGAACATATGCAAGTGCAATCATTTCTTGGATTGTGGTGTACCTTGCCACAGGGGCAAAGGTATCATCATAATCGATGCCTTCTTTCTCAGAGAAACCCTTGGCAACAAATATGGCTTTATACTTTTCAATGCTACCATTTGTAGCATGCTTTATCTTGTAAAGCTATCTAGAAGTCACAATGGACTTCCCATCAACTTTGGGAACAACCTCCCAAACATCATTCTTCATTAAAGAGTTTTACTCTTATGTCATTGCATATTTCCAAACTTGCTGCTTATTCATATGAGGATGGTTATGAATCACTGATGTGAATCATCAGTGCAAGATACCCTGAATATCTATCAATTTGCTTGCACTCTCTGGATGAGCCTGCTGGTGCTCCATGTTTCTTTGCATTTAGTAATATGTCTCGGCACCAAGAAAATATTCTTTTAGTGGGAGGTTCATCAGGTGACATTTAAACCAATTCTTCTGGTTCTTCAGGAGCTAGTGAATCTGTGGCATCCTCTGATTTCTCCCTCTCTAACTATGAAGGGGGAGAATCAGACTCAAGATCCTCTATCTCTGAATCACATTGAATCTCTTTCAATCTTTTGAAAGCAGCTTCCTCATGGAAGGTAACATTTCGGCTAACTTTAATGTGTCTCTCACCAAATACATATATTCGGTATGCTTTGGAGGACTCGCTATAACCCACAAAGGTGCCTTTATTTCCAGAAGGCTCCATCTTTGTTCTCTTTTCTTTCTGTACATGAATGTATACTGGGCTCTCAAAGATCCTCAAGCGTGAGATGTTTGGCTTCTCACCAGTAAACACTTCTTCTGGTGTCTTCTCATCTAGAATGGCATGCGGGCTCTATTTTGGATGTACACAATTGTACGGGTGGCTTCTGCCCATAATGAGTTAGACATATCTTGATCATGCATCATGTATTTTGTAGCCTCACATATGGTTCTATTCTTTATTTCAGAAACCACATTTTGCTGAGGGTTGTATGGTATTGTTAACTGTCTATATATTCCTACATCACTACATAGCTCATTAAATACATGTGAATCAAATTCACCTCCATTATCAGAACTTAATGCACGAATGTGATTTTCTTTCTAATTTTCAACTAGGGATTTAAACTCTTTAAATTTGCTAAGACTTTCACTTTTAGCCTTCATGAAATAAATCCATGACTTCCTAGAAAAACCATCTATGAACAGTACATAATATAAGAAGCCACTTAGGGAGGGGGATGACATGGGACCGCATACATCAGAATGTATTAAATCTAAAATCCCTTTATATCTAGTAGAACTGCTAGAAAATATTTTCTTAACATTCTTCCCAAGTGCACAACCTTGAAATACACTATCATGCTCAAAATCAAATATGGGAATACCTTTTACCATCTTTTGAAGTCCTAGTAGCGCTTTGTAGTGTAGGTGTCCAAGCCTTCGGTGCCATAGCTCATATGGACTGATAGTGTGGTAAATCATAGCTTGAATGTACTTCCCAGGTAACTTGTAGAGTCCTCCCTCTCGAACTCCAATCACAGCAGCAAATTCTAGGCTTTTGTTCTTCGGCCATAAAAGTGCTTTGTTATCCATGAAGATAAATCAGAAGCCTTTGTCTTCAAAAACCAAAACTGAGAGGAGGTTCTTCTTCAAGCCTGGAACATATAGAATTTCCTCCACACGTATAATATCACTGGTGCTCAGTTGGAATGAGGTGGATCCAATTCCTTGGATCGAATAAGTTGAGTTGTCCCCCAACTCTAACATGCATGTGAATTCTTTCTCTTTTAGATCAGTGATGGTACTCTTGTAACCAGTCATATGTTTAGATGCACCACTGTCAATCAACCGTGTGTCTACATTTGTGATGATAGATTCCGAAAGGGATGAGACAAGATAATACTTCCTTCTTGTCTCCTTTTCTTCAGATGCATTCTTTTGAGTGATTTCATCTTCTATGGTGGTAGAAGCATGAAATTAATTTCCTTTCCGCTTTGCTCTGCAATCTCTTGAGAAATGGCCTTTCTTGTTGCAATTGAAGCATCTAGATTTTGACTTGTCAAATCCTTTGTTGAACTCCTTCTTTGAATGAGAGAACTTATTTTGGAAGAAGGGTTTCTTTCCTTTCTTCATTCTTTCCGCGAGGGCAAGATTTTATTCTTTGATGCACACTGACTTGCTATGGATTCACCTCTCCTCTTGGAGGCAGTCATTCCACAACCTTTCGAAGTTAGGTTGTACCTCTCGGCCATTTATCGCATCCAAGAATGTCTCCCATGAGGATGCGAGACCATTAATAACAGTTTGGAGAAGATCATCTTCATCCACCACTACTCCAATACTATCAAGCTGATCTCTTACCTGAGAGATATTGGAGAAGAAGGAGGCCACTGTCTCATCCGTCTTCATCTTTAAGTTCTGAAGCTTATTCTTCAATGCCCTCTTTTGACTCGGGGCCTTCTTCTCATATATATTAGTCATTGTATCATAACATTCTTTCACGGTCTTCAACGGTGTGATCACGGGCATGAAGTTATCTTTTACAGAATCATAGATGATCTGTTTAACCTTAGATTGATTCTTATTGAACTTGATTCTCCCTACATTAGATTTAGGCTCCTCCACCATAGTGGATACATAGCCATCCAAGTCATGTTCCTCTAGGATGTTGAGAATCCTATCCTTCCAAGTGTGTAAGTTTGAGGTGCCCTCAAGACGGTCTTCTGGTAGTACAGAGACTGATGCCATAGTCTTCAAATCTTGTGCTCAACTTATCAAGATCTACGTAGGCTCTAGCTGGCATGAAAAACTGAGCTCCTTCACACCCTGAGCTCTGATACCATGTTGAAATGTGGTTGAGATTTGATCTTTAATTCTTTTAGATGCAGATACTTGAAGCAATGAGACAATTCAATCCATGAAATTCATACAACCATAACGCAAGATATACCCTAGGGGAAATCCTCAAAATTATGAGAACAAAACCCCCAACAATTATTCTCAGTATAATATAATGGATAGCAGAGAATGCTTTCTTTTACAACATAGCAGATTGCTTTCGGAAGATAAGAGTTCACCAAATTTATTGGTGAAGATACAAAATCAATATAGAAGAGAGATCAATCGGATCTGTGCCTAGCACAACAATAAAAAGCACGAACAATACCCTGAACAAAGAGACGCACCTTTCCTTCAATGGAGAAGAGAATTCGCTTCACACTAGATTCAACAATCCCGTATAACATATTTATACATTCTTCTCATCTATTTTTAACTTCTAACTTCAGGATGAACTCACCCTCAAACTAGATGTATTAATCTTGTATGGAGAGGTGCACCCCACTTCTCATGCAATGCTTTATCTCACTGAGCTACCACTTAATATGAAATCACCTCTTAACTGAAAGATTTCCCACTTAGTTAGGTGGCTAGATTAAGTGTCGACATGCAAGTGTCACAACTCATGTGCCATATTTTAGTTTAACATAAGTGTCGTCATGCAATAACACTTAGTTAACTAGATCTTCTTTGATGTCACTTAGTTAACTATCTTTAACTGGATTGTCATCTTTTAGTTTAACTAAAGTGAAAACACTTTAGATAAGTAGTCCTTTTTATTTAACACTTAGTTAACTGAAATCATGCTGATTGATTTACTTGAAGTGACAATTGTGAGTTCTTTAGTTAACTGAGGCATATCTTTAACTGATGCTTTAAATGAAGCATTGATACTTAACTGAAGCTTTAACAATTCGAGTTCTCTTTAATTAGCTGAAGTGTCTGCATGAGAAATTTTGAATTCTCTTGATCTCTATGCTTTATATTTTATTTCTTTATCTCTTACTACATGGCCAATATGTGCTAACTTTAATTATCCATAACATTACATTATACTAAGAAGAATTATCGGATGTTGTGATCATATTATATTATTCCGGACCAAATGATAATATACTAAAGTAATTCACTTTAGAGGTGATCAATCTCTAAATGATACTTAATAGCAATTTGGTGATCATGGCTAATAATATATCACACAACTTTAAATGCTTTTAACAATTAAAGCATGACCTTTATACAGAAGTTCCACCTCTATACAGGAGGTCTGTCTCATGGATACCTTTATACGGAAAGTTCACATGATAATCATGACTTGAAACACACAAGTCCAGAGCCTTGTCCAACAATACTTTACAACATCATTACTCTGATCAATTACCTCTATTTGGGAGGCATAACCTTTACACGGAAGGAAATCAAAGTTCTCACCTCTATACGGGAGGATCAATCTTGACTACACAAGATTGGTTTGGAGAATGTCTCATGATGTTGTATATTTAACAATGTTAAACCCTAAATATTAACACATTTCCCCCTATATTGTGGTGCATTACATTAGTTTTGATGTCAAATTTGTTCCATTAGTTGTAATTTTCATTAGTATGGTTATATTAGTTACGTCGGCTTGGATCAGTTAGTTGGAATTTTACCCCTTAGTCTCCTGTATATAGGAAGGAGACCCTTTCATTTGGAGTATCTTGTCTTGTCTTGTCTTGTGTACTTAGTACGTTGTATAAGGAGGTTTACCCCTCGAAGAGGATTTTTATTCAATTATTTTCTTCATTAAAGTCATGGAGTACTCTTTCTAATCTTTTTTCTGCTCTTTTCATGCTCTTTTTGGAAATCTATTGCATAACAGATGAGGAAGAACTAGTTGAAGTAGATGGTGACTATGAGACAACAAATGAAGAACAACTACCACCATCAAGTGGCAAGATTGCAGTCCTGGAAGGAGTACCTTGTTTCCACACTCTCATATTCAAAGGAGTGGTTCAGGGACAGAGAGTTACAATTTTGGTTGATGGAAGTGCTACTCATAGCTTCATTGATTTGGCCTTGGTGGAAAGAAGGAAGCTTCCTATTGAAACCTTTGAAGGTTTCATAGTCATCATACTAGGTAATAACTCCATGGATTCCAAAGCTACAAGTAACCATAGGATATTATACCTTGACACATAGTTTCTATGTTGTTAATGTGGCCAACACTGACTTGGGAGTGCAATGGTTGTACTCCATTGGGGAGCATTCCATGAATTATAAGGTGCCTCAAATAAGCTTCAAATATCCTTATGGGAAAAAAATAGTATTGCAAGGCATCAACACCTATCCTAATCAAGTGGTGTCTTCACATAGTATGAGATAAATCTTGAGGCGTGGATACATTGAATGGGCTACTAAGTGCCTCATCACCACTCAAGGCACCACCATAGATATTTCACAACACCCTGAATACATCAAGAGATTGATTCGAAAGAATGAGAAGGTATTTGGAGACCTTCCACATGGAAGGCCACCAAATAGAGGAGTGGAGCATGTAATCGAATTGGTGGTGGGAACACAACCCATCATGAACCGACCATATAAGCACCCCAAGAAGTTCAAAGATGAAATTGAGATGGATATAAAGGTACTTCTTGAATTAGGACTCATCAGGTCAAGTTCGAGTCCTTTTGCATCTTCAGTGGCTTTATTGAAGAAGAAAAATGGAACGTTGAGGATGTGCATAGATTATAGGGCCCTAAACAAGAATACCATTAAGAACCGGTACCCAATTACAAGAATTCATGAGCTGATGGATGAGCTTCATGGGGCCAAGTTATTTTCTAAGATAGACCTTCATTCTGGTTACCATCAAATCAGAATGAGAGAGGAAGACATACAAAAGATAACCTTCTGTTGTCACTGTGGAAACTTTGAATTTTTAGTCATGCCCTTTGGCTTGACTAATGCTCCATCTACATTCCAATCTTGCATGAATAGAGTATTTGGTAAGCATATCCATAAGTATGTGTTAGTGTTTTTGATGATATTCTGATTTATATCAAGACTTGGGATGAACACTTGCATCATTGTACTAACCATTTTGGAAAAACAACCATTGTATGCAAAGTTGTCCAAATGTGATTTTGGGACGATGGAGTTATTGTAAGGTTTGGTCATGTGATTGGACAAGATGGGGTAAAAGTCCACATGGAAAATATCCATACTATTCTTGATTGGCCAAGCCCCAAGAATGTAATTGAGTTGAGAGGATTCATTAGGATCTACGATTTTGCACCTTTTACATAAAATTTATGAAAGGATCCCCACAGTTGACATCACCCTTGACTAACCTTACAAAGAAGGAAGCCTTTTTTTGGTATGAGGAAGCTGAAAAAGTTTTCAATAAAATGAAGGAAGTAATGAGTAGTTTCTCGGTCCTTGCTTTACCAAATTTCACTCAACCATTTGTGCTTGAGTGTGATGCTTCTAGTGAAGGCATTGGAGCATTTTTTATGCAAAATAAGCACCCCATTGCTTTTGATATCATAAAATTGAGGCCATGTGAAAGAAACTACTCAATCTATGATAAAGAAATCTTGGCCATTATTCTTGCATTGGCCAAGTTCCGATAATACTTAGTGGGGAGAAAGTTTGTTGTCGGGACTGATCACAATAGTCTAAGGCATTTCTTGACACAGAAGGAACTTAATGACAGACAACAAAAATGGGTAAGTAAAGTTTAAGCCTATGATTTTGACATTGAGTACAAGAAAGGGAAATTGAATGTAGTTGCAGGTGCACTTTCTAGGAAGCCAACTCTTCCTTTAATGGATGTTCGTGTTAATTGGAAGGGTCAATTAGCAATATAGTACTCTAAAAATAAGTTTGCATGTGAGATATTAGATGGGTTAATACATGATGATGCATACAAGGTTCTTAATGAGTTCATATAATACAAGAACCAAATCTTCCTGGTGCTAGAATTGGTTTTGAAAGAAAATTTAAAATCTACTCACGATGCACCCTTGACTAGCCATCCCATTTTCTTGAAAACTTAGAAAAAGGTAAGAGAAAGTTTCTCATGGAAGGGCCTAAAGAATGATGTATTGAAGCATGTGAGATAGTGCATTGCATGCCAATAAAATAAGGTGGATCGTATACATTGTGCTGGTCTATTACAACCTCTACCTATTCCAAAGAAAGAATGGGAGAGTATATCCATGGACTTCATCACCGACTTGCCAAAAGTTCAAGGTAAAAATTGCATCCTTGTTGTGGTTGATAGGCTAAAAAACATTGCACACTTTTTTGCTGTTACATCCATTATTACAGCAAGCCAAGGTGTCGATCTCTTCTTTCGAGAAGTATTAAAGTTGCATAGTTTTCCCAAAACCATAATAAGTGATGGGACAACAAATTCACAAGTGCATTTTGGCAAGATATTTTCATGTTGGTTGAAACAAGATTGGATATTAGCACAAGCTATCACCCTCAAATTGATGGAAAAACTGAAAGGGTGAATCAGTGGCTTGAAGGATACCTCAGGAACTATGTCATAGGGCAGCATAAAGCATGGATTACATGGTTGTATTTAGGATTATTCTGCTACAACACAACGTTCCACATATCCATTGGTATGACACCTTTCAAATCTTTGTATGAGTATGATGCTCCTACATTTGTGGATCTTATTTTTGGATATTGTAGGACCCAAAAGGACAAGGATTGGCACCAAGAGTGTCAATAAATTCTCAAATCACTCAAAAACAATTTTCAAGTTGTGCGGAACCAACAAAAGATTAATGCAGAAAAGCATAGGACAAAGCAAACCTTCCAAGAGGGTGACTTGGTATACTTGATATATCAGCCATATAGGCAATATTCCTTGAAGGAAAAAGAGGCTGAAAAGTTGCAACCAAGGTTTTATGGTCCATGTAGAGTTGTGAGGAGGATTGGTGAAGTTTCTTATGAGTTGGAGTTACATGCAGGAATCAAGATACACAATGTGTTCCGTGTATCTTGTCTTAAGAAGGCAGTTGGGAAACAAGTGGCAATTTCAAAGGAGCTTCTTCCACTTGATGATGAAGGACACTTGGTACTTATTCCAGAGAAGATTTTGTAGATAAGAGAAAGGAAGTTGAGAAATAGGACCATCAAAGAGTACCTTGTTCATGGAAATATTTACCAAGTGAAGATGCAACATGGGAAGGTGAGCATGTTTTACAACATCCATGATTGCAATTTCTTGAGGACAAACAATATTGAGCGGGGAGGAATGTAATGTCCCCTCCTTAGTGGCTCCATGGTCATCCCTCTAACCCATTCAATTCCCATGTGTTCAGGCGAAAATTAAATAAATTAGTTAGGGAAATAATTTTTGGCCTATGGTTATCTTGTATAATTAAATTAAATCATGGAGAAGTGATGTAGTCCATATATTTTGAATGTTTAATTATTAATTAATTGTTTACTGAGTTTGAATGCCTGGGTGTCCCAAGAGGGAACATAGGAGGTTGGTTGGGCCCTTATGAGTTGTCTCCCACAAAGGAATCTAGAAAAAAAACAGTGAAAAACAGGAAAGCAATTGAAAAGTAGGAAAACAACAAAAAACAGGAAAGCACTAAAAAACAGGAAAGCAACAGAAAATCAAGGAAAGCAGAAGTTTCCAATTTTTTGCTAAAAGCAGGAAAAGCAACCTAAAGCAGAAAAGACAAGAATGCAAGGAAATAATATTAGAAAGCTACAAGTCCTAATTTTAGCCAATGAGGGTGATTAGGCAAGTTGTCCATATGCAATGTAACTTACCAAAGAAGGCACCATAAGCTTATAAAATGAGTATGAGAGCCTCCATGTAGAATATTTTGGCAGGTTATTGATTGACTTGAAGAGCTATTTGCTTTTCATAGCTTGGGTGATGTGCTCCTTTCTAGCATTGGGATATGTGCTTCTTTGCAACCAATTATCTAGTTGAGAGATTGTGATATCCTTGAGTTGGAGATTGAGGGAGAGAGAACACAGTTCTTTCAATGGAGATTCAATGCATCCTTTGAAGTCTTTTGTAGTTCAGATCGAATTACTGCTTGGTAGTCCAAGAATTGTGAAGAAGAAATCATTTCCGAGAGCAGTTATCTATCTTCTCTTATTTGTAAATCTTACGAGTTTTGTGGTTCATGTCATATCAGACTTTCTTATGATTTGCAGCTGCTGGGGAAGCCATGAATGTTCATCCTATGTCCTTCCATCAATAATAAAATTTCAGTGTGATTTTCCAGTAGCCTCTTGTCTAATTATCATTGTTAAATCTCTTGTAGAAAACTGCAATTACAATTTGTTTTCTGTGTCATGATTTGACTTTAGATGCTTCCAGAAATCAACTTGTGGTTAATTTGTCTCAGTATGGGTGTGTTAGGGTCGATTCCAAGTGTAAATGAGGAAATTCGTAACTGTTTGGTGGTGTTTGGAAGCCTGGAAAGAAAACAATGTTGGGAGTCAAATCTTTGAAGTTGAGCACCTAATTTTGAGTCTAGCTCCTGGATTTCCATTGTTTTGAACTTACTGAGCTGCATAAGTTTTCAGGTCTGATATATCATTCCATACTGCTAGTTAGTTGCTTCCAGTATTGCACCAGAAGCAGTGGAGGTTCCACATAATTCCAGGGACATTGCCTCCGGTCATTTTGGCCTGCCCAGGTGTGATGCACTCCCGAATGTGCAAACTGTCGAAGTAAATCATAAGTCAAGTCTGTAAACCTTTTGTTGTGTGGATCTGGTTGTCTAGAGTCTGTAAATGCCCTTCAAACCTTACTTGGAAAAATTAGTGAAGATCTAGTAATGTTTGGGACAAAATTAAAATCTAATTCCAATTTACCAATTTCAAATTAATGTACCTAAATCCTATTTGAATACATTACATAGCACTTATTAATACTCAATAAAAAACAATAAATCAAACCACCTACATGATGATTAATATAATAATAATAATGTCTATATGATATTTATCTCCTCTACCCCATATGTATAACCATAATATTTACCCTTGAGAAATGTACTTATATAACCATACAAAATACTTATGAGCAATTGATAAAAACAATACATGTGGGTCCTTAGCAAAATACTCCCTTAATGCCATGTGATAAAAATCAAAGTAGCCCATATGCATAACCATAATATTTACCCTTGAGAAATGTACTTATATAACCATACAAAATACTTATGAGCAATTGATAAAGACAATACATGTGGGTCCTTAGCAAAATACTCCCTTAATGCCATGTGATAAAAATCAAAGTAGCGGTGCAAATGAAAGGTTGAAGTGTACGTTTGATATGAGCTTTCAAGTCACGAGCTCACAACCTTCATAAAGATTATACTCAAAACCTTATCCACTTACCATCATATTAAATATTAAATATCATGATAATAATTTTAATATTTTAAAAAAATTGTCTCGTTGTAATAGTAAGTTTATAATCATTTGCTAAAGAGCACTTCATTGAAAAAAAACCATTCACAATGTTCATTTTTTTTATTCAACCCACAATATATAATTCCAACTATAAAAACTATGTACACTTTCATGTTTATTTATTTGTCTTTTTGCCCAAACCATGTTCACTTGTTTGTCTTTAGCCCAAAACCATTTAGTACCAACTATATCATGAAAAAATAACTACAACTATTAATACATTAAAGACATAACATGTTTGATAACAAAGCCTTTAAGTAGTATACATACAATACTTTTTATGGAATGAATTATTTATTTTAATTAATACAATGCTTTTACGGAATGAATTATTTATTTTATTTTTTAATTGTAAATAACATTTTATTTTTAATAAAAAAAATATTTAGAATTAATGATAAAGAATGATAACTTTGATATCATTAATTAATGTTTAATTTTTATAAAGATTTTACTCAGTATTTATGGTAGGCATAGAAATATTTATCGAATAGTTAAATTTACAAAAACACGCATAACATTATAAGTGTATATAAATAAGTGGATCAAAGTTCACTTCTATATTCTCCTTAAGCCTTTTCAAATAATATATTTACCTACTGTTAAACAAGGATGCTCTTAGGGGTGGTTCTTGAATAGGTAAGGCACATAGAGCACCATATACCTTCATGAAGTTTTTAAAGCCACCATTTTTTTGGAAAAAAATAGCTCATGGTATAATGAACAAGATTAATGAACATCAAAGTTACATATTTCTTGTCATATAGTTTGTTATAATCGTGTTCGGAATAATTGTTTTATATATTATAATATACTAATAGAAATAAATAAAACAAAGGGAATAGTTGATGTAACTTAAAGCAAAGATATTATACCATTCAAACCATCGATTCCATATTCCTTGCTTTGGTAGGAAATATTAACATAATTTGCTAAGTAGGCTCCATTTTATCTAATATATACACTTTTACATAATGAAAACAATCCATTGTGACTTCATTTTCATCCTAGTTAAGCAAATAATGCATTACTAGATCCAACTTTACAAGAAAACAAAAGAAGCAAATATTATACAACTCCTAAAACAAAAGGCTTCATAAAGAATTAAAGATTCATTGCCTCAATGGCGTGAACTTCTCATGTTGCTTATATCCTGAATGGGGGACATGTAAAGGAGGGAAATCTATAGCATTTACACTTAATTGACTTGAATGCTAAGATTGATTGTATATATTATGTTTTCAATATGAGATAGGTTGAATATCTTGTAAGTTAGGTTTAGGGAGAAACTCATATGTCAATTTCGATTGGTCCATCTTCTTAAAAGTTATGGATATCTTATATAAAAAATCAACACAACTACAAGCCAATAAACAAACATATAAATTTAGTTAGCCCAACTAAACTTCAAAACAGTATAACTAATAATTATGTTAGAATAACTAGATTAATGGCAGCCTCTTCTAACCTGCATTACAACAACAATTTATCAAATCCTCATATTCACTATTTTGTTTAAAACAATCAAATCTAGGTTTTTCAATAAACCATTTTTCAACTTTAACTTAACCTTAACTATTTTGTTTAAAACAATCAAGTCTAGGTTTTTCAATAAACCATTTTTGCAACTTTAACTCAAACTTTTGAAAAAGGTGGTTTTTAATATATTTAAAATATATTTTTATATAATTTAGTATGGTTGTAGATTCTTTGAATGTACCAAAAGTAAAAGTAGCATATCCATTGTTTATATATTATCAAAAGTAGGAGTCATATCAACCAGGTTAAATAATACAGGGAGGTGGGCAAGAATACGCAAGCATATGTTTGTGCATGTTAAAACATTATGTTATAAAACTCAATCCACCCCGTGTTTGATATGTTTATGCATGTTAAAGCATTATGTTATTAAATTCAATGGATCCATAGTTTCTCTTTTCTTTCGGGTTGCATTACTATGATTTTAATTATGTGTCGGGAATAGTTAAAGGCTTTTGTAGAGGTTTGAAAAATCATTTCGTATAGGTGGACAATTTTGTTTTCCCTCAAAGAATGTTATTGGCCTACTACTTGCATCCTATGCATCCCTTATTCTAGGTTAATCTTACTACTTACATGTCCCTTTTTTGGGGGCTGCATTACTATGATTTTAATTATGTGTCAGGAATAGTCAGAGGCTTTTGTAGATGCTTGAAAAATCATTTTGTATAGGTGGGCAGTTTTATTTTCCCTATTCAAAGAATGTCATTGGCCTACTACTTGCATCCTATGCATCCTTTATTTTGGGTCAATCTTACTACTTACATGTCCCTTAAAGGGAGGACAGTGGCAACGACTAAGCTAGATTAATGTTGTGTCTCATTTAATTTTAAATATGTTTTCATTATTTTAATATTGCATTATTAATTAGGTGATAAAAGCATTTATTACAACTTTTTTCCAATACTTAAGTGAAACATGGCTAGAAATGCAGTGTAGAGATGACGGCTAGAAACGTGAAACAATGGGTATCCTCAATATACATTATGTTTTATTTCTTTATTATTGTAATTTATTCGGAGATGTTTTATTCCTCCGTCGGGATGTTATTATTGTATTTGGTCATCATAGAGTCATGAGGTAAAACCTCCTTTGTAAGTCGGGTCGATAGAACCCTCCAGAAAGTAATATTATATTGTTTTGAGTCTTTCTAGGTAAGTTGGCCCAATTAAGTTTGTTGGGGCCGACCTAGTTAGTGAAAAAGTCAAGTGGAAGATAAAGTATAAATAGGAATGATGTGCTCCTCATTTGGACACACACACCCACTTGTATAATTCACATAGGAGAGAGAGAGAGAGAGAGAGAGAGAGAGAGAGAGAGAGAGAGATCTGCAAGGAGAAGGTGCACTTGTTTGGGGTTTTGTCTTTGTACTTTTGATCATCTATATTGAGGAAGTTTTGCTGGGTTTCTTCCCCTAGAGGGTTTCCCAGGATAAATCTGTGTCTATCTTGTGATTGTGTTTCTTTTAGTGATCCTGTATATGTTATTGTTGTGAAATTGAATTGAATATTGAGGTTATATATCTTAGCATATTGAATATTAACATGGTTTCATAGCTAGCCTGAATAGGACAACTTTCACAAGGTAAAACTCTTTCTCTTCTCCCTCCGACAAGAAATTAGGGTTTTTGTCAAAGTTGGAATTTTGGAAATTTGATTGCATAGAAAGTTGTGCCTCCCTAGGGGGCATATATTGAGCCCTACATCGAAATTTTTTAGTGGGTATCTCTCCGAGAAAGTCAAACCCTAGTTTGAATTTGGACCAGAAAACTACAGAAAACCAAAAAACCAAAAAACTGCAGAAACTGCATATTGGAATTTCACAAGTCAATTTTGAGAGGTGAAAATTTGGAATCTCCAGAAACCAAGTGTACCAATCAATCCGCCTCAGTCAAGCGCATCTCCTGGTAAGATCAATTTTTCATTTTGAGAAATTTCATTTTTTGGTGACCTCCTAGATAAGATGGCCCCAAGCACTAAGCTTGAGGATAAGCTAGAAGGCATAGAGAATTTCCGAGCATGGAAATATAGGATTGGACTCATTCTTGTAGAGAATGATCTTGCCAAATACATCAAGGAAGAAGTTGTAGAACCTGAAGAGGATGAAGCTAAGGAGAAGCAAAAGAAGGACCTGATTAGGGCAAAGAGGATCATTGTTGATTCTATCAAAGACCACTTGATTCCTCAAGTGTCATCCAAGAAGACCTCGAAGGAGATGTATGATTCCCAAGCCATAATGTATGAAGGAAGGAACATCAATAGAAAGATGAATTTGAGAACTCAATTGAAGAGTACCAAGATGTGCCAAGGAGAATCCATCCAAGACTACTTCACAAGGGTCTCCCAGTTCAAGGAGCAACTAGAATCCATTAGATACTTCCTTGATGAAGATGAGCTAGTTATGATTGCTCTCAATGGTCTCACTAGACCTTGGGATTCATTCATCCAGACTAAGTGTGCCAGAAAGGAAAGCATGAAATTTGACATTGTATGGGAAGATTGCATCCAAGAGGAGGCTAGAGTAGCCAATAGAGAAGCTCTACTTAAAGAAGATGATCAAGCCCTAGCCACCCATACCAAGAGAGGAACAAATCAATCTAACTCCAAGAAGGAAAGCCACAAGGAGTCTCAAACTCCCAAGAAGTTCCAAAGGACAAGAGGAAACAATCCAAGAAGAAACTACTCCAACTTTCAATGCTTCAATTGTGACAAGCTAGGACACCTTCCCGGAAATTGTCCATTGAATAAAGAAGAACACAAGAATAGGAAAAACAAAAAAAGACATCATGCACACCTAGCTAAAGATGAAGATGAAGAAGGAGAGGAAGAAGGACCACGAAGAAAACAAGCAAAATAAGAAGATGCAGAAGAGTATGTATTATTCTCCACACTCTCTGGGTCTGTGACACTTGGAGAATATACATGGTTCATTGATAGTGGTGCTTCAAAGCACATGACGGGACAAAAGAAAACTCTGTCACAACTTGAAGAGAAGAACTCTCCTCATAAGGTATCATTAGGAGATGAGTATCAATATCCTATCAAAGGAATTGGTGAAGCAAGCTACAAGCTTGATTCTGGAACCCCCATGAAGATGAAGGAAGTCTTATATGTACTAGGTTTGAAGAAGAATTTAGTTTCTATCTCAACATTAGATAAGAAATGATATAGGGTTGCATTCATAGATGGACAAGTACTTATGTGGCCCAAAGGAAAATCAATTGAAGATGCAATTGTCATTGGTGAAGAAGAAGGAGGCTTATATAAAATCAAGGGACATTCAGAAACATCCCTTGTTCATGAGACCACTAGTCCAAGTGAATTATGGAATAGGAAGCTTGATCACATCAACTACAAAGCACTACCCCATGTGAGCAAAGTAGTGACGGGATTACCAAATTTGAATATCAATCATGAAGGCAATTGCAAAGGATGTGCAAAAGGAAAGAATATCAAGAATCCATTTCCAAAGAGTGAGACAAAGACTAAAGGTACGTTGGAATTAATCCATTCAAATGTATGTGGTACAATTCCCTACACATCTTTGAGTGGTTATGAATATCATGTTACATTTATTGATGACTATTCAAGAAAGACATGGATATATTTCTTGAAAACAAAGGATGACGTATTTGGAAAATTCAAGGAATCCAAATCCTTGATAGAGAATCATTCAGAAAGAAGAATCAAGACACTCAGAACAGACAATGCTGGAGAATATACGTCAAAATATTTTGAATCCTTTTGTACATAAGCTCGAATCAAGAGGGAACTAACTACTCCCTACAATCCTCAACATAATGGTGTTGCAGAAGAAAGAATGGGACCATTATGGAAGCAGTACTGAAGACAATGATACACGATCAAGATCTTCTAATGCATCTATGGGTTGAAGCAACAAGGATGGCAGTTTATGTACATAATAGATTATCCCATAGTGCCCTTGGATTGAAGACTCCAGAAGAAATGTTCACAGGAAAGAAGCCTAAAGTGAGCCACCTCAATATATTTGGTTTCCCAGTATATGTTCACATACCAAAAGAAAAGAGAACCAAGTTGGACCCTTCCGGAAAGAAGGGAATATTTGTTGGATACTATGAAGTCTCCAAAGCCTTCAGAATATACATTCCAGGATTCCATCACATGGAGGTTAGTAGAGATGTAACATTTGACGAAGAAGCATCTCTCGGGAGATCCAAAAAGTGCTTGCATGAACACATATATGAAGAAGATGTACCTCCCAGAAATGTAGAAGCTGCACCCTCCCCCAAAGATGAAACACCAGAAGACCATGATATGCTAGAACCTCAAGAACCTCCCACTATGAATATGTCACGAAAGAGAAAGCCTTCATGGGAAAGAGAAATTATACAAGAAGCATAGAAGTATGGAGCTCCAGAAGGCTCCACAAGAGTAAGAAAGAATCCAAAGCCATTTTCCAGTTATGTGGGTTTGATGTGTGATCTTGTAGATCAAGAACCTACTAGTTATGAAGAAGCTATACAAAAGAAAGAATGGGTAGAAGCAATTACAGAAGAATACCAATCAATAATGAAGAATGATGTTTGGGATATAGTTCCAAAACCAGAAGCAAAAAGTGTGGTATCTTCCAAGTGGATATACAAGATAAAGCATGCAACTGATGGAAGTATTGAGAAATACAAGGCAATATTTGTGGATAGAGGATTCTATTAGAAAGACGGAATTGATTATGAAGAGACATTTGCACCAGTAGCAAGGTACACTTCCATTAGAACCATCATGGCACTTGCATCCATGATGAAGTGGAGTTTAGACTGTATGGATGTGAAGAAAGATTTCCTAAATTGTGTGATTGAGGAATAAGTGTACATAGAACAACCACAAGGATTTGAAGTTGAAGAAAGACGGACTCATGTATGCAAGTTGAAGAAGGATCTATATGCATTGAAGCATGCTCCTAGAGCTTGGTATGGAAGGATAGATAGATTTTTTACGAGCTTGGTCTTTACCAAAAGTAATGCTGACCCTAACCTTTACTTTAAGGTTATGGATGATGAACCTGTCATATTATTGTTGTATGTGGATGATTTATTTCTGACAGGAAATGAGAAACAAATTGTAGAGTGCAAGAAGAAGCTCGCTGAAGAATTTGAGATGAAATACCTTGGATTGATGCACTATTTTCTAGGTCTGGAAGTATGGCAGAACCTAGAAGGAATATTTCTCAACCAGGGAAAGTATGTTGTGGAAATCCTAAAAATATTTGATATGTTGGAATGTAAATCCATGGCCACACCCATGGATACAACCTGAAGTTGTTAGATGATGAATCGTCATAGTTAGTGGATGTGACTCAGTACAGACATATTATTGGGTCGTTGATGTATCTGACGAATACCAGACCAAATATATGCTTTGCTGTGAACACCCTAAGTCATTATCTAGTTGATCCTAAACGTGTTCACCTGGTAGTTGCAAATCATGTGATGAGGTACCTGAAAGGTATGATAGAATTTCTTCTATACTATGTTGGAGATCATGACTACAGATTGTATGGTTATGCAAATGCAGATTGGGATGGATGTGTCTCAGACAGGAAGAGCACCTCAGGTGGATGTTATTGTCTGGGATCCACCATGATCTCTTGGGCTAGAAGGAAGCAGTCCATTGTTTCTCTCATCACAGCTGAAGCAGAGTATATAGCAGCCTGTTCTACTAGTTTTGAAGCCATGTGACTTCAAACATTGATTTCAT
This sequence comes from Larix kaempferi, assembly GCA_027924585.1. Classification (NCBI taxonomy): domain Eukaryota; kingdom Viridiplantae; phylum Streptophyta; class Pinopsida; order Pinales; family Pinaceae; genus Larix; species Larix kaempferi. Next base: position 1,168,779 of record BSBM01000605.1, read on the forward strand.
GTCTGTTTGACTTGGAGTTGGATACCACGATGATTCAATGTGATAACCAGAGTTGTATAAAGATGATGGAGAACTCAATGTTCCATGACAAGTCAAAGCACATAGAAATCCAGTATTTTTACATACGAGATATGGTACAGAAGGGAGCTATAAAGATCGAGTATGTGAGCACTGATGAAAAAGTTGTTGATGTGTTGACTAAGCCTCTATCTTGAGTGAAGTTTGAGTACTTCCATGACAAGCTGGTGTGGTTCAAAAGGACCTTCCTCGAAAGGGGGAGCAGTGATGATGATGTTGCAATGGGATTGTATCATCCCTGGACTTCATGTCCAGAATTGATCCGCAGACTTTTGTCTCTGTGATGTGGTTGGGATTGTATCATCCCTAGACTTCATATCCTAAAGTGATCCGCAGACTTTTGTCTCTGCGATGTGGTTGGGATTGTATCATCCCTAGACATTAGTCCTAAAGTGATCCGCAGACTTTTGTCTCCATGATGTGGTTGGGATTGTATCATCCCTGGACATTAGTCCTAAAGTGATCTGCAGACTTTTGTATCCGAGATGTGGTTGGGATTCTATCATCCCTGGACATTAGTCCTAAAGTGATCCGCAAAATTTTGTATCTATGATGTGGTTGGGATTGTATCATACCTGGACATTAGTCCTAAAGTGATCCACAAACTTTTTTCTCCGTGATGTGGTTGGGATTGTATCATCTCTGGACATTAGTCCTAAAGTGATCGTCAGAATTTCGTCTCAGTGATGTGGTTAGGATTGCATCATCCTTGAACTTATGTCCTAAAGTGAGAGGGATTGATCATCTCGGAATTGGATCATGTGTGTTGTAGGTTATGTTGTTGCAGATGATGTTGTTGTTGATCGAAAGATCAAGAGTTGTTGTAGATGATCAAGAGATCAAGTGTTGCTGTAGACGATCGAGTGATCGAGTGCTACAGAAGATGAAGATCAAAGATGAAGACTCAGTTCTGTAGAAGATGATGCTCCAGTACTAAAGAACTTGATGTTCCCGTTGTTGATGTTGTTGAAGAAAACTTCTGATGATTTATAGATGTATCACCTTGATGTTGTTGATGATTCTCTCTCTCCTTGATCCTACAGTTGATGTTGTTGTTGTCAGTAGAATACCCTTCTCGTAAGGGGGAGTGTTGAAATATTGTAACTTAGAAGAAAATTCTATTGTATTTTATTATTGTAATTTATTCGAAGATGTTTTATTCCTCTGCCGGGATGTTATTATTGTATTTGGTCATCATAGATTCATGAGGTAAAACCTCCTTTGTAAGTCGGGTCGATAGAACCCTACAGAAAGTAATATTATATTGTTTTGATTCTTCCTAGGTAAGTCGGCCCAGTTAAGTTTGTTGGGGCCGACCTAGTTAGTGAAAAATTCAAGTGGAAGATAAAGTATAAATAGGAGTAATGTGCTCCTCATTTGGACACACACACGCACTTGTGTAATTCGCATAGGAGGGGGAGAGAGAGAGAGAGAGAGAGAGAGAGACAGAGACAGAGAGAGAGAGAGAGAGATCTGCAAGGATAAGGAGCACTTGTTTGGGGTTTTGTCTTTGTACTTTTGTGTTCAGGTACACAGGGTACTACCAAAGGACTGAACACCAAGAGCAACCACTTCACACAAACAGATCACACATCAACACACCGATGTTTTGATGTGGTTTAAACCCTCTTGAGGGAAACACTCCACGGCCCCGGCCAAATAGATTCTACGAGACAATTTATTATGCAAAGAAAGAAAGTTACAAATGAGCTTCTCATAATCGATCAACTAAACAATGACCCTCCATGCTCTTTAAATAGAGATCATGGACCAATCGGGTGTTAAGCCACGGATCAAGGTTAGGTTTGATCTAAGAGAAGTTGATCCGTCGGATCACTCTATGTCGGAAACATATCGTGACCGTCGGATTAAGTATTTACAAATGCATACTAATGCATACTAAAGAAACACACTATCCCTAACGGATATATTACACAAGTTGATCTTAACTAACTCCTAAGTGTCTAAATATCCTAACATCCCCCCTTAAGAACAACTTGGGATAGGATTGAAGGATTTACAAAAGTGACACTATTAGGAGAAGGAAGGAGGCATTAGAGCCTATCCCCCCTTAATGACAAGTTCCTGAACTCCTAACATAGATCGAAGTTTAGAAAACTTCGCTTCTGTAAGAGACTTGGTGAAGATGTCTGCAACTTGATCATCTGTAGGGCAAAAGAGCACTTCGAGAACACGATCATGAACAAGATTTCTGATGAAGTGCATATGTAGCTCAATGTGTTTGCTGCGTTGATGTAGAACTGGATCTTTGGCAAGCTTGATGGCACTTTGATTGTCGCACCAAAGTGGAGTAGGCTTCTGCTGCTCGAATCCAAACTCTGAAAGGATCTGTCGAAGCCATAAAGCTTCCTGACTGGCATTAACTACTGCTCGATATTCTGCCTCTGCTGAAGAAAGAGTAAGAGCTTGTTGTTTCTTACAAGCCCAAGTAATAGGTCCAGATCCCAGACTGAAAACATAACCTGCAGTAGACTTTCGATCATCAGGATCGCCGGCCCAATCTGAATCAGTGAAACCAACCAACAAAGGTTTCCCCCCTGTACTGTAATGAATCCCAAACTGAACTGTACCTCGAATATATCGAAGTATTCTTTTAGCTGCTTTCCAGTGACTTTCATGAGGTGTCTGCATATAACGGGCAACTCGACCAACGGCAAAGGAAAGGTCAGGACGGGAATGAGTCAAGTATAAAAGACTACCAACAAGCTGACGATACAAGGTGGCATCTACTTCAGGTGAAGTACAAGTGGCAGAAAGTTTGACTCCAGACTGGAAGGGAGAAGAGGCTGGTGTACAATCTTCCATGTGAAAGCGACGAAGAAGGTCACAAGCATACTTAGACTGAGAAACAAAGATTCCTTCTTTGGTTTGCAGAACTTGGAGACCAAGAAAATAATGCAAATGTCCTAAGTCTGACATTTCAAAAGTTTGTTTAAGACTGGATTTCACATGGGTTATAAGCTTAGGGTCACTACCAGTAAGAATAAGGTAATCAACATATAGAACAAGTATGATGAGATGGTTTCCTACTTTCTTGGTATAGACATTGGGGTCAAAATGACATCTAGAAAAACCAGTGTCAAGGAGAAATTTATCCATTTTGGCATACCAAGCTCTAGGAGCTTGCTTAAGGCCATATAAGGATTTCTTAAGGCGACAGACAAGGCTAGAGTTATTCTGAACATAGCCAGGAGGTTGTTCCATGTAAATTTCCTCCTGTAAGTCACCATATAAGAAGGCAGACTTGACATCCATTTGATGGACTTCCCAGTTGTGTAAGGCTGCAAGGGAAAGAACAAGGCGGATGGAGTTCATTTTGGCGACGGGAGCAAAGGTTTCATTGTAGTCAATCCCTTCAACTTGGGAAAAACCTTTGGCAACTAACCTTGCCTTAAGTCTTTCAACACTTCCATCTGATGCATACTTAGTTCTGTAGACCCATTTACATCTGACAAGTTTTCTTCCTTTTGGAAGAGGTACAAGATCCCAAGTATCGTTTTCCATTAAGGAACGATATTCTTCATCCATGGCTGCATCCCAATCTGGATTCCCTGAAGCTTCTGCAAAATTTTCTGGATCATGATTCTCGGAAACTTGAGCCAAAAGAGAAGAGGCTCGCTGAAACTGAGAACGTGTTCGACGTTGATCTCTAGGATCACCGGTAAGATCACCAGCTGCTTCACATGTTGAACGGACCCATCGAGGAAGCACTTGTGTTGGTGCAACTGGAGGAACATGAGCAGGCGGAGGTGGATTTTCATCCTCACTATCATCATCAGAAACTGGAGTTGGAAACCTGTCAAGGAAGTTGGAAGAAGAAGAAGAAGGCACAAACGCCGAATCAGGCTCGCAGGCCAAAGATGGCACACTCGCCGAGTTAGGCTCGCAGGCCAAGATATTTTCATCAAATTTAACATCTCTTCTAATGATTATAGCATGAGAATGTGGTTGAAGAAGTCTATAACCTTTTACATCTTCAGAATATCCAACAAATATGCAATTTTCACTTTTAGGCTGCAATGCTTTCCGTTTTTCATCCGGAATGTGAGCCCATGCTTCACTACCAAACACACGAAAGTGACTTACATCAGGTTTAACTTTACTCCATGTTTCTTCCGGTGTTATACCTTGTAATGCTTTTGTGGGGGTGCGATTAACTATGTAATTTGCACAATTTATGGCTTCATCCCAAAATTGAAGACTTAGTCCCTTAGATTGGATCATACAATTAGCCATTTCTTTTAAAGTGCGGTTCTTCCGCTCAACTACACCATTTTGTTGTGGTGTATATGGAACAGTGTGTTGTTGTTGGATGCCTTGTTCAGTGCAGAAAGTAGTGAACTGTTTGTTAACATATTCTCCTCCATTGTCAGATCTTAACTTGATAATTTGATGACCAGATTGTTTTTCAACAAGGGCCTTGTAGGCCAAGAACATGTTAAATACTTCGTTCTTAAGTTTTAGGAAATAAACCCAAGTGCGTCTAGTGTAATCATCAATGAAAGTTAAGAAATATTTGAAACCAGAAAAGGAAGTAGATGGAAGAGGACCACACAAGTCACTATGCACAAGCTCCAAGGGAACCGAGGCGTGCCAAGAGGCACGTTTGTCAAAACTGTCCCGATGATGTTTTCCGAGTACACAACCAGAACAAACACCATCTCTACAAGATACCATCGGAAGACCTGTCACCATATTTTCTTTACATAGTTGTTGCAATGAGCGATAATTTAAGTGACCAAATCGCTCATGCCAAAATTTGCTCAAGTTATCACTATGAGCAACAAAAACTGAAGGGAAAGGTGATGACCCAAAGTTGTTAAACTTGTACAACCTGGTAATATCATCAACAATTCCGGTAGCTAGAACCTGTTGAGGATCTTTAAAATCCTTGATTACAACTTGGTGAGGTGTAAAGGTCACAGTTTTACCTTCACCAGAATGAGTGATCTGATAGACTGATAACAAATTGCAGGAAATTCTTGAAACACATAGTACATCACTAAAATGACCATTATCTACTGGAACTGTTCCAGCTCCTACAACACTTAGAGATCTATCATCACCAACAAATATTTGTTTGGTGTTACATTCATGCATAGTAGAAAAGATGGCTTGATCCTTAGCCATATGATAAGATGCTCCAGAATCAATGAGCCATTCATTTGAAGTAGAAGAAGAAGATGCATTATAAGAATAACCAGAAGCACAAAGTGCATGTCCATGAGAGGCATATTCTGAAAGCGAATCTAGGCTGATGTGGTGCTTCTTCATTGTTGCTTCCAAGGCTGCCATCTTCTTGAAACACTTAGATTCATCATGATTATTTTTCCCGCAATAGTTGCAATGACGCTCAGTCTTCTTGCCTTTTGGCTTGGATCCTTTGTCATTTTTTAAAGAAGGAGCTGACTGAGAGGGTTTTGGACCCTTGTTTGACTTATTATTGCGAAAATTTTGTTTCTTGGGAGGCTTGGACTTTTCTTTCTGTTGGGACAATAAGGCTTTCCCAGATGTATCTGCATTGTTGATTATTTCAAGATGAATGAGTTTATCTTGTTCCCTAATCAAGGAATCACAAAAGGATTAAAGACTATGCTCTTGATAGCTAGCTGCATTCAATGATGCTTTCATGGAGTAAAATGTAGATACAAAAACAGAATATGCAGGTCCAAGTTTGGAAAGAATATGATAAATGCACTGTTTATCTTCCCTCTCAATCTTACATTCTGCACATAAGAGTTTAAGAGTTTTGTACTTAGATAAATAATCTTGAATGCATGAAAAGTCACTTGGATTTAAAGAAATCAACTCATTTTCAAGTTGGTGACCTCGAATTTCATTGTGTTTACCAAACACAGATTCCAACTTGTCCCAAGCAGCATTAGGTTCATCAATTCCAGATATGTGGAATCGCAAATCAGTAGAGATTGACATCCCAATCAATCCACGAGCTTCATCACATCTATTTGCCCATTTTATTTTCTTATCATCATCAGTGGGTTCTTTTTCTTTCCCTGTTGTAATTCTGAAAAGTCCCCTACTTCGTAGAACATCCTACATACGAGATTTCCATGAAAAATAGTTGGAAATGTTAAGTAGAATATCACAAAGGGCGGCCATATTTGTAAATTAATGGCTGTAAAGGCAGAAACCAATAGTCTGGATGTGAAGAGCTCGAAAAAATAGGCGGTTTCAAAAAAAACGACACTGAAAACGGACTCTGTATGATGAAGTTATGCTTGAACAAAGAAACTGTTGAAGATGTCCCCAATAGTGACGTGGCAGCTAGAGAATGTCCAGCAAAAAAAAGAACCCCCCTCTTCCCAAGATGAACCTTTTGACAATCATTTCACAAAAAAGTTGCTTTTAAGTGAATCACTTTTGTAAAATAAGTGATTTCACTTTTACAATGATATTACTTTTAAATAGTGCAACAATAAATAAAAAGCTTAAGTGACTCACTTGTATTTTTATTTTTTTATTATTTAAGTGAGATGCGCTTTTACAATAAAGTAACTTGAAAATAGAAATTACATGCACTTTTCTTTTTAAAAGTAACTTCCTAAGACTTGAACTCAAGACCTATTAAGGAATAAAACAACTTTGAACCAAGTGAGCTAGATTAAAAGGTATGTAAAATATGGGAATGAGGAAGGGGGCTTTTTTTTTTTTTTTTTTTTTTTTACTCTTCTTGCTCGGTTTGCGTGCTTGCCCTTTTTCCTGCAAAACAAACCACAAAACGAAACCAAAAAAAAACTTTTCCACACTCGTGGGGTTAGATCTTGTTAGCTTTCCCGGAAAGTCTACGTTTTCTCTCTGTTTCTGATTTGCCGAGATCGCGCAAGGTGCACGGCAAAGAGCATACGCAGCCGAGAAAAACCCTTTCCCTTTCTGTTTCTGATTTGCCGAGATCGCTCAAGGTGCATGGCAAAGAGCATACGCAGACGAAAAAGCAACAATCCGAAACCAAAAAAAATCTAACAGTAAAAAAAAATGAAATATGATATTTTTTCTTTTCAAAAAACGAAATAAAAAAAAAATGCGTCACTGTAACATTATACCTTCAGATCTGATGAAAAACGCGTTTCTGGAGCAACTGAGAACTGTTTTCGATCAAACGAAAACTATTTCCCAATGGAAACGACGCTCCGGACGCAATGGAACACCTCCCATAGCCTAGAAATGCACAGAAATACCAGAACTAAAAACCCTTTCGAGTTTCGGCAACAACAGTTCAAGATCTAGATCATAACCGGAAGCGACACTTCATAAAAGCTCTGATACCATGTTCGGGTACACAGGGTACTACCAAAGGACCGAACACCAAGAGAAACCACTTCACACAAACAGATCACATATCAACACACCGATGTTTTGACGTGGTTTAAACCCTCTTGAGGGAAACACTCCACGGCCCCGGCCAAATAGCTTCTACGGGACAATTTATTATGCAAAGAAAGAAAGTTACAAATGAGCTTCTCATAATCGATCAACTAAACAATGACCCTCCATGCTCTTTAAATAGAGATCATGGACCAATCAGGTGTTAAGCCACGGATCAAGGTTAGGTTTGATCTAAGAGAAGTTGAGCCGTCGGATCACTCTATGTCGGAAACATATCGTGACCGTCGGATTAAGTATTTACAAATGCATACTAATGCATACTAAAGAAACACACTATCCCTAACGGATATATTACACAAGTTGATCTTAACTAACTCCTAAGTGTCTAAATATCCTAACATTTTGATCATCTATATTGAGGAATTTTTGTTGGGTTTTCTTCCCCTAGAGGGTTTCCCAGGATAAATCTGTGTCTATCTTGTGATTGTGTTTCTTTCAGTGATCCTGTATATGCTATTGTTGTGAAATTGAATTGAATACTAATGTTATCTATCTTAGCATATTGAATCTTAACACACTAGATCTTGTGTATAACGTACATTAAACCCTTAACGAAGTATAAAATATATTACCACATTACTCTGTCCTATGGGATACACATGATTTTCTTATTTATATGATTGGTTACATAATTGATGAACTCAATAAGCTAAAAGTAAATATCGTTACCTCATAGGAAATGTTATTGTAGTGGAACCAACAAAATCACCTAGTCCCAATATCCTCAAGTTTGAACCAAAGATAATGTTGCAATGACTAAGAAGTGATACCATACAAAAAGGATGAACAAAATCATGATGATCAATATGGGGTGGTATGCAATCACCTTCATCATAAATATTAACAATGCAACTATCAGGGATGCGCGATGGTGCGAAAACATGCCATCTCACTAGTCGGTGAATGACAACTTTGAATAAAAGAGGAAGTGGATCAACTTCCTCATCATGAAAAATTATAGGCGGATTACCATTCTTGTCCTCCATATTAAATATTACAAATCAACAATCTGAAAAAAACTACAATGAGAGGATAATAACGCACACCAAAATAATTTGTCATGTACATCTTCAAACTAGACCTTAACTTTTCAAGTGTTTTCTAGTGTCCTTCTAGAATCTTTTATTCCTTCACCTTACGTAGTTGCAATGTGATGTCATTCATCAATGTATGATGTCCTTCAATTTTGGATTGCATTTCTTCTTTTATAATATTTATTTATACCTTTGTTAACCTTCTTGTAAATTTATTGTTCAAGTCTTTGGTATTAGAGTTTGGACGCTTCCAAAAGAGTCATCTTGGGAATTTTCTCTATAATTTTTGTTGTGGATGTTTCATATAGTGAAAATTGGAGAGGATTCATAGTGTATAATTGAATACTTGTGGTAGAAATTTAGGTCCAGAGACATTACATGTTTAGAGTTATACCCTGTGGAAGTTAGGGTTTTTAACTAGTCTCAAACAAGTGTTGTGGGTAAAATTGTTATATCTAAAGTTTGAGATATCCAAATTAAGTGAGGATATTGCATCAGAAAAAATATGGATCATAGTAATTTTTTTATGAATTTTAGAATCAGATATAAAAAAAATTGGATATGTGGTAGGTCATACGCTTTCGCTCTCCTAAAAAGGACAAAAATAACAAGTTTTGGGAAAGTTACCATAACTTTTTATTGGCACATTAGAATTAGGTAAAACCTATGGAATTTTTAGTGAAGACATATCAGGATACTACAAGACAAAATTTTAGACTCATAGGGGTTGAAATTGCATAGTTACCTTAGTTGGAAGGTTGGCTAGCAAGACAATCTCCAAATTAGTGTTTTAAGAGGTATTTTATTTTTGAATTTGCATAAGTTTTGAGTGGAAGGTCTAATTAAGGTGATTCAAAAGCCATTGGAAAGAGTAAACATAGGATAATATGTTGGTAAAACCATACAATTCATTTTTTTTATATTAGTTTGAATATATTGAGGTTAGAATTTATGGATTTTGATTATAACTCAATTAAAAACAATGACAAAATTGACAATACCTAGGTTTAGCAGAATGAAGATAAAGATGAAATAAATCTTATGGAATGGTTGAGGAGGATACAGGAAAATTTTAATAATCCTACATGTGCATGTATTCTATTTTACGTTGAATCTTGGGAGTCGTTAATGAGTATTAATAAAAATAATAGAGTAAATTCTACATGGGAAGAGTTTGAAGGACTTTTCTCAAAAGATGGATCAAGGACTAAAAAATGGAAGAGATGAATAAAATTCAAGATGAATTGAAAGAAGCAAAAGAATAAATCTAGAATAAAAGTAAGAAGTTGTCTAAGATGCATTCCCTTCATGAATCACTCAGTAAATAGGTTCGTAAATTAAAAAAGGAAAAGAATGGAAAAGGAAACGGGAAAAGAATGACACTACAAGAAAACCACCTTCTAGCTGAGATTTTTAGTGTTATAATATTGGAAAAAAATGTCCAAAAACCCTACGCTACAACATTCGTTTTTGGTAGCGGAGGGCGAAGGTTATAACAGATATTCACTACAACTAAAAAGACTGGACTATCCAAGGTTTTAGTAGATGTTTTTTATTCGATGCTTTATATTTCTGTAATGTGCACTGATGCGCATTCTATAACAAAACCGCACTGGTGCATACAAATAACGTAAATTCTTTGGTTTGTATATTATAAATAAAACCCATAGGTTCTTATACAAGATAGTGACAACACCAATGCTTACATATGATAGTGATAACACTAGTGCATACATTCATTTCAAACACACTAGTCAGTATGTTTTAATCCACACAGATTGGTGCAAAAAGTACATTTTAATAGCACGGGTGCGATGTCTGGAATGCACAGGTGCTTCATATATTTTAATAAATCATTGGTGTATTTTTATATGTAAAAAAACTGGTGCAGATGTTGTATCATGCACTGTTGTAATCGGTGAGTTTATTTTACCAATACACATTAGTGTGTTTATTATATAAATGGGAACCAATGTGTATATGTATATATTATAACAATGATCATCGGTGCATATAATATGTAAAGAGCATTGATATGTTTATGATGTGAAAGAGCATTGGTGGCCAAAATTTGAATAGGTATCAATTCGGGGAAATGAATAAAAGGCATTGGTTAGTTGATATAAATAGATTTTGTATGCCACTGTGGTGAATTTAAATAGATTTTGTATGTTGCCATGGAGAATTTAAATAGATTTTGTATGTTCCCATGGAGAATTTAAATAGATTTTGTATGCTGCCATGGAGAATTTAAATAGATTTTGTATGTCTCTGTGGTGAATTTTTCCATGATGTGGATATAGAAATATAGTTTTTATTTATTTTATAGATTGTGTATGGTGTTGTGGTGAATTTTTTTATACTGTTGATATGTAAATATAGTTTTTTCTTTTATTTTTACAAATTTTCAATTAATTATTCGAGAAACAAATATTTGTATAGTAATATTTATTTTTATATTTTAACCATTGTGTTTTGAAAACCGTGTTGGATACACCGTTGTTCATAGTCACAATGTAAAATAATTTATATATTTAATCAATAATGTAACATTTTGCAACATTAGATAATCCAATAGATGAAGAAACCAATTTTATTATATACAAATAAGAATCCAAAATATGGGAGAACATAAAGGTCTTCAATCATAAAAATGTCATTTTGACATTGTTGCAATTATTGATTAGTTATTGAAGGACCATTTCAAGAAAATCAAGAAACCTTGGTGGAAAAGGCATAGTGCATAACATTTCTATGTACATCAAGTACATTTATAATACATTTTACATAACCACCTTATAACCGCATCATAACTAGATGTGGTTAAGGTGTGTTTAGGAATTATATTATGGTTTTTATAACAACCCCCACTTAATCGTAAGTATGTACAAGTCTTCAACCTAAAACTCATCACAAACTACATTAGTTGTGATGACGAACTGCTTCAAAAAATACCACTAGAAATGTCTAACATTCAATGTGTCAAGCAAAATGCAAAGGGATGAAATCAAGAAGTGAATATTTGACAAATGTTGAATATTTATTACGTAACAAATTGAACATTCACCAAGTAATTTAGCTAGAAGTTGGTGTCTTCTGCTAAAAGGGTGCTCTCTAAAAAATGATGGTTTTGGGTTGACAACAAACCAATAGGGAACTTGGCTCTGAGGCTCAAAGTATCCTAGAACATTTTGAAGGCTAGAATAATTTGTAATTCTTATACTAAATGAGTGGTTTTGGGTGACCACTAATCGATGTCTAGTAGAAGCTGAAAATATTCTACTAAATGGATGGTTTTTTTGGCTGACCATAAACCAAAAAGGTGGTTTTGGGATGACCACAAACCGAATGATTTTTAAATCATCTTGAATAAACTGCAATCCATCAAGGTCGACTTCAAAACTTGAAGTCTAACAATCATCATTATGTTACCCCTGTCAACTGAAAGGTGATAGGTCTGAGACCAACAAATTGATCCTCAAATAATCAAATATAGCCCCCCTAAAAGTAGAAAGGAGAAATCACATTGTCTTCAAGAAGAGTCTAAAGACTTGATCTTAAACTCAGAAGACACATGACATGGGACCTAGTCATGCCCTGAAATCACAAATCCAAAATAGAGTGTACCATCCACTATTGAAACTGCTCCTCGTAAACATGGTTGAACTTGTCAATGACTCATCGATAAGATCTAGCTAATATATTGGCTTCCAAGCTCCATCGCCATGTCCCTAACCATTCAAAATATAGGTGTTTCTTATATATTAACTTTCTTATTCTTTTGACACCTTTAGAGAGGTGATTCATCTTCCCATATAAACTATATGGGTGAAGACCAAAACAATTTGACTCATGGTATCCAAATCGGTGACAGTGTCGGCATTGTATGAGTTCATTGTTCAACTGACTATCATCAATGGCATATGCATTATAATTCTAAACATTCTTAATCACACCATCAACATTTTCATGTTTATGATCATTATTCTGAAGTTCTACCTTTTGATAAACATTATTCATAAATCCTCCACTCACAAACTTGAGAGGTTTGCTATAATCAGGAATATGGAAAATGTTATCATAATCCTTCTCATATCCTAAACCACATCGATTTATTTTGAACCATACCTCTTCCCAATGTGGGATGATAGGATTGGAAATATTATGTTGAACATATTCATAATGGTCTTCAACTTTTTCATATGTCGGTGTTTCAATGAATAGGTCATGTACTGACAACTGATTATCATCAGATTCAAAAAGATTTTTTTTAGCAAGAACTAGTTCAAAATTTTGCTTTGTTTGATCATGTAGGAGCTGAGTCTAGATAAGTTCAATTTTGTCTTGTGAATCTTGTAAACACGTGAGCATATCACAAATGGTTGTCTTATCAAACGTAATCGAGTTGTCTTCAATAGAGAGCAGTATAGTGTTCAATAAGTCTACTAATTCTCAACTTTGATCCATTTGAATAAGCTTCTTACAATTGATTCAATAAATGTAATGTTAGAGAAAAAAACCTCTCCATATCATCATTGTCTGACCTGGTGACTTGGACCATGACGTCATGAGTCTAGTGGGAGAAACCCCATTCAATTTGAACACTTGATTCACCCCAGAGTTTCTTCAAAGCTCCTAAGGGAATAACCTACTAATTTTCGAACTCATGAAGTCTATTTTGGCATATGAGGCTGAGTTCCTTCAATTAGGTCTTATTTTCCTTGATTTTAGAGTCCCACATTGCAATTTATAGTTGTGGAGTGAATATGGGAGTTTACTCCACTATTCAGGGACTTCATGCAACTTGTTTTAGCTATTATGAGACAATAGTGCCATCCTTAATATTTTTTAGGGATTTCCTCATGATAAATGCACTCAGTTGCATGTGCCTCATTCAATTAGAACTTGTGACTGGCTAGTCTTGAGTCAATGTAACTCAGTTTGGAGAGTGTGCATGGCTAACTAAAGGTCTTTTCTCTAGTTAAGCCTCACTATAACCTTTTGCAATGCATGATCAATTCCAATTGCCTCCTACCCTAATTTGAATTGCATTTCATATTTATTGTAACTCTCTTCATTCATTGAAGCTTAATGTAATGCAACATTCTCTTTCTCTCATGTTTTTGTCTTCTCTCTTTTATGTGATAATTAATGTTTAGCACATTTATTGCATAAATTTTTAGACTGTTGATCTATTTGACCATATTCCTTACTTGTTCAATATCTAGATTGATATGCTCAAATTCTAATTGGTATAAGAGTTGTAGGGGTGCTAAATAGTTGGTATACATGGATCTAGCCTTATTAAGGTTGAAGGAGGCCCCAAAAGCTTCGTAACATATGCCCTAAAAGGACATTTTCAGATCCATTAAGAGGATGAAAGAGGCCCTATAAGATTCACAATATATGGACTATGAGGACATATGCATATCCATGATCCACCACTAAGTTGAGGAAGACCCTTTTACATGCCTAGAAGAAGAGGTGATCAACACTTTTCAACTATCCAATGGTTAACTTGTGCAAAATAATGTTCCCATTGAAGAAGACCTACAGAATGTCTCTTCATACTTAGGATCTACAAGAGAAATTGTCCCAAATCAGGTTCTTGTTGAAGAATAGCTCCAGAATGTCTCTTCATACTCCATATCTACAACTTCCACTCCTACAATTCACCAAATTCTGCACAAAAGATTCAAGGGATTTCCTTCGTTCAAATCAAGGAGTGGTCAAGAATCACCATTCAAGCACTTCAAAGTGTTTGGATATCATGAACGGGCTCACATTCACTTCAAAAGAAGGACAAGTTCACAAAAGTTTGCAAGGATCTTTGAAAATCCCTTCATTGAGAAGCAGTTCACCTAGTTGAGAGCTTCTTTGGGAATGATGGCTTTTTTTGAGAAATATGCTTACAACCTGCTCTTCACATTCTCTTTTTTTTTGGTGGGGGGTGGGTTCCCATGTGGCATTTCCCTCTTTCTTAGTTTTTTATAGAATCTTGTGTGCATGGGTACCTAATATGGCTGCAAATTGTCAGAAGCATGAAATTAATTTCCTTTCCGCTTTGCTCTGCAATCTCTTGAGAAATGGCCTTTCTTGTTGCAATTGAAGCATCTAGATTTTGACTTGTCAAATCCTTTGTTGAACTCCTTCTTTGAATGAGAGAACTTATTTTGGAAGAAGGGTTTCTTTCCTTTCTTCATTCTTTCTATGAGGGCAAGATTTTATTCTTTGATGCACACTAACTTGCTATGGATTCACCTCTCCTCTTGGATGCAGTCATGCCACAACCTTTTGAAGTTAGGTTGTACCTCTCGACCATTTACCGCATCCAAGAATGTCTCCCATGAGGATGCGAGACCATTAATAACGGTTTGGAGAAGATCATCTTCATCCACCACTACTCCAATACTATCAAGCTGATCTCTTACCTAAGAGATATTGGAGAAGAAGGAGGCCACTGTCTCATCCGTCTTCATCTTTAAGTTCCGAAGCTTATTCTTCAATGCCCTCTTTTGACTCGGGGCCTTCTTCTCATATATATTAGTCAATGTATCATAACATTCTTTCGCAGTCTTCAACGGTGTGATCACGGGCATGAAGTTATCTTTTACAAAATCATAGATGATTTGTTTAACATCAGATTGATTCTTATATAAGTTGATGCTCCCTACATTAGATTTAGGCTCCTCCACCATAGTGGATACATAGCCATCCAAGTCATGTTCCTCTAGGATGTTGAAAATCCTATCCTTCCAAGTGTGTAAGTTTGAGGTGCCCTCAAGACGGTCTTCCTGTAGTACAGAGACTGATGCCATAGTCTTCAAATCTTGTGCTCAACTTCTCAGGATCTACGTAGGCTCTAGCTGGCATGCAAAACTGAGCTCCTTCACACCCTGAGCTCTGATACCATGTTGAAATGTGGTTGATATTTGATCTTTAATTCCTTTAGATGCAGATACTTGAAGCAATGAGACAATTCAATCCATGAAATTCATACAACCATAGCGCAAGATATACCCTAGGGAAAATCCTCAAAATTATGAGAACAAAACCCCCAACAATTATTCTCAGTATAATATAATGGATAGCAGAGAATGCTTTCATTTACAACATAGCAGATTGCTTTCGAAAGATAAGAGTTCACCAAATTTATTGGTTAAGATACAAAATCAATATAGAAGAGAGATCAATCGGATCTGTGCCTAGCACGAACAATACCCTGAAAAAAGAGAAGCACCTTTCCTTCAATGGAGAAGAGAATTCGCTTCACACTAGATTCAACAATCCCGTATAACATATTTATACATTCTTCTCATCTATTTTTAACTTCTAACATTAGGATGAACTCACCCTCAAACTAGATGTATTAATCTTGTATGGAGAGGTGCACCCCACTTCTCATGCAATGCTTTATCTCACTGAGCTACCACTTAATATGAAATCACCTCTTAACTGAAAGATTTCCCACTTAGTTAGGTGGCTAAATTAAGTGTCGACATGCAAGTGTCACAACTCATGTGCCATATTTTAGTTTAACATAAGTGTCGTCATGCAATAACACTTAGTTAACTAGATCTTCTTTGATGTCACTTAGTTAACTATCTTTAACTGGATTGTCATCTTTTAGTTTAACTAAAGTGAAAACACTTTAGTTAAGTAGTCCTTTTTATTTAACACTTAGTTAACTGAAATCATGCTGATTGATTTACTTGAAGTGACAATTGTGAGTTCTTTAGTTAACTGAGGCATATCTTTAACTGATGCTTTAAATGAAGCATTGATACTTAACTGAAGCTTTAACAATTCAAGTTCTCTTTAATTAGCAGAAGCGTTTGCATGAGAAATTTTGAATTCTCTTGATCTCTATGCTTTATATTTTCTTTCTTTATCTCTTACTACATGGCCAATATGTGCTAACTTTAATTATCCATAACATTACATTATACTAAGAAGAATTATCGGATGTTGTGATCATATTATATTATTCCGGACCAAATGATAATATGCTAAAGTAATTCACTTTAGAGGTGATCAATCTCTAAATGATACTTAATAGCAATTTGGTGATCATAGCTAATAATATATCACACCACTTTAAATGCTTTTAACAATTAAAGCATGACCTTTATATGGAAGTTCCACCTCTATACAGGAGGTCCGTCTCATGGATACCTTTATACGGAAAGTTCACATGATAATCATGACTTGAAACACACAAGTCCAGAGCCTTGTCCAACAAGACTTTACAACATCATTACTCTGATCAATTACCTCTAGATGGGAGGCATAACCTTTACACGGAAGGAAATAAAAGTTCTCACCTCTATACGAGAGGATCAATCTTGACTACACAAGATTGGTTTGGAGAATGTCTCCTGATGTTGTATATTTAACAATGTTAAACCCTAAATATTAACACATTTCCCCCTATATTATGGTGCATTACATTAGTTTTGATGTCGAATTTATTCCATTAGTTGTAATTTGCATTAGTATGGTTATATTAGTTACGTCAGCTTGGATCAGTTAGTTGGAATTTTACCCCTTAGTCTCATGTATATAGGAAGGAGACCCTTTCATTTGGAGTATCTTGTCTTGTCTTGTCTTGTGTACTTAGTACATTGTATAAGGAGGTTTACCCCTCGAAGAGGCTTGTTATTCAATTATTTTCTTCATTAAAGTCATGGAGTACTCTTTCTAATCTTTTTTCTGCTCTTTTCATGCTCTTTTTGGAAATCTATTGCATAACATATGAGGAAGAACTAGTTGAAGTAGATGGCGACTATGAGACAACAAATCAAGAACAACTACAACCATCAAGTGGCAAGATTGCAGTCTTGGAAGGAGTACCTTGTTTCCACACTCTCATATTCAAAGGAGTGGTTCAGGGACAGAGAGTTACAATTTTGGTTGATCGAAGTGCTACTTATAGCTTCATTGATTTGGCCTTGGTGGAAAGAAGGAAGCTTCCTATTGAAACCTTTGAAGGTTTCATAGTCATCATACTAGGTAATAACTCCATGGATTCCAAAGCTACAAGTAACCATAGGATATTATACCTTGACACATAGTTTCTATGTTGTTAATGTGGCCAACACTGACTTGGGAGTGCAATGGTTGTACTCCATTGGGGAGCATTCCATGAATTATAAGGTGCCTCAAATAAGCTTCAAATATCCTTATGGGAAAAAAATAGTATTGCAAGGCATCAACACCTATCCTAATCAAGTGGTGTCTTCACATAGTATGAGATAAATCTTGAGGCATGGATACATTGAATGGGATACTAAGTGCCTCATCACCACTCAAGGCACCACCATAGATATTTCACAACACCCTGAATACATCAAGAGATTGATTCGAAAGAATGAGAAGGTATTTGGAGACCTTCCACATGGAAGGCCACCAAATAGAGGAGTGGAGCATGTAATCGAATTGGTGGTGGGAACACAACCCATCATGAACCAACCATATAAGCACCCCAAGAAGTTCAAAGATGAAATTGAGATGGATATAAAGGTACTTATTGAATTAGGACTCATCGGGCCAAGTTCGAGTCCTTTTGCATCTTCAGTGGCTTTATTGAAGAAGAAAAATGGAACGTTGAGGATGTGCATAGATTATAGGGCCCTAAACAAGATTACCATTAAGAACCGGTACCCAATTCCAAGAATTCATGAGCTGATGGATGAGCTTCATGGGGCCAAGTTATTTTCTAAGATAGACCTTCATTCTGGTTACCATCAAATCAGAATGAGAGAGGAAGACATACAAAAGATAACCTTTTGCTGTCACTGTGGAAACTTTGAATTTTTAGTCATGCCCTTTGGCTTGACTAATGCTCTAGCTACATTCCAATCTTGCATGAATAGAGTATTTGGTAAGCATATCCATAAGTATGTGTTAGTGTTTTTGATGATATTCTGATTTATATCAAGACTTGGGATGAACACTTGCATCATTGTACTAACCATTTTGGAAAAACAACCATTGTATGCAAAGTTGTCCAAATGTGATTTTGGGATGATGGATTTATTGTAAGGTTTGCTCATGTGATTGGACAAGATGGGGTAAAAGTCCACATGGAAAATATCCAAATTATTCTTGATTGGCCAAGCCCCAAGAATGTAACTAAGTTGAGAGGATTCATTAGGATCTACGATTTTGCACCTTTTACATAAAATTTATCAAAGGATCCCCACAGTTGACATCACCTTTGACTAACCTTACAAAGAAGGAAGCCTTTTTGTGGTATGAGGAAGCTGAAAAAGTTTTCAATAAAATGAAGGAAGTAATGAGTAGTTGCCCGGTGCTTGCTTTACCAAATTTCACTCAACCATTTGTGCTTGAGTGTGATGCTTCTGGTGAAGGCATTGGAGCATTTTTTATGCAAAATAAGCACCCCATTGCTTTTGATAGCATAAAATTGAGGCCATATGAAAGAAACCACTCAATCTATGATAAAGAAATGTTGGCCATTATTCTTGCATTGGCCAAGTTCCGATAATACTTAGTGGGGAGAAAGTTTGTTGTCGGGACTAATCACAATAGTCTAAGGCATTTCTTGACACAGAAGGAACTTAATGACAAACAACAAAAATGGGTAAGTAAAGTTTAAGCCTATGATTTTGACATTGAGTCCAAGAAAGGGAAATTGAATGTAGTTGCAGATGCACTTTCTAGGAAGCCAACTCTTCCTTTAATGGATGTTCGTGTTAATTGGAAGGGTCAGTTAGCAATATAGTACTCTAAAAATAAGTTTGCATGTGAGATATTAGATGGGTTAATACATGATGATGCATACAAGGTTCTTAATGAGTTCATATAATACAAGAACCAAATCTTCTTGGTGCTAGAATTGGTTTTGAAAGAAAATTTAAAAGCTACTCATGATGCACCCTTGACTAGCCATCCTAGTTTCTTGAAAACTTAGAAAAAGGTAAGAGAAAGTTTCTCATGGAAGGGCCTAAAGAATGATGTATTGAAGCATGTGAGATAGTGCATTGCATGCCAATAAAATAAGGTGGATCGTATACATTGTGTTGGTCTATTACAACCTCTACCTATTCCAGAGAAAGAATGGGAGAGTATATCCATGGACTTCATCACCGACTTGCCAAAAGTTCAAGGTAAAAATTGCATCCTTGTTGTGGTTGATAGGATAAAAAACATTGCACACTTTTTTGCTGTTACATCCATTATTACATCAAGCCAAGGTGTCGATCTCTTCTTTCGAGAAGTATTAAAGTTGCATAGTTTTCCCAAAACCATAATAAGTGATGGGATAACAAATTCACAAGTGCATTTTGGCAAGATATTTTCATGTTGGTTGGAACAAGATTGGATATTAGCACAAGCTATCACCCTCAAATTGATGGAAAAAATGAAAGGGTGAATCAGTGGCTTGAAGGATACCTCAGGAACTATGTCATAGGGCAGCATAAAGCATGGATTACATGGTTGCATTCAGGATTATTCTGCTACAACACAACGTTCCACATATCCATTGGAATTACACCTTTCAAATCTTTGTATAAGTATGATGCTCCTACATTTGCGGATCTTATTTTTGGATATTGTAGGACCCAAAAGGACAAGGATTGGCACCAAGAGTGTCAAGAAATTCTCAAATCACTCAAAAACAATTTTCAAGTTGTGTGGAACCAACAAAAGATTAATGCAGAAAAGCATAGGACAAAGCAAACCTTCCAAGAGGGTGACTTGGTATACTTGATATATCAGCCATATAGGCAATATTCCTTAAAGGAAAAAGAGGCTGAAAAGTTGCAACCAAGGTTTTATGGTCCATGTAGAGTTGTGAGGAGGATTGGTGAAGTTTCTTATGAGTTGGAGTTATATGCAGGAATCAAGATACACAATGTGTTCCATGTATCTTGTCTTAAGAAGGCAGTTGGGAAACAAGTGACAATTTCAAAGGAGCTTCTTCCACTTGATGATGAAGGACACTTGGTACTTATTCCAGAGAAGATTTTGTAGATAAGAGAAAGGAAGCTGAGAAATAGGACCATCAAAGAGTACCTTGTTCATGGAAATATTTACCAAGTGAAGATGCAACATGGGAAGGTGAGCATGTTTTACAACATCCATGATTGCAATTTCTTGAGGACAAACAATATTGGGCGGGGAGGAATGTAATGTCCCCTCCTTAGTGCCTCCATGGTCATCCCTCCAACCCATTCAATTCCCATGGGTTCAGGCGAAAATTAAATAAATTAGTTAGGGAAATAATTTTTGGCCTATGGTTATCTTGTATAATTAAATTAAATCATGGAGAAGTGATGTAGTCCATATATTTTGAATGTTTAATTATTAATTAATTATTTACTGAGTTTGAATGCCTAGGTGTCCCAAGAGGGAACATAGGAGGTTGGTTGGGCGCTTATGAGTTGTCTCCCACAAAGGAATCTAGAAAAAAAACAGTGAAAAACAGGAAAGCAATTGAAAAGTAGGAAAACAACAAAAAACAGGAAAGCAACAGAAAATCAAGGAAAGCAGAAGTTTCAATTTTTTGCTAAAAGCAGGAAAAGCAACCTAAAGCAGAAAAGACAAGAATGCAAGGAAATAATCTTAAAAAGCTACAAGTCCTAATTTTAGCCAATGAGGGTGCAATTGATGAGGCAAGTGGTCCATTTGCAATGTAACTTACCAAAGAAGGCACCATAAGCTTATAAAATGAATATGAGAGCCTCCATGGAGAATATTTTGGCAGGTTATTGATTGACTTGAAGATTTATTTGCTTTTCATAGCTTGGGTGATGTGCTCCTTTCTAGCATTGGGATATGTGCTTCTTTGCAACCAATTATCTAGTTGAGAGATTGTGATATCCTTGAGTTGGATATTGAGGGAGAGAGAACACAATTCTTTCAATGGAGATTCAATGCATCCTTTGAAGTCTTTTGTAGTTCAGATCGAATTACTGCTTGGTAGTCCAAGAATTGTGAAGAAGAAATCATTTCCGAGAGCAGTTATCTATCTTCTCTTATTTGTAAATCTTCCAAGTTTTGTGGTTCATGTCATATCAGACTTTCTTATGATTTGCAGCTGCTGGAGAAGCCATGAATGCTCAGCCTATGTCCTTCCATCAATAATAAAATTTTAGTGTGATTTTCCAGTAGCCTCTTGTCTAATTATCATTGTTAAATCTCTTGTAGAAAACTGCAATTACAATTTGTTTTCTGTGTCATGATTTGACTTTAGATGCTTCCAGAAATCAACTTGTGGTTAATTTGTCTCAGTATGGGTGTGTTAGGGTCGATTCCAAGTGTAAATGAGGAAATTCGTAACTGTTTGGTGGTGTTTGGAAGCCTGGAAAGAAAACAATGTTGGGAGTCAAATCTTTGAAGTTGAGCACCTAATTTTGAGTCTAGCTCCTGGATTTCCATTGTTTTCAACTTACTGAGCTGCATAAGTTTTCAGGTCTGATATATCATTCCATACTGCTGGTTAGTTGCTTCCAGTATTGTACCAGAAGCAGTGGAGGTTCCACATAATTCCAGGGACATTACCTCCGGTCATTTTGGCCCACCCAGGTGTGATGGACTCCCGAATGTGCAAATTGTTGAAGTAAATCATAAGTCAAGTCTATAAACCTTTTGTTGTGTGGATCTGGTTGTCTAGAGTCTGTAAATGCCCTTCAAACCTTACTTGGAAAAATTAGTGAAGATCTAGTAATGTTTGGGACAAAATTAAAATCTAATTCCAATTTACCAATTTCAAATTAATGTACCTAAATCCTATTTGAATACATTACATAGCACTTATTAATACTCAAGAAAAAACAATAAATCAAACCACCTACACGATGATTAATATAATAATAATAATGTCTGTATGATATTTATCTCCTCCACCCTATATGTATAACCATAATATTTACCCTTGAGAAATGTACTTATATAACCATACAAAATACTTATGAGCAATTGATAAAAACAATACATGTGGGTCCTTAGCAAAATACTCCCTTAATGCCATGTGATAAAAATCAAAGTAGCCCATATGCATAACCATAATATTTACCCTTCAGAAATGTACTTATATAACCATACAAAATACTTATGAGCAATTGATAAAGACAATACATGTGGGTCCTTAGCAAAATACTCCCTTAATGCCATGTGATAAAAATCAAAGTGGCCCATATGCATAACCATAATACTTACCCTTGAGAAATGTACTTATATAACCATACAAAATACTTATGAGCAATTGATAAAGACAATACATGTGGGTCCTTAGCAAAATACTCCCTTAATGCCATGTGATAAAAATCAAAGTAACGGTGCAAATGCAAGGTTGAAGTGTACGTTTGATATGAGCTTTCAAGTCACGAGCTCACAACCTTCATAAAGATTATACTCAAAACCTTATCCACTTACCATCATATTAAATATTAAATATCATGATAATAATTTTAATATTTTAAAAAATTTGTCTCGTTGTGATAGTAAGTTTATAATCATTTGCTAAAGAGCACTTCATTGAAAAAAAAAACCATTCACCATGTTCATTTTTATTTTTTATTCAACCCACAATATATAATTCCAACTATAAAAACTATGTACACTTTCATGTTTATTTATTTGTCTTTTTGCCCAAGCCAGGTTCACTTGTTTGTCTTTAGCCCAAAACCATTTAGTACCAACTATATCATGAAAAAATAACTACAACTATTAATACATTAAAGACATAACATGTTTGATAACAAAGCCTTTAAGTATACATACAATACTTTTTATGGAATGAATTATTTATTTTATTTTTTAATTGTAAATAACATTTTATTTTTAATAAAAAATATTTAGAATTAATGATAAAGAATGATAACTTTGTTTTCATTAATTAATGTTTAATTTTTATAAATATTTTACTTCGTATTTATGGTAGGCATAGAAGTATTTATAGAATAGTTAAATTTACAAAAACACGCATAACATTATAAGTGTATATAAATAAGTGGATCAAAGTTTACATCTATATTCTCCTTGAGCCTTCTCAAATAATATATTTACCTACTGCTAAACAAGGATGCTCTTAGGGGTGGTTCTTGAATAGGTAAGGCACATAGAGCACCATCTACCTTCATGAAGTTTTTAAAGCCACCATTTTTTTGGAAAAAACATAGCTCATGGTGTAATGAACAAGATTAATGAACATCAAAGTTACATATTTCTAGTCATATAGTTTGTTATAATCGTGTTCGGAATAATTGTTTTATATATTATAATATACTAATAGAAATAAATAAAACACAGGAAATAGTTGATGTAGCTTAAAGCAAAGATATTATACCATTCAAACCATCGATTCCATATTCCTTGCTTTGGTAGGAAATATTAACATAATTTGCTAAGTAGGCTCCATTTTATCTAATATATACACTTTTACATAATGAAAACAATCCATTGTGACTTCATTTTCATCCTAGTTAAGCAAATAATGCATTACTAGATCCAACTTTACAAGAAAACAAAAGAAGCAAATATTATACAACTCCTAAAACAAAAGGCTTCATAGAGAATTAAAGATTCATTGCCTCAATGGCGTGAACTTCTCATGTTGCTTATATCCTGGATGGGGGACATATAAAGGAGGGAAATCTATAGCATTTACACTTAATTGACTTGAATGCTAAGATTGATTGTATATATTATGTTTTCAATATGAGATAGGAGAAACTCATATGTCAATTTCGATTGGTCCATCTTCTTAAAAGTTATGGATATCCTATGTAAAAAATCAACACAATTACCCGTCGGGATGTTATTATTGTATTTGGTCATCATAGAGTCATTAGGTAAAACCTTCTTTGTAAGTCGGGTCGATAGAACCCTCCAGAAAGTAATATTATATTGTTTTGAGTCTTCCTAGGTAAGTCGGCCCAGTTAAGTTTGTTTGGGCCGACCTAGTTAGTGAAAAAGTCAAGTGGAAGATAAAGTATAAATAGGAATGATGTGCTCCTCATTTGGACACACACACCCACTTGTATAATTCGCATAGGGGAGAGAGAGAGAGAGAGAGAGAGAGAGAGAGAGAGATCTGCAAGGAGAAGGAGCACTTGTTTGGGGTTTTGTCTTTGTACTTTTGATCATCTATATTGAGGAAGTTTTGCTAGGTTTCTTCCCCTAGAGGGTTTCCCAGAATAAATCTGTGTCTATCTTGTGATTGTGTTTCTTTCAGTGATCATGTATATGCTATTGTTGTGAAATTGAATTGAATATTGAGGTTATATATCTTAACATATTGAATCTTAACATGGTTTCATAGCTAGCCTGAATAGGACAACTTTCACAAGGTAAAACTCTTTCTCTTCTCCCTCCGACAAGAAATTAGGGTTTTTGTCAAAGTTGGAATTTTGGAAATCTGATTGCATAGAAAGTTGTGCCTCCCTAGGGGGCATCTATTGAGCCCTACATCGAAATTTTTCAGTGGGTATCTCTCCGAGAAAGTCAAACCCTAGTTTGAATTTGGACCAGAAAACTGCAGAAAACCAAAAAACTGCAGAAACTGCATATCAGAATTTCACAAGTCAATTTTGAGAGGTGAAAATTTGGAATCTCTAGAAACCAAGTGTACCAATCAATTCGCCTCAGTCAAGCGCATCTCCTGGTAAGATCAATTTTTCATTTTGAGAAATTTCATT
This sequence comes from Larix kaempferi, assembly GCA_027924585.1. Lineage (NCBI taxonomy): Eukaryota > Viridiplantae > Streptophyta > Pinopsida > Pinales > Pinaceae > Larix > Larix kaempferi. Next base: position 1,193,983 of record BSBM01000605.1, read on the forward strand.
TTTTGGTGACGTCCTGGATAAGATGGCCCCAAGCACTAAGCTTGAGGATAAGCTAGAAGGCATAGAGAATTTCCAAGCATGGAAATATAGGATTGGACTCATTCTTGTAGAGAATGATCTTGCCAAATACATCAAGGAAGAAGTTTTAGAACCTGAAGAGGATGAAGCTAAGGAGAAGCAAAAGAAGGACGTGATTAGAGCAAAGAGGATCATTGTTGATTCTATCAAAGACCACTTGATTCCTCAAGTGTCATCCAAGAAGACCTCGAAGGAGATGTATGATTCCCAAGCCATAATGTATGAAGGAAGGAACATCAATAGAAAGATGAATTTGAGAACTCAATTTAAGAGTACCAAGATGTGCCAAGGAGAATCCATCCAAGACTACTTCACAAGGGTCTCCCAGTTCAAGGAGCAACTAGAATCCATTGGATACTCCCTTGATGAATATGAGCTAGTTATGATTGCTCTCAATGGTCTCACTAGACCTTGGGATTCATTCACCCAGACTAAGTGTGCCAGAAAGGAAAGCATGAAATTTGACATTGTATGGGAAGATTGCATCCAAGAGGAGGCTAGAGTAGCCAATAGAGAAGCTCTACTTAAAGAAGATGATCAAGCCCTAGCCACCCATACCAAGAGAGGAACAAATCAATCTAACTTCAAGAAGGAAAGCCACAAGGAGTCTCAACCTCCCAAGAAGTTCCAAAGTACAAGAGGAAACAATCCAAGAAGAAACTACTCCAACTTTCAATGCTTCAATTGTGACAAGCTAGGACACCTTCCTGGAAATTGTCCATTGAATAAAGAAGAACACAAGAATAGGAAAAGCAAAAAAAGACATCATGCACACCTAGCTAAAGATGAAGATGAAGAAGGAGAGGAAGAAGGACCTCGAAGAAAACAAGCAAAATAAGAAGATGCAGAAGAGTATGTATTATTCTCTACACTCTCTGGGTCTGTGACACCTGGAGAATATACATGGTTCATTGATAGTGGTGCTTCAAAGCACATGACGGGACAAAAGAAAACTCTGTCACAACTTGAAGAGAAGAACTCTCCTCATAAGGTATTATTAGGATATGACTATCAATATCCTATCAAAGCAATTGGTGAAGCAAGCTACAAGCTTCATTCTGGAACCCCCATGAAGATGAAGGAAGTCTTATATGTACTAGGTTTGAAGACGAATTTAGTTTCTATCTCACCATTAGATAAGAAATGATATACGGTTGCATTCATAGATGGACAAGTACTTATGTAGCCCAAAGGAAAATCAATTGAAGATGCAATTGTCATTGGTGAAGAAGAAGGAGGCTTATATAAAGTCAAGGGACATTCAGAAACATCCCTTGTTCATGAGACCACTACTCCAAGTGAATTATGGCATAGGAAGCTTGATCACATCAACTACAAAGCACTACCCCATGTGAGCAAAGTAGTGACGGGATTACCATATTTGAATATCGATCATGAAGGCAATTGCAAAGGATGTGCAAAAGGAAAGAATATCAAGAATCCATTTCCAAAGAGTGAGACAAGGACTAAAGGTACGTTGGAATTAATCCATTCAAATGTATGTGGTACATTTCCCTACACATCTTTGAGTGGTTATGAATATCATGTTACATTTATTGATGACTATTCAAGAAGGACATGGATATATTTCTTGAAAACAAAGGATGACGTATTTGGAAAATTCAAGGAATTCAAATCATTGATAGAGAATCATTCAGAAAGAAGAATCAAGACACTCAGAACAGACAATGCTGGAGAATATACTTCAAAATATTTTGAATCCTTTTGTACATAAGCTTGAATCAAGAGGGAACTAACTACTCCCTACAATCCTCAACATAATGGTGTTGTAGAAAGAAAGAATAGGACAATTATGGAAGAAGTACTGAAGACAATGATACACGATCAAGATCTTCCAATGCAACTATGGGTTGAAGCAACAAGGATGGCAGTTTATGTACAGAATAGATTATCCCATAGTGCCCTTGGATTCAAGACTCCAGAAGAGATGTTCACAGGAAAGAAGCCTAAAGTGAGCCACCTCAATATATTTGGTTTCCCAGTATATGTTCACATACCAAAAGAAAAGAGAACCAAGTTGGACCCTTCCGGAAAGAAGGGAATATTTGTTGGATACTATGAAGTCTCCAAAGCCTTCAGAATATACATTCCAGGATTCCATCACATGGAGGTTAGTAGAGATGTAACATTTGACGAAGAAGTAGCTCTTGGGAGATCCAAAAAGTGCTTGCATGAACACATATATGAAGAAGATGTACCTCCCAGAAATGTAGAAGTTGCACCCTCCCCCAAAGATGAAACACCAGAAGACCATGATATGCTAGAACCTCAAGAACCTCCCACTATGAATATGTCACGAAAGAGAAAGCCTTCATGGGAAAGAGAAATTATACAAGAAGCAGAGAAGTATGGAGCTCCAGAAGGCTCCACAAGAGTAAGAAAGAATCCAAAGCCATTTTCCAGTTATGTGGCTTTGATGTGTGATCTTGTAGATCAAGAACCTACTAGTTATGAAGAATCTATACAAAAGAAAGAATGGGTAGAAGCAATTTCAGAAGAATACCAATCAATAATGAAGAATGATGTTTGGGATATAGTTCCAAAGCCAGAAGGCAAAAGTGTGGTATCTTCCAAGTGGATATACAAGATAAAGCATGAAACTGATGGAAGTATTGAGAAATACAAGGAAAGATTTGTGGCTAGAGGGTTCTATTAGAAAGACGGAATTGATTATGAAGAGACATTTGCACCATTAGCAAGGTACACTTCCATTAGAACCATCATGGCACTTGCATCCATGATGAAGTGGAGTTTACACTATATGGATGTTAAGAAAGATTTCCTAAATGGTGTGATTGAGGAATAAGTGTACATAGAACAACCACAGGGATTTGAAGTTGAAGACAGACAGACTCATGTATGCAAGTTGAAGAAGGATCTATATGCATTGAAGCATGCTCCTAGAGCTTGGTACAGAAGGATAGATAGATTTTTTACGAGCTTGGTCTTTACCAAAAGTAACGCTGACCCTAACCTTTACTTTAAGGTTATGGATGATGAACCTGTCATATTATTGTTGTATGTGGATGATTTATTTCTGACAGGAAATGAGAAACAAATTGTAGAGTGCAAGAAGAAGCTCGCTGAAGAATTTGAGATGAAATACCTTAGATTGATGCACTATTTTCTAGGTCTGGAAGTATGGCAAAACCTAGAAGGAATATTTCTCAACCAGGGAAAGTATGTTGTGGAAATCCTAAAAATATTTGATATGTTGGAATGTAAATCCATGCCCACACCCATGGATACCAACCTGAAGTTGTTAGATGATGAATCATCATAGTTAGTGGATGTGACTTAGTACAGACATATTATTGGGTCATTGATGTATCTGACGAATACCAAACCAAATATATGCTTTGCTGTGAACACCCTAAGTCATTATCTAGTTGATCCTAGACGTGTTCACCTGGTAGTTGCAAATCATGTGATGAGGTACCTGAAAGGTATGATAGAATTTCATCTATACTATGTTGGAGATCATGACTACAGATTGTATGGTTATACAAATGCAGATTGGGATGGATGTGTCTCAGACAAGAAGAGCACCTCAGGTGGATGTTATTGTCTGGGATCCACCATGATCTTATGGTTTAGAAGGAAGCAGTCCAATGTTTCTCTCAACACAGCTGAAGCAGAGTATATAGCAGCCTATTCTGCTAGTTTTGAAGCCATGTGACTTCAAACATTGATGTCAGGTCTGTTTGACTTGGAGTTGGACACCACGGTGATTCAATGTGATAACCGGAGTTGTATAAAGATGATGGAGAACTCAATGTTCCATGACAAGTCAAAGCACATAGAAATCCATAATTTTTACATACGAGATATGGTACAAAAGGGAGCTATAAAGATCAAGTATGTGAGCACTGATGAAAAAGTTGTTGATGTGTTGACTAAGCCTCTGTCTCGAGTGAAGTTTGAGTACTTCCGTGACAAGCTTGGTGTGGTTCAAAAGGACCTTCCTCGAAAGGGGGAGCAGTGACGATGATGTTGCAATGGGATTGTATCATCCCTGGACTTCATGTCCAAAATTGATCCGTAGACTTTTGTCTCTGTGATGTGGTTGGGATTGTATCATCCCTAGACTTCATATCCTAAAGTGATCCGCAGACTTTTGTCTCTGCGATGTGGTTGGGATTGTATCATCCCTGGACATTAGTCCTAAAGTGATCTGCAGACTTTTGTCTCCATGATGTGGTTGGGATTGTATCATCCCTGGACATTAGTCCTAAAGTGATCCGCAGACTTTTGTATCTGTGATGTGGTTGGGATTGTATCATCCCTGGACATTAGTCCTAAAGTGATCCGCAAAATTTTGTATATGTGATGTGGTTGGGATTGTATCATACCTGGACATTAGTACTAAAGTGATCCATAGACTTTTTTCTCCGTGATGTGGTTGGGATTGTATCATCTCTGGACATTAGTCCTAAAGTGAGAGGGATTGATCATCTCGGAATTGGATCATGTGTGTTGTAGGTTATGTTGTTGCAGATGATGTTGTTGTTGATTGAAAGATCAAGAGTTTTTACAGATGATCAAGAGATCAAGTGTTTTTGTAGACGATCGAGTGATCGAGTGCTGCAGAAGATGAAGACTCAGTGTTGTAGAAGATGATGTTCCAGTACTAAAGAAGTTGAATATGTTGCAGTTGCTGATGTTTTTGAAGAAAACTTCCAATGATTTATAGATGTATCACCTTGATGTTGTTGATGATTCTCTCTCTCCTTGCTCCTATAGTTGATGTTGTTGTTGTCAGTAGAATACCCTTCTCGTTAAGGGGGAGTGTCGAAATATTGTAACTTAGAAGAATATTCTATTGTATTTTATTATTGTAATTTATTCGAAAATGTTTTATTCCTCCGTCGGGATGTTATTATTGTATTTGGTCATCATAGATTCATGAGGTAAAACCTCCTTTGTAAGTCGGGTCGATAGAACCCTACAGAAAGTAATATTATATTGGTTTGATTCTTCCTAGGTAAGTCGGCCCAGTTAAGTTTGGTGGGGCCGACCTAGTTAGTGAAAAAGTCAAGTGGAAGATAAAGTATAAATAGGAGTAATGTGCTCCTCATTTGGACACACACACTCACTTGTGTAATTCGCATAGGAGGGAGAGAGAGAGAGAGAGAGAGAGAGAGAGAGAGAGAGAGAGATCTGCAAGGATAAGGAGCACTTGTTTGGGGTTTTGTCTTTGTACTTTTGATAATCTATATTGAGGGATTTTTGTTGGGTTTTCTTCCCGTAGAGGGTTTCCCATGATAAATCTGTGTCTATCTTGTGATTGTGTTTCTTTCAGTGATCCTGTATATGATATTGTTGTGAAATTGAATTGAATACTAATGTTATCTATCTTAGCATATTGAATCTTAACATACTAGATCTTGTGTATAATGTACATTAAACCCTTAACGAAGTATAAAATATATTACCACATTACTCTGTCCTATGGGATACACATGATTTTCTTATTTATATGATTGGTTACATAATTGATTAACTCAATAAGCTAAAATTAAATATCCTTACCCCATAGGAAATGGTATTGTAGTGGAACCAACAAAATCACCTAGTCCCAATATCCTCAAGTTTGAACCAAAGATAATGTTGCAATGACTAAGAAGTGATACCATACAAAAAGGATGAACAAAATCATGATGATCAATATGGGGTGGTATGCAGTCACCTTCATCATAAATATTAACAATGCAACTATCAGGGATGCGTGATGGTGCGAAAACATGCCATCTCACTAGTCGGTGAATGACAACTTTGAATAAAAGAGGAAGTGGATCAACTTCCTTATCATGAAAAATTATAGGCGGATTACCATTCTTGTCCTACATATTAAATATTACAAATCAACAATCTAAAAAAAACTACAATGAGAGGATAATAACGCACACCAAAATAATG